>JAFIDM010009631.1:14520497-14550902 GCA_023159025.1 Thereuonema tuberculata | reverse complement strand
TGTTGTGACTGCACATTACTCTAGACATGGGCAGTCTAAAACCGCCTTCTCTTGATTACTACTATGTCAATCAAAATTTGTTAATCAATAGAAATTAATTATAGATTATTTTGATAATTACTGTGACTTAGAGTTTACAATAGTGGTTAGTTTACAAACAGGCAAACGTAGAAAGAAATAGAAATACCTCCTGCCAATTCCAGGAATCGAACTTAGATCAAACGCTTCAGAAATAATAGAGATTTCATAAATTGCCTTAGGCTATCATGCTATCGATGTTCAAGACTGCCTTCGTTCGGGTGTTTATGATAAAAGGTTGAAATAAACAAACAAACAAAATTACTTCAATGTTTGTTTTTTTTTAAAGTTACATAAATCTGATTTTTGAAATTGTGGTCTAAATATGGGCTTCGAACAAAAATTTACTGTAACACTCGAATTTTTTTGGGTCTAATAAAATTGAAATCACCTTAGAAAAAATGGCTAAAAATTTGAGATCCTATACAATTTTTCCGGCTGATTCCAATAAAATTAATTGAAACATTATGGATGCAAAATTCAGTCAAACAAGTTGACTCAAAGTGTGCATAAAAATTTATTGTGATTATCGCCACAAAATTTGACAATATTTAGACTCCAACAACTTCCAGGCAAAAAAAGGTATGGACTTGAAATTTTGAGCAAGCACTATACTTGGGCTAGACGTGTTACTGCCAAATTTACAACTATCTAGCAAAATGGACGCCATTTTTAAACAAAATCAAATAAAAAAAAATATAAAGGCCTGTTTTGGAGTACTCATGTATAGGGGTAACTACAGTAAAAAAAAACATTTTTTAAAAAATGGTCGAGCAACTAGTGCACTAGATTTACCCTAAATGAAGTGCAAATGAATTTATAATTATATCAATAATTTTAAGTGACTATTAAGACTCAAATTCATAGAAATTGCAAAGAGCAAAATTTTCCTGAAGCAAAGATAGCCAGAATCAGGCTTGGGATCCTGCAGTAAATATATTCTAATCAGGATGCAATATGTCACACACACACACAAATTTTAACATACTTTGACCTGCCTACATGGCTATTTAATGGTCATATTGCAAAACAAAATACATCAGTATTGTAGAGCAACGTTTTTTCTTTCAGATGATACTATTCACAAGCAGATTCAGGTAGACTATTTTTTAATAATTGGCTTTAAACTTTGGTAAATTTTACCATGTGTGTCAACAGTGCCAAATTTGACGAGATCCTGCAGGGCGACTATAGATGCTAGATAGTTGCAAATTTGGCAGTAATACGTCTAGCCCAAGCATAGTGCTTGTTCAAAATTTCAAGTCCATATCTTTTTTTGCCTGGAAGTTGTTGGAGTCTAAATATTGTCAAATTTTGTGTCGATTAGTCACAACAAATTTTTATGCACACTTTGTGTCAACTTGTTTGACTGAATTTTGCATCCATAATGTTTAAATTAATTTGATTGGAATCAGCCGGAAAAATTGTACAGGATCTCAAATTTTTAGCCATTTTTATAAGTTAATTTCAATTTTATTAGACCCCAAAAGTGGCATTTTGTTCAATGTTGCGTGAACATGGACCGACTACCCTTCAGATAGGGGGTCTAGATCAACAACTATTGAAGCTTGGGACCTCAAATTTTGGGGAACTTAGTTTAACATTTTAACGGTGCTATAGCTAAAATTTGAACAAAATTGGAGATATGATGGAGGGAATGTTTAGACCACTTGGCATGGAATGACCCATGTTTCTTATAAATCCATATAAATAATGAAACTTAATAATAAAATAGCAGAATAACTTGCTCTGATTTTAAGTATAAAATCATCTTATTTTTCCAGTAAAACAAAAACGGAAACTATGCGAATGTCACCCATCAAATAAAAAAAAAGAATAACCCTGAAAAATATATTTCGAAAAATGACAATATATTAAATTTGTATGGATCCAACCACCCAAAAGAAGTACGCCCACACCTAACCTTGCCTAACAAACACCAATGACTCCACGATAACTAATCAACCAATATGCATGCAGTGTCACTAAATTTAAGGCCAAATGCATTTTCAGAATATTTTATTTTTGTTTTTATCGTTATGATTTGAACAAGGTTAAGGATCCTCATGATCTAAAATTAGTGAGTACTGTTTAGGTTTCCATTAAATATTTATTGAAACTCTTAATTGAAGTTTTGACATTGTGTGAGTCTCAGTTATTTCTTTTTTCTTTACTTTCTGATTTTACAGTTGCTGATCATCCTTAGAGCCGAGCTGTTGGACTGTTGGTATAAGATTGTATTCTTGACGGCCCTGGCTTTGATGATATGGTTATATGGACCAATGTTGCTGGACGCACTTCTTTGTCATTGCCTTGCTCTCCTATGTTTTCTGCTGTTGTTGTTCCTACTATTTTGGCTTAGCCCCAACCCAGAAGCTCTCGAAAACAAACCGTGTAATCTGATGATACCTCAACACAAAGTGCCTTCTCCACATTCATGTCTCAAGATTCCTGATTCTAGCCGAGCGCCTTCAGCAATTCCTCGCCTGCCATCGAACAATCTTTGGGTTTGTTAATATGAAAATTCGACAGTGGATTATCCAATATGTTGCTCCCATTACATATTTCTATTAAGTTTTTTCATTTGTTTTTCGCATTATGAATTTTGCCAAATTATTATTGTCAATATTAATCAAATTCAAATGTAGGAAAAGAAAATTTCTTAGTTGTAACTATGCTGTTCTTTTAAAAGATGTTTGTAAGACTTTTGATATTGAATATGTTCGCTTGGAAGATAATACTGAATTCTTTTTCTCCTAAATAAAATTGTTTCAAATCAGTTAACACTGTTAATTTTCTCGTTTCTCAAT
This sequence comes from Thereuonema tuberculata, assembly GCA_023159025.1. Taxonomy (NCBI): domain Eukaryota; kingdom Metazoa; phylum Arthropoda; class Chilopoda; order Scutigeromorpha; family Scutigeridae; genus Thereuonema; species Thereuonema tuberculata. Next base: position 14,548,014 of record JAFIDM010009631.1, on the reverse strand, counting down.
TAGTTGGTTGCCTTTATTTTACTTTCTTTTTACTTAAAGGGTAAAATATTATTTAATTTTATTTGGTAAAATATTATATTTGGAATTTGAAATCTGTATATAGGAAAATAAACTATCTTGTCAAGTGTATGAAATACAGCAGAAATGATGGCAGTGTGTGATAATGTTGGTCCATCTATTACACACCACCTGAGAATTTCCATTCTGGAGGTTGAAACATCACTGTAGGGACTTGGCGTTCTTTTGATGTTGGCCTATCCATCAATTCCAATTCGTCCAACAGGTGCTGAGTGGAATGAGGCCATTGTTATTTTAGAATAAAATGCCCTGCAGCGAATTGTAGGATTAACATTACAGTTCTAACTTAATGATGGAGAACATTTTGCATGCCTCGGATAGCATTTGCCTTGTGAATCTAGAATTATATTTGGCCACAGAAACTCATGATATTTCGAACTGTGCACATACGGTCTGCATGAAACTTTCTCATCTTCTGCACTGAGTGATAAAATTCCATAACACCCACCTTCAGCATTTGAATGTAAGATTCCTTGATATATGCTGTCATCGTCCTGTACATAACTGATGACCTTGCTCCTTGATTCTTTAGTTTTACTGTCTACCAATTTCATTTATGACAGTGATCATGAATAATTAGCTTATAATTAGCTTTATAATTAGCTGTATATATATATATACAGTAAACTCTTATTATCCGCGGAGTTGGGTGCGCGGCAACCACGGATAAGCGAATTCCACGGATAATACGAAATGGGACAAAAAAGGACGAAAATCAATACAAAAATGTTTTTAACATGTTTTATTTACATTAAAATGGCAATACATACAATTTAAACAATTATTTTATTTTATTTTATTTTAATTTCTTACTTTTTCACAAATAAAAATCGGTTAATTGTTTTTTTTTTTCGTGTCGAAACACGAAAACCCACTACTTGGACGTCGCTAAATGTGCCTCTTTTATTGTTTACCTTATTCTAGATTTAAAAAATGTTTGTTGATTCCGTAAATTATTGCATAGTAAAAAAAAAAAAGGGAAATAGGAGACGTCCGCGGATAATCGGGAGTTTACTATATATATGTATATATATATGGGGGCACGGCAGTGCCCCCGCCAAGACGAGCCGAAGGCAGGAAGGGCACTACGTACCTTTTCTGGAAGTGTTTCGTCGTATTTTCGAACCCTCATAGCTTCGGCCTGGATAATACTAGAGAGCTCAAATTTTCAGGATATGCTGCAGTTACTATACTAATGAAATACGCTAAGTTTCATTTATTTAGCTTTTATACTTTGGATTTTATTAATACCTAAAATACGTCGATTCCGTCACTGACTGACTCACTGACTCACTGACTCATGATCATCAAAACCTCTAGGGTACTTCCTGAAGTCCTAGAAAGCTGAAATTTGGTATGCAGGTTAGGATTAGCACACAAACAACAAAAAAATTAAGAAATCCGTAACTTTCACATTCCAACCCCTCATAAAGGGAGGGGCTGGTTATGTATTATCGAACCCTCATAGCTTCGGCCTGGGTTATACTAGAGAGCTCAAATTTTCAGGATAAGATGCAGTTACCATACTAATCAAATACGCTAAGTTTCATTTATCTAGCTTTTATACTTTGGATTTTATTAAGATCTGAAATACGTCGTACCCTCATTGCTTCGGCCTAAATAATACTGTGTAATAATGTGATTTCTTACAAAAGTGCAAACAGCTTGTATATACAAGTTGACCAATAGAAAAACAGAAAAGTAGGGTATTGAAAAAAAATCCATTTTCTAAATAATCTTAAAACTAAATTTAATTGTAATAGATAATCCCAACCAAAGCATTTCATGTACAATAAGTTGCCAAGACTCACATGCTCATAATGCTTTTACTGTTAAAAAGTTATCAGATCTCATGTTACAAAAAGAAATGAAATCCCACCCAAAACATTTCATGTAAAATAAGGGGTTGCCAAGACTCGCATGCTCATAACGCTTTCACTGTTAAAAAGTTATCAGATCTCATCCTACAAAAAGAAATGAAATCCCACCCAAAACTTTTCGTGTAAAATAAGTTGCCAAGACTCACATGCTCATAATGCTTTCACTAAAAAAAGATATGAGATCTCATGTAGAGCCAAGCCCCTAACTCTACGAGGCCTAACTCTACAAGCCCTAACTCTAAAAACCCTATATCTTGGTCAAAAAGTATGGCTTGGCCGTTTCATGGAACTATTTCATCTCACCCAAAACATTTCATGTAAAATACGTTTACAAGATGCTCATAACGCTTTCACTGTTAAAAAGTTATCATATTTCATATAGTGCCAAGCCCCTTACTATACATGCCTAACTGTAAAAACCCTACTATCTTTGTCAAAAAGTGGGCCTTGGCATACTCCATATCCTTTACATAACTCCATGGGATTGTCTGTGTGACAGCCACGAAACGGCCAAGGCATACTTTTTGACCAAGATATAGGGTTTTTAGAGTTAGGGCTTGTAGAGTTAGGCCTCGTAGAGTTAGGGGCTTGGCTCTACATGAGATCTCATATCTTTTTAACAGTGAAAGCATTATGAGCATGTGAGTCTTGGCAACTTATTTTACACGAAGTGTTTTGGGTGGGATATATATATCTGCTATATATATATATATATCTGGTATGACAACACCAGCAGTATCAAATTCTCACTTTGATTTAATTAACGAAAATGGAGACGGAATTACCTTAGTCATCTGAGTCATTATCTAAGATAAAAAGATGAATGAAAAATCCAAAAGGTAAGTTAAAATGTAAAACATCCATAGCGGTAATCAGTCTTCGTTCTTCCATGTGGAATATTCTAAAGATTCAGGTTCTGTTCAAATATATCTCATTCCAAAAAAGAGGAAAAAAAAACAAAACAAAAAAACACCACTAGTAAATCTTATATTTCAAAGAATTTTAAGTCTGTATACTAGATAAGAGAAGATCTTAACATCACGCTGTCTTTGTGTGCCCCCCCCCTCCCTCCTAATAACTTTGAAAAAGGAGAACGATCCTTCTTGAACTCGACCTCAATATTTTCATGAAGAGAATCTAACTTTTTTATTAAGTTAATAAGATTGAGGATTTGATTTTTTTTTCAGAAAATGAAAAATTTCAGGTATTATATATATCATACTCAGATATTCAAAATCGACTATACAATGTTTTATATAAGCAGATCTCAGACCAGTCAGATCATTCATTTTATTTTAAAATCAGTAGAGAAGATCCAAATATGGACTACCACTTTAATTTTATGAATTTCACCAAGAAAAAATTAAAGTAATTAAATTATACCAGTTCGAAAATGAAATTTACGTTTTGATAAAAGGTTGAAATAAACAAACAAACAAAAAATTACTTCAATGTTTTTTTTTTAAAAAGTTTGCATTTCAAATGCATTTTCAGAATTTTTTATTTTTGTTTTTATTGTTATGATTTGTATAAGGTTAAGGATCCTCATGATCTAAAATTAATGAGTACTGTTTAGGCTGCCATTAAATATTTATTGAAACTCTTAATATAAGTTTTGACATTGTGTGAGTCTCAGTTATTTCTTTTTTCTTTACTTTCTGATTTTACAGTTGCTGGTCATCCTTAGAGCCGAGCTGTTGGCCTGTTGGTATAAGATTGTATTCTTGACGACCCTGGTTTCCTTGCTGTGGTTATATGGACCAATGTTGCTGGAGGCACTTCTTTGTCATTGCTTTGCTCTCCTATGTTTTCTAGTGTTGTTGTTCCTAGTATTTTGGCTTAGCCCCAACCCAGAAGCTCTCGAAAACAAACCTTGTAATCTGATGATACCTCAACACAAAGTATCTCCACATTCATGTCTCAAGATTCCTGATTCTTGCCGAGCGCCTTCAGCAATTCCTCGCCTGCCATCGAACAATCTTTGGGTTTGTTAATATGAAAATTCGGCAATTGATTATCCAGTATGTTGCTCCCATTACATATTTCTATTAAGTTTTTTCATTTGTTCTCCGCATTATGGATTTTACCAAATTATTATTGTCAATGTTAACCAAATTCAAATGTAGGAAAAGAAAATTTCTTTGTTGTAACTATGCTATTCTTTTAAAAGATGTTTGTAAGACTTTTGATATTGAATATGTTCGTTTGGAAGATAATACTGAATTCTTTTTCTCCTAAATAAAATTGTTTCAAATCAGTTAACACTGTTATTTTTCTCGTTTCTCAATCAGTTGGTTGCCTTTATTTTATGTTCTTTTTACTTAACGGTAAAATATTATATTTGGAATTTGAACTCTGTATATAGGAAAATAAACTATATTGTCAAGTGTATGAATTACAGCAGAAATCATGGCAGTGTGTGATAATGTTGGAACATCTATTACACACCACCTGAGAATTTTTATTCTGGGGGTTGAAACTTCACTGTAGGGACTTGGCGTTCTTTTGATGTTGGCCTATCGAGCAATTCCAATTCGTCCAACAGGTGCTCAGTGGAATGAGGCCATTGTTATTTTAGAATAAAATGCCATGCAGCGAATTGTAGGATTAACATTACAGTTCTAACTTAATGATGGAGAGCATTTTGCATGCCTCAGATAGCATTTGCCTTGTGAATCTGGAATTATATTTGGCCACACAACTCATAATATTTCGAACTGTGCACATACGGTCTGCATGAAACTTTCTCATCTTCTGCACTGAGTGATGAAATTCCATAACACCCACTACAGCATTTGAAGGTAAGATTCCTTGATATATGCTGTCATCGTCCTGTACATAACTGTGATGACCTTGTTCCTTGATTCTTTAGTTTTACTGCCTACCATTTTCATTTAAGACATTGATCATGAATAATTAGCTTAAATATATATATATATATATACTGTATTGTCCGGCGTATAAGACGACTTTTTAAATATGGAAAATCTTCTCAAAAGTCGGGGGTCGTCTTATACGCCGGGTCCTGAAACTTCCGAGCCGAACTTGAGTTGCCTTTTTATTTCTAATTTAAATGCATATAATAAAGCTCAAAAACAAATGGAAGAAAAGCAAAAGAAACTGGAGAATGACAATAGAATTATAAAAGATAATATGAAGAATTTTGAAGAGGACATTCATAAATTAGAATTGCAGTTAAGAAAGAACAATATTGAAATTTCAGGAATTGTCGAAACTGAAAATGAGAATCTCTCAGATATTATAACTAAATTGGCTGAATTTCTACATCTTGAAAACCCAATAACCAGAATTGAAGCTATACACAGATTTGGAAGAATTCAAACTAACAAAAATAGACCTATTATAATAAGATTTATGAATAGAAATGATCGAGATAATTGGATAAAATCATCTAAAGAAAAAAGAAATATAACTAATGATAACATATTTGGAAATAAAAATACTTCTAAGATTTATATTAATGAAAATTCAACAAAAAAATTAAAGAATTTATTTTGGAAAACTAAACTAAAGGGGTACAAGTTTATTTGGATGAAGCATTATAAAATATTAATTAGGAAGAATGTAACTTCACCTGTAATAAAGATTACAAATGAAGAAGATATGAACAAAATATAAATAAAAACATGACAAATTTACATACATTAAATAACTTTGAATTAGGAGATTCAAAAATTTTAGGAAATTTTATATCTTGGAACCCTATGACATCGAATAATCAACTAAATATTAATATATTATTTCTTAACATACGTAGTTTGAAAACTAATTTTGATTATTTGATAGCTAATATTGATAACAAAATCCATTTAATAGATTGTATAATTCTTGTTGAAGTTAATATAAAAGATGATGAAATCCATTATTTCAATATACCTGGTTTTAAAAAAATCTATAAATTAAGAATACATCATAGAGGAGGCGGCATAGTTATGTTTTATAGATCAAAATTTTTAGTAAATCATATTACCAATGATACTTTTACTTACGAAAATATTCAATGTAATATTAATTCTCCACTTACAAAAGATAACTTTATCTTCTATGTAATATATAAACCTCCATTAACAAATAACGTCTTTTTATAAATGAATTAAAAACCAATTTGTTAGAAATTAAACGTACTAATAATAATAATTACAATTGCTTGTCTATAGGAGATTTTGCCGCGCTGGTGTGGTCGAGCGGTCTCAGGCGTCGGTCTGTCGTGAGATCAATGTGCCAGCGCCCGGGTTCAAATCCCGGTAGCGAGCATGGATGTTTCAAAAATTTCCTTTCCTGTGTTGTAGCCTCTTCTTCACTTTCTCTTCGGTCTGACGTCATTCCTTAATGGCGTCCTGGGGAAGGCCACGGGAAACCATCCCAGTATCTTTCCCTTGTAATTCTAGGGAGTCTGCTAGGGGTTCGCCGTCTTGGGAACACTAGCGCTCCCTGGAGCACGGATGCTTCGGCAACGAAGCTCGCACTTCGGTGCGAACCGACCACACACACAGGAGATTTTAATATTGATATTAATATAAACTGTACAACAAGTAATTTAACACATGTATACTTAAAAAATTTTTATAATTTGGGTTATAAAAACCAAATACATAAAACCACAAGAAATTTCAAATACTTATATTTCAAATATATATCAAATATATTTCAAATCAAATACAAATACTTATACTTCAAACACATGTATTGATCATTGCTTCACTCATATGAACAACTATAACATAAAACCCAACATAATTCAGTGGGATGTTTCAGATCATTTCGGTTTATTAATTGAAATAGAAAATCAACATCATTTAAATGATAGCAAGAATAACATCTTTAATAAGACTAAATTTCCTATAAACGAAAATTATTTAAACGAAAAACTGTTAGATCTTACTTCTGAAATTAAAAACGATTATAATAAAGACCCTAATGTATATATTAATAAATTAATGAAAATTATTGGTAGATCAAGAAAGTTAATAAAAATAAATATAAATATGACAATAACAGTAATGAATATAATCAAAATAAGAAAAATAAATATAATACATTCAAACAACCATGGATGAATGATATTATTATGCAACATATTAAAGAAAAAAACATTTTATTTCTTAAATATAAAGACAATAGAACAAACAAAACATGTGAAAATAATTATAAAAAGAAAAGAAATTGTACTATTAATCATCTTCCCCTACACCAGAAAATAAATGCTAAACATTACATTGATTTCTAGAAAAAAACAGCGAATTTTCGAGGAGAAAAAAATAAAAGAACTCCTCTTCTTCAAGCCTTTACAAATAATAAAGGCTTATTATTATTTGTAAAGGCTTGAAGAAGAGGAGACGTTCTTTTATTTTTCTCCTCGAAAATTCGCTGTTTTTTTCTAGAAATAAATGTAATGTTTAGCATTTATTTTCTGGTGTAGGGGAAGATGATTAATAGTACACATTACAGTAGAAAAGATTTGAAGAAGAAATATGGAATGTTTATTTAGAAAAGAAATTGGTTAAAAATTATATAAATAAAATTAAAAATCAATACACAAATAGCTTTTTATGTTGTAATACTGTAACTAGTAAAAATATGTGGAATTTAATAAAAAAAGATATCAATCATAAAACAAATAATAATAATAATAATTCAGAATTACAAAATCTAATAGAGAAATATAATAGTAATACTGTGTTTAATAATTTTCATAAGATATTTTGTCACAAAAATAATTATGTAGCCTTTAATTCTTACGAAACACAAAACACTGATTTTCAGAATTCTAATTCTACTGCTTTCTTTTTACCAAATCAAAACGATATTTTAAATATCATTAAGAATCTAAAAAATACAAATTGAACTGGTTGAGACAATATTTTTACAAAGGTAATAAAAAATAACAAAGAAAATTTTTCTCAATTTATTGTTGAACTTCTTAAAAATATTTTTCAAATGAATATTTATCCTATATTTCAAATGATTGCATATATTGTACCTATCTATAAAGGAGAAAATCATGAAGAATATTCAAACTATAGACCAATATCTATTCTTTCTAATATTTCCAAAATAATAGAAAGTTATCTAACTAATTCTATATACAATTTTATAACGAAATCGAATATACTAGTAAAAAACCAATATGCATATCAGAAGAATAAAAGTACAAATGATCTTTTAATCAATTTAAATAATACTATAAATAAAAATCTGAATAATAGCCAAATAACTTATATAGCCTATATTGATTTCAGTAAAGCGTTTGACAGTATCAATAATAATATACTATTAAATAAACTAAAAAACTATGGCATTAGAGGCGACCTCTACCATCTAATAAATAAGTATCTAAGAAATAGGAAATTTAAAATTAAAATAAATAATTATATAAGTAAAATTTATAATATCAAGTGCGGTGTTCCTCAGGGGTAAAATTTAGGACCTTTACTATTTATTTTATACATAAATTCTGTTTGTAATTCTATAAAAAATTGTTCTATATATATTTATGCAGATGATGTACTACTACTTAGTAGCCATCAAAATCAATATCGTGCTTATATGAATCTTCAGCAAGATCTAAATAACATTTCTATTTGGGCATTCGAAAATAAAATGACAATTAATCATAAGAAAACAAAAATTATGATAGTTAAAACTAAAAATAAGAAAATAAACTTTGATTTACCTTTTAAATTACATAAATATTTTTGCAATAATTCAACTAGTAACATTAATAATATATCAACAAATTGTGATTGTACAACCATTGATTTTGTAAACACTTATAAATATCTAGGTATTTAAATTGACGATAATTATAATTGGAATACACATTATAATTATATTACAAAAAGATTATACACTTTTACATATATGTTTTATTATTTAAGGAATAAGTATCACTTTAAACAAAAACTTATTATATTCAAATCTCTGGTAGATTTTGTTCTAAATTATGGATTGCAATGTTGGTGTTTTTTAACAAAGCAACAATTATGTCATATAAATAAACTAATCTACAAAATTTTTGATAATATTTATATTAATTATAAACAGCAAACTATAGAAAATAAATTAAAAATAAGAATTAAATATAAAATTTTAAATATTGAAGAAAAATTTATCTATACGACTATTTTAACACATTTTTATAAATATAAAAAAGTTAAAGAAAATTATAACTCCAATAGTTTAACAAGATATGGTTGGCTACAAGCATTTGAGTTTTCAAAAATTAAAAATAATTTTGGTTTAAGAACAAACGAATATACTTATTCAAACTTTTTCGTCAGTTGAACTGGGAAAGCTATAATAGCAGTAATATTAAAGTAATAAAAAATCAATTAATTTCTGAAGTTATAAACAATAAAATTATAACTCCGCCAACCTGGACCCCTTGGGGAAGCTAGGCTCTGCCCGTCACAAGCCGGGACAAAGGAGGAGTGATCGAGGAGTAACACCTCGTTAAAAAAACCTTGGCTCACCTGGCTCCAGGTGATAGTACCATGTGAGGGCCCCTTACCAGGGTTACGGTAAAAACCTCAACGGCAGTAAAAGCATAGATGTAGTTCATTAATATGGTGGAACTGGCGGAAGGGGCAACCCTTCCCAACTGGGGTTGATCAGTTGGGGCCACTGCCTTGTGGATAGAGAAGGGATTCTCAAAGGCTTGGGGACCTACCCCGAGAGCAAAGGGCTCTAGGGCTTACAACCTTAGTTCTATTCTTGAAAACAGGATGTCCTGTTTTCCCAATGATTTCAACAAGTGACATGATGGAAACGTCTTCGGTTGAAACTACTCCAGGGGGTAACCAGAAACGGGAATCCCCCACCACCAAAGGTGGTGCACCCAGACCGTCGGATTCTGGAGAGCCTGGAACATCATGTATGGAAGAGTCGGAGCTTCCTGGAACCCCAACGTATAAAATACGACCCAAGCGAAACCATCTGCTTGGGACACTAAATATAAACACTCTTATCCAAACAGGAAAACTAAAACAACTAACCAAAGTTTTAGAGGAAAGGAACATATGTATTTTGGCATTGCAAGAAACGAGGTTTCCAGATGATAACACAATGGAATCAGATGGCTTCAGAATATACAAGGGCAAACCGGGGCACAAGGTCTCAAATGGAAGATTACCAATTTTAGGGACAGCTTTCGTGGTCAAGAAGACTTTAGCCAACTCAATCACAAACTTTAGCTCACCATCCGAAAGGATCTCATTCCTAACTTTCAGATGCGGAAATAAAACCTACACGATCATCAATGCCCATGCCCCTATAAATCAAGACAACAAAAGGAACAAAGAGAAGGTAGAAAACTTCTGGGAAACACTGGAAGACGAAACATCAAAGATTCCCCACAGAAATGTTAAGATCTTGGTTGGGGATTTTAATGCACAGATAGGAAAAGAGAGGAAATACAGAATGACTGTAGGAGATTATCCAGCCCATAAGAGGACAAACAGAAACGGTGAGAGACTAATAGCATTTTGCAGACAATTTAATCTAAAACTTATGTCCACACATTTCAGAGCCCTGCCAAAGAAGAAGAAGACGTGGCTATCCCCCAATCCAATGTTAGGAGAATTTCAGATAGACCATGTTGCAATAACAACTACCAATAGAAGTGAAATTCTGAACGTAAAAGTGAGGAAAAGTACGAACATCAACACAGACTACTATCTTTTGAAAATTAAAACGAAATTTCAGCCGAATAGACTCCGTAACAAAGCTGGAAGCAGAAGAAGGATCGACATAGAAAGTCTCAAACGAAATGAAAATACATATCGACAAAGCTTATCAAAGTGTAATATGAACAACTGGGAAGAAATTAAGGAATCTTTAAAAAAACAGCCGAAAACTTGCAGGAACCGAAAAAGAAACGGAGGCACAGATGGTGGAACGAAAGGTGTGACGACACCCTCAACGATAGATTAAGGGCCTGGAAAAGGTGGTATTCCAACCGAACAGAGGAAACATGGAATGACTTCAGTCAACAAAGGAAAATTACTGCAAAGATCATCAGAGGAGAAAAAAGAAAGTATGATAAAACCCGACTGGAAAGTTTGGAAGAGAATTTCAAAAGAAATAACAATAGAATATTCTATAAAACATTTAAGGAAGAATTACAACAGTACCAGCCTCCAAGTCTCTGTTTTAAAAGACAGGACGGTACCCTTGCATTAGATAACAAAGAGAACTGCCAACTTTTAGCGGAATATTTTGATACCCTTCTAAACTGCGATGCACCATCTGAAAGACTGGATTTCAAGAAGCCATCCGACATAAACCCACTGTCAAAACCACCAAGCCTCATTGAGATAAAAAGTATTATTAAAGAACTGAAAAATAATAAAGCACCAGGAGAGGATGGTATTGTTGCAGAAATGTGGAAGTTCGGAGGAGATAGGGCAGTAGAAAGCCTACATCATCTGATTTGCGATGTCTGGGAAAAAGAAACAATACCAGGTAATTGGAAATGTGCTCTGATACATCCGCTCCACAAGAAAGGTGACCGCACAGACCCTAACAACTACCGAGGAATTTCACTGTTACCTGTTTCTTACAAAATACTCTCCAAGGCCTTACTTAACATAGTGGAAAAACAGGTGGATCATCAGATTGGAGAATATCAGGGAGGCTTCAGAAAGGGAAGATCCTGTGTGGAACAAATTTTCTGTCTCAAAAGCATCCTGAGAACAAGAGCGATGAGGGGTAAGAACACAGTGATTTCGTTTGTCGACTTCAAAAAAGCATATGACTCGATAGGCCGTCAGGCGCTGATCAATGTCTTGGAAGAATTCGGCGTGGATAAAAAAACAAGATCTATCATCAGACAAACATTAATAGATACTGTCTCTAAAGTTAAATTTCAGGACGAAATTTCAGAGCCCTTTCAGATTAAGACAGGAGTTAGGCAGGGGGATGGACTTTCACCAATTCTGTTTAATATCGTTCTGGAAAAAATTATGAGAACATGGAAGAATGCCATGGCGGAAAGCGGAATTGAAGGAATCTGTTTAGGTGCGAAGAAGAAGGGTTTAAAAGTTGAGTGTCTAGCATTCGCTCATGATTTGGCGTTGTTAACAGATAAGAGGGAAAATGCCAAGATAATGCTTGAAAAACTGCACGAGATCGTAGAAAAAACAGGACTCAAGATCTCATATGAGAAAACTGAATACATGGAATACAAACATAACAGAGAAACGCACCTGAATACAAGATACGGAAAGGTTAAAAGAACTGACAAATTTAAGTATCTAGGAGAATGGATCCAGCCAAATGGTCTTGATAAAGAGGCAATCAAAGGACGCATCAGTAAGTTGGAACTTGCGTACAGGTTAGTGCAAAATATATATAACAAAAAAGCTCTCTCCTACAACGCAAAATTCAGACACTATACCACGGTTGTCAAGCCGGAAGGGATCTACAGTTCAGAATGCCTAATTTTAAACAAAAAAGGGGAAATAGAGGAACTTGAAAAGAGAGAAAGAAAAATTTTAAAGAAGATACTCGGACCGGAAAAAAGAGAGGATGGTACATGGAGGAAGAGGAAAAATATGGATTTATACAAACGGGTGGAAAAGATTACAGACACGATACGTAAGAGAAGACTGATATTTTATGGTCACCTCGTAAGAATGAGCGAATCTAGATTAACTAAGAAGATCTTCGACTATATCACCAACTTAAAGTCGACGACTAAATGGGTTGAGGAAACTAGAAGAGACATGCAACAAGTTGGGATTAATTCAGAAGAGATCTGGAATAGGAAAATGTTTAGAATGAGAGTTAATGGATTCCAGGGGTTCCAGGGTAAAGAAACTACGAGGACCAAGGTAATCTGGTCAGATGATAGAAGGCGGAAGCAGAGTGAGAGAATGAAGAAATACTGGGAAGAGAGGAAAAGACTATTCATCTAGTCAATTGTTTCCCGCGGTCAAACTCGTAAGAAGAAGAAGAAACAATAAAATTATAAGAAATTTTTAATTTAATCTAAATTAATTATTTTTATCTTTACGGCACACATTAAATTTCCAGCACCTCTAATAGAGGAATAATTTTTATAATTACATCTAATAGGACTGGTTAACATTATATATATATATATATAAAATAAAAAAAACAACAAAGCTACAGTTACTTGGAGACAGGGAGAGCTGACCAATCCAAGCCGGCGTTGTATACAACAACCAGCCAATCGCCGGTAAGCTACATCGCTTTTAAAGGAAAAGTTTAATCCACTTGCACTGTTTTATTTTTACATGTTTGATGACAAACAGCATTATATTTATAAGTGACAGTTTTCCAGCTAAGTATCTGCATATCATAAGCATTTGAATTAAAATTACTATTGTATTGAAATCAAATCTGATGTTTTTTATTTGGTGTGCGTTGGAAGAGGGGTAGTCTTATACGGCGAGTATATCCCAAACTCTATATTTTAAATGGAAAAATTGGGGGTCGTCTTATACATCCAGTCGTCTTATACGCCGGACAATACGATATATCTAACTATAAATATGTAAAACTATATATATGTATATATACAGTAAACTCCCGATTATCCGCGTGAATGATAAAAAACATAAAATAAAATAAAAAATCAAAATAATAATGATAATAATAAACGGCTTATAAAATCAATAAAAAAATAACAAATAGAACAATACAAAAGATGTACATCTAAAACCGTTATCTTCTTTAATCCAACAAGACACATAAATAAACTCAAACATCTTCACTGTAGATATTTCGTTTTAATTTCTAAAACTTTTTCAAGGTTTAGCTTGATGATTTAAAAATAAAATAATATGAAAAATGGAAATCTTCCTCTCACCAAAACAATATATTATACAACAAATAAACTATATAAACTTGAATAACATGAATAGACAAAGCAACTGATATAAAAAAAACCAAGTGATAAAATTGGACAATAAAAACGATGACAATTTAAACAAAATGTAAACAGATGAACTATATGAGAAATAAAAATTCTTTTAATTTCATATTGTTCATCAATGCATTTCTATACATGGACAAAGAAATTTCATTTACTTTTAAAGACTAATGGCCAAGTGCACCAAACTTCAATTAACTTTAACGGCTGCGCTGTGGACGTAGCTAAAATTAGTTGTGGCTGCTGCCCCAGAAAAAGTTTAGCCTTTGCTTTAAAATTGTGTGAAAGGAAACAAACATGTAAAAAAAGAAAATTTATTCAGAAACTTGATAAATTCCTTTTTATACATGTTTGTTTCCTTTCACACAATTTCAAAACAAAGGCTAAAATGAAGTTGGCCATTATTCTTGTTAAAACAAACGCAACAATTGATGAGGAAAGATTCTATCATGAATCTCTTCTGCTCATCTTGTACGTAATGAACAATCTTTACGAGGGGGTCTGGCTTGTGCCCTTTTAGCAAGCAATGGTAAGCCCAGTCTGAAATATTCTTTTCCCTATTATTGAAAGCGCGAATATGTTCCAGCATTTTCTTCAACCGTCCTGCCCGTGCTTCCTATGTATGTTGCCTGACAATCTCTACATATCAAAGCGTACACTACTCCCATACTATGTAATACATCATCATTATTACTCTTCTTCTTCCTGAACAACTTGTTGCTCTTGTAAAAAACTAAATTTAAATTATTGTCCTTATATAGTTCTTCACTTCTTTGTTGATTTTCATACCTATGGGTAGAGCTATTTAATTAATACTAACAATCAGAGTGATTTTACTAAATGTTTAGCTGAAAGAACTATGTAAGGACTTTCAATTTTTTATTTGTGGCGTGGAAATTTCTTCTTCAAATTCGTTGGAAACCTATCTCACGCCGAGAACGATTTCGATCGCGTTGTGGCATTCTAAATAACGTCATCGATGACGAAGCACCAATTAATTGGAACAATTAAATGCACAAAAATGTTCTGGCAAATTTTACAAACTTTAAACAAACGAAGAATAGGTGCCCACACAACTCTACAGAGCGCCGTTTTAAGTAGCGGGACTCCAAAATGGCGGTTTGTGGTCATGTGATCAAATGCTGACCAATAGCAGAGCAGCGTTGTCGGCAAATGCCACGGAAAAGGTTGTCGTTACTTTACTAGTACGGGGCTTTAGTAGTGGATAAAACAAACACAAATGCAGATGCCATGACAAGCGATTGAAAACTGCTATAAAAGCAGACAGGTAAGGAATGGTAAGTTAATTGCATAAGGATAATGTTACCAAATGATCGTGCACTTCTTGTGAAGATTTTTTATTAAGGTACCAGCTGGGCCATAATAACATTGAGAAAGTTTAGAACAGTTTAGCAACTAGAAACTAGCAATAGACCCGGAAATGATATTCGAAAAATGGGACAGAAATTTGAAGAGTAGGCTCCGTAGAGGTGAAGCCTCGGTAAACAGTCGACCAGCAGACAGTCGAGGATGTAGCCATATTGGTGGAGGAAGAAAGGATGATAAGGATTGCAGCAATGCACGACATGTTGCACGCAGTGGCGTAGCAACGCCTTTGGGGGCCCGGGGCGGGAGTTCCATTATCAACAACCAAAAAAAAAAAAAAGGAATCTCCAATTCAATTTGGGTATACTTGGGTGGATGGGGCACCTAGGCTGACTGGTGGGACCCCCTAGGCTGCCTGGTGGAGCCCCCAAGGCTGGCTTTTGGGGCCCGAGGCGGTCCCCCCCCCCCCCCGCCCCCTCTTGCTACGCCACTGGTTGCATGGTCATTAGACAAACCCGTAATCACTGTTCACAAAGTTCTACGACAAATTTTGCGCTGATACTCCTACATGATCTGCACTGTTCAGCAATTACTGACTCCCCACAGAGATTCATCTGCTAACCTACTTCTCACGTAAAAGTCTGAGATTTCAGCCATCAAGACGAACAAATCTACCAGTATCTGAATAAGCTAAAGCAAGGATATGTCCATTGGGTTACGGAGAAATCAGTAAGGCGGCTCCTTACAAATTTAATGATAGAATCAGTGAAGCTTTATTTGTTTACAGATTCATCTGAGTTTAAACTCTTTGCGACGCAGAGCAGGATTGAATGGCAAACTTTTCTGATCTGATGTCACGGTTTTTAAGCCCTCACAGTTTACAAGTAGGTGATTCGTTAATGTCTCTCGAGCAGAGCTCGAAATGAAGTAAAAATAATGTTGAAAACTTGAAACTCCGCAATGCTCAGTGTTGTGCTGATGGTTCTGAAGCTATAGATTTAAAACCTCAACTTTTAGCCCGTTGTACCAAATATTCAAGAGATTAGTGAAAATTTCAGGCTGAAATTCCAAATCTTCTTTTCAACTTTTGGTGTGCACCTGAAATGGATTCCTCTTCTTCCTCATCAATTTTGTCAAAGCAATCAACGCAACATCATCAACAGAGAAGTGACAAAATTGATGAGGAAGAAGAGGAACTCATTTCAGACAGACAACAAAAGTTCAAAACAAGATTGGAATTTTGTTTTGAACTTCTGTTGTGCATCTCAAATGGATTCCTCTTCTTCCTAATCAATTTTATCACACTTCTCATCTGCGGATGAGTTGGGTTGATTGTCTTGACAAAAATTGAAGAAGAAGAAGGAGAAGTCTTTTCAGACAGAAAACAAGATTGAAAGTTTGTTTTGAACTTTTCTTGTGTGTCTAAAATAACTTCCCCTTCTTCCTCTAATCATTGGATGTCAACCTCGTATTTTCTATTTCTGTTCAAAGGAATCTCCCACTGGTGCCTCACAAATGGAAAAAGCACAAGAATAATTCCCTATTTTCAACACAGCATTCAAATCTCAATTCCAATACTTCTTAGTTACAAAGGAGTTTTATTCTTCATCAGTATTACTAAAATCAATGTGGTAATTGAAATACTTTAAAATAATGTATCTCGATGTGCATTAGACCAAGTGACAACGGTCTCATTGAGGACGGAGTAGCTGGTAGAGGTTCAGGGCACCTTCTTGCCCTTGGAGTGGGAAACTGCTCTTAAAGCCAATGGCACGGAGATGGAGAAAGCAACGAGAAACTACTCCATTAAAGATCTACGGATATCTCTAGTAAAAGCAATCATGGCACAACCTAATATGAAGATGAAGATTACTGATCATGGGCGTCGGAACCCAAGACCCGGCAGGAGAGGAGAGGAAACTGGGTCTCTCATGTCGTTATTCAGCGAAATCCTAGGAATATCAACAACACCAGTATCACCAAAATTGCAACTTGGAATGTAAGAACATTGTTGAAGATAGGCAGATTGGAGGAAGTGAAATATAAAATGAAAGAGAATGATATAAAAATTGTAGGTCTATGTGAAACTAGATGGAAGGGAAATAACGATTTTATTAGTGATGATATAAGAATTATTCATAGTGGAGGTGAGAAAAGTGGTAGGAATGGCGTTGCAATTATGTTAAGTAAAGATTGGGCAAAGAGTGTGATTAATACATATCATGTGAATGATAGATTGATGATGATTAAATTGAGTAGCATACCAACTGATTTGGTTATAATCCAAGTCTATTTTCCCACATCAAGGAAGGAATACGATGAAGAAGTGGAAAAACTGTATGAAAAAATTGAAGAATTATTAAAATTAGCAAAAAAGAAAGATAATATAATACTATTGGGCGATTTTAATGATGTTTTTGGATCTACTACAGATACAGAAATAATAGAAAAGTTTGGACTAGGCAAAAACGCAAGAGGTGAAAAACTGATTGAATTTTGTAAACAAAATGGATTAATAGTCTCATCTTCAAAGAGTTTAAAATTGTATTTATAAAAAGGAAAACAAATAGTAATGAAATAAGTTCTAATTTACATAAATTGAATTACGAAAAAAATTTCCAAAAGGATACTACAGTAGCTTTTACTCCAAATTTACTAGATATTAAAAATATTATATCAAATTTACAAAATCGTAATTCCAATAGATATGATCTAATCAAAATTAAGGAAATTAAAAAACATAAGAATATTTTAGCACAATTTTTGGAATTACTATTCGAAAATATAATTAGTACTGAAATCTATCCAAACTTTTGGAAGATTGCTTATATTATTCCGATTTACAAAGGTGGCAACATAAAAAACTATTATAATTTTGAAAACTACAGACCCATATCTTTACTCTCGAATATATGAGAGTTATTAACATAATATGATCTATAATTACATTAACGAAAATAAACTATTAAATTGTAATCAATACGCATATCAACCAAAAAAAAGCACTGGAATCTATATTACTAAAATCTTTTATTTCTCTGTCTGTATGTCTGTGCCTGTCTTTTAATGTTCGTCTGGTGCTTCCGAAATATTATTACAATCCCTGCATTTTAATTTGTATATGACACTCATCCTATTCATAATATCAGAAGAAAATTTTCTTTATTAATTGATTATCTTTATAAACTATAAGTTGGATGTTATTTTTTTCCATACAAATCTTTTATTGATTTTACACCTAAAGGCAATCTCAACATGTTTCTGTATATATTATCTTTCTTAGTTATAGCCTAATGTTTATCTTTTAATCTAAATTTTAAAAAATTATTAATAGTTTTATTTACAAACTTTTGCGGGTAGTCATTAATTTCAAAGATATATTTTGTTTATTTTAGCATTCCATAAACTTCCATCTTCCGTGTTGTTCAGAATCCTTTTTAAGAAATTCTGAATTACTGCTTTTTTTTATATGTATGTTCCGAATAGAAATTTAGCTCATGATTGCTTTTCAATTTCTTTTCAAAATGTTCATATGATAAACTATTATTCTTGTTAATTAAAAGTAAATTCAGAAAAGGTAGCTTCCCATTCTCTTCTTCTTCTAAACGGAATTTTAATTTTTCGGAAGCACCGGACGAACATTATAAAAAAAAGAACTTTAGAACATATTAAAGCCTTTAACAATAATAAAGATGGTATATCTGACTGGGCAGATCACTGCCAAGATCGTAATCATAATCTTGATCCTTTAGTTGATATAACATTTCGTATTCCAAATGAAAAAGATAGATTCATGATCGAATTTTGTGGGATTAATACTTTTCTTTGTATAAATAAGGATAGATTCCTTAAAGTTAGTAGGTTTACCCTAAGTAAATTTTAAAAAAAAGTATAAGAAACAACTAAATATTTTTGTAATAATTTTATATATTCTTAAGAATCTAGTTTATTCTTTATGTAATTATTCTTGCTCATTATTGTTCTTTCACGAAATTAATATTACTTTACTATAATTTTCAATTAGGCTATTTATTAGTGCTCACACCATGCTTCTTTCTAATTTCCTCTCTTTTAGAAGTTTTAATATTAAGCATAAACATAATCAACACAAATAAATGTAATAAA
Organism: Thereuonema tuberculata; assembly: GCA_023159025.1. Taxonomy (NCBI): domain Eukaryota; kingdom Metazoa; phylum Arthropoda; class Chilopoda; order Scutigeromorpha; family Scutigeridae; genus Thereuonema; species Thereuonema tuberculata. The sequence continues at coordinate 14,528,688 of JAFIDM010009631.1, read as the reverse complement.
TACATAATACATTTATTGAAAAACGCAAATTTTCGAAAAGAAAAGATCGTGCCTTTTTCTTCAAGCTTACATGAATAAGTAACGAAAAAAGAATTTTAACAACAAACTAAGGAAGATTACGTGAAAACTAAGGTACCTGAAAATAATATGGCCACCCTAATTTGAATATTTTTTTTTCATGATTATGGTATTCACTAAAAAAAAAATTTGTAGACAAGAACTTTGGCTCTTTAGGCGTATGTAAAAAAATATTTCAAGATTTTTTTTAAAACCCAAAGGTTCTGTTTTTCAATCTTTGAAAAAGCTTGTACTGTGCAGGTAATGTGGCCAAATTCAAAAATATATTTTTATTTTAGGAAAATATTTTTTTGTTAATGATTAATAATTTGGGGTTGAAAGTAAATGTGTCTTGATTTCATTAAAATTTTCACACAGATAATTATTAACTTTCCAGGGGCCTAAAACAAAAATTATTTCAAAGTTACAATTTAGATCGTGTGTATCCACAGAGTTAGAAAAAAAAAATCATTAAATGATCAAAGCTTATAGAATATAAGAAATATCAATCATGGGTATATGTGTAGCAAATAAATACAAATTTATCGTCTTTTATGAGTCCAATACACTCCTCGTTTTGGTAATATGGCCTACTGTGGCCATTTTACCTGATTACAGCCCATCTCGTAAAATCTCTTAATTATCTGTTTAATTAAAGAAGCATTGGGTGTCTGGAACGAACTTAGAATAGCTACAGCAAGTGATATATGAACAATAATCATCAATTGCATGCAAGGAAATAAAAGACAATAACAACAATAATATTATAATAACAACAATATTATAACAGATTCTCGATTCGTTGTCAAAACTCAAAAGACGAGGTTCCCTGGGCTCTGTGATTACGTTATCCTGCAAACTGTGGTAGCTAGGTACACTTTCTACTTCATATTTTGATATTCTAGCGTTATCTTTTGGATACCTTTTCAATTAATGGCAGGTTGGCAATGTGGCCATATTATCAGCATTGGCCATATTTGCATCAACTACCTTACATAACATAGATTGCTTAAACAATCAACTTTACAACAAATTACAATAATCTGATAGTAACGCAAAGATTCAGCTATCAAAAACAGCAAATTTAACCTTGTTATTACAACGTGAACAATTTATATCAATCATCTCATTAGCCATTGCTACTATACGTTCATTCACTTCTACTCCCTCATTTCTGTTTAAATTTCTACATGTTGTGTTTCTAATGTGTATATTTTCTATTATTTTTCTTGTTTTATGGTCTTTTTCTACACATAAAATTAGTGTCAGGCTATTTATTGTTAAGTTAAATTATTTCAAAATCAGATAAAAGTACTGTTTTTCTCGCACTAATATATTGTTCTATAATTCCTTCTGTAAAGTAATTCTAAGATTGTGGATATGTTTTTATCCCTATAATTTTTCATCTGAAGAAGTTTCTTCGCACAGAAGAGACGAAATTATGATTAAAAGGTTGGCTAAGAATTATCTAATTGTTGTTGCTGTTTTATCAATGAAATTTGAATTTTTTGTATACCACAAAAAAGTGTACCACACAAAGTGTACCACATACACTTTGTTTAAGACCCAAGTTCTTAAACAAAGTTTTTGTGGGCATCCAAAAAAACATAATTTATTGTGAATTTTCGTCACTTGCCGAAATGATGCTACATTTGGCAAGTAATTCGTAATCACTTTCTTATCACAAATTTCCTTTTAGGCACATTCTAGACTACAATAGTTTCATTACAATAACATCAGTGTTTAATTTCAACCCTTTAGCAAATATGTTATCCTTAAACCAGTGTTTCTCAACCTTTTAGTACTTGCGACCTAATTTTCAATCACAATTCTCATCGCGCCCCCCCCCCCCAATAATTTTTTAAATCTGTTCAACCAAAAAAAAGAAAAACCTCCAAACCTATGTATTCAACCAAAAAAAAAACAAAACCTCCAAACCTATCTGTTCAACCAAAAAAAAAAAACCAAACTTAGTTTTTTAATAAGATTTTTTTCCTCGATATACTCGCGCCCCCACTTTAGTTTTATCACGCCCCCCTAGGGGGGCGCGCCCCACAGGTTGAGAAACGCTGCCTTAAACATAGATACGCTTGGTATGAATTCGAAGAACTATCAAAGCATGAAAGTCATTTCGTTGAATGGAATCGGCTAAATCCGTTTTCTGAAGCGATCATAGACTTCTCATCAAATCCGTTATTTATGCTACTTACTATTCTGACTCTTGTACTGTACAATAGATGTCAACTAGCAGCAGTGCGAATATACACTCCATACATTTAGGGCCCCAACATCAAATTCAGGACCCAGTATCAAATTCGGTAAAGGGACCACTCCACCTAATAGTCAAAATCATAGATTCTTAGATCTTGAATCATATATTCAAAATCATAGATCATAGAAAATCAAAAATATCTCGAAAACATCACACGATTTCATATTTTTCCCTTTTAACATGCCACACACAGCTATTAGCATTATTTTTAGAGTAAATTAATTTAACATCAACATCTACTTTTTTCAGCTCTAATCAAAAGTTTAGAAATGAAGTTTTATGTATGAAGTTTAGAAAACATTCACTCTATGCAAATATTGTAATGCAGAATAGATCTATGCAGACGGTTAAAGCAGGAAAATAGTTTATGTAAAATATAGACTTAATTATAAAAGCAGTCTAAGAGGCTAATTCAAACACATTTTTTTTCGATTAAGATCTCAGCCCGGGCCTTTCATGGCAAGGGCCCCGGTGCTGAAGGACCAACAGTTCCTCCTCTTATGAGAGCCCTACATACATCCTACAAGAATTCCGATTAGAAGAACAATTAAAGAATATTTGAAGTGAGAATCAAATTCAACAAATATTAAGCAATAAAAAGTTTTATATATATATATATAAATCCAATAGACAAAACTTGAATCGCCATCTTTTCAAGTTTCGTGATGCAAATATTTCATTCAATGATTTGCAATTTAAAATTCAGAATGTAAAGAATATAAGAATAAAATTAACTTACATTACTAAACATATAAAATTTGCCGGACAGCTTTCTGAAATTTAAAAACCAAATTAATTTCAAAAAGCTGTTTCTGTGTAAGTATTAAGATTCGAATATACATACACGTCATCAGCGGCACCTGGTGTTGAATTTTGAAACTAAGCTAAAAAAATTTTTAGAAATCAAATAAAAGCGCTTTATTATAAGAAGATTGCTCTCTTTTTTAATATTTTTTTAGGTTTTTTAAATTTATTTATTTATTTTTTTTTTTTAAATTATCTATATATATATATATCTTAAATTCTTCGTATTTAATATTTTAAAATTTATTTACCTTTAGTACGATTCATTAATAATAAAATCTGTGAACAGAGTTTTTATTTGAATTTAACCATTGAATTTGATCTGTTGTGGCTACAGATTCAACTATCGAGTGAAATCAAACAACTGGAAGAACCTTAATCTGATTTTTCTGCAGCATGGCTTTCACTGGTGATTGCTACCTGCTTCATTGGTTTACAATAACCGAATTGCTTTTCATTAACGATGCAATTAGTTTACAGAATGCGGTGAAATCGTTATATCAATCACAATCGAAAAAGATTAAACTGATAACTTTGTCCATTTGGCTGGTGAAGGTTCTAACAGTTTTGAATTAAAGATGATAATCTAGGGAAAAAAAAATTGTTGTATCACAATAGCACATTGATGATAACAGTAAAGAATGATGATAATTTCAAAGATGAAAGATAAAAGACAGAAAGCAGTAGAAATGGGATTTCTGCACAGGTTGTTGGCTATACTTATACAAGAGAAGGAATACAGAAATAAAAGAAGAGCTTGGAATTAACAGTCTAATGGCCGAGTGCACCAAACTTCAATTAACTTTGATGGCTGCATTGTGGACGTAGTTAAAATTAGTGTGGGTTGATGCCCAACAAAAAATTTAGCCTTTGTTTTAAAATTGTGTGAAAGGAAATAAACATGTATAAAAAGAAAATTTATTCAGAAACTTGATAAATTTCTTTTTATACATGTTTGTTTCCTTTCACACAATTTTAAAACAAAGGCTAAAATTTTTCTGGAGCAGCACCCCCTACTAATTTTAGCTACGTCCACACTGCAGCCATCAAAGTTATTTGAGGTTTGGTGCACTCGGCCATAAGTGAATGAATTAAACTGCAAGAAAAAATTGGAAGATGATGCAGACAGGATCTATAATACGCAAGACCATAGATATATATAAGATGCTTCCTAATAACGGAAGTGTAGGTAACAGATTATTTGGAAAAACAAGAAAGCACTGGAAAAATCAAAACTAAATAAAACTAAAGATTTCTTTTTTAATCTTTTTTGTTTTTACTTTTCGTAAAAATGAAGGAAGAAGCAGCTTCATTTCAAGCGATTTAGCATTTTTCTAATTTTCTTTAATTTTTTAACTAGCAAATCATCGTATATGTATATAGCAACAGGCGGAATTTTTAGTGGCCTCCCAGCTAACTTAGAAAATGATCTCGGAATCGAAGGTCACGTGTGGCCCGTCGGTGGTGTGTGGGGTGAGTGTGTGTGGAAGGGAAGCGACCAAACATGAACGGTTTAGCCTTTCACCTTATCTCACGTGACGTATGGTTGATCCACGAAGATAACATTGAAAATGTGAGCATCCTCAATAGTATCTCTAACATTTGATATCTTATTTGTATTTCTGTGTCTTATGGTTTCCGAGAGGATAGGGCCAGAAAAACCCAATGGTTTCTTTTATAGTAGATGCATTGGTAATGCTAGTTTCGAAGATCAGGAGAAAACTTCTGAGTTAAGATTTTCACGATTAAATGACAGGGAAATTACAATAGTTACGGTACTGGGTAACAATCATTTCGACTTATAAATTGAAAAGCTTTTTATTTCTTTATTTCTTTATATATTATTTTTTTACTTATTTATTATTAAGTCTTTATTCATTGGATGGACCATTCTTAAGGAATTTGTTCAAGTTTTTCATTAAATTTTATAATAGATTTTAGGAAAATTTAAATTCTGGCCAAATCTTTTCATTCTCTCTAAGAGATTACTTCAATTTTCATCAATCTGTGTAAAATTCTTCAGCGATATTTCGCGGAAACTATCGTTCCGCTTTGTCAAGTTTTTCTTAAAATAAAATAACAATAATATGTACTAATCATAATGTCAGCAATGTATATGCAATGGTTGTTCACTGTGTAACCTTTGTTGATGCATGTTTTTGTTTGAAATCCATTATTTAAATTTCTCTTCTTTGTGCCGCATTATATTGAAATGAGATAATGTATTGCTATTCACTGCATAACCTCTATCTCTATCAAGGTTACACAGTGAACAGCCATTGCATAACATTGTTAAAATTTTGATTAGTACATATTATTGTTATTTTATTTTGCGAAAAACATGACAAAGCGGAACGATAGTTTCCGCGAAATATCGTTGAAAAATTTTATAAAGATTGATGAAAATGCAAGAAATATAATTTTGTTTTAATATATAACGAAGAACTTTATTGTAAGAGATTACTTTTTCTTTTTAATTAATTACAATTCAGACCAATTTTATAAGTCTATCAATTCACCATCAATTCACTTTTATGATACAATATTTTGTAGAGTTGTTTGAGTTTTCTAAGAAAGGAAAATTGGCTTTAGTGACCAAATGGTGTTGATGAGTTGTTGAGTTTTCAATGATTATCTTTCTGCTCCAGCACCTTTTGGTGATGCGTTGGTGGACAGATGTTGAATTTACTATTTGGTGTTCACATTCGGTTTTCCTACGTTTATGATCTTTGCTGATTTGGCTTTTAGAGTAAGGGGATATTATAAACCCATAGTATAATTCAATGTACTAATGCTCAATGCAAAAATTCTCCTCAATTTACTCTTTTCAATGTTAATTCTAATTGAAATTTTGGTTGACTTAAAAGCTTAAATAATAGATATAAAGAAAGTAATAGAGACTGAACTGGCGGCAAATATGGATGGGATGGAGATGAAAAGTATCTCCTAAGCACGACTATATCGAGATGAGTAATAATAGTTTCCATCAACTACATCGAGATGAGTAATAATCGAAAAATTCAATTGCATCTTTACAGCCAATCAGAAATAACAATGTTCGATTAATGTCTGTTTGCAGTATCTCTGTATGAAAGTTTTGAAAATTATTCTCTCCAGATGTTGACATTCCTGAGACCTTGTGAGATCAAACATAGAGTTTTAGTAAATTTGAAAAGCTATAATCCAATGAGTCATTCTAGATCCTTGAACGGCCTTTCGCCTTTTCATAAGAATCATCGGCCAGGCTCACGCACCTCACATTATTAAATCAATATACAACAGTTTTATTGTATTAAAATATAATTTAATTAATCAGCCTCTGAAAAATTATTAAAAACAAAATCTAGGCTTAAATACTCTCAGTATTTTTCTTGAAGAAGTGCTGATATCGATCTTAGATTTCTCTGTATAGCATAGATGCCATATACACCACAATGCAAATATATATCTGAGGGGGAACATTTTAAGAAAACTCAGTTGTTGTTTTTCTTGTGTGGTGGGCGGGTGGGGGGAAACAGTTTCTAATTTTTAAGTAAGCATGCTTTTTAAAAGTTTCAACTTTCAAGAATTGTTGAATTAGTTATTTCTCAAATTCCCGAAATCTAATCATGTACACTACTGTTTGGGAAACTTGCAATAGCAAGAAATCATGATTGCTATTCAAATGAAATTTATATTACAGATTACTCATGTTACAGTAGATAACTGATTATATTTACAGAGCTGTACAAGATTTTGTCGCTTCAAAATTCAGTATCATAAGAAGCCGCCTCGAGCAGCAATAACAGATTCTCTATGTGGCATTGAATAGAAGAGGTGCTTGATATTGTCCTAGGGAATAGCTTGGCAGGCTGCTTTTATGGGGGTCCAGTTCATTTGATGGTGGAGGCGCCTCACGGGCTAATTGCTTTCTTACAATAAACCAAACATGTTCGATTTGAGACATATTGTCATATGCACGTCAGGAAAGAAGCGGTATCTGTTTTCCGGGCCATACATGGGCAAGCATTGTTCTGCTGGGATATAGCTCTAGGATAACTCTGAAGGAAGGTATTACTTCTGCCTCTAAAACATCCCAAACCTAATGCTGATTGTTGATGGTTCCGTGAACTCATATCAAGAGAGATGGCCAATTGAACCCAATGACACCCCAAACCACGACACTGGGCATTGGGCTGGAAGGACGCTCCAAAATGCCTGTTGCAATCTAGAGTTCTTCGAACACGCATGCGAGCATCATTGTACAAAAAGTTGAATCATCAGAAAACAGGACGTGTTGCCAATCAGCACGCTAATGTCTGCATTCGAAGTTCCATTGCAGTCTGAGGCGTCTGTGGTTGAAGGTCATAGGAATTAGAAGCAAATTGGCTGCAAGCGACCAGTCCTTGTTAAGCAGACAACGTCGAATTGTGTTGGAGGACAAAACCTGATCTGAGACAATGCTGTGCTAACATCGTGGATTTCGCTGTGCGATTGGTCAAAGCCATGGGGTAGAGGTGTTTGTCAACATGTCGTGCGATTTTGTCGTGTGATTTTGTGCTCCAGATTTTTGTGTCCGAGTCCCATCTGTCCATTGATGCCATGTTTGCATCAAGGGTACTGGCGTTTCGTCCTGTACGTGGTAAGAAAATCCAGCTTCCCTCATTCCAAGAATCCGTCCTCTTACAAAGTCTGTCAGATATTCTTAATGAGACGGGTCATAGTGAGACACAAGAAATACCCTTTCCAACGAATGTCGGCTATTCACTTATTACAATATTTCGTTTGAACTTATTTGTACCCAAGACCGGAAAGTTCAAAGGACGCAGCGCTCCGAAACCTCACGCGCATTTTCACTGACATTATAATCATTTGCATGTCCGAACATGATGTATGTAGGCCAGTCAGAAAAACGTTTACAAAGCTTGTGCATGAAAAGCAAAATCTTAATTGGAAGAAAATGAGATAGTGCCCTTAAAGTGGCAAAGATATACTATTAGTTGAAAATATGTTTTACGTGCTATTTCTTAAATTATATAATTAGCCTACTAAAATTGCACTTACTTTGCTTGGATTAAT
>JAFIDM010009631.1:14505548-14520097 GCA_023159025.1 Thereuonema tuberculata | reverse complement strand
ATTAATCCAAGCAAAGTAAGTGCAATTTTAGTAGGCTAATTATATAAAGATATACTATATTTCTACCTAGTCACCTTGAGACAATTGTTAAGATTGAGGCAATTGTTTTAAAATTTGTTTACTTTGTGCATCCCAGACGCATAAAAGTCAGGGCCCTGTTATTGTAGCCACTTTTTATTTGCATCACATTGGACTTCTTCATTGCATTAAAAGAGTCGACGTGACATGAGCTTTTTTTAAGGCAGGGAACAGATATAATCCGGACTGGTTGGCGGGTGTCCCAACGTTTCCCAGTAGAAACCGTGCAGCAAGTTCTGTGTGTTCCGTGCAACATGTATTAACGTAAGGAGGATCACACAGTCGTTCAGAAGTTCAGGACGTTTCTTCTGATATTGTTGCGCACTTTCTTTAAGGTTTCAACAGGAGACCAGTTATCCAAACGGATAGCCATTTTGAAATGATAGGGCGCACCTCCAATGCCACAGACGAGAAAGACCATGATGCATTGAGCAGCACAGCCCTCTATCGGATATTTCAGCAATCGCCGGAATTATGGCATACTCATAAATTTAATTTGTAGGGGCTGTAAACTTATTTTCTGATCGACCCTCGTACATATCCTGTACGTTTCAATTTTCCTTTATGGTGTTGCAATTTTCACGGTGTTGTTAATTTCCAAGGTATTTCTGTGGTGGAATAATTATTTTTAACATTTGTTCTCATTTAAATCAATGCTTCAAGTTTGATAAAGCGTTGGGACTTATGCAGTCATTTCGGAAGTTTGTATTATTTCGTTTTATCAAAAAAAAAAAAAAAATAATCACATATATTAATTAAAATATATCTTTTATTTTTTGTAATATTCATCTGAAATACTTTCAATGCAGTAGAGCATTTAATTTTTATATTTGTATATATGCTACTCATATTTTTCTTAAATTACGGTAACCATATTTAAAATTTGATTTAGGTCATTAATTTTTTTGAGAAAATTAGATGTAGGGCCTACAATTAATTTGCTTAAATGTATTTATGTAAAATGTACATCTAAAATGTTAATACTATGCGTAATTATAAACTAATTTGTGATTTCGATAATGGGGATTTTAACTTTTATGATTAAATACTAATTATCCTTTATCATTATTTTGATTTTCAAAAATGGTGTTATTGAAAGACTTATTCTTTATCTTCGTGAAGTTTCTACTCAAATCTTTTCTTTGTTTTACTTTTTTACTTTTTTTTGAAAAAAAGCTTTTGTTTTTGTTATGTCTCGGATATACTTAAAACACAAAATCCAAACTTACCATCAACTTTCAGCTTTCTAATATAGATAGTTCCAATTCTTTTGTTGACAAGCAGGTTTGTTTCATTTAAAAATTGCATTTTGAAGTTTTTTTCTTCAAAATACTTGTTTATTCTTGTTAAGCAGCATTATTAAATCTAGATCAAATCTATAATATCCTTTGGTAACTGTTAAAGCTGTAACAAGCCATGCGGATATACAAAAAAAGCAGAAATATCATTTTTTTTTTGTCTTTCATTATGATAGTTTCCAGATAGATCGGATACTTTTGACCAATTTCCATTTCGTTTTTATAACTGAAATTCAACTTGTAATAATTTGTCTTGCTAAGCAATCTGTCTTCTGTTTTAGTTCGTATTTATTTCTTGTATTAAATAAATTATTGTGGTGATTGATTACATATTCTGGTAGTTGGTATTTGATACCAGACGGGAATGTGAAATTAATTTTAACATGATGTAGTTTATGTGAATCATTGCCCTCACGGTTTATGGAAATTCAACCGTAACGAATCAATCTCCAACTGCTTTAATTAATTAGACGCATTACTCACAGTTTAGCTTAACTACACAGAAATATGCGCTTTTAAATATGAACTATCTAAAAATATTCTGACTTTAAATGTTTTAATCAACTTCAAAATATAGAATCAAGACAATTAATTAAACTCAGTAATTTTCAGCAGAAGATATCCAGCAATTGTATGGGAACTAGATCTTAGGCGTACTTAGGAGTTTGAAATGGATGGGGTTATGATGGTCGTCCTTGTCATTCAACCCCCCCAAAAACAAAACAAAAAAACCTCACGGCCTTTCTGGATGGGGGAGTATTACAGACTATCAATGACCTTTCAAACCAAAACACCAGGACCAAAATCTTTCAGTTCTTCTATTTTAGGATGCATTGGGGGGAGGGGAGGGGCGTCAAACCCTTAACAACGCCCTCGTATGTACGCTAGTAAGCTAAATAGAAGATCAGTGATCGATGGATTTGTTTGAACCCCATTAACGAAACAAATAATTTCTTCTAACTTTTCTTCTGAAATTACCAGCAGTCTTTTCTCTCATTTTTAGCTTCTTTCCATTCCATAATATTATCTTTTTCAAACTTATTTAAGTAAATTTTACATATTGAACCTGAGATTGGACTCCCCATAGGGAATCCCTTATTTTGAATGTACATTTTCTCTCCATACATAAAATAGCTATTATTACAAATCATATTAATCAAATTCATGAACCAATCTTTGTTAATTTTGAATCTTTCTTTAATTTCTTCAGTAAATTTACTTTCTATTATTTCCAAAGCTTCTTTGATTGGGATATTAGTGTACATAGACTAATTATACACTTTAGACGTAGAGTCTATGTACACTAATATCCCAATCAAAGAAGCTTTGGAAATAATAGAAAGTAAATTTACTGAAGAAATTAAAGAAAGATTCAAAATTAACAAAGATTGGTTCATGAATTTGATTAATATGATTTGTAATAATAGCTATTTTATGTATGGAGAGAAAATATACATTCAAAATAAGGGATTCCCTATGGGGAGTCCAATCTCAGGTTCAATATGTAAAATTTACTCTCATTTTCAGTTTTAGACCCAAAAAGTTAATAAAAATCTGCACGAAAATTTATAATCCTACAAATTAACTGGTTGGATTATCTGTAAATAAATTTGCTTCACAATAAATTTGCTATAAATTTGCTTCATTAGAACAAATTGAGATCTCTTGAGAAAATTAGTAGAAAAATATTTTGTGAATCTAAAATGTAAGAAAGAAATGTAGAGGAAATCCTAGAGGTACAGATAGATAAGATTGCATTGTGTAAAATCTTTGACTTTAATTAAAGAAAGTCACATTACCTATTAACAGCAACACGAAGAAAAACAGTTGATAGAAGGCTGATATTTTTACATCCCAGAAAGCTGCACGTTCACTTAATTAATTACAAATCACAAGTTAATTTTCGATTAAAGCATTTTTAACTTGAATAAAAAGATTACTAAAAAGATAAAAAAATCTATCTCCATAAATATAAAACTAAAACATTATGAAACTGTGATTAAACTCGAGAGCCTGTGTGCATCAGAATGCCTAACAATGAATACGGCCACCCAGCTAAATGAACTTGAGAAGAAGGAAAGAAAAGTAATCCGAAAAATTCTTGGTCCAAACTATGAAAATGGAAGATGGAAACTCAAAAGTAACAGAGAAATATACGAGAGAATAGAGAGGATTGTGGACACAATGAGAAAGAGGAGAATAACATTCTACGGACACCTTAGTAGAATGAATGATGACAGATTGTCAAAGCAACTCTTTAACTACTTTGATAAAAACCCCAAAACACATATAACCTGATTTAAGGAGGTAAAGAGCGACATGGAAGAAATGGGAATAACAGCGGAAAAATTGGAGAATAGGGGGATGCTCAGATCAACAGTTAAAAACTTTGTTGGTTTTCAAGCAAAGCAGAAAAGGAAAACAGGAGGAATCTGGACAGATGAAAGACGAAAGCAACAGAGTGAAAGGATGAAAGAATACTGGAGGAAGAGATTGAATGAAGGAAGAAAATCATGAGGTTATTTTACGTGGTCCCTAGTTGGCCAAATTCGAAAGAAGAAGAAGAAAAAGATTACTGATTTTTTTTAGTTAAACCTTCAAACATTGCATGACTGTAGAGGCAAAGGTTGTTTCAAGGGGATTCAGTCTTATTTTCTTACGAGGAGGACCAGATTTTACGAGGACCAGACATTACTAGATACACCTAATCAAACACAACAGAAGGTGCCAAATATTTGATCTTTGACATTGACCAAAAAAAAATAAGACTGTTTTCTTTTTACACTTTAGACTGCAAGAAAATTAAAAAAAAAGACTAAATTATAATTTGTTTGTAGATGACAGATTCTCTCATTAAAAGAACATGAGCCACAATCAAGAACAAGATAAGTTCTTCTCTCTGCATCAATAAACGAAAAGCGAAATGCTGATCATTAGTCTTCATCAAAAGTTTTCTATTAAAACTTTAACTTTTTATTAAAACATTTCTATTTTTAGCAATAATATTCTAAATGCAAACCGCTCATATTCGATTGCCAACTTCATATTAACAAAAGATGTCCGTACAAGAGGGAAAGGGGTTTGTCGAATCTATTTTCAAAAATGAATTATTAGTAAAGGTTAGTTTTTATTTAAGTATTATTAAAGTAGCACAAAGAGCAATGAAAGAAAAGTTTTAAAAACATCTAAATGATGAACACACAACAATGAACATGTAAATGGAATGAAATGAAATTATCTTAAGACGAATCTCTTTCTTAAAAATCCGAAAAATAAAATAACTAAAAGATAAGACTTTGATCTATTATAGTTCATTTAATTTCCCAAAGTAATTATTGTTAATTCTTAAAAGTAATAAATTGAACAACAAATCATTGAAGTGAGCCTGAATGAGACCACACTCTCTTCTGAATTCTCGTAATATAGAATACTATTGTTGTTTTGGTTGAATGGTCTAAATGAGAGGATTGCAGTTCTGCCTACCCTCCCCTCTCCTCACCAAAGATAATGATTTGGAAAATAAAAAGTTTCTTTTATTTTGGCTGACGTAATATTTTACAATAGTTAAGCTATATCGTAAAAAATAATACCAACAATAATAAAAAACAAATTATTAATTTACCACATCTTCTAATCCTCATTACATTAGGGGAAAAGATTCGAAATTAGAAAATCTAAATAATTTAAATACGATAATCAAATCGCTTTTAAAAAAAACCAACCGTGAAAAAAGCAAAAGTAAGCAGAAATTTCATATTAGAACACGGAATGCTAACATCAACATAATAATAAAAAAAAAATGGTGAAATCGAAATGGATTTAAGATTCTTTGAAGAAAAAAATGTAAAATCTCAAGAAAGTCAAAATACAAAACCGTGAGATTTTCAAAAGTATTAAAGAGTAGCTATAAAATATAGGAAAAATTAAATAAAATAATGTAAAATACAAATTGTAAAACATTTGTAACATTATTCAAACTAAAATGTAGTCTAAAAATTTAGAGAAAATATTTTTTAAAAATGGCTTATTTAGTCCAGCAAATAAGAGACCAAAAAAAAAAGAAAAAAGTTCAACAATAAGGCATTGGTATTTGAGGTGATCTAATGCACATAAAGTTACATTATTTTAAAGTATTTCAATTACTACATTGATTTTAGTAATACCGATAAAGAATAAAACTCCTTTGTTACTAAGAAATATTTGAACAGAGATTCGAATGTTATGTGAGAAACAGTGAATTATTCTTTTGCTTTTTCCATTTGTGAGGCACCATTGAAAGATTGATTTGAACAACGTCGTTTATTGAGCCAGATGTTGCCTGAATTATTATTGCTTATTTCTTAAGTCTCTTGAATATTTGGTACAACTGAGATAGTTCCAATGTAACTAACATGAGAATTACCAGCTAGTACTAATTCAAACGAAGAAAGTTGTACGCAGGCCTATGAATATTCAATGAGATTCAATAAGAAATATGCATAGAAGATGTCTCCGATATCTGATTGTCACTAAAATCAATCTCTTGATTATTTGGTACAACTGACTAAAAGTTGAGATTTTAAATCTACAGCTTCAGATCCATCAGCAACTTTGTCAAGTAAAGGTCACGATTAGTCCAGCAAATAGAGACCAAAAAAGGGGGGTTACCTTACAAAAGGTTCGCTAGTTCTAATTTGTTGATATGTTGTCTAGGATGGTTACTAAGTGTTTAAAATGCAAAATGCACAATTCCTCCCCCTCCGCGCCCGCCGCCATCTTAAAAAAACCGAAAAAAATCGATACTTTCTTTAGATTTTCGCTTATATCTTCTTTTTGGTGCATTTTAGCTATACAAGAGTTCTACTCAATGTTGTAGAGAATACAATTTCCTGCAATTTAGTTTTTAAGGCTTGTTTCTAGGACTGATAGTTACAAAGATAGGCACTTTTTGAAAAAATAAAAAAAAAACAAACTTTCCGGAAATTTGTCAAACTTCTAACTTTAGGACGCTATAATTCAGTTATGGCCTATTCTAGGGAAACAAGTAACCGAATAAAATTTGTAGAATTTTAATTCCTTACAATTTAATTACTTACAAAATTTAATTACTTACAAAATGCTTGTAAAGTCAGGTGTGGTAAGTGAAACGACGGGGTAACTGAAACACCCAACTATAACCAAGAGGCTACGGTGTCATCATCATTACACGCAGCTTTCTCACCATTTCCACAAGACTTCCAACTCCCTCAATGTTCCATTGTCGTTATTGATGGTGGATACCTTCTCCACAAGGTTATATGGAACAGAAGCTCGACCCTTGGAGGGATTTGCCAGGATTTGTCAAGTACGTTCAGCGTCACTATGGCATCGATGTGATGGTGATTTTGATGGCTACACTACCGATCCTTCTCAGCAAGAGAAGACTGCTGAACGAGCAAGAAAGTACAAGGCAAACTCATCATCAGACGTGGTGTTTGACAAAACAACTGTCAACACCACACCTCAGAAACCTAAGTTTCTGGCCAATGAGGGGAACAAGGACCGATTCGTGAAGCTGCTCTCCACTGAAATGCAAGCATCAAACATCGCCAGAGACCAAGCTTCCGATGATACTGACAGGTTGATAGTTGCCACAGCTAAATGCCTCTCCTTGTACGACGCCGTCGTCATTGTTGGGGAAGCCATTGACCTACTCGTCCTGCTGACTGGCACAACATCTGCGGTCAACATTGTCTACCTCAAAAAACCAGCGAGAGGGAAACAGCCAGACGCCTTCTCCTACAAGTACAACTCCAAAGGCTGTATCTTGCTCCTGCACATCGGGCTGCGACACCACTTCAAACATTTTTGGGTTTGGAAAGAATAAATTCTGCCAACTTTTTAGGAAAGACCCATCATTGCTAGAGCAGGAGGAGAGGTTCGGGGACCCTGCTGCTACACCCCAAAAAATTTCAGCAGCAGGGGAAAAAATCTTGGTATCCCTGTATGGTGGTAGTAGCGAACAGTCGTTGAGCTCCCTTCGCCACAGCAAATTCAAGACCAGCACCACCAAGCTCAATCTGGCTAAACTACCTCCGACCACTGACGCAGCACATTTCCACTGTCTGAGGACATACCACCAGGTCATGGAGTGGATGGGGATTGTCAAAGACCCGATCGAGTGGGGCTGGTGTAGAAGAGCTCGAGGACTAAAGCCCATCAGGATGAGTAGAGACCCTGCTCCTCCAAACCTGCTTAAGACCATCTCATGAAGATGCACAACTGGCTGTATATGGGGGTGTGGCTGTAGAAAGGCGGGCCTCAATTGTTCCGCCCTTTGCAAATTCTGTGCTGGCCAAGAATGTTACAACAGGAATGAGGTCCTCGTCGACGACGAAGACGACGCCGATCTAGTTACTTCACTATTTGACGAAAATAAAGACCCCGACTTCATTAACTTACCCCCTACTAAACGAGCGAAGCGCATATAAATTTGTTATCTTTTCAGTTTTTAGTTCAATTAATACCGATTTTTGTATGATTATTACTGCCTTTTGTTCTTATGTTGTTTAAATAAATGCATCTTTGAAAAATGTATCTGCTGTGTTGGTTGGCTATCTGAAATTGAACATCCCCTCTCACCAGTAGATATTCAAGTGAAATAGAACCTGCCTCATGAGCATTGCGCTGTAATATGTAAGAAACTCAAGTAGGGTTGGTATACACTCCATATTCAAGCCAAAACTGGAAAGTAATTATTGAATTTTTTAGATACAAAAGCAAAAAACACAATATTCCATTGTTCTTGATTTTTTTTTACCCCACACTCCGTAGAGTTGATTAAAAAAATATACATGCTTTTTGTATGTAATTAAATTCCCTACAAATTTTATTCTGATACTTGTTTCCCTAGGATAGGCCATAACTGAATTACAGCGTCCTAAAGTTAGAAGCTTTAAAAACTAAACTGTAGGAAATTGTAATCTCTACAACATTGAGTAGAACTCTTGTGTAGCTAAAATGCACCAAAAAGAAGATACAAGCGAAAATCTAAAGAAAGTATCGATTTTTTTCGGTTTTTTTAAGATGGCGGCGGGCGCAGAGGGGGAGGAATTGTGCATTTTGCATTTTAAACACTTACTAACCATCCTAGACAACATATCAAAAAATTAGAACTAGCGGACCTTTTGTAAGGTAACCCCCCTATATTCGCTGATCCTTTTTTTTTTTTTACGGATTTCCCCAATCCGGGATGAGAACTTCTCGATATTTCGGCCCGGTGCTTCGGGCCTTCTTCGGAGATGTACATATATCAATTACATCAAGGTGGGCGCAAATCTAACAACTTCCATTGTTAGTTTCTCGGATAAGTTGTTTTCGTGTTGTTCATTTCAGTGTGCTCACAATGGCTCGGAATGAACAATACGAAAACAACTTATCCGAGATGTAATTGGTATATACAGGCCCACCTTGATGTAATTGGTATGTACAGGGCCTCCAAGAGAAATCTTTTAAGGCAGTACAAACCCATTTGGGGCCGACTTGCAAATTGATCAATTTTTTAAATGGTCTTTCAGTCATGGGCCTCTCTGTAGCTCTCGGACCCCGGACCAATGTACCTGCTGGACTCCCCTCTCATAAGGCCTGGGTATATATATATATCTCCCGAAGAAGGCCCAAGGCACCGGGTCGAAATATCGAGAAAAATCTCATCCTGGAATGGGGAAATCCCTCAGAAAAAAAAGGATCTGTACAGTTAACTATTTCCTTTTCATCTTCTAAAAACTGTTACTAAGTAAATTAAAATTATTTCAATTTGTAATTTACTTTTTAATCTTGTAAAACTAGATTCAAAAGACTGAATTCAAAAGATTGAATTTCAAATATCTTTTCAGACCATTAATAAATAATAAATTTGTATTCTAATAGAAACGAAAAGACAATTTCCCAACAAATTCCTCTTTTTTAAAAAATATCTACATTCCAACAAATGATGTAAGTCGAATATTGTGCATAAAAGAATGTAAATTCTTCAAACAAACAGCTTGATTGGTGAACTTAAGAATCATTTGTTAATTCTAGACATATTAAAAATTATTAATGACTTTTATAAATTAGTGTAAAAGCTGTAATATTCAATCAATACCTATAAAAAGAAAAGTCCTGATTCACTCACTGACTGACTCTCAACGCCCAGCCCAAACCCTTGGACCTAGAAAGCTGAAATGTTGCACAGAGGTTCCCTTTATGATTTAGACAAGGAATAAGGCCGGATTTTTCGAAATTCCCATGGGATAGGGAATAAAGAGGATTTATATTTAACACTGTTATATAATTTTCAAGTATTGGCTTACTAACTCACTTCTGTCTCTTCAAAAGAAGTGTTCCTGTGGTGCAGCAGTTAAACGCTGGCCTTTGGAGCTATAGTTACCGGTTTCAAATCTGCAAAAGAGGTATGGGGCAAAGTTTCTTGAAGATATGTGATTCTCCGAAACCGCTTCAGTTGGAAACACGAACTTTTGCATGAGGTTCTTTGTCAAAATCTAAAACATACGCATCGACGAGTTTTCGAAATTCACATCCTAAGGGGTGTAAACGGGGCAGGGATGGGAGGGAACAAACATTATTGAAGGGTATTTTACGGGGTTTTGAGATTACAAAATCAAAATATAATTACTTTGTAATTATCCAGAGATTTTTTACCAAATAAGGGAAGGGTTGTGGAGAAGGGCAGAAAGGGATGAGAAGTCTTATATTTTCCGATCTCGATATTAATTTGATATTTAGGACTTATCGAGTTACAAAATAGGAATATAACATTAAATTGTAATTTCCACGTGACTTTTTACCATCTGGAAAAGTTCAGTCACACAATTATAATTTCTTCGTCATCCACATCAGGACAACTCTTATTTGTAACCCAAGGGTATTTTTGCTAGTCAAGAAATAAAATTCAAAAGGCTCCAAAATAAGGTCCATAAAATCAAACAATACCATATTGTAATATGAAGTCAAAATCAAGTAAAACAGTAATACAAGGAAATATTTTATTTGAATACAAAAATGATGGGATATTAATAAAAATCTTCAAAATTAGAAATTACTATTTATATTTAAATTTCTAGTCTTTTAAAACTAAAAAAAATTAAAAATTAAAACGTTTAACGTTAAAAAGTTAAAACGAAAAACGTGGGGCGCAAGATAATATACACTCCATCCATACCATCTCAATTATCTATTGCGTGCACCCCACGTTTTTTGTTTTAAATCTTACAAGTAATTTCATAGCTATTAAAAATTTATAATCACAAAGTTTCAGAACTGTCTGTAGGGGGTTAGGAATCTGTATGGGGCTAGTAAATATTATTTTATACTTTTTAGTCCATCTTAAAAACGTGGTATATTAAAAAAATATATTTTTGTATTGGTCATAAAGGTCATAATTCAATGTCATAAAGGTTTCCTTTACTCATTGATTTATAAAAGGAATTAAAAAATTGAAAGAATTACGCTTCGAAATAAGTTGATTTAGAAGGAGAACTATTTCAATAAAATATGTTTTTATTTAGATTACTTTCGAATTTGAATTAAATTTATTCAATTTGATAGAAAAGATTTATTAGCATCTCAAACATGTTTTTATTAGAAATCTAAATAAGTGAGGTTTCCTAACAGATCTATTTGAATTTTATCAATGAGCTCATGTAAAACATCCATACATTATGAAGTGGTTGTAGGTATAACCTACAACTTTATAACTTTATACCTACAACTTTGGCGCAGCTTAGCCGCAGCTGCTTTTGCGCCATAAAACACCAACCAACAACAATACCTACAACTTTAGCAACAAAAATCAGGTTGCTCTGGACAGACATGATTAGGCCTACATATTACAAACACTTATCGAGCAGATATATCTAAAAAATGAACAATCTTGCTCTGGAGATCAAAAAGAAGACTAAATTATATAATATACTATAAAAACAGAATTTTAATTTTGTAGATGGAACTAGAGATTTTTCTTTCGATTTCGAAGCCAGCTAAGGAGCTTCTTTCCCCTCTTGTTTCAGCGTCCAACACCAACGTCGTATTTAGTTTATTTTGTATTTCAGGATTTGTGGTTGGGAAAAGTAGCCGTCCACGCAGAGATGCTTGTGCCTAATCACTGAACTGCAACTAAAGCCGCCGTTCCCAAGGGTTTTCGCAGTAAATGAACTGCTCTAAAAAGAAGGTTTTCTCTTGTCTTCTATTTCATTCTTTCATTACTATTTATTGCATCACTTTGGTCTTCATTTCTCCAAACCATTTCCCATCCAAACTTAAAAAGGTTTTTTTATTCAACTGAAATAGCATTATTATTACTTATGCACCAAGAAAATTAAAATATATTTAGAGAAAAATTATTAGAAATAAAAAAAAATGTTTTTTTAACCTGTCATTTTTATTTTTTATTTTTAAAATGAAAACAAATAGCCGTGCCGGCGTAGTCTAGTGGATTAGACGGCGGTCTCCCACGAGGCTGATACGCCGGAACCTGGATTCGAATCCCGGGTTTGGCTTGGACGTTTAATTTCTTTCCTGTGTTTGTCTTCTTCTTTCTCTTATTCCGCCATGTATGGCACTATAGAATTGTGAAAATTTCAAATGGAACAAAAATTTCAGCATTTCTTACCTTTGTAGGGTTAGTGGGATAAATCCAGAAGGATAAAAGCTCACGTGGGGTGTGCCCACGGCCCTACGCCCAATAAATAAAAAAACAAAAAACAAATATTAAAAAAAATAATTCTTGATCAAGTAATACTTAACTTTCTTCTCTCTAATATCTGGTATTTTTCTACTTGGCTGTGAAGTTGAGTCAAATGTTGACTAAATTAATTGAAAAGCTTTCAGTTTTGTGAATTTATATTAAAATACAGTTTCCGTTAATATAAAAATGTTTTCCGATTACTGGGAAATTTTTGAAGAAAGATATATCAAGATAAAAAATGGCGGTTTTCTTTCTTTCTTCTAAATTTTATGTTAGTTTAGTTTCAAGAATGCTTCAAACAAATTTTTTCATTTGAAATATTTAGCCATTATAATGGCATGATGGTATGATGCAGAATTAGACTGCAAACTTGTAGGTGTTTGGGAAGACTTTTTTGACACAGAATTATCTGAGAATGTTTGTGAAAAACTCTGCTGACTTCTGTCAGCAGGCATTTTCTTCAATCATGTTATGACTAAATATCTAATGCACACATAGGATCAATGAGATGTTTGTAGAAAAGAGTGCTTAATTGATCTGTAAAAGTAATTAAGCAGCCAATAAACATATTATTTCTTCTTAAAATATATATATAGTCTAATCATTGAAAGTCTACTGTTACAATAACGGTAATTTTAACAAATCAACATTAAAACGTTATGAAATAATTACATAAAAAATAATAATTACTTCCTTAACTTTAACAATTAATTTTTAATCAATTAATTACACACAAAATAATAATTTGCATAATTTTATATAAAATAAGGCTCGTTATTTACATTTATTATTTAGATGAATTATTTATAACTGAAAATTAATTATTCAATATTTAAATTCAAAATTTCCTTTTTTATTAACTTTTTAATTAAAATTAAAATTGTTTTGATGTAAATGTAACGGTAGATATCTGTATTTAATGAAAATAGATATTTTTAAAAAAATAATGTGTTTATTATTTCACTAGTTACAAATTAAATGTTTTCATAACTCTTTGTATCAATGTCTTTGAAACTTGTTTTCACAATGCATTGTAGCTTAGCACTTTTATGGTAAACTATCGAAACACTCCTTATATTTTTCATGTTCCTATTTTGTATTTGTTTATTGTCTTTCTTTCAATCTCTTTTGTATAATAATTTATTAATATTTCTTACAATGTTCTTCTTATTTATTCTACCCTATCATTTGAAAAGAAAAACAAACGGAATGAAGTACTAGAAAGAAATGCTTTACGTCTAAGTCAATTATAAACCCGTATCGGCCAAATCATAGTGACTAATTAATCTCATCAAACACTACTGAGTTAACATTCGAAGTCTCACTTGACCTTTTTTCTTCTCTGTTTATCTGATTGTCTCTTAACACTCCGTCGGGCGCAATACGGCGTGGCACAAGGTCGGGCGCAACGAGCCTGAGAGGTACTACTTTATTAAATTTTTTTTCGACAGATAAAAACATTTTTTCTTACTAAAAACAATTGTTATTCTTTGGGAGCCTCTAATACATCATAAGAAGGAGTAATAAAATAGTTTTATATAGTCTTTAAAGGAAACGGAAATTTAGCTACCAAAAATTACCGAAATTTGTACACCCCTTGATTTAATAATCTTTTCTACAGATATAAACGTTTTTTCTTACAAAAAACAATTGTTAACACTTCGTAGTAAACACCCACACTGTATAAAAATACCGCAGGAGCAGTAAAACAGGTTTAATTAGTCTTTAAAAAAACGTATATTTACGTATATTTAAGCCAATAGACTTCTGACTGCGTTGAGCAAATTGACCAAACACAAGGATTGTGAGAGTTGTTTTATAGATAAATACGAAATATTATATAATATGACATTATTAACGACACAATGTGATACAGTATTAAAAATAACTGGGAAATTTTGAAAATTTCTTATTTGTCAAACTGCAACGTAATCGGGCGCAATGAGCCTGTGCGATCATTTCATCTGTCAACCGGAAATGAAGAACGAAAATCACTAACTGACCTTGCCATTGTTATTAGCACTGGAAAAGCGGAAGCTACTAGGATGGAGACCTCGCGAAAAAATTTAGCGGGGGATGGGCAAACAAAAGAGTTCGATGTGTGCCTAGGAGATCGGTTGCGCCCGACGGAATGTTAATATTCTCATCATATTCAGAAGCTGGACGGATTTCCGTAAAATTATGTAAGTAATTTATTTATGGCCCAATTTAAAAACACAGGCCTATTTATTTTGACACAAAGGTCTCTACCCTTCCCATCCCTCAAAAATGAATCCTGAATTCCCTCATTACAACAGCTAGAAGAATATATTTAACATTTTTTATGATGATTGCTTGTGGTCATCTTAAAATAGGAGCACGAATATTTTGGTCTCTCCGCGCTCAACGTCCACAAAATTGATGCCTCTGCGCTGCCTGCTCACTCCCCACTAAGCGATGAAACTGGCATTTACCAAGTACTCCCTCCG
>JAFIDM010009631.1:14451469-14490548 GCA_023159025.1 Thereuonema tuberculata | reverse complement strand
TATTGAATTCAATATGCACTGTAGCTTACATAATGTAAATCTTATTTTGTTTACATGTATATAGTGTATAATCTTTCTGAATAAATATTTACTTATTGACAGAATAATCTTTTTAAGCATTCAGTGGACCTGAAATTAAAGTTAAAAGATGTAACTTGTTTAATTCGCAATCTTGGATAATTCGAAGTTTTGTAGTGGTCCCTTCAGCTTCGAATTATCCAAGTTGCACTGTATATAAATCTTATCATTATACAGGTTGGGGCAAATTCCCATAGGATTTGCCCATTCTCCTTTGATTTCTTCTTTAAAATCTAACATATCATTTAACAATTCTTCCCACATTTTTTTAAGTGTGATCTCCGAGCACTTATTCTCATAGTATATCCTGGGAATAGATAATGACGTGGTTTCCCATTATCTTTCTCAGGAAGCCATTAGTTCAAATATTATGTATGCATTAGAGGGGGTTCAAATTTTGCTTATTTTTGATAACAAGGGGGAGGGGGGATCAGAGCAATGCTTATGTAAGACACACAAACATGCACGCGAGAGAGTGCGCTGTGCGAGATATACCTTTTTCTCAGTATGTCATGTGTACTTTTATATTTAATTTGTTCTATTTTAATTCAGGTGTGAACATCATGTAATTTGACTGTTTTAATTAATTGTTCAGTGGTAATTAGAGACCATTAGGCCCTCCCGGAAACTGCTCTTTCCATTTATTATCATTTAAAGTGTAAAAGTTCTGATCTTTCTTTTTCATGGGAATTTTATAAAGAAATGATTTAATGTTAAACTTTAAATCTCAATTTGTTCCCTTTGAAAACCATTTCTCTGTTATTTCATTAAGAGTCGTTGATCACGTTCTGGTTTGGAAAGGAGCTTCCATAGGAATTACATCAAGAAATATCATTCAAATGTGAAATATTTTTCTCTTTAAATCCTGGAGGTAATGTTTGTGTAATTATTTAAATATTTAACGAATATCTCTGTCTCTATCATTTTTAGACATATATTAGTTTATTCCAATTTTTTTCTGTTTAAACATTATCCATAATTTCTTGTATATCATAATATTCTGCAAAGTATTTTAAATTATCTGCCCATTTGCTATGTTCATTTAGATTTTTTGATATTTTTTTAGTCTATTTATTTTGCTCCATGGTTTAATCCCCCCTAGGTATTTTAATTTGCTTGGACTGGATTCACTTCACTGAGAATTGCAATCCTAGGTATTAAAATGGTTCATCCTAAAATTTTCCCTCCCGAAATGGTTTTGTATATCTGTTAGTTTTTTAAGTTCGGTTTTTGAGGTAATTTTAGTTTCAATGCGATCAGTTAGAGCTACCACCTCCAATGGTTTCCATAAAATATTTCCCAATTCTTTCCTATTGTAACTTTTATTTGGTACATTTTTTGTCCATCAACTTTACTTTTGTTTGCTTTTGAAATGGTGTTGTTACTGTGTTTTTTTTTTAATATTAGTCTGTCATTAGTTATCAAGATATAAATACCCCTAAGTGTTTATATTCATTTGTTAGGGGTACTACTTTTTTTTCTTTAATTTCTTGTTAGTTAATTTCCCAATAATTCTTTTCCTTTTCGCCAAATACTATTACTTCGAAATTGAATTTCATTTAAAATTGCAAAATTTCCGCAAATCTAGCAAACTTTGTAAATATTTAAAACGGAATTTTGTGGCAATAATAATCCTGGAAAGTTTCATTTCCTACCGCAATAGCCTTGCTATGTTTAAGCCTAATCACTTATTATTAGATTAACAGGTGACATTGTGCAACGTTGGTTCATCGCTACTTCTGATTCATTCTAATTTGATTGCCAATTGTAAAGCTTAACGCATTTTAAACAATAATGGGTGAGACCAAATTGTTTTCCAAGTGACATCCTGGAACAGCTGTTTCACGCTCTTTCGAGATCATCAGCTAGAAGCAGTCACCAGTAAAAAACGAAATTCTATAGGTTACATAAAAAATATTCATTGAGGTTGAAGGACATGAATTTTGTCACTAATATTTTTATTCGTGAGTTTTTTATTGTTGTTTTTTGCTTTTGAGATTCCGATGATTAATCACAATAGCACAAACAGGTACCGAGACTGCGCTGTTTACCGCTGACTACTTTTAGCTGAAATAATTCTTTTCCGAAAAATATTGAAACCAAAGATTAGAAACCAATAAGAAGTCTCACTTCCCTAGGCTTGCTTGTAAAATCGCTGACTCGCTTTACGCCAGCGAAGGACCACTGCAGTGAAGTCAACCACTTGGCTATGGCAGCCACAGGGATGCTGATATTAGTTGATTTTTTTGTTTTTATTATTTTTATATGTATTTCTACGGCATGTTTTTATTGAAATAAACTGAAATGTGTTTAAATATTTCTTGGACATTTTTGAAAGTATTTCGAATTATTATTTATTTTTTTATTTGTTAGGCAGTTGTTTAGTCATATTGTTTAGAATTTGTTTTGTTATTTTCATGATAAATTTTATTAAAAAAAATAGCACAATTCTCAACATTACTAGTTTAATTTAATACTAGCAGCAACGCCAGTCGGCTGACAGGCATAAAAAAATCTGAAAAATCATTATCAACTATCAAATATAAAGTAAATGCAATCTAAATACTGTGCTAACTTGTGAACGAAGCTTCTACGGCAAAAATGGTTTTGAGTTTCGAAATCAGCGTAAACAACTGAGTAAGAATGCCAAATTTCATTGAAATGGATGCAGTGGTAACAAAATTATTTGGTTTTGAACGTATGCTTTGTTAGAATTCCCGTTGTCGAGGTCAGTTCCCAAGGATAAAATTTCATGGAAACAACATGGAATGACAAATGAACTAATATTTTCATCCAATTTGAGGACCCTTGATTCAATGGTACCATTGAGAACCTTGGATCTATCTTAATAGCTTAATTATTCGAGTTACAGACAGCTTATTGTGCTTTAATTCTCTGACAATTTGTAGATTTTTTTAATTATCTTTCTTCAAGTAATTTAATAATAATGCATTGTTCAATTACAATATTAAATAATGTAGATGTCAAATTGTTTCCTATTAATGATTGTAGCAACCAAACTCACCTTTGTATAATCTACATACTGCGCTAACTTGTGAACGAAGCTTTTACGGCAAAAATGGTTTTGAGTTTCAAAATCAGCGTAAACAACTGAGTAAGTATGCCAAATTTCATTAAAATCGGTGCAGTGGTAATAAAATTATATCGAGTTACGGACAGACAGACAGACGAACTTAGCCAATTATATAAGTTGATCTTAATGTACATATGCAAAGTAATTATTTACTTTTAATACCTTTTTTTTGTATCTGAAACAGCTGTTGCAGGATGTCACTTGGTAAACAATTTGGTCTCACCTATTGTTGTTTATTTTAATTCAATGCGCAGATTTAATTTTTTTTTTATGCCTAGAAAACTTCATTGAGGTTTTCTACGTAACGCAGAAAGTGTTCTCTTGTTTCTCGAGCTGACGTGAGTTGACTGTGACGTCGTCAGAATCTGCCGTGAACCTTCGTCAATTTCTTTTTGCTCATCGTAATCCTTTGTAGTGGATTTCTATAATTTCACAAATAAAAATTTTAATTTCCCTCAATTACTAAATTTAAATTTATATTAAGTTGAAATAGAAGCTACTGGTCGTTTAGAAAAAAAAACAACGCATCAATAAAGGAGGATGGAGAGAGAAAGACATGGAGAAATAGTAAGAAGGAAAGTTGACTTTGCAGTCAATTTTCTAGTAAATTATGAGTTATAGATTCTAAAAGGAGATGTTTTGAATCAATGATAAATCGACGATTCAAATAGAAAATGTTGAACTGTCTAGCAGTCCTGAGATGCGGAACTAGATTCATTTGGGAAGTCACTATTTTGGCGTTCGAATTGACTAGATCGAAAATTGTTCGTCCGAGGCAAAGAATAAGAGATTCAAAACCAAAGAACATATATAAATGTACAGTGTGTTCTTTATTAATACTGTGGAACGATGGTTATGGCAATAAATGAGAAGCTCGTTCGCTGTTGCTGTTCGAAATTTTTAAACCGTTAAATCTCCGTTAGAATAAACTAATTGTAGGTTCCGGCATTCGAATGATGGATTTTCAAGAAACATTTAGAACATCATTAGGAAAGCCAAAATTAGAAACCAGAGATAATTATTTTCAAAGTTCATATCAATTTGAAATATCAAGTTGATTAACATTTTCCTATTTATAGATTTGAATTCGAAAGTTCTATTTTGTTGTTTCTTATGAACGTTGAGGCTTCTTTTTTTTTTTTTTTTTTTTTTTTTTGGGAAAATTATTAAAAATGTTGTTTCATTTTTTTTTTTTTTTTTTTTTTTTTTTAGGGAAAAACAACGAAATACTTGTTTAAATACTTGTTTGTAATTTAATTTTCCTGAACTGAATTATTAAGTTAAGGTGAATTTCATACTGTGGTATCTTAAGTTCTTAATAATCTTATGGATAAAGTTATTTGAATTCCAGATTATAATATACTTCAATAAATTTGTTTTAAGTAATTGGGGTTAAGTATTTATACCCCATCTCCTAAGGCAGTGAGTTTCTATCCAACATCTCCCTATGTTTTAACTCAACTTAACATCTTCGGAAGAAGTTAATCCTTCGTTAGAAAACATGATTATCAAAAAAAAAAAAACGCTTCCCAGTAATTTACACTTACTAATAAATGATTCAAACAACAAAATGAAGACGAATGGTTCCTTCCACCATTCACTGACTGCCTATATTTTGTGGGTTTCTTTATTTCTTAAAAATGTTTCCATTTGATAATAATGTTTCTGTTATTGTTTTTAACCGAATTCAATTAATTTAACAAATTTTTATGTTTTGACACATCTTATTCCTCTTGTATTGCTATAACAGGGGTTACATATGTATAATTTGTGAATATTGAAACGAACACAAATTAACAATTAAAAAAAATGAATAAATTTTATTATATGCATGTATTTCTTAATATTTATAGAAGGTTTTTTGAACAAAACCTTCATGTATTAACAAAAGCATGAATAGAACATTTATTTATGTCTTCAATCTCTCAAACATCTTTAGTTTTATTTATGTGGCTCTTATTTTCAAGTTGAAGACTTAATATAAGCTGAAATCGCCAAATAATTATATGGGAAATAAGATAAGCATTCGATATGAATTGCGAAGAAGTTGATCCTTCTTGACATGATCATCAAGAAAAAGAAAAAAAATGCTTCCCAATAATCTACACTAATAAATTGTTCAAATAACATAATGAAGACGAATGGTTCCAACACCTAAGATCAATTACTCAGTTCACAATTTTCATACAAAAAAAATACAGCACAATTCAATAGGTTGGCGGACTGATGGCACAAGAAATTTCTCACTAATATTTCATTAGTGAGTTTTTTATTGTTGCTCTTTGCTTTTGAAACGCCACTGCTATTCCTTTGATTATTCACAATAGCCTTTGACACTTCGCTTACTTTATGTCCAGTATTTGTTTTTAGACTTTCATTATTTGTGATCAGTCGAAAAGATGATTGTCCAAAACAATCAAGGAAAGTATATTAGCTCTCGGCAGGTACAATCCCAAAGAAAGACTTTTATTTATTTGTATTTATCTTATCCGCCATACTCAAGAGTATGTCGGGTAACAGTCCTTAGAATGGTACTTGTGGAGCAAATGAGCTTGGGTGACAGTAAATTTAAAACAAACATGCCTTTTCGTTCCATAGATTTCCAAACTAAACCGAAGATGAACTACGAAATTGCCGCCAATTTCATTTGCGCCACCTAGTGTCGTATTATCTATATTTTACAAAATATATAAATTAAATATATTATATTGTGAACACTAAGATTTTATTTAATCCTAATACTTTGCATGTATTTAGAAATGCACATACAATTTTGTTGATAGGAGCAAGCTCAAATCTCCGAGCTTAGGTTCAATTCCTGTAACTAATAAACGTAACTCTACTATTAAACTTATAACATTATAAAGCTGGACTCTTTTAATATAACAAAAACAGTTTATTTAATATTGTAACATTTATAATTCTACTCTACTGTACAAACGACATTATTTAAGAAACAATAAAATGCATAATTATTTATTTATAGTTCACAGCTCATAACATAATTATGAATGTGAATTTAAAATGAGAATGACCAATGAGAAGAGAAAATAATTATAATTAATATAGAATTATCCACGGTTATGTGAGAAACTTACGAAACAATAAAATTGTATTTTCATGATTAGAGATCTCTCCCTCTTAATAAAATCAATATGAGTCTAATATTAGAAACAGTTTAAATCTCAGTGAGAAAAGCCCTAATTCAAAATTTTTTATGTACATTGATTTTATTAACAAAACAGTCTATCAGATATGTGCTATACTTTTCCCTTTAGATCTATGCACAGCAATATCCACTATCTAGACTTTAACACAATTCAAGGATTCACATACCCGAATAGTCCTCGAATCGGCATATCTATCCTTCAGTCTTTTACCTCCCTCCTCCCCTTGATTACATTCTTTTCCTTTCTTCATTCCAGCCCAAATGACCCACCACTTTTCCAATTTCCCTCCATAACATAAGACATCACGCTCTTCCCTTTTCCCATTGGTTAAAACAAATTCACACCCACAAAATTATAGTCAATGCCACTTTGTGACAGAAAACTCAACTATGAAAAAAAAAGCAAAATATATTCAGGGTCAAGGTCAAGAGTAACCCTATGGCCCAGTCCCTAATCCTATAATTACTTCCTTCTTATAGTTTTCCCATTTAAATCTCCTGTTAGAAAATATTTTTTTTTTATAACCCTTCACCAATTTACCAAACGAAAATGAAAAAAAATCCAAAACGAAAGTTAAAAATAAAATTAATGAAATAAAAATCTCCTTCACAATGCGTCAAAAACAACCAAAAACCATTTAAATAAAATGTCCCTAAAAAAACCCAAATAGATAGGCTATACACACACACACAAACACAAACAAACAAATAAATAAAAATTCTCAGCCATTGTGTGAACATTTCAACACAATCAATTTGAGCCAGGCTTTCCTTTAAGATTCATCAAAATCCATTATAAGCAATTTTGTAATAAAGAAATGACTACAAACATATATAATTATAGATGAGTAATTAACATATACAATCCTTAACAAAGTTTATAAAAGACAAACATCCCAAAAAAAAGGAACTCTTTCGGAGTTTCATATATCTCCCCCTTTATGGGAAAGAAAACGAGATGTTTTGTTTAATTTCCATTACACAAGTTTTCTTTTATATACATAAAGGATAGTCTACACTATATATACAGTCTAACGCTCACGTCGTATAAAAATGTGTCGTTCGTTTCTTTTGATTACGATTATTGTATTTATGTGGTACATGTATCTGTTTCGTAATGTTTCTTTGCTGTTTTTGTTTTTTCATGTCAGCATCTTTGCGCGATGTCCCTTTCAGTTTGTTTTTCGGTTTGATGAAGTTTGGGGCTCCACATCATTTGTTGAGTACATTCACTGTTCTGCTTCACTGGCTGTAGGTAGCTGTTCTTTTTGATTACTGGATGCTGTATGATGTTGTCCGTGATCATTTGATAGAGGATGATGCTCTCCTTCATCCTTGGATGTAAATGACTTTCTTCTTGATCACTGCTTTTTCGATGTTGTTCCTTGTTTGCATCCGGTGTGGGCTGCTAGTTACTGTCACCTACAATTTTTCTTTCACACATAGGATTAAACTCAAAAATAAATTATTATCATCAGCAGCATCATCATTGTTATCATCATCCGAGTTAAAAGTAATCATCCGACTTTTTATATTGTATTTCATCATGAAAATTTTCATTTGTGTGATACTTTTTTATTCTATTAAGGTTTATCTTAAAAGGTGGTCTAAATTCTTCCAAATGCTCCAGTACAAAGTTAACTTCATTTTGTATTTGATTATCCTTTATGGACCATGGAATTTCTCAATGAATTTCTTTTGGACCTTCGGATGATTCTTCGCTTATTTCACTAGGACTAGATCGCCTACTCTGTAGTCACATTTGGATTTTCCACTATTCTCATTTATGTGTTGATTTCTTATCTTTCTCGTCTCTTTAGCTCTTTTTTGAGCAATTTGTCTAGCTATTAGAATCTTGTTTCCTAAATCATTTACATAGTTATCACTTCCATCTTCGACCTCACCCGATTCATGATATTTTATTTCAGAGGATAGTACCGCACTATAACCATGGATAATGTAGAAAAGAGTGTTGTTAATTGCCTCATGATAAGAATTGTTATAAGTGAAGACTACAAAATTTAATACTTCATTCCAGTTTCTATACCTAGAATTAACATAATGAGCAATTCCATCTCTGATGCTCTTATTGAATCTCTCAGACTTAGCATTGCACGCAGGATTGTAACTACCGTGTTACGTTTTTTTTATCTTAAGTAACTTACAAATGTTAGTAACACCCGGGTCAAAAAATTTGTACCTCTATCAGTCAAAAGACTGCCAAAACTGCCATTAACAAGAAATATTTTTTCGACAATAGCTTTTACTATCGTGTGGGCTTTTTGGTTTCTTAACGGGATCGCCCAACCAAATCTAGACAAATGATCAAACTGTATAACCGTATTCCCTTGACTAGATTTAGATAAAGGATCTACAATATCCATAGATATCCTTTCCATAGGCCTAGTAACCGTAGTCTTGAATTTGGTGAGACTCAGCTTGTCCTTTGTGTAATTGACATGTATGACACCTTGGGTATGTATTATCATGTCTTTCCTCATCCCTTTCCACCAATATAGCCATTATGGAAAGGTTTTTCCCAATTCATAGTATCCTGTGAGTCTATTACCATCAAATTTTTTCAACCTAAAAAGTTTCTCAAAAATTTTGATATAACAATTCTGAAACCTTTTGGAGTTTTCTTTCTCATTATACCATCGGTCCTAAACTAAATATATCAGAGATATCTTCACTCGTTTCTATTCTATCTATAATTTCTAAATTTCTTTGTCCGCCTTTTGTGCTTCTAAAATAGATATAGTCTTTAAATGTATACCCATGTTTTGATTTAGGCCATACACTCTTGACCTGAAATCGGCTACAATATTTTTTTTTCTCTTTATGTGCTTATGTTGTATTCCCGAAGTATGAGAATTCACTTTATTAGCCTTTTGTTCGTAGTGCTAATGAATGGATGAACTGCAAAGGTTTATGGTCTGAGTGTAGTAGTATTTCTCTACCATACAACATATAATGACATTTCTTTAAGGAAAATATAATGTCAAGAGCTTCTTTTTCGATCGTAGAATATTTTTTTTTTCTGCTTGATGTAGAGCACCTGAGAGAACAACGATCGGTCTTCTATAGCCTCTAATTTCCTGTTCTAATACTTCCCCTATACATTGATTTGACGCATCACATGATAATATGAACGGCTTAGAATAGTCAGGATGAGCTAAACATACATGGTTTTGAAGTTCTGCTTTTAATGTTTCAAATGCCGTATTATGTTTTTCTTCCCATTTAAACTTTGAATTTTTTCTTAGTCACTTCATAAAGAGGTGCTGCAAGGAATTCACGTTATTAATAAAGCGTCTGTAAAATCCTATCACTCCGTACGTGGTATGACGTAAGTGATCCTCCATATTCTCGGAATGTATTACAATGTCATCTTGAAATATATATTACATTTTTTCCCAGTACATCCTTTCATACCATATTCACCACAGATTGAAATGAAACAGCGCTATTTTTCGCTCCTTGAGGCATTCTAGTTCAAGAATACTTCCCCAGGTGAGTTTGGAATGACAACTATGGAATGCAATCTTTATCAACAGGTATCTGAAAATATCTACTGTTTAAATCAAGAGTAGTGAATATAGTACTACCTTGTAATGATACTAATATTTCATCGATATTATGGTGAATGTAACAGTTCATGATGTATGTATGTCTTGTGTTATAAAGATATGCTTCTCTGTTAGAAATAAGTTAATAATTCTTACTTTAGTCTCTTACAACGATTGACAGCATTAGTTTCCTTATCAGCTATTCTGGAAATTGGTTCTACATTTGAGTCCTGGCTAACTTGTAGAAATCCCACTCCTCTTCTTATCTGCTTCTTTTCTATTTATTCCTACCCAATTGTAATCACTGTCTTCCATATTTTGTAGGGTTTCTTTATTTCATAAAAATGTTTCCGTTATATTTGATAATAATGTTTCTGTTAATAGTTTTTAACCGAATTCAATTAATTCAACAAATTTTTATCTTTTGACACATCTTATTCCTCTTGTCAATTTACAAAAAATAAAAATTATGTTTTTTTTAAAACTGTGTGAAATTAAATTATTTTTTTTTAAATTAACTACTGCATTAATAATAAATATTTTAAATACAAATCATTAATTTACAAAATTTTTAACATTTCAGGTATTCGTCAAGTTTTTTTTTTAGTTGAAATACCGAGAACTACATCGAAAAAAATAAAAAAAATTTGACTATTATTGAATTTTATTTTAATTAATTGCAGAATATTTTGAAAATTAAAAACAAGAAAAATGAAATCTCAGATTCTTTACAAGTTCAAATTTAAATTTTCATAATTCAGGTGCATCGGTAAAAGAAGTATACAAAAAAATGAAAGGTCTATAGTCGCCTTCATTTTGCTTGAGTCATGGCGTTCAATCCCAATGGGACTTCTAAAAGGATTTTGTGCCATTTCAAATACCGTATTGTCATGCGTATAAGACGACTTTTTAAACCAGGAAAATCTTCTCAAAAGTCGGGGGTCGTCTTATACGCCGGGTGCTGAAACTTCCGAGCCGGACTGGAGAATCTGCGGTCGCCGCATATGGTGGGGGGAAGCTCAAAAACGGCCACGGCCGCATCCCCGCCGTATGCTGCAACCGAATGAAAGCAGCAAGGACGGCGCTGTACAAGTTAGGTATAAGAAAATCCACTCACCAGGATTTATGGAAAGAAGTTACTTAACGCGGTCCCGATGACGAGGTGAGGGGGCGCCTCACAAGTGAAGGGCGGAGCAAGCTGCAGGCGTCGGGGACGCCCGGGGTATAGAAAAAAGAGATAGAGCGGGGACAGAATAAACAATGCTACAGTTAAGAACTACAGAGCAACTTGGATAATTCGAAGCTGAAGGGACCACTACAAAACTTCGAATTATCCTAGACTTCGAATTAAAGAAGTTACATCTTTTAAATTTAATTTCAGGTCCACTGAATGCTTGAAAAGATTATTCAGTCAATAAGTAAATATTTATTCAGAAAGATCATGGTATGAAAGACTTAAACACTATATGTATGTAAACAAAATAAGATTTATATTACGTAAGGTACAATACATATTACATTCAATTCAGAAAATTACAGTTTTTCAAAAAAATTGTGCAATGTCTGATTGTTTTGTAGAATTCAGTCGCTTAAGGTTAGCAAAATCATCAAGCATGTTTAGTGAACAGAAAACAGCTTCACTTACGTTGGTTTGTCCTTCAATGTACGGACGAAATTCGGCGCTATCCCGTACTCGTTGGCGATTTGGCATTTCTTCTTCATACCCTTTTCCACCTCGCGAATAACGGCGAACGTTAAATTCTTGTACACGCGTGGTTTACTGAAAGACATGGTGACACTGACAGCAGGAAGCTCTAATGGCGTCTGAAGCGTCACGTGTCGAACGGTGGCGGGAAAGGGATTTCAGTTGTCACGTGTCGAATTTCTTAACGATGAAACGCCGAAAAGTCGTTATGGTTCGAAATTTTTTATAAAAAACTTCGAATTATCCACGATTTTTTAACATTGATTTAATAAGATGTTCAAGGAACTAAGAGAAATCTTCGAATTAACCACGATTTCGAATTAAAGACGTTCGAATTATCCAAGTTGCATTGTACTATGATTTCAGTGAATTTCTAAAAAAATGTAGCCATTAAAATAATGCACGAGAATAAACAAAGCTACAGTTACTTGGAGACAGGGAGAGCTGACCAATCCAAGCAGGCGTTGTATACAACAACCAGCCAATCGCCGGTAAGTACATCGCTTCAAAAGGAAAAGTTTAATCCACTTGCACTATTTTATGTTTACATGTTTGATGACAAAGAGCGTTATGTTTATAAGTGACAGTTTTCTCCTAAGTATCTGCATGTCATAAGCATTTGAATTAAAATTACCATTGTATTGAAATCAAATCTCATGTTTTTTTAAATTTTTATTTGGTGTGCATTGGAAGCGGGGTAGTCTTATACAGCGAGTATATCCCAAACTCTATATTTTAATTGGAAAAATTGGGGGTCGTCTTATACGCCCAGACGTCTTATTATCGGACAATACGGTAATAACAAACTCATTTACTACTAATGACTGCTTTTTATAATGAAATTAGACCTTTAACTACAAAATCACGTAAACAGAATGAAACTTAAGCATATTTTGGTAGCCAAACAAAGTTCATATCTGAGAATCAAATGTTGTTATCGCTTGCACTGGGAACGGCCATTTTCAAAAATCAGTTGTCACTAAAGTAAGGCACGATCGACAATCATTCAAAAACGAAAATAAAGTTTAAAATTCCTTCTGTAGAGACTGAAATTCGTAACTTCAAATTAACTATAAGCAGTAATCATTTTACAAAAGTACTTCCAGAAGGACTCCAGGTCTGAGGAGGAGAACTTCATGGAAATAATGTCCATGATAAGAATCCAAAGTTGACACAACAAACATATTTTGATTTATTTTATTTTTTGTTTCCACAATGATCCCATTTCAGTGGCTACCTTTTTCTGGCAACTTCTCATTTATACTGAATCATTAATCATTCAGGGATCATTATACTGAATCCATCCATCCATAGTATTCTGTCCGGAGACAGGTCCAATTGTATGGAATTCACGTGGAACTCCCAGAAACACCTGGGGAAAGATACTGGGGTGGTTTCCCGTTGCCTGCCCCAGGATGTCATTAAGGAATGACGTCAGACTGAAGAGAAAGTGAAGAAGAGGCTAACAACACAGGAAAGGAAATTGAAACAGCCAAGCCACGCCGGGAATCGAACCAGGGTGCCGACACAATGCCCGCACGGCAGACCGCCGTCAAGACCGCTGGGCCACGCCGGCACGGCTATACTAAATAAATATTAATAAATAAAACAATATTAGTGTTATTAAAAAATTCAGTAATAATATATATTTGTAATATTTTTAATAAATACTTGATATTCAATAAAGTAGAGTAGTCTACGATCCTTTGAAATTAATCCAGAAGGTCGATTGAAAAGAAAAAATATTTTTTTAAAATTATTCTTTAAAAGAAAAAAATATTTGGTTGCTTTTTTTATTTCTCCTCAATGAACGATCTAATTTAGGTGATTGTTTACTTAGATATATTTACTATACTTAGATATCTGCTTATGCAGTCAACCCATTAAAAAGCTACAAACTACGGTATTGGACAAAACAAACAGTAAAGAAGCATTTCACATCCCCACGCGATAATATAACGTGTCCGAACGTCACAATCTATTTGAATATAAAATGTGTACTAACTGTTAGTAGGTTTTGAATCAGTCGAAGCAATAATGGTTCTGAGCACAGAAGAAAAGATACAGTAGCACCTCGATTATCCATCACCTATGGGACCTGAGGATGGTCAGAACGCTAAAAAGGTCGGATAATCAGGTCAGCAGACTTCCGTCAACTAAACGATAAAACGAGCATGACTCAGGAAACAAAGAAAGGACTGCAAAGACATCTGCTTGGCTTGTTGTAACAGGAAAACAAACAGATAACGCTTGCGCGCCGTTTGTCTAGACATGGTCGGATGACGCGGGGAGTCGGTTGATCCGAGGTCGGGTATGAGAGGTGCCACTGTTCTTTTAGTGGAATGTCACAACCGTTCATATTAGGACGAAAAGACGAACACAGTCATGCTGATGTGAAGAAGCGCTTTCAGCTTACGTTTCGGAAACACGCCCCCAGTGACAATGTGATTCTTGGCCTTGCCAAAAATTTCCTTGACACAGACGAGAACAGGTGCACGGGACGGCCACGAACAACAAACGAGAATCACTGCCTTCTCTTCGAACAGGTGTTTACCTGTCATACTGTGACGTACAAGCAGTTTCCTCATGAAAACATTCCTGGTCTTTTCATCTCAAGATAGAAAATTTGCAGGAACAGTGTGAACTGTGTGTCTGCCGTAACAGCGAACATTTAGAACATATCGTACCCATCTTGGATGGATATGGTTAAGTTAAGGTATTCCTGTACTATTAAACTTATATTTAATCATATTTACTTACTCATTCCTGGTGGTTTATCTTTCACTACTGTTTGTTTTGTCCAATACTGTACGGAAAGCTTTGGTTGAACATTAATTACTGTATTTAGACTATGTAGAACATATACTGGTACATCAACAATAATGTGAAAGTACGTATGGTTACATTTACCAGACTGACAATGATAGATTGGAGAACACAGATACCAGACCTGCCTATCGTTGCTGTACGTAATCTAATGTTCAGAGATTGAAGACTAAACATGAACGACATATTACCCTAGAGTTGTAAACATCAGACTGAACAAGAACGATATAATATGTAGGGCAAAAACACCAAATTGAACTTCCAATAGAACCAGATTGAACCAATAGGCTTCTTCGAAAAAAAATAGCTACTTAAAATACCTACTTCTACTTAAGATATACACTAGGTACTCACTAAGCTAAAAAAAAAATATGAATAGTAGACTACAGAGATACAGAAACAACACTGACCTAAATTTTTACTTTGGCAGGAAAAATTGTTGATAGATTTTTGATTAGTTTTGCTATTGAACATAATTATGTACAAAATAAGTTGTGCTAGAGGAAATTATTACTTAATGCTTCTGAACATACAGCTGCAGTGCTATGTAACTCTTAAATATAAGTCTTTTAAAACCATTAAAAAAGTTTTTACTGCAACAGGTCCTTGGGTGCGCGGGAGATTTAGACTCCCAGGGATTCTCGATCAACGGGACTAGTGGAGGTCGGATGGTCAGCCCGAAGCCCAACCGCCTTTAATCCCCGGATAAGAAATTCGGCACTGTTTGACAGACGGGTGAGCCCTAGGGTCTGTCTAGAGGAGAAATAACAGTGGAAAAATTCCTGATCACGCCTAAACCACTGGACTACCTGATCCACAAAACTAAATATGAAAGAGTTTTTTTAAATAATTGTCGCCATGATTGAATTGAAAAACAGCATGGAAGCAGGTTTCTTAATTGTGAATAAGACATTTGTAGATAAACAAATATTGTAAGTTCTATCGTAAGCTTCAAAGCGGAGACAGATTTTTTTTTTAACTAGTGCTTAGTTAAATAAGTCTATACATGGTCAAGCTAAGAACATCAATTCTTTTATGAAATAGTAGGAGAACCCGGGGCAGAACGGAATACTTTGTTTGGAAGGCCGTAAAAGCATAAATAAAACACTGAAACACTCAGGAATGAATGCACATGTTTCTTGCACAGTTATATATACAAAAATAACCATTGTTAATCTAATAACGTACATCCACTAAGTTTGAATACACAATTAAAAAATCACTAGAAAAGTGCGATTTATTACATACATGCAAATGAGAAATTAAAGCAAAATATCTTTTTAACTAACTGAGAAGTTATATAGTAATCTATAACTTAAAATTAAATCTATGTCAAATACATTATTTATACTTACTCACATTTTTTTTTCATCGAAAAATCCATATTTTATTTTTATATTCATATTTACAAGTCTGGATATTCTTGGCACCACTTTTTTAATAGTTCTTGGTTCGATTGATCTTGTAACTGATGCTCCTATGATGACGAGTAATATGTGCAGCGAACCTTTCTGTTGAGCTCAAACCATAGTTACTCGATTGGGTTAAGTTCTGGTGACTGCAGAGGCCAGATCATATTTTATCAAGGTTCCACTGACCTTCTCATCTTCCAGATAATCAAGAGACTAACGTAAGCTGTATTAAATAAAAATAAGGCCAACACTCATAACTAAATTCGTAAGTACATTTAAAAGAAATTTAAAATACAAGCTTTCAAGCCGGCAGCAGTCCTTTCTCAAGCAGAGATTACAACGACAGGGAAATAAAAAACAAATGACAATAGGAATGTGGTCATGTGATAAAAAAAGGCGAATCCATTAGTGCATCAAGGGTGTGGGGACTGCGTCGACGTTGTCGTCCAAATCCATTATGGTAAGGAAGGTGGGAGAAAACTAAAAAAAAAACTTACAAAACTTTCATAAGAATAAGATAAGACATTGAACAAAATCAAAATCATTATATTAATAAAAATTACAAATAATATGAATTCTTAAACTTAATACAATAACATATTAAGATAAACTAGAATTCTTAGATGAAATAGATCAGAAAATTCTATGTCAACAATTATCCACCACGTTTCATAGATCATTATATTGCTTTTTATCTTAATAGGATTTACAACCCTGTTTAGAATCTGCTTCCACAGCATAATATTATTTTTGATCCCTTTCATCCGGTCTCTTTCCCTTCACTAAAAAAGATCTTACCTAATTTCGATGTTACGCTCACATCCCCAATACAACTTTTACTTGGTAACTTAACTAACATTACAGAATCTAAAGTGATGGATAATCCTAGCGGAGTAGTTTATGCTCTACCTTGTATCAATGCTATTTGCCGATATATCGGCGAGACAAGCCAACCTATAAGAAAGCAGATATCTCAGGATCTATTGGTTATTCGCAAATAAGACCAAAATTATTTTACTTTTATGCAAACGGTCGAATCTAGTCACATGTTAGATTTCAATAATCCAATTATTATTTGCCATGAAATAAATGATTTATACAGAAAATGTAAGTAAGTCTTTTCACATTTTGACAGACCCTAAATGTTACAATGATGTTTTATCCGTTCAAACTATTTCCAATACGGATTCCCAATACGGATTCACTAAGAATTCTAGTTTATCCTAATGCAGTAAAACCTCGTTAAGTCGTCACTCCGCTTAAGTCGTCGTTTTCCTTTGGTCCCGACAAGGTCTCATAAACAATAATGTAAAATAACCCTCTTTTACT
The DNA here is from genome assembly GCA_023159025.1 of Thereuonema tuberculata. NCBI lineage: Eukaryota > Metazoa > Arthropoda > Chilopoda > Scutigeromorpha > Scutigeridae > Thereuonema > Thereuonema tuberculata. The sequence goes on along the minus strand of JAFIDM010009631.1, from coordinate 14,473,366 downwards.
CGTCACCAAATTTAATTCTACTCCGGATAACTCGTCACCCTCAAAAATGGCGAAAAGCATCTTTATTCTCAATTTTGCCTGCTATCTGTTCAGCCACGTCCCTTCACTTTAAGAAAGCCTAGCCTTTACGGGGAATTTTCACGTGGGAAATTCACTTGGGAAATTACACACTTCTCGCTGCGACTCTTGTCAAGTGTAAACGTTTTTCTTGACCGCTACTGAGTGTGATTTTATTTCATAGCGAGTAAGTCCCGAAAATTTAAAAGCGATCGAAATTGTTTTTCTTCCTCCAAATGTAACTGCACTTCTTCAGTCTTAAGATCAAGGGATAATTCTTGACTTTAAACGAAAGTACAAAAAAATGCTTGTAAAGGACATGATAAAAGCCTTAGGTAGGAACGAAAAGCTAGAAGTTTCGGTTTTAGATACGATTAACTATGTGCACAAAAGTTGGAGTTCCATTTCATTACAAAGTGTTTCGAATTGTTACCAGTAATCAGCATCTTCATCAATCAACACTGTTGGTTTATTTTAATGCCAGTAAAAGAAAAGAAAATAAAATGTGGTTAGTATAAAATATTGTTTTTTTAATTTTATTTTCCACTCATTCGTTTGCATGTATTGATTTCTGAAAATCTTGTTTTTCTCACCGAATCCTACAGCAATTCATAAAAATATTGTATTTCAGGGTTTTTTTTTTTCAAAAATGCCCACTCCGCTTAAGTCGTCACTCCACTGAAAAGTCGTCAAAAATGTTCGGTTCCTTGAGTGACGACTTAACGAGGTTTTACTGTATGTTATTGTACTAAGTTTAAAATTCATATTAATTATAATTTATATTAATGTAATGATTTCATTTTAATTTTATTTTGTTCAATCTATATTACTAAAATCTTTTATTTCTCTGTCTGTCTGTCCGGCGCAGTTTTCTGTGAGAATGAAAAATAGAAAGAATTTTTTCAATGAAACATCCGCGACAGGAATCGAACCTGCAACCTTCTGATCCGAAGTCAGACATCTTACCATTAGGCCATGGGAACTACAACTCTCTTCATATTGCTTTTTTGACTTATCTGTCAAAACTGAACTGACTTTGACTGAAAAGTAACAATTGTAATTAAAAAGAAAGTCAAAAAAGAAAGACGCAGTACGTCATTAGGTAGAATACTGAGAAAGCAGTATTTGTAACTTAAAAATCACTAAAAAGTATCAATTGGAATTGGAGAAACGAGATGAACGAGAGTGTCGATAACATCAATCGAATGATAAGTCTAAGAATACAAGGAGAGACTACAGAGCATACAATACAAGTGCGAATAAAATTGACACTTCTGATAATCCATCACACGAACATCTCTATATGCCCAAGTGTCTGAACGCATTGAATCTCAGCGGAATTCCTCAACATCGTTTGTCATTGAAGATTGGATCTCCAATAATATTGTTGCGAAACATCAATCCCAAGTTTGCATACTGCAATGGAACTCAACTTAAATGCTGTTCATTCGATAATGATCTCATAGAAACCGAAATTATAACAGAACTCACAAAGGAGATATTGTTTTCATCCATAGGATGTCTATGTAACCATACGGTAATCTGCTTCCATTCACTTTCACAAGAAAACAATTTCCGATCAGATCTTCTTATGCGATGTTTATCAATAAAGCTCAAGGACAAACTCTAAATAAAGTTGCCATATAATTGGAAAACGTTGTCTTAACTCACATACAACTTTAGGTCTCTGAGTCACAATTCAACATAATTTGGTTATCTTCACTCTAAAGAATACTCACAATCAATTTGTTGCGAAGAATTTCGTATACAAGCTATGATCTTCATTTATCATCTATATCAACTAACGTCCATCTGAAATCTCTTCTTCAAATATCTATAACGAACAATCTGATGGCCTAGCTAATAGATATAGATTAAGTTAAAGTTAAAGTTGCGATCAGGCCCAGAGGACCGCGCAATGCTGCTGGAGGGTAGGTTTCAGAGTTCAGAACCTACGGGACAAAGTTGAGGACGAGGGGTCGGCCCGTCGCTCGCCCGCCTTTAACTCCCGGGAAAGAAACCCGGTACCCATTCTATAGAGGGCTGGGTAGACCCTAGGGCCCGTTTGGAGGAGAAAGAAGCGTGGAAAAATTCCCGTCCTCCGCCGAGGCGGGGAATCGAACCCGCTACCTCCAACCCGCAGCCAAGCGCCCTTACCCACTCGGCTACCGGGCCCACAATAGATATAGATAATTTTCACTATTTGTAACTCAAAAACCACTGAAAAGTATGAATTGGAATTGGATAAAAAAGAACAGAAAAAAAAATAATCACTATTTCTATTAGGTAGAATACTGAAAAATCGCTATTCGTTACTCAAAAACAATCACTATTTCTAACTCAAAAACCACTGTAAAGTATCAATGGAAATAAAAAAAAGAGACTCAAGAAAGAAAGAAGCCCTATTTCTATTAAGTAGAATACTGAAAGCTCACTATTTGTAGCTCAAAAGCGACTGAAAATTGTATCTATATTACGAAAATCTTTCATTTCTCTTTCGGTCTGGTGCAATTATTGTAATTTACAAAAATGGAAATAATTTCTACAAGTTATCTACTGGAATCCAACATGCAACCTTCTGCTCCGAAGTTAGACGTCTTAGGCATTAGACCACAAGGATTACATTCTAATCTCTATAAAAAATAAAAATATATCACAGATATATGATTCACACGCTGATTCTAAAAGCAGTCGTGAATTGAGAGAATATATACATCAAAAATTAAAATAAAAAAAAAAACTTTAAAAAAATTTTAGTTTTATTTTACTTGATGTAATTTGTGTGTGTGTGTTTTTTTAATAAATAACAAATTGTTTTCCGTTACATACGCGAGGCTTCCGGAGCGAAGCGACGGGTAGCCGACTAGTGTCTTATATTATTCTTAGGAATGTTTTGTAAGTTTTTTTAATTTTCTCAACCCTTACTTACCATAATGGATTTGGACGACAACATCGACGCAGTCACCTATACTCTTGATGCACTAGTGGATTTGCCTTTTTATTATCATATGACCACATTCCTATTGTTGTTCTGCTTTTTATTTCCCTGTCAATACGTTGTAATCTCCGCTTGAGAAAGGGCCGCTGGCGGCTTGAAAGCTTGTATTTTAAATTTCTTTTAAATATAGTTATGATTTTTAGTTATCTGTGTTGGCCTTATTTTTATTTAGTATTTATTTTAAACAGTTAATTTTATCTAAGCGTAAGCTGTGTTTTGGGTTCTTATCTTGCTGTACAATGAAATCTCGACCGATTTTTTGGAGACCAGAGGGCACTATATTATTATCAAGGATGACCTTATAGGCTCCTTTTTCATTATTCCTTCGATTTTGATGAGATCTCTGGTGCGATGGCCAGAGGAACATCCCACATTATTAAGGAGCCACCACCATGCTAAACTGTAGGCACTAAGCACTCATGCATTATCTTTTCCAACTGCTATATCTGATGAACACACGCCGTTGATCCAAATATTTGAAACATGGATTCATCTATCCAAAGTACATTGTTCCATTATTCCACTGACCAGTGACGATATCTAAGAGTTCATTGTAACATTTTCTTCTTGTTTTGGGGATGAAGCAATGGATTTTTGATCGCAATATGTTCTTTGAAACCAACACTTCTCAACTGTCTCTTCACGTTTCATAAGTGAAACTGGTTTTGACTGGGTTTATCTCCACGAATTTCAGGTGCTGTCAGCAATTTGTTTCGCTTCCTGGTGATCACTATCTGCTGATCTTCTTGAGAAATGGTTGCTCTGGGCCTTCCTGAGCCAGGACGGTCGTGGTAAGTGCCAGCATTCATGTATCGCTAATTGGTCTTCTCGCAAAGAAAGTTTTAATTTCTTTGAAATCTCTCCTTTTTGCGTAAAGCAACTACAGCACTTCGAGTTTCCACACTCATCGCCTTCGCTTTTCCTATCTTGAGGCGAGAAATAAGACAGTTGTTAGCACTTCCGATGTAAAGAGGAAATGATTCTCAAAAAAATAAATACATTCACTTGTAACAAAAAAAAACACTCGATTAGTACTAGTTTACCTCTGAACAAGCCTTAGCAAGTTTTAGAATTAACAAAGTATTAGAATTAACAAAGTATTAAAATTAACAAAGAATTAGAATTAACAAAGTATTAAAATTAACAAAGTATTAGAATTAACAAAGTATTAGAATTAACGAAGAATTAGAATTAACAAAGTATTAGAATTAACAAAGTATTAGAATTAACAAAGAATTAGAATTAACAAAGTATTAGAATTAACCAAGAAGTAGAATTAATAAAGTATTAAAATTAACAAAGTATTAGAATTAACAAAGAATTAGAATTAACAAAGTACTAGAATTAACAAAGTATTAGAATTAACAAAGAATTAGAATTAACAAAGTATTAGAATTAACAAAGTATTAGAATTAAAGAAGAAATTAACGAAGAAACTTTGTAACCACAGATGTGCAGCTCGATCTTGTGTTTACAGAAAGTTCAAATTAAGCTATTTTTTTTTGCTATTATGTTATTCTTAGAAAAAATATAATTCAAATAGAGTATTTTTAAAAAGAAATTGTATTTTATATCCTTATTATAATTAACAATGAGAAATGTTAGACAAGTCCCTAATATTTTGGAAAAAAAAATCAAATTAGACTACGATGAGTGTATTCAAACTTTTGACCTGTAGTGTATATGCAGGAAAACTGGAAAAAATTAAAGAACTGCAAATATTTCGTCGTGCTCCAGTACCGGAACAGCATGGAAAACATGACAATTAAAATAACGTTGTGTGAAATCCTTTTAATAAAATTTCCGACAACCAATTACTATTTTAATCAGTAAAAACACATTTATTGATAAAGTAATGATATTAACACAATTTGCATGAGATAAAATATTTTGAAAAAAAAATAAGAATTTGTACTTTTCATCGGAACTAAAAATCATTTTTATGTTTTGAAAAGACTAAGTTTCACTAAAAATAAAATTTTCATTATAATACAAATTTAACGTGTCGTTAGAACAAGATTCGAAATAGCCAACAATATCGACACAAGAAAACGTTAAAAATCAAGCGTTAAAAATAGGGTTTTTCATGTATTTTTAACGCTTGATTGGCGTTTTATTTTTGTTTTCTTGTGTCGATATTGTTGGCTATTTCGAATAAAATTTTCATGATTGAAATGGTATTCAAAAAGTTTTTAAAAATATAAAATTAAAAATTATAAATTTCTTAATACCTAAAAATAATACGTTAATAACTGCTGAAAATTTTTACTTAAAACCTAAGAATGTTTTATGGAAGAACGTTTGGGTTGTGTTTAGGAGGTAGATCTAATATTCACAAATATAAACCAACTCATCATCATCACTGTATGCCCATTTATATATATATATATATATATTATTGTTATTATTATTCGCGAATGGGCCCCAACGGACCACGCGCTAGCCCCTCCTGACAACGTTAGAACAAGGCTAGGAAATCAGAGACGAGAAAGAATTCACTTTCTCATCGAGGATACAACTGAGAGAATAAGTCCCAGGGGGGAAACGGACGAAACACAGAAGACGAAAGAAACAGCCATGCCACCACCGGGATTCGAACCCGGGAACTGGCGCACAACGGCAGACCGCCGTCTAGACCGCACGGATATATATATAATATATACTCATTAATATATGAGTATTACATACAATTACTTAATTTTATTACTTGTGTTTTAAAAGAAACAGAAATAACAAACGTCAATCATTAGGCGAGGAAAATGAAAGAGATAAAAGAAGTAAAAAAATAATTTTGGGCCGAACATATCCCTAGTCCATTCTGCTCCAAATGATAGTTTATGATAAATAAGATTGTCTCGTAAATGACCACGAAAATATTAAACAACAGGTAAGTACGTCTAAAGTGAGCTGAAAAACCAGTTTTATAACAATTATCTATACCATTATAGGTTATTAACGGCTTTTATTTGTCTTAGCTGACGCAATTTCTTTAAAAATTACAACTTAGAACGTAAAAACAACCGAATCAGTACTTGAGACTCTCACACTCCAAATAATATGGCGAAAGCAGCCTGATTGATTCCTTTCTAATCGTTCATTATTTCCCAGTAGGCTTTGCCACTTTACAGACAAAAAAAGGAGGGGTTCCATTGTGCCCCGGATTCCCCTTTAAGAATATTGTGGATTAAAAATTATAGCTTTTTATGATTTTTTCTACAATTTTTTTAAAGAATACTAACAGCATTACATAATTCAGATAAACAAAAGTGAATAGTCCTTGGGAACATTGCAGGCACAAGACTTTCCTGATAAGGACATAAACAAAAAATGAACTGGTTGAATTATGAAAGCCAACTACTTCGGCATCTAAACAATATAATTAAAAAGAGAACCGTAATTAAAACGACGCACGTTTCGAAACCTCTTCTGCTTAGGTTTCTTTATCAAGCAAATTAAAAATCTCCCCTAACTTAAAAAAATATCTTCCCTTGCCGGGATTCGTTCGAGAAATATTTATATTTATGACCAATATGAATTGGTTGAATTTTGAATAAGTGAAATTTATAATTTTAGAATAATTTAATCACTTTAATGTTAAATATTAAAGGTAAAATTAGATTAAATAGTTTGTTAAATATTGTCTGTTTAAATTACAGACATTTTTAAAGATTTTTTTCCCCAATTCTTTTCAATAGATTACTTCTCTTTTTCTTTTGCACAATTGTCACGAAGGCTATTCTTCAGTCTCTTAGCTAAAATTTCTTGTCCTGTGCTTTGCGTAAACTAAATTTAAATAAGTAATCAAACAAAGATAACTTAAAAAGAAAATTCAAAAGGCAAACTAACCGTTCACTTAATGATAATTTACGATTTAGCTCTGGTATAAGTTTTGTATGGAGACTTTTTGTTTGCGGTATCACATAAGGGTGGAAATACCTTCATCTTCGTGACGTAGACTTTAGTTTGACATTTTCAGAAGTTAAAAAAGTCAGTTTCTATTCATCCAGAATTAAACTCAATTTTACTCCAAATTTCCTGATTCCATCAATCACTTTTTCCCGCAATTAACTTAAGCACGAACCTGGAAAATTCAAAAGGTTTGTTTTTTTTATTGCTTTTTTTTTTAACGTTTTTTTTAAATAAAAATAAAACCAACTTCTTGTAAGTCTTGGAAGCCGGTCGATCGATCGAATGTCATTAGAAGCATTGGCTCATGTACTTGCAGCGAGGAAGCTGCGCCACCCGATCTGCAATTTATTGGCAATTAGTGGGTGGAGAAAATGAAGCGCGTTCCACGAGATTATTATTCTTTTCACGTATTCAGAGCTCACTCCTACACGCGCGCAACCAATTCATGAACTCACAGATATTAATGGGAAAGGATCCTGAACATTAATGGTTTCCATCTCACGAGACACCGCGACCGTGACATTCTGTAGATAGGGTTTTTTTTTTTTTTCGTTATTTATTTCCTTGCAGATTTGACTATAAACAAAGTTAGAGCAGCTTCTTTAGGTGTTTCAGTTGGCTCACGCAATGCTTTTGATGGATTGACACTGTAATTTGTCCAACTAAAGGTCATAGTTAGTTGAAGAGTATTTTGAATAGATTTAGAACAAAACAACTAAACCAATTAAAAAGTAGGGAGGAAAAGCAATTACATTGACGAAAAGTACTTGTAAAAGATATAAAACACGATTTCCTATTAGCTGATTTAGCAAAGTTTCACTTCATGACGTCATTTCAAAGAAGATTAGGACCTTTTCTCATTAACTTCATGGGTAAATTAACTAGTTTGAAATAATAGCTATCCTTGAACTATTATAAGGAATTTATTGGTTGGTACTGCGATGGAGCTGTAATGAAGGAAATTTGTTTTATTTGACCTATTTTTTTCAAGCTTAGTTCTCCCTTTATTTAAATTAAATAACATACTTTTATTTTTAATAAGTAAATTGATTTCTTAATTTCTAATAATAAAGAATTGCATTTCTTTACAGTGTATAATGGAGATACTAAAAATATATGTATTATTAGCTAGTCCAAATAATTAAAAGGCCTTTGCTACTGTTCAACTTGTTACATTTTATTTCTGTTAATGTTTAACCTGAATGGAAGAATTGGCTATTGAGTGGTCCAGGAATCTTTGATGTGAGAGGCAATGAGATCTGTTATCTCCCTGTTCGGTGGAAAAAAAAGTTCTCAGTCCACCACTGGTTATCAACCAGTTCTTATTAGGAACGTGAAGATGTAAAATGCAAGTTAAATTTCAGATTATGAAATGTAATGGAAGATTCAGAATTTCCAATGTCTTGACTGTCCAGGATAAACATCCCCTGTGTTTTGTGTGATTCTTCGATTATCCATGGGCTCTCTCTATATTTTTACCCGGGAGATCTAATCCTCACAACAACTCGGCCATCATCCCATGTGTTTACATTGATTAACTTCTAAATGGGACAAATAAATTTTCTAAGATATAGTATGAAAGTATGGAAAAAACAACATCGAATTAAAAAAAAAAGTATTTGTATCAGAAACGTTTTTGTAATATAAAGACTACAGTAGATTTTAATTGGCTTATATTAGTTTATATCACAGACATCTGGATTTAGCTGACGACGGAAAAAATTACCAACTACAAAAACTTTTCACAAAAACCTCAAAATAAAGTCGACCTTTTAACATTAATTTTTTTATTATGCGAATAGATTTCCTACTGAATTATATGTTGGTAAGCACTGATCGGAATATACACCTATTCTAAATTGATCATCAATATAAGGTAAAGTTGGGATAGATGACACAAAATTCGAATTTTTCATGTAAAATATTAAAAAACCTTATTTTTTAAATGTTTGAAATATTTAAACTGTTGATTTATCCTTTGCTTTCATATTTACGTTTTTTATTTTTAAGTTTTCAATGCTGTTTCTTATTTTTAGAATTTAAAAAATTTTTTGACATTGAGTCATCTGTCCCATACCTGTGGGGAGATGACACGGGTAGTAGGGGATAGATGATCACATGGAATATGAATAAGAGACCTGTGTAAATCAAACTGCTATTTTATTTTTATAAAAACATATGAAATGAAACACTAAAATTAAGTTGAATAATGATATTTTTGAAACTTTTTGGAAAAAATGTTTGATAAAAAATAAAATTCCCTGCTGATCAAGATATTAAATATATTATTCAAAATATATATATAAATATATTTTTTACTCAAAAAGAAACAATATTAAAAAACTAATACAAATAAAAACTGTTTAATAAATATTAACAGAAACATAACTAAATTCACTTGAATATATGATAATATCTCCAAGGTCTCCTCCCCACTTTCTTCTGACTTCCAAAATAAACCACTTACAGTTATCAGATTTGCAAAATACTTTAGATTTTATTTTTTTAAGTCTACATGAAACTTAGTGATAATTATTTTTTTAAATTAAGCAAATTGTAATTGTATTGTGATGAATATAAAATAAAAGAAAGACAAAAATAAAATAAAAAGAATAAAAAAGGGAAGAGATGACACGTGTCATCTCTCCCCAAGTGATGGGACTGATGACACACACCGCCATTTCCACCAAATGGGACCCAAGACACTTGTGACCGGTACATAGCCTTGCTTACTCTATTTACATGTTTACACATGAATTATAGCGAAAGATGCCTTAAAAAAGGGCTGTTAACTAAACAAATTCGCAAAGTCAACGAAAATTCGAGCACAAACCTGGCTATATCATTGGAAGAAAAACTTAATAAAATCTCATATATCAATTCAGCACAAACACTCTACACACACTGAAGCTCAGACTGGCCTCGGGTTTTGGTCATGTGATGCGCTGCAGTCTACTGCAAACACTTCTTAAAGTTACATTACATGTGTCATCTCTCCCCATGTGTCATCTCTCCCAACTTTACCTTATGAGAATCACCCTCAGAACAATTTGATAAGGTTAGATCTACAGGCTAATAAATAAAATAATAACTACTGTATTTAGTAAAGTAAGCGCAATGAATACGTTTTACTTATCAGTTCACGCAATAAACTGCATTGCACTCTCATTTCTGTAAAAATAGCCAGGTTGTCTGACATTGTTAAAATATTTTTAACTTGATTTGTGGCGTGGTGGTGGGTTTTGGAACAACTATCGTACTTTAAATATTTCCGTGGCACGATTCCAAAATAAACAAGGATCGAAAACAAAACAACACAAAAAATTTGTAAAAATAAAATAATTTCATTATTTTTATTTTTTCGTTATTTGCAATTCTGGAAAAACAATCTACAAATTTAAATTGATTTTGATTTGACCCGCTCAAAGCAAGTTAAATATTTAACAACAACAAATATTACAAAAAATATTACTTTAAATGGCTTATGAAGTAGATGTCAAGTCAACTTCACAATACAGTTTGATGCCGAACAGTAACTTGAATGAAGGTAGTTATCCATTATAATTACACTCCTTAAGATTACGAAGGCAAAACAATAAGGTTGATTTACTGATTCCTTAACAGTAGATTACTAACTATCTGCAGTTTCTGATATTTTGAGACAAAGATAAGTGGCTGACTCTGCGATTGAATTTCCTGTTAGCTAACCACAACAACAGTTTAAGAATATCATGTATCCTTACACCTTTACAACTCAAAATCTCGCTATAATACGGGAATCAGAAATAGAAAATATGACAAATCACAGCGAATCTTTATTGCTAATACAACAGAATTAACACAAACAGTTATTTTGAATTTTTAAATTAAAACTGCAGAAATTATTTCAAATATTTGATGCGGAAACAAAAATGTAAAATGAGATATATTCTTTAGAAGCAAACTGATTTTTAAAGAAACCTTTTAATTTGGTGTAGTGGATTTTTTTTTTTTTGTAATTTTTTGTTTATTTGAAAAAAGAGATCAGGAGACCAGCGATAAGTTATTATCGATAACTTATTGAAATTCAAAGGAGTTTCAATAAATCTGAATTTAATAGTTTCATTAAAGACTATAAAAAATGTTCTCGCTGGTAAAGATCTTACTTGAAAATAACTGTAGTCAGTGGCGTACATCCCATTTCTTTATTTGTTTTCAATTATTTTACTTATTTAATTTTTGTATTCCAATACACCGCACAGTAGAGTATAAAATTTCATTAAAACATGTTTGACCTGCTCATAAGTCGCTTTTCTTTATAGATTATAATGTAGTCTTTAAATTTTATCATCTGATTACTTATAAATTTTGCTGCAAAGACAAAGGTTTGGCTAAAAGTAATTCGCTTTTTTAAGAAAAAAGAATGATGGAAATTTTAATTATTTTTCCACGAACCTGCAAAAAAATCATTTTTACAAGCTATCAATGCAGTTATGTTTTCTTGGAAGACAGAAAATAGTGAAATAATTTCCCAATATATAATTTCAACTATTTTAAACATAACTGCTGAGAATTCAATTTTTGGAATAAGATCTGGGTTATTGTAATTAATGAATGTATTTTTTGCTTCGTTAAATTCTTAAAAGAGGATATCTCAAAAAACAAAAATTGTGAAGTTTGCTGCTAAGGCTATAGTGCACTATATAATTTATTTTTATAGTTAAATAGGTCAGTGACAAAAATTAGGCAAAACATAAAAAAGAAAACAAAAGAAATACCGCACTTGGTATTTAAGGTTTTTTAAAGTGATAGTTGGTATTAATTCATTAGTTTATAAGTACGTTTTAGTTTAAAATTCAATTCACAAGTTATTAAGTTCAATGGGATTAAGTTGAAGTCAGAAGGTGACCCCAACACCTATACCATTATAAAGAAATCCGGTGCAGAGAGCTGGGTGGAATCTAGGACGCGTCTCAAAGAAAATTCATCTTTAATTAAATCTTCGATCTCTATCAGAGATCCACCCCTGCCCTCCAGCCTACAGCCAAGTAGCTTACAACTTGGGAACCTGCCACGCATTATCACGATTAAACTTACTGAAGGTAAATCTCTGGTGTGCATTAGCGAAAATTTAGTAAGCCTCTATAACACTAACAATGCTATTGAGTTGAATTGAAATGAAAGTAGGAAAAAACATTACCTATCAAATCACACGAAAATCATTCGAGCACAGACGAGTAGTCGAGACCATGGCCTGTCATGCAGCTAATAAGCCCAAATCTGGGCTCGAATCCTAGCGTGGGCTTGGATGTTTCCTTCTTTCTTCTGTATGTGCTATTTTTTTCTTTCAATGACTTATTATCAATTCCAAATCTTGCTGTTGGCGCAGTTTACCTTTTGTCCTTTTGCACCATTAAAAATTTGATGCAGAAATGTAAACTAGAAAGAAAGAATTAAAAAAGTCGAGTGTTTTTCGTTCACTTAAAATCGTTCCAATATCAATTCACTTCAATAGAAACAACAAATAGGATTAACATAGATTGTATACTTATAATTCTGTTAGTAAGGATCAGATAAAATAACCCTTTCCTCTCTTTTTAGATTAAGACATTTGAGATGAAACATTTTTAGCAGCCTCGCAAACTTTTCAAAAAAAAATCTCAAAATGAAAGTTTCTTATTGTAGCCATTTTACGTTTCCTTAAACAGCGTACATACATTTCCCTCATACAGGAAACTTATATCCCCACTCATTCTTTCCTTCCGTCCCAAGAAATTCATGATTGGTCAGTTTGGTGCTGTCATGTGATTTTTCGTCATTGATTGTTCTATTTTTTTCATAATCCCATGTTCGGTTCTGCGTGGGGACAATTTTTTTTAATTATTATTATTTATTAATTTATTTAAATTCTTTTTTTTTTCATTTTTTCTTTTTTTTTTTTTCCTACGCGATAGTTTACTTTTGAAAGGCTACCTTTCTGTTTCCCTTTATGTGACCCACACCTTCGCTTTGTATAGAAGCCGTGGGGCATTATCCGATCGCTACTGGGATTGCTGCTTCTATCCTATTCATTCTTAAGCATTAGGAACCTCACTGTTCACTTTGTTATCAACCATCGTTCCATCTAGATCTTTCAAATGTTTATATTTATAGTACACTGTTAATTTATTGCAATATGCATAACCCGTCTGTTTGCACATGATGGCATTGTCATCTTATTACTCAATCAGTGTTGGAAATATAGCTCTCCAATAAAAGATACTGTACATGATAATGATATCACCCTTTTGAAAAGTAGAGATATAAATCCAATTACAATACTATATTTTCCAGAAAAATATTAAACTTTGCCTTAGGCTATATCTTTCAAATTAAATAAAAATAATGATTTAATTCCATGCTAAAAAAATGGACAAAAAAAAAACCACTACAATCTCTGCCAATGAAATCACACTGTATTAAATCCAATAGAAAGATCTCTCCAGGATTGACGAAAATAATTAATTGCATATTTATAAAGATGGTTTTCTTTAGACAAATAGGTTTGTGAGTTTGATTTCGTTAAAAAATAAGGTAGTTAAAATTGATAAGTTACATTACTACAATAATGCTTTGTCTGGTAACGTGAAGTTTCGAGAAAAATTTCAAGGAAAAAAAAATGAAAAGAAAAGAAAAGTGAAGAGAATGGAGGATTCCTATAAGAAGCAAAGATACTGATTTTATTTTGCATTATAATTGATTCCTTCTATTCCCGTTTTAATAAACTATTCTATAGATTTATTTTTAAAGGCAGTAGCCTAAACGAGATTTATTTTTAAAATAACGATAATTTCACTTTTAAGCAACTTTTTGGAAATAATCTAGTGCTTATTTCAAAGTATATTTTTAAAACGTGGAAACATGAAAATAAATTGAGAATTATAATTATTTTTGAAATAAGTGATAAAAAGGTTATTTCAAATACCTATTACATGGACGTCATCGTAAATTAGAACTAGGCCAAATCCACATAATCTACTGCCACGGGTAGAGATTTCAAAATAAAAAGATATTAAATTTGTTTAAGGCGGCAAGACTCATTTTACCGCCAACTTTAACTTTACTGTTTTCTAGCAATTCTAGATATTCAGAAAACTTTCTTTAGATCTGCCAGGAATGTAAGGAATAATTTGGAGAATTGTTATTAAATTATGACATTAAGGATTTCTCAGTACTGTCGTTTATATTCTATTGTAATTCGAATTTTTCACTTTCATTTTATAATATTAGAAAGAATTATATTCAATTTCAGTTGTTAAGTCAGAAAACCAATTAAAGACATGTGTTATTATAATTTAATTTCAAAAAACTTCTCCTTTGCAATTGAGCACCGGAAATCAATGCCTTTCCGGAATGTCTTTCACGAGGAATAAGAGAAAGTCCGCGGCGAATGGAAGGTCCTGGCTTCACCTTTCGCGGCAATTCTAGTCTTCGCCAGAGGGCGCCAGAAGCAAAACAACTAATAACTACCAACAAACAAGTTCAAACACATTCCCAAAATGGCATCAAGAAAAAATGATCTCTTCAGGACAAGGAGCTGATGTTATTAAAGTGATTTCCCCAGGACAAGGTAGAGCTTCAGAGATTACACTCCAGCGATTCTAAACTAACAGAACAAATTAAGTTCGAAAGATCAACCTCCTGTCAATTTACACTCCGTTCCCATTTTATAGGATGTTGATAGACCCTGGACCATAAAAGACTATACTTCCTGGACTCTTTCAGGAGTGAACTGCCTCCTACAGCCCACAGATAATAAAAAATCTTTTCTCATATTCAGCACTTTTTATAGCCATTTCTGACTGTAAACCTCCCCGCCCTGGGTATATTGGTCTAATCTCCCACTGATCAGATGGGTTGGTAGATACATTTTATACCTACTGCATGCTATTTTGGAACAGATACTGAGAAGGTTTTCCAGGCCTTCCTCAGGAAACTATTGTAGAATGGCTTCAAACTGGAAGAGAAAGTGAAGAAGAGGCTGACAAACACAGGAAAGGAAATGAAATACACATCCATGCCAGCGCCGGGATTCGAACCCAGCTTCCGGTGTATCAACCTCTTGCAAAGTCCCCGCCTAAACCACAAGGCTATCTTGGAACGACTGATAATGAAGATACTGTTTGCTATTTTATTTATTTAGTAAATTGGTTTACAAATCAGTAAATTGGTTTACAAATCAGTAAATTTTTAATTAAATAATATCCCAGGATAATTAATTAAAAAAGGGGATTTTTTTCCAATATCTCAATGGTATGGTACGTATAGACAATTTTCAAGTAATTAGTACGTAGTCTAAACTACTAAATTTCAAAATGGAGTGTTATAGTATTATCTAGGGGTATATTAAGATGTAAAGGAGAGCAGAGGAAATTGGAAATGGGCCCTTTTTGGTTCTTTATTTTTGTTAAAATCTACAGCTAAACACTCTCCTTGATTCGTATTTAAAGTCAATATTTCTTTATTCAAACAAAGCGAAAATCCGCTTATGCATCATCAATCAAGCAGCAACAGCCCTGTCACTAACAGTGGTTGTGTTGCTTGCTTGAAAAAAGCAGTTCCAAATGTCTGTACCATTCGCCGTATCATTCATCGCTAGCATATAGTTGCCGAATTTTTTTCAGAATATTACACAATACTGGTGTTGCAGTGAATAAAAATGAAGGGTTTTCAATGAGTGTTTGTCTTCAAAAAAGAATTCTGAAGGTTTCCTGCTACTGTGAAGTTCTTTGGCTTGTCTAAGACAACATATGAAATCGAAGGTTTTTCACATTGTCGTGAGGAAAAACAAAGCGTGCTTTGGTCAATGACAATCTCAAAGACATCAATAGGCTTACAGTGCTTATCTTAACAATCTGAGAAGTTAGCTTAACAATCTAAAAGTCAATGAAATGAATCTGTAGTTGCAAAGAAACAAAGTCAGTTTTCTTAAGGTCAAATCAATTGTCTTTAAATTCTCTATTCAAGCAATATGTAAGAACAGAAAGTAAATCTATTTCTGAGCCTATCTGAACTGAAAGAGAACTGTAGGATGCAAAATAATGGTCTGTAAGTTTACAGATCAATTGTCTATTATTTACATACAAGGCGGTCATAATTAAAAACGAGATGTTCAGAGCCCTGCAACAACAAAAAATGAAGTGAGCGAGGTTCAACCAAACTTTATGTAAATACTCTCTGGAATACGAGGTTTCGATTTATTAAAAAAAATAGTACAAGGGAAATTTGGTCCTAGAAGATTACTGAAAGAGGTTAGAAGAGACACTACAACTCAATTTTCGTGTCAGATCTGATTCAGTATACACTCTATGTACTCCGTTCAGATATTCGAAGAACTGCATTCTGCTGAACAAGTTTTGCAAAATATCGCTTAGTCTCCCTATTTCAGTAAAAAAATGGCCACCATGAGATATTTACTGCTAGAATGATGTTAAATTTGCAAAATATGGCTGTGTCTACTGATGAGTTGGAGGATATAAGGAAGACGGAAACTGATTCGCGTCATTCTGATAAGACTGAAGTGCTCTGGCTCTTTTCTCTTAACTTAACGTGCGTTGTTAATTAAGTTTTACTTTCACTCCAACGCGGTAACGCTAATGCCCCATTTCGAGAAATCCAAAGGTTGAAGCACAGGAGAAAATTTCCAATGACAATAAAAAATTTTAGAAAGTGATTTCACGATTGGAATATAGCGGATCTTTAGCAATGAGACCAGAAAGAGAGCGCAAACCGATTATTTCTCAACAAGTTGAAGAAACTGTTGCTACTGCCGTTATGGAACACGGAAAGAATAACGCACAAGGGTTCAGCAGTGCTTGACCAATTTCAGGGCAACTGGCTATGCCGTTCTCAACTGTGTAGAAAATACTGTGTCAGGTACTGTTTTTCCTATAAGATCTCCGATACTCAATCGCTGTTTCGTAGTGATGCGGAAACCCGGCTGCAGTTTACCCTAACATTCTTAGTTCGGATGGAATTAGATAATGGCATGGCCTTGGAAGATCTTGTAGAGTGACGAGGTACTTTTTTATCTGAAGGGCAGTCACAACACACACACACACACACACACACACACACACACACAAACACAAGCGCCGCATTTGGGCTGCGAATAAGCCTTACGTGCTCCATAAGATCCATTTACACTCATTATATCTTTTATCATCGGCCCATCCTATTTCAAAGAAATTCACCCGACTTGTACCCGACTCTTGAGGCTCAACTTGTTGCCCGCAACTGCAGCAGGGAATATGCTTTGACTCTCCCGTATTCATGCAGGATGTAGCACTACCTCACATTGGATTACCGCTAAAGGGAGTATTAAGACATTTCCCAGAAAACAAAGTGATTAGTTGTGCATTTCCCACGACATGACCACCTTGTTCGCCTAATGTCAACCCCTGTGACTTTTAGATAAGGGGCCATCTCAATGACTAGTGTATCAAGGACATTTAGCAACCATTTAGCAACCTTGAAAGACGAATAACGCGGCTTGAGAGGCAAATCAAAGCCGATCATTTGCGTTTCGCAGTAGAAAACTTCGTTTACAGAATCAAGTTCTTCGAGCATCTGAACGGAGGACATATTGAACCCGAACACGAAAATTGATTTGTTCATTTTGTTTCTTCTAACCATTTTTACTTTCTTTCAATAATCTCAAATTAAGGGTTTCTAGCGCCAAATTTCCCTGGTGGCAAAATTTTATACTATTTTTTTTTTATATTTTTTTTTGTTTTGTTTTTTTGTTTAATGTTTATTAGTCCCATTAGGTATGCTTATAAAACTGCATACCTGTGGTATAGGACCGAGAAGTTTAATCTATTTATCCTAAAATTAAAATTAATAGTTATTAATATAACAAATAGTTAATCAATTTAAATATAAAATATATTTGGTTCTTAATAAATAATTTTCCCATCCACAACATCAGACATTAGTTGCTATTTTATTTGTTTAAATATTAAAATTTCGTTTAGATTAGTATTTACTTAACTAAAAATTTTGTACTTCACCCAATTTATTAATCTATATCCGAAGTTATTTCTAATATTTTCAATTTTAAAAATGTTATACCAATTATATCTAGTTTTTAATTCCAATTGTTGAGAATTCCTTTCTCTACTTACATCATAGTAATTCTTGATCAAAATTTTGTATACAAATTTTTCATTTATTTTTAATATTCTATATTTTTTTCTTATTCTTAATTGTTCCTTTTTTGGTTTTTGTTTAAAAATATATAAACCGAAATTCCATGTTTCAGAGAGTACCTACACCAAGTTTGGTTGAATTTCGTCTACTGTATTTTTTTTTACAGGGCTCTGGATACCTCCTGTTTAATTAAAGCAATCTTGTATTTCAGAATCTTCATTTTATAGAAATTACACAGCGGATGCTATATCCATTTTCGATTACTGAGGTCATTGTGGAAGAAAAATTAATTGAGCTACAAAATGAGATTGCACCGAAACCAAAAATTCAATAAGCTCTTGATTGATTATGAAAAGAAACTTGAAGGTAAGGCGATATTCCGAAAACGTTTGGGAACTACTGATCTATTTAATCAACAAACTTCAGCATTTCTGTTTTGAAAAATGGCCTAAAAAAGGAATTTTGTAAATAACATATTTACAATATGTTAATGACATTATTTATTTAGAAAAGTGAAGTTCATTAAATCAGTTAGTGTATGTATGTTAGTTTGTGCGAAGGGGACGGTTTTGTACCTCGGTCATATGTGTACCTTGGACTTACAGTGATTGCAGGGCTATCAGTGGGGTTGGATAAAAATTAATACAAGTGATGCATGGATTTGCTATCGTAGGCCTCTGGTAAGTTGAGCTCGTTGATGAGGGATGCAATGTGTTACTAGAAAGTAAGTATTTCACCAATTAAAAGTAAGTATTTTTCTGTTAATACGTTTACTGTTATAATTTGAACTATGTATTTGTTTTTATGTGAAAATGGTAGGCAGGTCTTCTAGAGCATTGTTTTAGCTACAGAAATACGTGTTTTAAGCTTCATTTAGGTTAAGCTCCAAATGGTTGGTAGCCATTGTTTGAAACAAGACCAAGTGTTTTATCTCGGACCGGTTCGAAGTACAACACTACTGCCATACATAGTACAAATGTATAAACTTTCATTCTTTGAAATAACTAAATAAATGTTTTTTTTTCTTAAAACTAAAGGTATGCCTATTTTAGATAACTAACAGTGTTTTAAGATCTTCAATACTGATGCATCTCTTTTATCATCCCACGCCTTTGATTATAATCATTATCCATTGTTAACGAGAAAAAGCTTTTAAGAATATGTGACAATGATTTCAAGAGGAAATGCATTGAAAGCTTTTGATTCATTTCTCATAATCATATAATAGTCAGCTTTCAAATCAAGTAGTGAATTATTATTTTAGCTTTTTAAAAGACCCAAAAACTAGAAAAAATAGAATTAAAAATTTTCTATTAGAATTATAAAATAACACACCTTTATGTTTACAATTTTAGTTTTCACGATCAACTGCAGAGGGCGCTCACCCACACGTCTTTTTGTTTACAGCATATTAACCAATAAAACAACGGTTCCTCTTTATTGGTCCAAAAGAGATTCGATAGTTAATATATATCTCTATATATTCTCCCTACATCCCTAGTTTCATTCAGCTGAAGATGATCTAGCGGTATGCAGATTCAAACCGTTCTTGTCCTTGTCCTTTTAAAATAATTACCAAGTTATTCTACTATTTTTAAAACGATCATTAACTGATTTAAGATTTTAAATTTGTGAATAATTTTTAAGATTTCTTTACGTTGTCTAGGCTATAAAGTAGTAATGTCTAATGATTGTAATCAAGGCTATTGCTATTCTACTGATGTTGTTTGTTTGTTTACAGGATAAAACACCAAGATGCCTCGAAGCAAAAATAAGAATAAAAAGAAAGCCTATTGCTAAAGAAGAAAGCAGTGGACTTAATTTTGGATAAAAACATCACAGTGTATGGCGCTGCAAAGCAAATGAGCCTCTCTGAGAGCACCTTCAAGGAGTCAGGTTTGCAAAACTTTTCTTACGCCAAAGACAATGATGTAAAAAAAAAAAAAGTTTTTACTGATGAAGAAGAGATAATGTTAATTGATTACTTTCAAAAGCTGCTCAACTTATGTATGCTTAACTTTAAGAGATGTACGAATATTATCCTACAAGTTTAAATTGAGAATTTTATATTTCTAAAAATTGCCTAAGCATACTTTTATATAATGATATTAATTTTTATTCAATATGAGTAATGTTCATTGACATTGAAAATCATATTTCAAGGTACGTTTTTGTCTACTTACTGTAGTTTAGCTACTATTGTACTCAATAAATTGTTAATCTATATTACTAAAATCGTTTATTCTTTGTCTGTCTCTGTCTGTCTGTCCGGCGCAATTTCCTGAGCGAATGGGAAATAGAAATAATTTTTACAATGAAACATCCGCGACAGGAAGCGAACCTACAACCTTCTGATCCGAAGTCAGACGTCTTATCCATTAGGCCAAGGTGACTACTACTCACTTTATATTGTTTTTTGACTTATGTGTCCTTCCCCATTCCCCCATCAATAAGGAATGTAGTCAACCTTTTTTTTTTTTTTTTTTTTTGAATCTCAAGATTGTTTATTTATTTCCGATCCGTCAGTTTATTTTTAATTCGAAAATGACAATTAGAACTATAATTGCCGAAATGTTGAAATATTTTAAATATAATATTCTTACTTTGTGTGATACTGAAAAACAGCACGTGTACACGGGAGATGTTTGAATAAAAAAAAGAGTCAAGAAAGAAAGAAGCACTATTTCTATTAAATTGAATACTGAAAAATAACTATTTGTCACTTAAAAACCATCACTATTTATAACTCAAAAACCACTGAAAAGTATCAATTGTAATTAAAAAAAGAGTTTCAAGAAAGAAAGAAGCACTATTTCTAATTGGTAGAATACTGAAAAATCACTATTTGTAACTCAAAAGCCATCACTATTTATATCTCAAAAGCCACTGTAAAGTCTCAATTGAAATAAAAAAAAAACAGCGTCAAGAAAGAAAGAAACACTATTTCCATTAGGTAGCATACTGAAAAATCACTATTTGTAACTGAAAAACCAATACTTTTTGTAACTCAAAAACCACTGAAAAGTATATCTATATTACTAAAATTTTTTATTTCTCTGTCTGTCTGGTGCAATTGTTGTAATTTGGGAAAATAGAAATAATTACTACAAGTTCGCTACGGGAATCGAACATGCAACCTTCTGCTGCGAAGTAAGACGTCTTAGCCATTAGACAACGAGGACTACATTCTAATCTCTATAAAAAATAAAAATATATCACAGATATATGATTCACACGCTGGTTGTAAAAGCAGTCGTGGATTAAGAGAATATAGATATCAAAAATTAAAGTAAAAAAAAAAGTTTAAAAAAATTTTAGTTTTAGTTTACTTGATGTAATTTGTTTGTGTTTTTTTTTAATAAATAAAAAGTTGTTTTCCATTACATACCGGAGGCTTCTGGAGCGAAGCGACGGGTAGCCGACTAGTTTCTTTTTAATTTGAGTTTTGCTTCAAAACCCAAAACATGGTCCCAAGGTACAACATATGTAGGACCGAGGTACAACCTAGGTGATGTATCTCAGTCCTAGTGTAAACTTTTTTTTTTAAAATTAAAATAGTAACAGAAAGAATTATTATATAAATTCCATAATAATAGATATGTAGTGTAAAAATAACAAAGTTTTCATTGAAAATATTTTATCTTTTTCTTTAATAATTACAACCACGTGAAAATTAAAATGTGAAAAACGGTCGAAAGTACAACAACTTCCCCTAGGATCCCGGATACAACACCTTCCCCTACGTATCCCGGATACAACACCTT
>JAFIDM010009631.1:14391567-14451459 GCA_023159025.1 Thereuonema tuberculata | reverse complement strand
CCGGATACAACACCTTCCCCTACGTATCCCGGATACAACACCTTCCCCTACGTATCGCGGATATAGCACCTTCCCCTACGTATCCCGGATACAACACCTCCCCGCCCTAATAACTTTTGAGCCGCTGACTGATTTTTTTTTGAAATTTCGCAGACATTTAAAAACAAGAGACAATCGATCTTTCATATTTTAAAATTTTTCGTGTGAATTTTTGTCGAAAAGTTCGCATGTGAAGCCGACAAAAATTCCCTTAGAAGAGCAATCGAACCGAAATAACAGATTTCTAGGTCTTAAGCAAAGAATATGAATCCTCTTTGGTTTGATTCAGTTTAATTGGATTCACAAAAACATAATAAATAATACAAAAAATGAAGCAGTAAGTTCAAAAGAATTTAAAACTTACTTTTCTCAAAATGTTATTTCTTAAAACTTCTTTGGGTTTTTTTTATATATTTTTTTTTCAAATTTTAGAAAACTGACAAAAGCAAATTTGAAAACTATAATTTCAAATTATAATATCTGATAAATTCAATTAGTGAACATTTTTCATTTCTTGAAAACATTAATTAAAATCCGCATTACATATTTCAGTTCAGTAAATTAATCATAATTAATTCATCAGAAATTGCGTAAATCTGATTGACTTTAATTGCATCATTGGATTACTTTAAAGGATTAATTCCAATTGTTTAAGACATGAAATAATAATGAAATATTAATAGAAATAGGACAGAAATCCATTGTTTAGTTTCCTATGCTTGTTTTAGGAATTTATTCTATGTTTTTCTCGGGAGCCTTCGCGCTTTTTCTCAATAAACACCCTTTTGGAAAAGATTTCAGATACAAAATTTAAATCGTCGCTACTCCTGAAATATGGACGCCACGTTTTAAGAAGATCCTTCCAAACGTTCAAAGACTATTGGAGGCACACACACGCACAGACTGAGTGATCTGATAAGCCTCAATTTCCTAGGCAAGTAGGCTGAAAATCCTAGTCAGCAGATGTCAGTCGCTTTTGTTATTTTCGGTAAACGTGACTTTTTCATCTACATTATTTTGACGACGTTTTTCAAGAAATGAAAAGAGAAAGCAAGGCTTTAAGAAAAGAAGGCTTCTATTGCTTTCAGGCAAATGTAATTTTTAGGAAAACATATAAGCAGATGTTCGCAGTGGGAGGATACTTCTAAATTCTCTAACTGAATTGTTGTCTAATTTGACTACTTTTTAATTAGAGATTCCTCGTCACTGTTTAAGAGATAGCATTTCGTCATAAATAGTGCGTACATGGGAATTTCTTTCTAATTATTGTTATGAAACCATTTCTTCCATCTTACCATTAGGATGGACTGTTAATAGTAAGTTATTAGATTTGGTTTCAGCATCCAGAAATTTATTTTCGAAAATTCTTATCTCACTAGGAACCCAAAAAAAAGAGAAAGTACGTCTAACAAACCAGGAACTGGTAGGCCTGATTTAGTGTTCAGGATGTGTAAAGCTTATAGGCATTCCATAATTACATAAAGATAAACATTTTTTTTTAATATAAAAAAATGTTTTCAATTGAACTTTAATCAAAAACATCAAAACAATTGTACTAATCCTTTTTTTTCAAAGTGATTTATGATGTTTGACGTAGCTATCTTTTTACCACCATCAATATCAACGTTGCAGAGTGGTAGAAACAATGATTTCAAATTTAATCCCACCTCTAATGGATTATAAATTAAAAAACCTTCTTTGCATTACAGGCGGTTCAAAGTTAATTCACGATATTCTTTTCTAGAAAAGTAACACAAATATTAATTTTCCATTTCCAATACAATCTGCCTTTTCAAAGACTTTTCACTGATATTCGATATGCAAACCTCGTTGTAATAATTAAAACATATGTAAACCGTTATTATTATTATTTTTAATTATAAATTAATTTTCTTAAAGGCAGGACGAAGTTACAAAGGAAACTTACATAACTGTAATAAACAATTAAAAAGTTTTATTTGTTACTATCTTAAAAATTTAACCAAAGTATATCTGAATATTGTCTTTTAATGAAAAAAAATTGCCTCATTTAGCCTGAATAATGTTTTTATTTCTATTTGATTTTATTTCGAAAAAAGAAAACACTTGAATAATGAAAATAAATAAATAAAATGAAAATGAAAATAATGTACAGAAAAAATGCTATAATTTGATTAGAGTTCTCTCATAATTCAAATTAATCTGTCTTCTGGAAAATAAATCACTTCTTTCACTCCCTGCTATTTTTTTTTTTAGCTTCTGAACTTTTCATTGAAAATTTGTGATATTATATCTTTATTTATATTTACATCATAGCTTTGTTAGTGTCGTATGTATAGTTATATCCGAAGAAAGGACTATTGTTTTTTTAAATCATCGCCTAGAAATAATATAATCTTTTATAAAAATGTACACAGACTTTCAAACTAACTTCTTAGGATGCTAATAAATAACACTTTCTAAGTTTATTTGTTTATTACGAGGTTCCTTGGTAATAAAAATTGTAATTTGTAATTACAAATTACCAGGGATGATAATAATAATAATAATCTCTTTCATTTTTTAATTCTTTGAATATTTTAAAAGTTTTAAAACATAAAGCAGAACTTAAAGTATTAATTAACAGCTATAGAAAAATAAGACTTTACCTAATAGGAAAGATATGTGACTACTGCACATTTAGCTTTATAAATAGTAGTTAGCTGTTCACTTTTGAAAGTGAGAAAATAATTTCTAAGGTTAAGGATCAATTTAGGTGATTTTTCTCAATATAAATTGCGGAAATGAGAAATGTTTATGTTGCTTCAAATTTTACGGACATCTCAATTTTTCCGGACTTTAAACAGATAAACGAACCGTCTCTAAACAGATTTAAATATCAACAGAAACTTTTTTTTTCCAATATTAAAATTATTTAAATTAGCTTTGTTTCATTTTATTACTGTAAAGCTAATCATAATACTATTACAAAATCTCCCCAATATTAAATGGATAAATTGGTCTAAAAGTTTATTGTTTATCCAAATTCTTATTTTAAAAGTTCGCATTAGTTCATCTTGAAATTCAAACGTGTTTGAAAGCTTCTATTGGTTTTTCAGTCTGTGTTTGTCCTGAGAGTGTTTGACAAGATTTAACTTCATTGCAATAATTCTACTTTTAAAACGACCTAAATGATTGTCAAAACTTTGATTATTTCATAATGTAATTTTACGGATTAACTTTAATAGCTACAGAAACCCTTTAAAATAAGATAACATAAACTTTTGTAGGTCAATCAACGACTCCTTGCACATCTTTAAGAAATTTTACGTCGCCAATATGAAATCCTACCGTAATGAAATAACCATTTAGTTCCTTATCTCATCCTCACGATAATTGTAGAATCTTCTAACAAATATAAAGCCACTTCTCCATCTTAGAAACATCAGATCTATATTACAGCCCAATTACGGGTCTTCTTCAGGATAAAAATTAAATACAGGAAAATAAAGAGAAAAGAAACATCTTCTTTCTCTTACAAATCATGATCGAATAGAAAATAAATAAATAAATAAATTTGCATTGTACCATCATGATTATTTATTTTCTATTCGATCATTATTTGTAAGAGAAAGAAGATGTTTCTTTTCTCTTTATTTTCCTGTATTTAATTTTTATCCTGAAGAAGACCCGTAATTGGGCTGAAATATAGATCTGATGTTTCTAAGATGGAGAAGTGGCTTTATATTTGTTAGAACCATTTAGTTCGTTAATAAAGAACAATGTTTTTGATTACTAGTTAATTCCTCATTTTATGAACACTTTAATGGTTAAAGTTTTAAACAGTTAACTTGTTCTAAAAATGCAGTAATACAGCAATCCAGCATCTTAAATGTAAATGGTCATGAGATTTTAATTTTTATTCTGAACCAATGCAATAATCGGAAAATATTAGGTAAATCCAACGCAATACAATCTCACAAAGAAGAATAAAATTATTATTAAAACTTTACTGCGTTATCTATAACTATATTTCAAGAGAAAGACTCCACAATCTGATTAGCTGTACCTAGTGTAATCCTAATTTAATTTCACAATACTACGTGTTCCAGAATATAAATCAAATTTGTTTCGAATTCACTAGTTAAACCTTTCCTAGTTAAATTTCTCAAGTTTAATTACTCAACTCAGTTATTGGTTCCTCTTATCCATACAAATGTATTTGGACAAAAGATTAAATATATATTAAAGCCCTAATAAATTCAAGTTTGAGCTATTCAATTAAAGTAAATTTAAAGGCGCCCATAGCTTTATTTCTAGATTTCAAAAGAAGAATCTTTTAAAATATTCTTTAATGAATTGAACTTTGTCTTTCAGTTCCTTGAAGAAATAAGTTCTTCTACTAGCAAGTCACTAGAAACAAAAATGTTCATAGCTTTTATCACTTCTTTGTCTGTGAAGTATTCTTAATATGCTTAAGCTTCAATTTGGGCAATTTCAGAACAATCACTAGACCAATATTTAAAATATACAAGTTATAGTTATATTAATCTTAGTGGAATTAGTTGATTTGAGTTAAATCTTGAATTTGTAACTTAATTGAAGATTAAGACTTTATATAATCTTACTTAAGATTATATATGTAGTCTTAATCTTAAGTACGGTATAATCATTGAATAGAGTAAAATGTAAATTAAAGGATTTCAGTGTATTTTTAAATCTAAGTTAAGAATAACCTAAGTATATAACTACAGGAAAACAACGATGACAGACAAAGACACTGTTGGAAAAGCTCCCGAGCAATGTTTCTTGACCGAGCAATGAGCTGAGGAAGGTGGTCAGCTCAACTCTTGCCCATTTATAAGCTACAACCTGAAAAAAAAACCGTCGCTATTTTTACAAAGATTTGGATCGAACCTACCATCGATATGGAAGAGAATTAACCTGGGAAAAAATCCCCGACCTGCTCCGGCGATTTTCCGATCCTCCAAGTCAAGTACCTTAGCATTTTAGCCACTTGTTTCAAGTTATAAAAACACTATTAAAAATAAATAATGTGAAACTAATTGAATAATTAGGAAGTGAGAATTTTAGTTTACGTTGAAATAATAATGAATTATCCTTAAAGGTTTCCTTTATCTAATAAATTCCAAGAAATATAGAGAAAATACTGAAAAATGCCTGAACGAACAAATTAAATTAAGGATCCAAATAATGTAATAATGTTGATATTGTACAGTACTTATTCAGAATTAAAAAAAATCGTAATAAACATACTAATTAAGTTTAGTTTGCTACTGTATTTGACAGTGTTCACATAAAAGTAAAACAGACAAGTTTTCAATACTAGTAAATTTGAAAATTACTTACAAAATGTAAAGGCAAAATGACTATTAAAAGCCTGAGTCAACCTGAATTTCACATGATCTGCTTCCATTACAGCTTTTAAAATATTCTTCCATTAAATCATGTTTTCATTTTTTAATACGGCAAACTTACTTTATTGCTGAAAAGTTTATTGCCTTCTACACGAGGTTTAACGAAATAGAAATGAATAATGATTCGACATCAATAGACCTTTTTCTTGCAGATTTAATGGTTTTGTACCCTTGACACCGTGGATAGATTACTATGCTTAACTAAAGGCATATTCTGCTTTCAGTAATTTGAGTATAATGAATGTTTGTATCGTCAGACCTACGATTTGTTCATGGGGCTTCCGCCCATTGTTACAGAAAGATCTTCATTGAAGACATGGCTATCATGGACTTAGCGAATGTTGATTAGCTTAGTGTTACTACGCTTTCAGCTATTCATCGGATATTCGGTTTTCTATGGAGATTGAGAAGGAGGGATACATCTACTTCCTGGTTGTGGAAATCTCCGTAAATGAGTCGGGTTTCTCCACAAGAGTACACCACAAGACCACATACTCAGATATTACTCTGTACTACAGTAAAACCTCGTTAAGTCGTCACCCGGATAAGTCGTCACTCCGTTTAAGTTGTCGTTTTCCTTTGGTCCCGACAAGGTCTCATACACAATAATGTAAAATAACCCTCCTTTACCAGTCACCAAATTTAATTCTACTCCGGATAACTCGTCACCCTCAAAAATGGCCAAAAGCATCTTTCTTCTCCATTTTGCACGCCATCGTGTTGTCTTTTCAGCCCCACACCTTCACTGTAAGAAAGTCTAGCCTTTACGGGGAATTTTCACTTAGGAAATTCACTTGGGAAATTACACACTTCTCGCTGCGACTCTGTCGAGTGTAGACGTTTTTCTTGACCGCTCCATTTCCGAGTGTGACCGAGTGTGACTTCATTTCATAGCGACTAAGCCCCTCATTAAGGGCGATTTTTTCTCTTGCAATTTCGTGGTTCGATAACATTTTTTAACATGTCAGGGAAACGAAAACTTACCTCGTTATCTTCTAAAGAAAAAAAAAAAAAGACATAATTGCACTTTTGAAAAATCAAATGTTTGAAAACAGCTTTTGCCAAAGAACACCATTAAACTATATTCTTTCATCGAAACAAGTAATTGAGAAGCTGACTGCAAGGACAAAAGAAAGAGAATGAGGAAATTGAAGTTTGACGAAATCGAGGAGGTTTTAGTTTTAGTTCGATGCCTTTCTTTTAAAACGATTAAAATATGGTAACTACAGAAAGTGTTTTTTTTTTTGTTTTTTTTTTATTTTCCACTCATTCATTTGTATGTATTGATTTCTGAAAATCTTGTTTTTCTCACCGAATCCTACAGCAATTCAAGAAAATACTGTATTAGTTTTTTTTTTTTTTTTTTTAAATTCTCACTCCGCCTAAGTCGTCAAAAATGTTTGGTCCCTTGAGTGACGACTTAACGAGGTTTTACTGTATTTGTCTTCTTGCCCAATCTCCTTCAAAAACAATGTCATCTATATGACTGCTTCAGGGGTTTCGCTTGTCTAGTACTTGTTAATTTAAATTGCACTAGTAATTTTAAAAGCGAAATCGCGCTATCCTTCTGGACAATGGTTATCCTCTGGGTTTTATAAACAAAGGTATAGTAACGACGTTGGTGAAGCTTTATAAGAATGAGTTAACGGTCGAATTTCCTAAGACTGATGCCAGATACGGGTCTATTGATTTCCATCCACAGATGCTTCCAGCTCTGGCTGAAGTTCTAAGGCCGTACAACATCATCGTTACATCGTCCAGCCGTTGCACAACTAGGGCTTTAACCAAGTGGTTTAAGAAACGAAGGAGTCAGGAAAAGAAGGAGGGGTTGTGTATGCTTTGAAATGCAATGGCCATGGGTGTTAGTACATGGGAGAGACCCGGCGCCTTTTTAGCCGATTGGGGTGGCGGACTACCGCCGGGCTCTTAGGCGGAAGGATGTCACTTACAGGACAGTAAATCATGTGCGGGATACAAGTCACAATCTCGACTTCGAACATTCGGATGTATTAGTCAGATCCGACGCCACTTACACACGGATACATGGAATCGATTCTCGTTATCACCTCTCAAAAGTGTTACAATGAGTAAGTTTCGGTGAGGGCCATTTTCCAGTATGGCTACCCCATGCGACATTGTGATAAACAGAGAGTTCATCCTTTCTAATTTGCATAAGAAAGAAACTTAATTATTATTATTTTATTAATTTTTTTCTTTGTTTATTTTTCCAGGTTCTATGTGGTTTTTGTAGACAAGATCGTAAATGGGGTTCCTTTGATCACCACCTGATGGCGCTCCGCTCGTTAGCCATTGGTGGACGTAGCAGGTTACCGCCTTCATTACTGGATTGGCCTGAAGAAGTACGGGGATGAAAGCCGTGCTTCAGAACGATGTTTCATTGGGGTTCTCATAACTTAAAAGGGCTGTATACGGGAGGATCCTTAATATTGAGAAAGAACTGCATTTGTAGCAGATCGAAACTAGTCTGCTTTTTTAATATATGTATTACAACTGTTTTAATATTTGTATTTTGTATAGTCTACTTTTATTGTGATTTCAATATTCACACACGCAAAAGAACTTGGTTAGGAACAGAATTGTCTTAGAAATAAGAACTTCGTGTGTTCTTATCAGAAATGTGATTATGAAAAAAATTATTGTGTTATAGAAAAAGTAAGCTCAAGTTTCACAATAAATTAGGAGACAATTAGAATGAATGTACATAGAAATAGGTGATAAATACCCTCTTAATACTTTATTTAAAAGTTTGAGTTAATTATTATTTATTAATCCTACTGCCTTACACTTCCTTTTATTTTGTAATTTACGTTTGCCAAATTTAATGTGTGTCAGCCGGGTAAGGGATATCCGAGATTTTACGAAATATTTAAAGAGTTCCTCCAATCAAAAACTTTTACATCATTGATTTGATTAAGTAAAAATCTTTAAGAATCGTAACATCCAAATCAAGTTAATCCTTCTGTACTATAAATTGCTATTAAGAGTTAATTGAGAATTATAGTCTTCACTTTCATAGTCTGCAGCAGTGAACAAATGTAGTATGTCGAAAATCTATTTCTCTCTCTCTCTCTCTCTCTCTCTCTCTCTCTCTATATATATATATATATATATATATATATATATATAAATATATATATATACATGAGTCAGTCAATAAGTAATGCCTCCTATTTTGTTCCTTTTAATTGTCAAGAAATTCAAATGCAATTACATAGCTTGAAAACCACAACATTGACGATTAATTTGTCATTTCTCAATATAATACCCGTCCATTTTCACAGTTTTGGTCCACCTGTTAACAAGGGCATGTATTCCAACGTGGTAAATGTATTCCAACGTGCATGGTCTTACATCCTAAGCCATTGACACACGCAGGTTTTCACGGCCTTCTCATTTTCAAGGCGAATCCCAAGATGAGCTTCCTTTAGAACCCGAACAGATGGAAGCCTGATGGTGCTAGGTCAGGGCTGTATGGGGGATGAGGCAAGACTTCGCATCCAATTTTCACTATCTCTTTAGTGGTGTGACGTCTGGTATGTGGTCTTGCATTGTCATGCAAAAGAAGAACATCCCCCATAGCTTTTGTTGGGCGAACTCGCTGAAGATGTGCTTTAAGCTTTTTACATATTGTAAACAGAATTTATTGTGCACCCCTGCTCCAAAAAATCAATCATAACCACACTCTGCATCCCAGAACACTCTCGCCATAACTTTCCCTGATGATCGCACAGTTTTGATTTTTTTCTTCCTCTGTGAGTTTGTGTGATGCCATTCCATTGACTGCCTCTTTGATTCAGGTTCAAAAAAATGAACCCACGTTTCGTCTCCGGTCACAATTTTTTCCAGGAACTCCTCTCCCTCCAAATGGAAGAGCTGCAAGTGTTCGGAGGCTATTGTTTTTCTTGTCTCTTTATTCTGGTCGGTTAACATTCTTGGTACCCACCGTGAACAAACTTTTTTGTACCCCAGTTGTCGAATAATCGTCATCACACTGCCTTTACTGAGGGGGAGAATGTGACACAATTCATCTGTTGTCACCGGCGGTCACCACGAATGTTGTCATCGACTCGCGTTGCGTGGAGTCACTGCAGTCGCCGGCCTGCCGTTCCGCTTTTCGTCATCCAACTGTGTTTGCCCTTCTGCTTTGTTACAGCGACGAACCCACCTTCAAACAGTGCTGACATCCACTGTTGCATCACCGTACACATTTTTCAGCCTTTCATGAATGCGAATAGGCGTTTCAGCTTCCACATTCAAGAATTCAATCACAGAACGCTGTCTAATACGAACATCGATGTCAGCCATTTTGCAAGCGAATGCAGTGCTGCCACCTGTTGACGCAAGAAGTTGCTACTGCAGTGGAATGGAGAAGAAGGTTTGAGGAATTGCGCCAAATTCAAATTTTTCACTTAACTAACATATTTAAGGAGAAAAAAATAGAAGGCATTACTTATTGACTGATCCTCGTATATATAGCCGGATATTTAATGTGAAATTTGAAAAATGCCAATACAAAAATCACATCACTGTTTCTGTGAAGATCCTCACGTCATCAGCGGCACAAGTGGTAAAAATAGAAATTAAAATTTAGAAAAATTTAGACATACAAAAATGCAATATTCTAAGACCTTGCTCTTTTTTATCTTACTACAATATTCTTTTTTTATTTCTTTTGTTTTTATATTTTTTTATATACATTTTTATTTATTTTTAGATAGTAATAAAATTACTATTGGTATTTTTCAAATTTTGCATTAATGTCCGGCTGTATATGTTTAATAATATAAGTTTATTGTATTCTTATATTCTATTCTTTCTAAATTTCTAAATTGCAAATGATTGATTAAAATCTTTGCTTTGCGAAACTCGAAGAGGCCGCTTTGAGTTTTCGCCGTTCGATGTATGTATCGAACATCTGATGAATATAACTATATTCATTCCCCACAAATAAAATCGTCAGGTAATTTAAAAACTTATAATTGTTTAACTACTAATTTTCAATAGCTATTTTCATTTTTAATACTTTATTTATGAGTAGAAAATTGCAGGTGTATATATTTAGTTTATGTATCTCGGCCAAGATGAAAAGGTCTCACATGGGTTATGTGGATAGGGTATATCCACGGCCGTTTAAGATAAGATAAAGTTAGGGCGCAACTGTATTAAAATTAAAAAATCTTCTTACGTTCCTTAAATGTTTAAATGTCATCAGAATCTTAATTCTTAGATCATTTTGAAGTTATTGAAAATTGAACGAAAGTAATTTAAAGAGCAATAGAACTCAGAAAAATTATATTCTTATTACTTAAGTTTAACAATAATTAAAACAAAAATCTAATAATTAAAGTAAGTTAACTTATTAGGTCCTAACATTCCATTTAATTCATCATAATAATAGCAATTTAGCCCCCAAAGCGAAAACTTTAAGGGATTGGAAGCTGTCAAAGAACAATCGGACGCTTGTATAGAGTCGTGCCATATAGGGTCATCTGATCCAATGGAGGTCAGAAATACATTAAGTAGGTCAGAATAAGAAATAAAGTCAATGGGATCACATGTCCAGCTCTTACCATTGCCGAGTAATTGACCAAGTCAGTTGAAAACTTTGCAAATTGTTCGGCCATCGTCGTAGGTTAAGCTCTGGTTTTTGCCGCAATCATCAGGCCTTGGCATGACTATTCTATTGATGTGCCAGTTGACCCCCACCCCCCCGCCCACCCTGGAACCACGTGACCTGAGCAAGGTCAACTGGTTTTGGGCCCGTAAGTTGAGATTTTGGGGTGCGTACCTCTTAGGTCTATACATGGTATTATCATATATGTTTATAGGTATATGTATGCGAAGTTTGAAGTTGGTATCGTTTTCCTAAGTTGGTCACATCGTAAAGTGAATTTTTAACTTTAAAGTTGAGTTTGACTGTGAAAACGATTTTTCCGAATGTGGATGCTAGAGGAAAACATGATCCTCTTGTAGAATATAATTGATTGTACGGGTCCAAAAAACCAGAGCTCAACCTACTACGACGGCCGAGCAATTTGCAATCAAAGTTTTCAACTGACTTGATCAAGCTGGACATGTGATCCCATTGACTTTATTTCTTATTCTAATCTACTTAATATATTTCTGACCTCTATTGGGTCTGATGACCCTATATGGCACGACCCTCTACAGACGTCGAGTTGTTCTTTAAGTTCCCGTTGATTTTCCACAATGATATTGAAATCATTACCCGTAGGTAAAAAAACATGGCGTATAAAGCCATCATCATACGAGAATATAGGCTTGAATGAATTAATCTTGCGAAGATTAATTTATTTAATTCCCAATTAAATAAATTAAAATATTTTTTCCTTTTAAGGTGCTTCAGTAATTCACTTTGGGCGATTACAAAGTTTTTATAATTGTTTTTTCTAAAATTATATTTTTTTCAGGTTATCATAAGGTCTTTGTTTGACTAAGAACTAACAGTTTTTACAAAATATAATTGCATTAATAACTGCATTTCCTTTTTACAATCGATTTTGAAAATAGAATACTCTAAACATGCTTAGATGTGTGGCTTAAACAATAAACGTTGCTACCCTTGAATTTTAAATGAAAATGAAAATTTCCGTCCGTAGTAACGATTTGATCTTTTGAGATTCGATAATTAAATGCAGAAGAATGGAATTCAGGCAAGTTTAATTTATTCCTTTCTTGAAGCAACATTCCCGTTTAATGTGAAATTTGGGGTTAGAACGTTTTCTGAATGCAAAATTCCTCACATGAGGTTTAGAAGATTTCAGAAATATTAAGTGTCTGCGAAAGTGCTCTTACTCTGCCCTTTTATTTGTTGAAGAAAGATTTTTAAGGATTTGTATAAATTAAGAAAATATATGTTTTATGAAAAGCAAATTTAACGTCCGTAATAATTTATAAATTGAGAGAAAATACTGGGTTTAATACTGTGGATTTCACAGGATTATTTTTTATTTCATTGTTTTTTTATCTCGGCGGCCCATTCCCGGGATCGAGAATGCTTTTAGGTAAAGCTTTCGCGCAACTGAGCCAAACATCAAGGGTATATTCTGCTGATGATTCCTAATAAGGATGAAACAGCTGTACAGAATTGCCGTTGAGGTTGGCTCAATGTGCGAATGCATATTAGTTGTGCGGTTGTGATTTTTTTTTCCTCAATTTATATATGTTTTATGTTGTCAATTTAAAACGTTTCAAAGCAGAAAGATATGCATTAATAATTATTCTATTAATTAAAACCTTATTAACTAAAAAAGGAAGTTTTAATCTGTTACCGCATGGAATTTATTTTTCTAAAAAGCGCGAATCTCTCTGTAAAAACATAAATAAACAGGAGAGAAAGTACAGGTTAGATTCTAGAATTCTAAATATGGACCTGCCAAGAAGTTACTAATAAAATAGCCTAGCTGCTTTAAAGTGGACAATTGCTATAACTCCATTGGTTGTTTATCCAATTGCTTTTCCATATGCGGTTCACTCAAATTTGAAATGGAAATAGATAGATGCTAATGAACGAACTAGGATATAGAAGGAAATGTGCTTTCAGAATATCTGAGTCTATTTGTTTATTTATGAGATACACAATATTTCTAAAATGTCTTCTTCAATATTTGAATTATTTGAAAGGGATCTGAAATAAATTCTTGACCTTATTGGCTACAATCGTCCAGAATGTTCGTGGAATTGACGACGATTCAGATGGCGGACAAACTCAAATTAGAAACCAACTGATTATAAAAAAAAAATCCATTGATAATTGAATAGCTTGCAGCTGTCACCACAATTAAGAAATCAAAGAAACTGTGACAACTTCCTTCATATACAGGAAGTTTCGGAAATGGTATAAAAAGCGAAGAGATACGGGTTCCAAAGGTCATTTTGATTCGAAAATGTTATATGACATTTTGCTGTACGGGCCGTAGTTTTAGAGTTAGGAAATGAATGCTTTGGGAATGGTCCCTAATCAAAGAAAGCTCAGTTCACATTAGGAAGTGTACGTAAATAAGTTATTTTTTTTTAATTGTTCATACCTGCTTTCAGTCATGAAATTTGTTATCAGGATTGCCTTTTGTAATAAACCTTTACCTTATTTACTTACACTTCCTAATGTGAACTGAGCTTTCTTTGATTAATCTGTGCAGAAATTCCTTCCGAATATTTGGAAGCTGCTGAGGAGTAATATGTCAGCACTCCTGTTCAATTTTTTTGCTCTAGGTCTGGAATGTTACCTGGACGTTCCTCCTTATAAACATTGGATTTTAAATGACCCCACAGAAAAAAAAAATCATTGGGTGTCAATCAGGTGACCTTGCTGGCCATTCCACAGTCCCACGCCTGCCTAACCACGAATTTGGGAACGCATCGTCCAGGAATTCGTCCAGGGGCCTCGTCAAGCTGGAACTATATTTCGTTTTCTTCTGCTACTGCCTGAGTGGCGGATCCAATTTCCTCCTTCAACAACTGTAGATACCGTTCTGCGGTGAGGGATTCCTGAATGAAAACCTAGACTAGCCCAGACGTTGTTTTTTTCTAGATAATATGTGCGGGAACTGGGTTCATCTGGGATTTTATTGCTCCCAGTACCTGCGGATGTTAAGTAGCCCGCACACGAGGGAGCTTTTGGCCGAGTTGCATGTGCAACTTGATGCCTAGAGCGGTTTTTTGAGCTGCATGGGCCAAGTTGCATGGAAGTTGCATGGAAAAAAAGCTTCACAGAACGGCGGTGCACCACGGAAAGTTGCCTGGAAGCTGCATGGAATTACCCAATCACAGTGCAGCGTTGGAATACGTCACTCGTGACGTCGGCCCAAGGAAGAAACATGGCGTCGAAACATTTTCCTTCGCTTCAGATGGGCGAATCGCGAATACAGCAAAAATATCAGATTATTTCGAGTTTCTTTCACACATAAATACAGTTTATATGTAAATGCAGTAATTTAATGCGGTAGAATTTAGCATAGCGTTTGAAAAACCTAGATTTTTTGAATGTTTCACATCGCAAGCGGATTTTCGCTCATTCACCATTTCCGGAAACTGCCATGTGACGTCATTGTTGACAGTGAGCAATGGATTATTATTGGCTGTTGGTAGTTGTTATTCGTGAATCGCATTATTGCCATCAACTGCGATTACATACCGGCTAATAATATTATAAAAATATTTCTCATATGTTTAAAATAAATCACAAATATTTAGTTTTGGAACGATATCACAGCAGTATCCTTGACGTCATGTCCAGTGATGTCATTCAAATTCGTAGTGTGCTTCGTTTGTTGTCCGCACGGCGGCGCTAACAATGGTGCATCGTTTGCGCACTGATAGTCGCATGCAGCTTTTTCTGTGCACCTCAATTTCCTCGAGTTGCGCAGCAAAAGCTCCCTCGTGTGCGGGTAGCTTTATGGCGGTTCACTTCTCCGTGTAACACAAAAGTTACTTCGTCAGTAAAGCAAACTCTTTCTATAAAAGTTGGGTCGCCGTTGTACACTTATTACATCGCCCATTCCCAAAATTCTACCCTTCGCTCCAGATCCTCACCGTTTACGTAGTGATTACTTTGAATGGTTGGCATTTGTAATCCTTTAAATCCTGTGAACACTGGTTAGGCTAATTCCATTTGTGGACGCAAATTCACGAACACTTTTCCTTATTCTGGTACTTTTGTTGTTTATTCTAATAAAATTTATAGAAAAAAATTACTAAGCAAACATAAGCACGAAGTTATGAAGTACTTTCGTAATAACCTGAATACAGTACCTTATTGAAGACGGATTTCCCGTATAACGAATATCACAGAAGTCTTAAAATAAAGGTGTTATTTTGCAGTAACATCAACTGGAAGTCATTTTCGGAGGCTCGGATTAAAAAAATCAAATCAAAATATTCTACCTAAAAGCCTTGGGCCTTATCAAATTAGACAATATTTCTCTTAACAATGGAAATTCCGATGCTGCGCCAATTATGAAACTTACTTGTTTCAAAATATAAGTAGGGATAAAATTCTTGTATTGGAAAGCAAAATCAACAATTAAAGGAATAGTTTTCATCAGTACATTAATATAAATAGGAACTGCAACAATGTGTGCAAATTATCAAAATGTAAGAAATGTTTATTGTTGAACAAAAACCTTTCTTTCAGTCAAAAGACTACTTGTGCTGTTAAAATAGAATAAATACAAATGATGTTATTCTTTAATTTTTATAATTCGGTAGAATACTTTCTATTTGTCTATTCTATTTTTCCTTCAATTCCAAATAAATTACTTAATTAATTCAACATTATTGTTAATAAAGCAATCCTTACAATTCTCTCGTTGTCTCAACTTATTATTATTATTATTATTATGTTTTCAAATAAGTTACATAATATGTTTTTGGGAAATAATTGTGTGATAATTGGAGATATGAATATAGACTTATTTAAATTTAATGAAAGTAATAATGTAAAATTATATTTAGGAACTTTAGGTTATCAAGGATTTAAAAATTGTTTATATGGTATTACAAGATATGGAAAAACTTGTAAAAAAACTACAAAAACTAATATTGATCATATCTTTATGAATGTATTATATAGAAATTATAAAAGTTTTATTATAAAAGAAAACATTTCAGATCACTTTTTTTCAGATCTTTGAGTATAAATTTAGATAGAATACATAATTCTTTATAGTACCTATAAAAAATTAAAATATATAAGAAACAAATATAAAAATTACTGTTTATTACAAAAGAATTTACAGGATTTATTAGAAAGAATTAAAAATACAGAAATTGAAGTTCTAAATGTTTTATATAATAATATATTAAGTGAATTTAATAAATCCAAAAGATATACAACTTATTATACAAATGGATCAGAAATTTCTAATCATTATTCAGGAGTTCCTTACACTCCATGTTTTAAATGCGATATTCATACATTTGCAAAATACAGTAAATCCTCGTTAAGTCGTCACCCAGATAAGTCGTCGTTTTCCTTTGGTCCCGACAAGGTCTCATAGACAATTATGTAAAATAACCCTCTTTTACTCGTCACCAAATTTAATTCTACTCCGGATAACTCGTCACCCTCAAAAAGGGCCAAAAGCATCTTTATTCTCAATTTGCCTGCTATCTTTTCAGCCCCGCCCTTTCACTCTAAGAAAGCCTAGCCTTTACGGGGAATTTTCACGTGGGAAATTCCCTTGGGAAATTACACACTTCTGGCTGTGACTCTTGTCAAGTGAAAACGTTTTTCCTGACCGCTACTGTGTGTGATTTCATTTCATAGCGAGTAAGTTCCGCTAAAAGGGTTATTTTTTATCTTGCAATTTCGTGGTTTGATTACATTTGCAACATGTCAGGGAAACGAAAACTTACCTCGTTATCTTTTAAAGAAAAAAAAAAGACTTAATTGCACTTTTTGAAAAATCAAATGTTTCGGAACAGCTTTTGCCAAAGAACACCATATTCCCAGGACTACATTAAACGGTATTCTTTCATCGAAACAAGTAATTGAAGAAGCTGACTGCAAAGACAAAAGAAAGAGAATGAGGAAATCGAAGTTTGACGAGATCGAGGTTTTAGTTCGATGGCTAAAATATACCAGATCGCAAAATGTGCCGATTTCTGCCGTGATTCTTAAAGAAAAAGCCATGGAAATTGCTAAGGAGTTGAACATTGAAGATTTCGGCTGCTTTAAAAACGTTAGATCTCTGCCAGTTGAATATGAAGCAAATTCAAATGCATGGATGACTACAACGATTTGGGAACGATATATTCGTAAACTGGATTCTCAGTTTTCGCATCAGAAAAGAAATGTTGCCATCATTGTCGATAACTGTACCGCCCACAATTGCAGTAATACCTTGAGATACGAATGCCCCAACATACGAATTTTTTGATATACGAAGAAAATTTTCATATAATTTACGCCTCGAAATACGAAGATATTTTTGAGATACGAATAGCTAGTACAGCTAGATGTTGTGGATCTGGTGCAGAAGCATGCAGAAGAACTCACGACGGAGGAGCTGAAGAAGTTACAAGAGATGACGCACTCAGAGGTGATGAAGGAACTCAGCAGTGAGGAGGGGGTCGAGAAAGAGGAGGTGCTATCTTCACGTGAAATTCGTGATATCCTTGCTAAGTTGCAAGAAGTGTCCGATTTTGTTGAAAAGAAACACCCGGAGAAATTGTCTACAGAGAGAGCCAGTGCATTGTTCAATGACACGTGCCTTGCGCATTTTAGAAACATTCTAAAAAAGAGACAGAAACAGATCTCTCTTGATCGTTTCCTTTGGAAAAGACCACGTCTTAGTGGCGATACACCCACTGCAACTGAGGGCAAAAGGGCCAGACGTGAGAGTGGCAGCGATAGTGATTAGTCTTAGTGTAAGTAAGAAAATAGTACATGTAATAAAAAATTGTAGTACATTTATATCATGCAAACAATAAACATTGTATTTATCTTATATTAAATCTATATTTGGTTGGTATTTAAAGCATGTTAATTATTTTTTTGCGGGGGTAAATTCCTATCACTGGAACAAATTAATTCTATTTCCATTAATTTCTATGGGAAAAATTGATTTGATATACGATTTTTTTGATATACGAATATCGTCACGGAACGAATTAAATTCGTATGTCGAGGTACCACTGTATTTATTTCCAGTAATCAGCACCTTCATCAATCAACACTGTTGGATTATTTTAATGCCAGTAAACGAAAATAAAATGTGATAACTATAAAAAAAATGTTTGTTTTTGTTTTTTGTTTTTTTATTTTCCACTCATTTATTTGCATGTATTGTTTTCTGAAAATCTTGTTTTTCTCACCGAATCCTACAGCAATTCATAAAAATATTGTATTTCAGTGTTTTTTTATTTGTTTTTTTCAAAGATGCCCACTCGCTTAAGTCGTCAAAAATGTGTGGTCCCTTGAGTGACGACTTAACGAGGTTTTACTGTATCTATAAAAATGAAATGTTAGTTAAAGCATTTAGAAAAAAAATCTCTAAACTCAGCATATATATATCGTATTACTTCAACTTAAATAAACTTTATATTTAAAAAAGCTTACTATATACGAGTAATTTATCGATGTACATATAAAATCAACAACAAAGCGATCTATATCGTATAATATGCATTAATTTGCTATTCCTGGAAGAAGAACCCATTTATTTGGCTTCCCGAAAGCTTTCACCTCGTCAACTATTCGTAACATTATGATAGACAGAATAAAGGAGATCGAATACATAAAGAATGGATAACTAAAGAATTAATTGAAGAAATAAAAATAAGAGACAAATTATTTAAAAAATATAAAAATAATAAAAGTAATGAGCAATATTATAATAATTATAAGAATTTAAGAAATATACTAACATCAAAAATAATAAAAGCAAAAAATAATTATTATTATAACAAATTTAAATATGATGTAAATAATCCAAAAAATTGTTGGGAAAAAATAAATGCTTTATTAGAAAGAAAGAAAAGTAATAAACATAAAATTAAAAAAGAAAATGAAATAAATAGGTTTGCACAAGAAATAGAAGATAAAAATAAATTTAAAACACTTGCAGAAAAAATTTGTAATTATTATCATAAAATAAGTAATAATTTTAATATAAATTGTAAAGAGAAAATATTACAAGATATAAATAACTCAAATTTAATAAATACAATTGTAATTGATGTACCAAATGATGAAGAGATAATAAATATAATAAATGGGATGAAAATTAAAAAATCAATTGGATATTGATCAAATATCTATTTCTGATATCAAAGAGAAAAAGGAAATTTTTGCTAAATTGATAGTATTAATGATACAATTAATTTTAAATAAAGAAATATATCCAAATAATTTAAAAATATCAAAAAATTGTTCCAATATTCAAAAATAATGCTTTTAATGATTGTAAAAATTATAGACCCATTGCTATATCATAAACTATAAATAAAATAATAGAAAAATTTTTTACTAAAAAATTACAAGAATTTTTAAAAATATTTCATGTAATTAATGAAAATCAATATGCTTATCAACAAAATAAATGTACAACTAAATTATTAGAAAAATTTTGTGAGCATATTAATAAAAATTTAAATAAAAATCATTTTGTACTATTAATAACTATTGACTCGAGTAAAGCTTTTGATCTGATAGATCATAAATTGCTTTTGACTAAATTGAAAAAATATGGAATAAGAGGTAAAATATTAAATATTATGGAAAATTATTTAGAAAATAGAAAGATTTTTGTGCAAATAAATAAAATATTAAGTAAAAGGAAAACAATTAATATTGCAGTGCCACAAGGATCCAATTAAGGGCAAATTTTATTTATAATTTTTTAATGATCTTTTGTATTTTTTAAAAGATTGTTATTTATATATATATATATATGCTGATGATATAATAATATATTCATCAGGTTTAAATTTGAAGATTGTAAATAAAACCTTACAGAATAATTTTGATATTTTACAAAAATGGCTACATGATAATAAACTTGTTCTTAATAATGAAAAAACAAAAAGATATATTAATAAAACCCAAAAAGCCGTTTCGGCATGGCCGAGCGGTCTAGACGGCGGTCTGCCGTGTGGCTGTTGTGTCTGAACCTGGGTTCGAATCCCGGCGTTGGCATGGCTGTTTCTTTCTTGTTCTGTGTTTCGTCCGTTTCTCCCCTGGGACTTACTATCTCAGGGTTATTTCTGGACGGGATGTGAATCTCGTCCCCATTCTGGGATTTTCTAGCCTCACCCTGACGTTAGGGCTAGCCCGTGGTCCATAGTTGGCCAAAGTCAATGAAAGGAAGGAAAACCCAAAAAGAAAATAGTAGATAAAAAATTAAATTCATTGTACATTCGCATGATTGTTTACTTGGAAATAGTAAATAATGTATTTCTTGTAATTAAGTTGATATAATAAATAATTTTAAATAGTTAGGTATAATTATAAATGATTTCTTTACATGGGATAACTATATAAATATTTTATATAAAAAATTAAATGTAACCATATATATATTTTATTATATAAAAAATATTCATCCACTTAAGATAAAAAATTTAATTTATTTTGCAATTTTTGATTCTTTACTAAATTATAGAGTTAATATACGGGCAAATGTAGGAAATATACATTTGGAAAATTTAAAAAAAATTACAAACCAAAGTCTTAAACTTGATATTTCCTAAAAACATATGGAATAATATTAATAAAAGGAAACAAATATTACTAAAAAATAATATATTATATCCTAAACAAAAAGTTATATATAATATAATAATAAATAATTTTATAGTGTTATTAAATTAAAAGATGAAAGTATAAAAGAAAATAATAATTTGAGAAATAAAAATAGAATAAAACTTGATTACCCTTATATCAACAATGAATATGGTATAAAATATTTAAATTACAGTGGAACCCCGCCATTCGTCCGCCTCGCTATTCGTACAACTCGTTATTCGTCCAACTTTTTCAAGTAAAATTGAACTCGCCATTCGTACGCTTGCTCGCGATTCGGACAGCGGGACCTTGTTACTGGCCGCGCCACGCGGTCGCTTCAGTTCAGTCTCGTGCTAGCTTCCGTACGCTGCGCATCATCCACGCAAGCTTCATGAAACTTTGTGATATTTTATTGTTATTTTTTGTTATTTTTATTGAAAATAGTGCAGCCATGGGTCCAAAAAAGATTACTGATTCAACTAAGCCTAAAAGGAAAGCAGTGAGAACGACAATTGAATTGAAAAAAAGAAATCGTTGCGAAGTTTGAAAATGGAACTCGTGTCTCTGACCTGGCAACTCAGTATGGCATGGCGAAATCAACCACATCGTCTATTCTGAAAAAGAAAGAAATAATAAGAGAGGCCTATATATTTATTGTTTTCATAGTTTTTATGTATATACAAAGGTTTAAATAAGCAATCATCTCTGGGTTCTGGAACGGATTAATCCAATTTACATTATATCTTATGTGAAAAAATGATTCGCCATTCGT
This sequence comes from Thereuonema tuberculata, assembly GCA_023159025.1. Taxonomy (NCBI): domain Eukaryota; kingdom Metazoa; phylum Arthropoda; class Chilopoda; order Scutigeromorpha; family Scutigeridae; genus Thereuonema; species Thereuonema tuberculata. Next base: position 14,429,984 of record JAFIDM010009631.1, on the reverse strand, counting down.
ACAAATCGCCATTCGAACTGCCTCCTGGAACGGATTGTGTACGAATAGCGGGGTTCCACTGTATATAATTGAGAAAACCTTTAATGATATAAATTGGAATATATTTAAAGATTATAAAAAAATTTCAATTATAAAAAATGAGGTAAAAAATTGGATATTGGATAATATTGATTAATAATTTATAAATTTTACGTTATTTTGTGTTAATTTTGTGCTAATATAATGTTTCAATATGTTTGAGGATGACAAGTCGATTTTGAAATTATTTTGTAAAATTTATTTAAATGTTATTTTTAATATAATTATTATGTATTATAATAAAATAACAGCATCTTTTGATATGAATTTGAATTCCTAACGGGACCGAATTGTATTAATTTAAATGAATAAAAAAAATGTAAAAGATTCAAACTTTGCTTTTCCCCAGCAAAGACAACATGGCGGGTCAAGTACCAAAGCACATATTGCCAACTGTAAGGAAGTGTGCAAGGAGGGTTAGGGATGTATGGTTGTGTCCATAAATTTCCGAACTATGCGTGTTGTGTTGAGTACCACAGCCTTCTGGAGTTGTGCATAAGTGTTTTTATGAAGTCCTAGTGTGCTGAGGCTGTAGTGCAATGTGTGAGGCACCAGACCAGTGGCGGACAAGACGAAGGGTACAACACGAACTCGGTCCTGTCTCCACTGCTTCTGGAGCTCGTGTGCTAGATCGGTGTATTACTGATCTTGTCTGCTTCAGTTTTCTGCATGTTCTTGCTGGCAGGTAGTGCAATTTCAATGAGATACGTCTGTTTGTTGACCTTATCAACAAGTGTGATATCAGATCTGTTGTGATGTATGGTTTTGTTTGTGTGAATGGAACGGTCCCAGTACTGCTTATATGAGGATGACTCTAATACGCTTTATGGTATGTATTCGTAGTACGGGACCGTCTTTATTATTATTATTATTATTATTATTATTATGTAAAAGTTTGAAACTTGGGTCTTCCCAGCAAACAAACATGGCGGGTCAAGGACCAAAGCATTATTATTATTATTATTATTATTATTATTATTTCTAAAAAAATTTGGAATAATATTCAAAAAAGAAATTATTACTTAAATAAATATTGAATATTGTTTCCAAAACAAAAATTCCTATATAACATAATACTCCAAAATTATTATGAAGTATCAATTCTCCTCCAAACGGGTCCTAGGGCCTACCCAGCCCTCTGTAGAATGGGTACCGGGTTTCTTTCCCGGGAGTTAAAGGCGGCGGGCGTCGGGCTGACCTCCCGACCTTAACCTAGTCCCGTTGGTCAAGTAACGCCGGGAGCCTTACCTCCCGCGAACCCTTGGGCCTGCATAGGCCTGTCGTGGCATCCTTTAACTAGCTTAACTTAACTATGGAGGATAAAAAATAATAATACACAAAATTATAATCTAAGAAAAGAAAGTAATATTAAATTAGTCTATCCATACATAAATAATAATTATGGTTTAAGAAATATAAGTTATAATATAGAAAGGTTTTTAAACAACATAAATATAAATATATTTGATGATAATCAAAATATTTCCATTGTCAAACGGAAGTTAAAAAAATGGTTTATAGAAAACATTTAAGATCTCACTGTTATTATTTCAATCCTTTTAAATTGAACTTTTCTTTAAAAAACTATTATTATCACTGTAAATTATATGTTGATATACGAATCTAAAATCTATTGTACAATTCTCATGAATCACTTTTATAATAATTATTGGTTGTTATAAATGCTATGAATGACTATATTATAACTCTTGTAATTAACATCATAATTGGATAATGATGTTAATTATTATTATTGGTTTTATTTTAAAAAATTAATATAAAATTGTTCTTACTTAATTGTTAGAACTCGTTGATATGGATTTCTCTGTCCCTAACGAGACTGTACTGTATTGTCATTTTAAATAAAAATAATAATAATAAAAAAATTATTATTATTTATAATAATTCTTTTCAATCTTCTATTTCCTTCTCATTGTGTACTGACTAACAGCTACCATCTTTTTGCAAATACTGGAATACAGAACTTTTTCACATATTAAAAGCTGAGTCAGGATATAATGTTGATCTTCGTATCTAAACAGGGTTTTTCAAAATTTCCTGTACAAACTTAAAGGTAGGTCAGGAATACAAAAACAAAGAGTATTCATAGTGGAACGTATGTTCGCCACCTCTACCCGAAGGTGCTAAAAGATACACTAAGGTTCAGAAATAAAAGACAGCAAGTACGTTAGAGAACATGTTTATTAGCCATATGCTTACAATATGAGAGTAAGTTATACACTTACAGATTCACAGTAGGTGATCAAAGTTCCTTACACCAACAGTAATACACGCCTCACAATGTCGAAGCATGGATTACCGAACACGTCTTTTGGGGAACCGTTCACAATATCAGGGCTCGTCTGTTTCTGTTCGCTGCCCTATAGGCTAGGTGTATATCTGCCCTCTCAGCATTAGTGAAGCGATACATCCTACTCGTACAAAGTCAACGTCTCAAATCACGATAGCTCTCAATGCCTAACTAATGTGCTGCAAACAGCGCCCTCTACAACAATCGGGTAGCGTTTGCGAACATACGTTCCACTATGAATATGGCTTGTTTCGTATTCCTGACCTACCTTTAAAGTTTGTACAGGGAATTTCGAATCACCCTCTATATTATTCGCAAAAAATTAAACTTAATTTTGTTTATAATCCCTAATTACCGTAATTTGACAATTACTTACTTTGCTCATTACAAGATAATAAATCTTTCCATTTTTCTTTCTATTCCTTCTATATTATTTATTTATTAAGTAACTAACTAAATAAATGACATACGGCTGGCAGACTGTAATTCATTCTGCAAGAATTGCTCCAATTCAAAACAAGATTTGATCGATTTGTAGCTGCTGGTATTGCTGATAGCTATGCAGTAAAGTGATGCCAGTGAGGAACAAGAGGCCTCACTGACTAGAGGCGTCTTCTAAAAGAGCTTCCAGTATCTGAAATACCGCGTAGACAGTGTGTGTGTGTGTGTGTGTGTGTGTGTGTGTGTGCGTGCAAACGAAGTGAAATATTTATAGAGTGTCATCTGCAAAGACTTAAAATTAGCTTAGTGTTAATATAAGACTTAAAGTTAGTGTTGATATTCACTAGTAAAAATTTTAAAATTTTATCTTTAATATTAATAAAAAGCCTTTACAATATATATACTGTATGAAATGTAAAAAAATGCTTTAGACAATTTTACCAGCCTTGCATTATAGTCTAAAAATATCTTTTGGATATCAAAAATAGCTACTTCCGGTTTACTTCAGACAGACAGCACTGCAGTCTTCATTAGGTCAAAGTGTGGCAGTTAAAATCAAGACAGTTCACATTCGAATTATCCATTAAAATGTACATGGATAAAAATAAAAAGCGCTCTGGCCAAACCCATTAGATACTAGTAAAAGTTATTACTATTTCACCTTTGAAAAATTGAAATACAGTCCAAATTGCAGAAACTTATTATTATTTTCAAATGATTTATGATTCAAGTCAATAAAGACCATAAACAACATTCATAAAGCAATTATACGCAATCTGTCCAAATTTATAGATCTTGATTTATTGCACTTTATTAAAACGTTTGGTGCAGTAATTGTTCAATTATTTTAAATTCGATATTAAGAGTTTAGTTATTTTAATTTATTAAAATTTGCTTTATTTTACAAATCAATTTAAAGATTTATTTACATAAAGATAGGACTTCTGTGCTCTTCATCAATTACAATGAAAAGAACTGACTGTAGATACTGATATTTCGTTTCTAACAGATCAATTTAAAGAGATTAATCTGTTTGCTAAGTTAAAGAATAATTATATTGTTGTATAAACTTCAAATTTAAAAAAAAAATTGATTATTTAGTCTAAATATGATTATATTTTTTGAAACAAAAGTATAAAAAATCTTGCTAAAAATATGGCAGTTATATTTTACTTAAAGGAAAGAGGCAGAATAAGTACAGTCTAACATTGTTGACTTACACAAGGATTTCAAGTGTACATTCTGTCCAGATTTACTTGAGATCGCAGAAGTATGATTACTTTGTTGTGAACATAACAGTTAGGTATTGGTTTTGTTCTATATCTGAAAATATGGAGATGAAACTGTATCAGGCCACTTTCGGATGCTCATCAGAATGATAAGAGATATTGAAACCCCTAATTTAATTTAATTGATTTGAAGATTATAATGAGATTATTTTCATTGTTTTGAAATCTAATTATTGAATGAAATTGTGAGCTAATTACATTGTTACGAAAATCCAAGCATGGTTCGGTTTTTGTTTTGTTTTTGTAATAGAATCACATTTTGGATTGCCTTACTAAGAGGAAATGATTTTTCTTGTATTATGACAAGCATCTTTAATGCTATGCCTCGATTAAAAAGAAAAAAAAGAAGTTATCATCATGACTGTAACTGTACGTTTATTTTCCAACTACAAGTAAAATAGTCAAAAATCTGATTTTGTCGTTTATTTTTTCTCATGAGACTTATCTTACATCTGTTGAACATTGTCACCACATGTGCTTTTTTGGACATTTATTCTTAGCTGCTATGCAATGAAGTGAAGACGACATTAAAGATGATCCACATGCTATGGTAAAAGGGTTGCGGAATTAACTTCGAGCAATTGTACGCAGATGGTTAACGTAGCAGAAGACAACATTCTACAGAAAAGCTGTTGCTATCTTTTAAAGGTGGTTTGGAATTAATTTGAATACGGAAACGTGCCATACTTAATTTAAAATAAGTATAATAAAATGGTTTGGTACTAGAAAGTGTCCAGCAAAGTAAACTAAATTGGAAAGAGATGTAAGAAAATTCAGGAATATTTTTCTATAGCTACAGTATTGGGCAAAACAAACAATAGTGAAACATACAGCATCCTCACGCGATAAAAGGACTGGTTTCTAGCTTAAGTCAGGAAGTCTTAAGCCGTGCGAACATAAAGCAACTTTACTGCAATTTAGTTGCGCGATTTTGACGTCACGAGTTGATATAAACCTTTGTCAAGCGCGAACACGTTGCAACTCGGATATGCAACTGGAAAATGCAACTGACCCATGACAACGCAGATTTTAAATACGTCATGTGTGATGTCAAGCAAAATTCGGTTATGTCGTTTCAAACATAATATAAGAGTGAATGATTTGCAACATATGATAAATATTTTTTTTAAATTATTAGCCGCTATGGAATTTAATTTCATGTTGTTATTTCGAATGAAAAGTAACGAATGACCAACAGCCAATAAGAAACCATGCTCCCCTGGAAACAATGACGTCATAACTTTTGCATTCTGCGTCACCAGCCTTCGCGTTTGCCAAACCCGGTGTGGAAAATCCAAAAAAATCGAGGTTTTGAAACCCCTCTGATAAATTCTGCCGCATACAATTACTGCATTTCAGTATAAACTTTATTTCTGCATGAAAGAAACTCGCAATACTCTGATATTAATTGAGTATGAGCCTGTCTTCAAAACGAATCGAGAGATAAAATTTTCGACGCCATTTTTTTTATGGGCGTGGTTTCACAACTGACGTGTTCCAACGCTGCCCTGTGATTGGGGAACTCGATGCAATTTTTCGAGTTGCAGGTGTCCAAAATAGGAGTCGGATGACAAAAGTTGCAAAGAAATTGCAACTCGTGACGTCAAAATCACTCGTGACGTCAAAATCGCGCAACTAAATTGCAGTAAAGTTGCTATATGTTCGCACGGCTTTACACACTAAATTTGTTCACACTCAGTCTGTACGGAGATCTACAGATTTTCCAAGAAGTTTGCAGAGATGAATGTAATTAAAAAGAAATAGAAACCCAATCTAGTAGGTGACAAACAAAGCGAGTTGACAACGCAAAGAAACTGAAATGAAATAGAAGGGACGGGGATCTGAAACAAAATGAAACGATTATAGATTGTTAACAGAACTTCCAAATGGTTCCAAGAGATAAGAGGAAAAGAAAACACCCTTAAGGGACACAAAGGCGGATTGAAAAGTCTTCTTTGATTCGAGTGGGAAAGCTTTAGATTGATATAACTTGGAGAGATTACTTTGTATATTGCAACATATCATCACTTTGAATCCAGTGGTTGAAAAAAAAATGGTATGTTATCTTAATTATACTACAAACAATATACTTCAAGATGCTATTATTATATTAATTACATTTAACTTAAAATAAACAAAATAAGATAAATCATCGCTTCAATCAATACAGACAATTACAGAAATTGCTTCATTTTTTGAATTGAATATCAAACTTTATTATGAAGAAACAATAATAAAATAAAACTAATATATTTTCACATTTACTCCATCTCTCAAATACATCATGTAAATGTTTTAGAAATAAATTCTTTATTGTTTACTGAGATAAAATGAAACTCATCAATGTAAATAGTAATTTAAACAAAATTAAAGTTATCAATTATAACTGCTAATAAAAAACTACATTTGTAAAATATTTTATTAATGCATTGATCCGAAAATATCTTTATTTGTTAACATTTACTGAAACTGTGATTTTAAACAAAAATTTTCATATTGTAATGTCGTAAAAGTATTTTAAATAAACTTCAGTGTAGAATTCTTTCAAAATTTGTGAGTTTTATTTCACTTCATATTCACTAATTGTTTATTAATAAGCTTACTTTCATTCGCATATTACTTTTTGGCTTTGTTTCGTGAAGCCATAAAATCAATATAAACGAAAAGCTTGCGTTTCCATATAAAAATAAACAATATTAAATTCGTATTATTCAATGAAGTTAGGTTATAATCCAGTTAATTTAATTATATCAAAGAAAGGGAACAGTTACGAATTACAAATCGTCTTCTTAAATATATTTAACATAAAACTCACAAAACTCCATCTTCATTACAAAACTTCTGTTAACTCGATATTTCAATCTCCTGAGCGGAGATTTTCTTCAGGAAACTACAGAAAGAAATAGAGAAAAAATCTTAAGACTTTCCTCTCTACTTCAAAAACAGAATCCAAAATAGTAACTATCCTGAAATCACTCACTACAAATCTTTCAAAGCTGTTAAACACATTACTCTTTACAATCATCCTTAACTCGAATTACAGGATTTACAGAGAGTGATAGTCCATTGGCTGACTTTGTGAAATGTTATCTTTGGAAGTTTCTACGTGCTTATCGAAATTTCAAGGTCTTTTGCAACTAGAAATTTCTATTTAGATTACAGCTTCTACTATCGGTCGTCGTTGCTGGAGGGAAATGTACCAAGTAATGTTATAAAGAAAAAAAAAATCTAAATTTTGATTTGTACATAATTCCTTGTAATATGTCAGCGTAGGTTCCCGCACTCGAGGCACTTCTGAGCTTACTTCCGGATTTTCAGCTTAGGGCAAAATGATATTGAACTAATCTTAAAATATCATAGAATTAAAGAGCAGCAGATAAACCAAGTCAGAATTTATCTGCTTCATTTCTATGATCAAAGTTCTGGTCTATGTTGAAATTAATTTTCTTTATACCGTATTTCAATAGTGAAAATTGATTTTTAACAAAATCTATGTATTATTGAAATTAACAATTTTAATTTCAACGAAATTAAAATAAGAAATTTTATAAGAAGATTGTTAATCTAATGTACTTTTAAACTAAAGAAGAAATACCATATTGTTTATTTTGTCGTTTCCTGATATATTTTAAAACTAAAGATCTTGCATAAGGTCTGATAAGAATGCAAGTTTCGAGAATTCATTGTTCGAGCTACTACAATTGTTTGAGCTACAGCCAAGTTAGCTGATGAAAAGGCAAACATTTGGATATTTTTGCAAAGTAGAATTTCATTGGATAACACTAGACAAGATGCTACTCTTGTTTCTCGTCGTGATATAATGAAGTCAACAAGAATAGACATCAAATAACGCTTACTTTATTCTTCCATCCTTCAAACGCCAAGTTAAAATTCAAGCACAAACCTTCACTTCCATGAGGGAAAATATTTTGTGGGCATTTTCGCTGTTGCTTGCACATGCTTGATGCTGTCAAATTCGAAATTTCGTAAAAATCATAACCATGCAAACATTTAAAGGTAAAGTTTAAAGGTAAAGACTATTGGGAAACATATCGTACACTTCGAAGCTAGATTTCTCCACATTAATGGCAATTAAGTTGTTTTCCTTCCTGCAAACAGTTTCTAAGTTTTTGTGATATTTTGCGTAATAATTTGTGTGATAGCATACTATTTATTAATATTTGTGATGATTGTGACATGAAAAGAAAACATAGAAAATGTTTTCGAAATTATTTTTAGAAGCATTTTCTATTTTATATAAAAAAAAATAAAGAAAAAAATATTACAATTAAAGAAATTGAAGAAAAACTTATGTAAACTATTGGCATATTATAAATATAATCATAAGTAAAAATAATGACAATAAATCGAATAATAACTTATAGAAATTTGCAAAACATAAAGGAATAGAAAATGTTTTAAAAATGAAGAAAATAAATAAAAATGGAAAACAATTTCCTAAATTTAGAAAACATTTCAAAATCTTAAGACTGGAACTAACATGTTTCTAAACTTTTCTAAATGAAAATAAACTTTTTCTAAATGTGGCATCATTTGTATTTTAAAAGAAATTAATTTCTTTAAATGCGCTTCCAACGAAATTAATTTTAAATTTGTACAAAAATAAAAAGTTTAATTAAAATACGTTTTTGAAAATTTATGTCCAATTGTTAATCTATATCCCATTAACAGTTAATCATGGGTAGACTATGAAAGTTAAAAAAGGATAAAGCACACTGTAACGTTCTCATTACGTAGTTTATTAATCTTCCTTCTAAACTCAACACAAATTCAATTTTCCTTCTAATCTCCCAGGGTTGTTCTATCCATCTATTTGGTGTATGTTAACCAAATTTTATTTACCATATATGACGCTAGAAAAATAAATATAAAAAGACAAATTCTTAAAATGAATATACAAACAAATTTTAGAAGAAAGTAAATTCAAGAATAGAGATATTTAGGATTTCTGCAAACTAATTATTGGATATTTTCGTATCTGTTGTTGATAAAAATATACACCTATAGAATTTTTATTTCTACTATTTTTGATTATTGTTGTAATTTCAAATATAGTTTGGGTTATACAACCATCGAGCTATACTTGTTCATAAGACTAATATCAAAAACATTCTTATTACAATTACAGTCGGACCTCTATTTAACGAAGTCGCTAAATCCCGAAAAAAAGTTCGTTATATGGAAAATTCGTCAAATAGAGATTCACCTTTTAAAATTACTTTAAACTACATAAAACAGATTTAAAATACATAAACAATAAATATTATTAAAAAAAGTAATAATTTTTAATGGCATAAAGCGTACTTTACCACATGCGTACTTAAATTTTACCAATAAAGTCTGTTAATTTTGTCTGAGATTTTTTTTTGAAAAAGTGTTTTCGCTCATAGTACGTCTCGCATCTTTGCAATGCACCAAAAACCCCTTCAGTATTTTCTTCAAATTGTAATCCGCGTCGGATTGTTTCAAATCATTTTAGCATTTCATCATACGAAGGTTTTTTGATTTCTTCATCATGATCATTTCCATTTTAATCATCTTCATCGCAATTCATAGCTACATTGTTTTTATTTTTCACACTGTCCAAAATATCCGATTCAGTTAGTGTTTCCGAGGTTTCAACTTCAAAATCAAATGAAAGATAATCATCAATCAGCATATCATCGTTAATTTCTTATTTTTCTCTCAGCTGTATCCACATTTCTTTCATTTCCTCTAAGGGAATATTAATAATAAAAACATTTCACGGAGGAAAAAAAATAGATACCACGAAAAAGTTCGTTAAATAGAAAATGCACTTCGCTATTTGGAGGTTATTTTACGAAGAAATTAGCAAAATGTTCTTGGTTCCAAAGAAAAGTTCGCAAAATAGAGAAATTCCCAAAATAGAGGTTCGTTAAATAGAGGTCCGACTGTACATATAGTAATCTTTCCTAAATTTTACGAAAGTATTGTCCATTTTTATTTAAAACATTTTCTATTCTATTTTCTATAAACATGACGCAATATTTTTGCTTTGTTGCTTTTATTTTTCAAATAATAATTACATTATCATTAATAGTAGTAAGTTAGACATTTGCTGTGATTTCACTGTTTAGAAACATGTTAGTTCCACAAAATCTACGATTTTGATATGTTTCCTAAATATTTTGATTTAAAACATTTTCTATTCCTTTATTTTTGCAAAATGTTCTTGGTTCCAAAGAAAAGTTCGCAAAAATAGAGAAATTCGCAAAATAGAGGTTCGTTAAATAGAGGTCCGACTGTATCTATTTCTTCTTCTGCATTTACACATTTTTCATGTTGTTCAACTCCCCATGACTTGCAGCGCAATTCCGCCTTTTTCATTATAATATCACATTCATTACATTTTATCGTGTATTTAGTGTAATTACTCATTATTAATTGTATAGATTGAGACACAAAATAAAGTAGAAATGTAGGATAATACTTAAGTATTTGTACAGTTGATGCGGAGCGAGATGACTGCACTTCAACCTCAGTTGACGCATGCGCCCGTTTCTTCAATTTGATTTTTTAATCTTTTGAAACAACAAAGAATACAAAATCAACATAGATATCAACCTCTAAATTTATTTATTATAAATAAATTTATTTATTTATTTATTTATTTATTTATTATTTTAATTTTATTTATTAAATAAATTATTTAATTTATTTATTTATTTATTTATTTATTAATACCATTTATTTATTTTATTATGTATTTCATGTTGATTTTATTATCAAAATGCAGTATTATTTTTAATTTTGTATGTACATTTTGTATACAAGTATTCATTCTAATTCATTTCTATTGTAATAAAATGTTTAGTTGCTTATAGGGTTACTAGAAGTCTTTGTTCTGCGGTCACGCTCTTGCGGTAGTTCGTATCCATCTTTCTAATGCTTTCAACATTTAATATATAATCAAATGTGTTTATTGTGATTCGTGTAAAGTTCTTAAACTTCGATTCATCCGATCGTAGCTCCACAATAAATTTATCCAACGTGCATTCACGTGTTCTTTTTTGATTTATAGGATGAACCCATACGCGTTTTCTTTTTCTTTCATTGTACGTTCGCTGTAGCCAGTACCACATAACTACAACCGTCTCATCAACGTAATCCATATTGGCGCTGATTTTCCCTGCAACAATTTTTGTTCCGTTTTGCTCAAAACAGTTTTCCTCGAAGCAGTTTTGCTCAAAACAGTTTTTCTCGGAGCAGTTTTGCTGGTTTGGTGTGCGCCCAGCCTAAGATAAAAATCATTATACGCGAAGGTATAATACTCTCTTTTTAATGTTATCGATAATCTAAATGTACACAATGTTTTTTCATGAAATGTGAACATACACAGCCAAAATTGTGGTTTAAATATTAAGATAACGCGTAACTTTTGATTCTTACTAACGGTAGATGGAACTCATGATGGAAATGGAACATCAATAGCGGCCATGTTGAAATGCTGGAATCGATAACTTGCTTGAGTTTCCGTCTCGCCCGTATAATTTCCTTTTCCTACTTGTTGGTAACACTGTTCTGAAACTGGTCTGACAAAGGCTGGCTCTATACGGTTAAATCCATTGGAAACTTCCTTTCCCATAGTTCGGCGACGATATCGTTCGTCATAGTACACCTAGGGAAAAGATCTTGTAAGAACAATTCTTATCCAGAAATAACTAAGTAAAAGTTTATGATCAGATTTACTGACTCACAACAGAAAAAAATCGATTCCTTTCCAGAACTCGAATCAACCATATTGAGACTTCAACCATTTTCACATTAAGCCTTTTGGGAGTTTGCCGTCTTTATAATTATAGTCTATGTCCCAACTCCGTTTTAACCCAACTCCGTTTTATTAAAGGGTGGATGAACGTCTGTCTGAATGAGAAATAACTAAGAGAAAACACAACAGAATCCTTCTCCACCTTTACAGCACTCCTAAAAAGAAATATATCCTCAGTTGGTTACATTCCTTTGGTGCATTTAAATAAAATTTTATGTTTCAATATCTACAAAACTTTATTGATACAATAATAAGTTAGACAATTGTAATGACCAATGTAATTAAAAATAATTAACAAAAAATCATGAAATTTTGCATCAAACATAAAGTAGTCAAACAAGTGCAGTCCCACGCATCCATCCCCAGATAAGAAAGCCGGTACCCATTTGACGGAGAATTGGATGAACTTTGGGGTCCGTCTGAATCAAAAATAAACAGAGATCAAACACCAGCCACTTCCGGGACTGAACCTTCCTCCTCCAGACTGTAACGGAGTCACTTGACTTACTAGACCAGCTATTAAATGATCAGTAATAAATTTCATGAAAGTTCATAAAAGATCATTAAAAATAGATTTAATCAAATCTTAAGAATTCCCTCCTCCCCAGAAGTCTTAGATGTGTCTCAAAGTTCAAGCACAGCTTGTGGCCAAGCCAGCTATCTGCCACGAGGCTGTTACTTGTGAACCTAGGTTCGAATCCAGGAGCAAGTTTCCTGTGTTTCTTTCTTTTCTGTCTGCTTCTTCTTTTCTTTCTCTTCTTTCGCCGTCTACGGCGCATTCTCTTGATTTCTAGAGTTTGTACAATAACCCTAAACAGGTTAAACAATAAGCCTTAACGGGATGTACCTATGGCCTTATAACAAAATAAATAATAAAATTAAAAAAAAAATAGAATGAGCCACAAGTTAAACTGTATTTTGGAAATTGAAAGTACAATTCTATTGTTCAATTATTATTCATCAGTCTTAACATTTTTTGTTTATTGATTAGAGTTTAATAATAATATTATGTTGCTCTTAAAATGAATAAATATTAAGCCTACATCAGACTTTCGTATTATTAATAAGTTTAACTTTAAAATGATATAGAGTAAAAGTAATTCTGTAATTAGTAAACTACTATTCTTTTTTTTTAAATTTTGTTTTGTAGGGTCCATATTATAGTCCATTGACTGTAAATCTGAAGACGCGTTAAGCAATCATTATTATTTCCTTTCTTCAATCGAGTTATTGCTTAGTCCCGTCCGGAATGTATTGTGTTGCATCAAATGCGTCATCGCTCTATAATGCTTAATTTTTATTATTTTTGTTTCAGTATATAGAATATTTTTTGGTAATTTCCTATTTTATGTTCGTAGAATCATTAGTTTCGCCTGGTATTGTTAACATAATTATATGCGTAATTTATATGCGTAATGTGAAACGAACAATTAACTAGTTAAAAGCAGAATGCTTAATTTGAAAATGGTTTTGCACGATCTTTTACTAGAAAAACTAACCCTCAACTGGCTAACTCGCAACTTGGGATAACACTATGCACCAAGTCACCACTGCCACCGACAATTAGGAGTACCATATTATTTCAAGATCGCAGTTAGCCAGATGAGGTTTAGTTTTTCTAGTAAAAGATGGTGCAAAATCATTTTGAAATAAGCATTCTACTTTTTACTATTTAATTGTTCGTTTCACTTTATCTGTCTGGCATTAACGAAATTACGCTTACAATTATGTTAACAATACCAGGCGAAACTAATGATTTTACGAACATAAGGTAGGAAATTATTTTTATATATTTATTTATTTATTCTCGTATTTTCGATTTCATAAAAAGTTTGTTTTTAGTCGTCCATTTCTGTTATCGATGCCTGCCGCTGTCTTTTCTTGCCCGGCGTTTCAAACAATGGGCTAGGCTTAGTGGTAAGAGAGACTTGGGTTTCCTTAACAATATTGTACGCTAATGAGATGAAATGCTTGCTGCTTCAGCCGTTTTACGATAGAGATAGACGAAATAAAAAATAACATTCCAAATGATTCCTCTCGATTGACTCTTCAAGGTTTTCTTGGCAAAACGAATAACGGTGTGTGTTCAGCAGCCGCCATGTTCAGAACCATGTTCAAACGGAAGTACGCGGAGTAACTAATGCTCAATCGCTTTCCATATATGGAATTGTCTTCAGATTTACAGTGAATTGACTATAGTTTAGAGTACGTACTCCACCTTATTCTTGATAATTCAGAATCGAAATAAAGTTGTGCAGTAAATAGTAAATTCATAGAATCTAATATCAGACTTATCACTAATACTTCATTTTTAATTTATATTATTTTCAAATTTAATGTTACAACTTAACATTATTTCATTATTATCTCATAATTAAGTTTTCTGTAAAGAAAATAGAATTTAATAACACTCGGGTTAAAGGTAATAAGTATATCTATTGTAATGTATAGTCTCAAATTAATGTACAGTGATATTTTTCCTTTGCACAATGTTTAAAATAGTTAAACAGAAATTGATGTATGCTGAATGTTTTTCCTTGTTTCTGGTTTCCTTGTCTCTTCTATCTGGGCAAGCTCCTTCACAATCACATACAAATAAACCTATTCACTAAATACATCAATCTGTGTAATTTATATTCTAATATATGCTGTGTATTTGATTTAAAAAAAAATTTCTCCAGGAGATAGGTATGGTTTGTAAAATAATCGTTTCTAAATTTTATTCCAGTTTTTTTTATCAATTTTTCCTTTCGCTTGTACTTTTCATTAATTTGTTTCTTTTGTTATTTGCTTCGATGCTGATACTTTTGTTTTCTCAATGGGATTCCTTTAAAGCAACTGGATTGTCAAGATTTGTAAACAATAGATATTTGTAAAAATTATTGCAGAGATTATTATTATTGCAGCAGAAAAATTGCTAATATGTTTCTGTTTTGCCTCATTTTCATTTTAAAAATATTCGATTGATGGTCGTTCTTATTATTCATCAGTGCAACATTAAAGCTATAATGTGCAAAATTACAAAGTGTATTTATAATTTCATCAGACCAATAAGAATAATTCGTAAGTATATTCAGTATTGCGGTCAAGAAATGATCAAATGGACATGGTACTGTGCAAAATACTTCTGATTAAATTTTCACTAGCAATATCTACAGCAATTGTTAAGTCATTTGAGATTCTAATGTTATTGGTAAGCTTATTTTTGTTTTCCTCTACTACAAAAATGCTGTTATGATTTAGATACAGTAATACCTTGAGATACGAGCATAATCCGTTCCAGAACCGAGCTCGTAACTCGAGGTGCTCGTATCTCAAATCTTTTTTTCCCATAAGAAATAACAGAAAAAAAATTAGTCCGTTCCAGCCCTCTAAAAAACTCCCTTATTAGTGCTAATAATAATAGAAAAAAAATCATGTTTTTAATTGACACACACACACACACAATTATAGTACATAAGGATTCCTGTGATATAAAATAAAATGTGGTTTAATTATGAGTTCTTACTGACAGACGATACAGTCGTGGCTAATGGCGGCATGTGCGGAGGAGGAGGAGGAGGAAGGGAGGTAAGAGAGTTGGCCCGTACTTAGACACTAGATTCCATAACGTGTCTTACACTACGTAACTTACATAAACTTAGAATTAATTTAACTTATGTAATTTTTTTTTACTTTTCTATTTTTTGTTTTTTATTTTTTTTTTGCTTTTTTCGATTTGCATTCTTTATTTTTCTTAACTTTTTTCTGTGAACGACTGAGGCCACCTAGCGTCGGCGTCTGTAAGCGTGCTCGTATCTCAAATCTTTGCTCGTATCTCAAAGCAAAAATTTGCTCGAAGGCTTGCTCGTATCTCCGAAAACTCGTATGTCGGGACGCTCGTATCTCAAGGTATTACTGTACTACAATTTTGTTATAAGATACTGCGTAATAACGGAAAGGACCCCATCATTTAATATTAATTATTCTAAACGATCAACTGCTTAACAGAGAGACCAAATCCTGTCTTCTTTGCAGAGTAGGCTTAACAAACCAATCTCTACATTTCCAGAGGTTTACAGAAAAAACGACTATTGTCATAGAATTCAGAGATAAGAAAATTAATTTTAGTGTTCCTTGTGAATAACGTAGTAGTTTGTAACTGTTTTTTGTTTTCGCAAGTGGAGAAGGAGCTCAGATCTTTCGACATTAACCAATTTAATTTAAGAAAAGCTACGAATAAAACTAGAAAGCAGGAGAAGAAGACAGAAAAGGTCCCTTATGTTCTTGGTCCTTGTGTGTCTTATGTTCAGTGTTCGCTTTCCATTCCTTTCACATTTTCACCTTTATATGGTTTTCTGTTCTATGTTTTTGTCAGACGATGTTGACAGCAGTGGGTTCAGGAGGGCTCCATTACCGCCACGATAACTGGCAGAGGAAAGATTTCATTCTCTAAGACATCTACTACTGATCACTCAACATAGGCAACACCATCTGGAGTGGTGTTTAACGCGGGAATCATAGACGGTATTTAACTGAGTCGTGCTCAAGATGAGAACACGCAATGGGGATTTTAATTGGGATCACTATGTCTTTACCAGGTTTAGCAAAGGTATGACAATAGCTCGACGCCAACTATCAGGAAATAAATGTTCTATCCAGATTTTATTAAAGATAGAAAGTAGAACATTGAACGAAGAAAATGATAAGTGACACAACATCACGTAATGCATTCCGTCAGGGCCGCAGGCGGTATTTTTGCTAATGTCTAGAGCATAAGTATCAGTGGTAGTTGGTTTTGATATAATTTTCTTGCTTCTTTGGCGTACTGATCTGCTTTGTCATTGCCCACAATGCCTACATGAACAGATATCCATTGTAACGTGCATGTCTTATCAAGTAAGTCATTAAAAGCTGATGTATGTTCTGAGTAAGTTTTGTTTTCCGTTAGCGATGGCTTCTAAAGCTGGCTTTGAGTCACAGAGAAGGATAACTCTTTTTGTTGCGCTTATAGCAGGGTATGAAAGTTACAGATAAGAATGAAATAATAAATCAAGAAAAACTACAAAGTGACTTCACAGAATTACAAAAATGGACACCTGACAACAAACTAACAATAAATGAGAAAATAAACAAAACAAAACTTCTATGCATTCATCGTAAAAAACTAAATCAGAACCTCAAATATTTTATCATACACACCACTGTTTAAACAAAAACAAAAACTGTAACAATTGTTTCAAAATGCAAAGTGTCAAAATAATAAAATATTTAGGAGTAACAATAAACGATACTTTCACATGGTATGATCATATAAATACAATTTGCAATAAACTAAACTCCTTATTATATATTTTTATCATATTAGAAACGTTTTACCAACAAAAATTAAAATTCTAATGTACTATGCATTTATAGACTCAAATATAAATTACGCAAACGTCATTTGGGCAAACACCAATAATACAAACGTCAATAAAATAAACAAAATACAGAAAAAAATCTTCAAACTCTTACTCGCACCAAAATTCTGGATTAATAAAGAAAAAAGAATAGAGCAGATAAAAAAATATAAACTCCTCAATATATCACAAAAATTCTATTTTAATCTAATGATCAACCATTTTTACAAAATCACAGATAATAATATAAACAAGCAACCAACAAATTACAATCTAAGAACAAGGAAAAAGTTAACATTAGATTACCCGTTCATTAACAATAAGTATGGTGAAAGAAATATAAATTATATATTAGAAAAGATATATCATGAGTTTGATCTAAAAACGCTATCAAACAAAGACAGAATTTCCGCTGTTAAAAGAGACTTAAGAAATTGGATTGTAAATCTACGAAAATTTAAAAAAATAAAAATAAAAAAAAAATATAGAAGAAGCATAATAACATTTATTTTATCATTTAAGTATTTGTATGTTTGTTCATTTCCTCGTTCGCTATTTGACTCAAATAGCCATCTTAAAACAATATATATATTTTTTGTTTGTTTCTTTTTTTAGTAATAGTATATCAAATAATTGATTTGCATGTATAAAGGTCTATATGTGACAGCAAAACGTCTGCAACGAATGTGAATGTATTGTATGTATTTATTTGTTGAATGTTGATATATTTTTTTTGCTTTATCTCATCTGTATAGTTATAAGTAGTTTATAGTTTAGTGTTTTTTAGATTAACAATTCTTTGTAAATTAGAATTCAAAAGTATGTAAAATTTCGTAATATCTATCAACAAAAGTTAAGAGGACAAAAAAAGGAAAAGTCTAAAACAAAGTCAACACCAATTGGCAAAAATGAAATACAAAATGTGTATATAAAGAAATGTTTTATAAAAATATTGAAAAATGTTTATATAAAAACAAATTATTCAATTATCATCACTGTAATAAAACAGCACCTGTTGATAGGAACTAATGGTTCCTAACAGAACTGAAATTGCAATCACTTTAAGGAAATAAAAAAAAAAAAGAAGCATGCTGTAAGTTAATCTGTTTTCTGATACCTTGATCGTATTGTAAGGTTGATGCCTATTTAAGTCTTGATTACTTTGTCTATGCATTAAAAACTCTGTTTGAAATATGGTCATTGTCTTGCCTTCTAATCGTATTGGTGAATTTTATTTTTGAAAGCTTTCTTTTGTCTTCAAGTAAAAGGAGTCCACATTCTTGATGAGTTTGTATAATGTTTGTACAAGAGACTGCTCCTATGATGATCTCAGCAGCTATTGATTGTACTCTGTCGTTTTGTCTGTCCGTCTGTGGACAGGTATCATTAGCAGCAATCACAACAATAACAACAAACGCAACAATCACAACAATTGCGTTTTTTGCATTCGCAACAATCACAGTTATAATACAGCTCTACAAAAATCACAACAATCATAATAATAGCAACAATTGCGCCTTTTGCATTCGCAACAATCACATTTACAACAATAAGAAAATTAAAGCAATATCAATTTTATTTTCTTGTAAGTATCAGAAGACGTTGCGAAGCATGTGATTGGTTTACTAATCGCTATACCTACCTTGTTTTTCTATTGACTTTGTAGATACAGGAGCCCAAATAGGTGAAGCTTATTTCATTATGGATCTTGTTACTGTTGTATATTTTGATTTAAGTGTCTTGGGTTTGGAGCCCCATATTTGGCCACATAACGTTTTGATAATGTTTAGTTTTTTTAAGGGCTTTGTTGGAATTATTTTCAATGTGTTTAGAGAATCGTAGTTCTGTATCAAGAGTGATCCTAAAAACGTTGTTGAGGTATTGTGTACCATGCAGACATGAGTGTGTCACGCAGTTCTTTAAGATTTGATGGAAGAGTAGGTTCCAGCTCATCCCTAAAATTTTCAATCAGACCCGGGAAACGAGCGGACCACTGCAATAAGGAAACGTCATCATCAAGTTCCTCAAACCATCCCATAGCGATGCGGGATTTGTGCACCGGCGGATTATCCTGCTGGAAGTACGCTCTAGCATCCTGACGTGCCTCCAGAGGTATCAATGGATCCAACGTGCAACCAGACAGTCATGCGCACAGCAGTGGTGTACCTACTAAAGTAGCCAGACAGTGTATAATTATAGTAAACTCTGATAAATCAAACTGATGTGAATTACTCATTATTCCTTGAGCTATTTAAGAATTTGGCCGATGCGACGGAGCATACAGTGACTTAGGTCTAGAGGAGTCGAGTTCAATTACCGACGGAGGTCGTCGATTTTCCCATCCGAATTCTCCTGCAGACGGATACTAGGGTTCATCAACCCTCCGTAGAATGGGTAAAGGGTTTCTTTCCTGAGGGTAAAAGCGAGCGAGCGTTGGACTGACTACCCTCATTTCAGTCCAATGAAATATTGAGAACCTTATCTCTGGCGTCACCTTGGGCTAGTGGGCCCCATGGGGTATACCATTTCATTCAATACACCATACTGAATTACTGAAATAAAACAATAATAATTACTAGCTGACCCCTGCGAATAATTCACAACAAAAAGACCACCTTTCAGAAATAATAAACAATTCCAACTCCAGCTGTCGTGGATGTTAGTTAAACACATTGTCAATAGATGGCGCCTTCTCCATTTTTATAAAAAGGTTTTTAAAATACAGTTTTTTTAACGAAAACATTAATTTTCAACACTTTGTTTATTTTTCGTCATTAGCGGTGAACGTAATCTTCAAAATGATGTCTCAATCATTGATTTTGATGAAGTATTAAGGGAGATATGGCGCACCGACACAAAAACACTTTTCAGAAATAATATGTAAGGATTTTAGTAATAATTAGTAAAGCACAAACGCTATTAATGACATATCACTAACAAAGGTTTTGAAGTAATATTTATAAAGATTAAAAAATAATATAAAAATTACAATTTATGTACAGAATTTATGTACAGGTTATTTATGAACAATTTACGCACAGGTTATGCAATGGAGAAAAAATAAAAATAAATATACAAAACAAACACACTTAATTTCATACAGTACATTATGCTGAAAAAATTAATTTCATTGTTACATTAATGAGATATTAGAATAATGAGCATTCAAAAGTACAGTAATCTCATAAAATTAAATTATTATAAGTAACTTTATTGATAAAAACCACATTATCAACAATGTTACTTACAATAATTTAACATATTGTATTTATTTGGAAAACAGCTTAAATTCAGAAACACGAAACCATCTAACAATTTTTTTTTCATTTAATAATAACAATAATAATAATAAAAAAGGTTTAACATGCATTAATGTAATATGAAAAGGGAAGAAAAATCTAAAATGCACAAATTCGTTAGAATTGTTTGCTTTTAACGCATTGTGCCATTATCGATAGCAATCTGGGACAGCTGTTTCGCCTTATTAGGACCCATCAGCCAGATTTAGCTTCGATAATGTGATTCCCTTTTCATATTACATTAATGCACGTTAAACCTTTTTATTATTAAGTTTTCAACTTTTCATTAGGTCTTATGTCTTTATTAAATGCCTTTCGAGCTCAGCGCAAAGCTAGCCGAGGTAATTTTCCTGTACTGGTTACAGCGTTTTTTCTTTAGTTGTTTGCTTTCAACCGGGTTCCACTTCTGAGAGCGGGAGACGGGACCATAGGTATCGACGCATTCCGAGCTCCATTATCGAAGATAAATCTGGCTGATGAGTCCTAATAAGGACGAAACAGCTGTCCAAGATTGCTATCGATAATGGCTGAATGCGTTAAAAGCAAACAATTCTAACGAATTTGTGCATTTTTTAGATTTTTCTTCCCTTTTAATACTACTACTACTAATAATAGTAATAATAATAATAAATCGTAAGGAACTCAGTCTGCCTCATGTCGACATGGAAGCGTCGAACAGATGGCTGACGAATGGTGAGCTGTTTGGGGAGATCGAAGGGTTCATGATCGCGATACACGACCAAGTCATCCCAACACGCAACTATAAGAAACACATTCTACACGACGCAAACACACACGACGACAGATGCAGGAAATGCCACACTACACATGAGACGATCGACCACATAATATCAGGCTGTCCCCTTCTGTCCCAAAGAGACTACCTCCACCGACACAATGAGGTAACGTCGATCGTTCATCAACAGCTAGCACACAAACACTCACTTATTAAGAACACGGTCCCATTCTACAAGTACACACCACAAAGCGTACTAGAGTCACCCTCACATAAGCTATACTGAGACCGTCCCATTCACACAGACAAATCTATACATCACAACAGACCTGACATCAGACTTGTTGATAAGGTCAACAAACAGACCTATCTCATTGATATTGCAGTGCCTATCAGCAAGAACATGCAGAAAACCCACCAGACAAGGTAAGTAAATACACAGACGTAGCACACAAGCTCCAGAAGCAGTGGAGGCAGGACGGAGTAGGTGTTGTACCCATCGTCCTGTCCGCCACTGGTCTGGTGCCTCACACATTGCACCACAGCCTCAGCACACTAGGACTTCATAAAAACACTTACGCACAACTCCAGAAGGCTGTGATACTCAACACAACACGCATAGTTAGGAAATTTATGGACACAAGCACCCATCCCTAACTATTCTTCCAAACTTTTTATTTTTTTTTTTTTTTTTTTACACTTAGCAATAAGTGCTTTGATCCTTGACCCGCCATATTGTCTTAGCTGGGGAAACCCATGCTTTGAAACATTTTCGATATAATAGTAATAATAATAATAATAATAATAATAATATGTGCTTTGGTCCTTGACCCGCCATATTGTCTTAGCTGGGGAAATCCATGGTTTCAAATTTTTCGAGATAATAATAATAATATCTGTCTCCTAGAATGTGTTCTGGGTTCTAACTGTCAAGAAGTTTATTTCGAACTTTAGACATGTTGATTCTAAGATTTAGCCAGAAGAAACTTAATGGAAAATAATTACTTAACTAATATGTCTTGTGAGCCTCAAATTAGTATTTACTTGGAGAAATACTTAACTATACTTACTGAGAGAGAAATCTTTCCTAAATTATTTTTTATAAAATACAATATTCAAGATTTTGATACTTTAACGTCCTGTGACAGAAATGCCAAATTTTCAATTCAAATAGAGGAAAACTAAAAAAAAAAGAACCTGTGTCAAACCTTTAAACAAATATTAAAAAAAAATCACTAAAGATCTTCTATTAATGTGGATAATTTGAGTAGAAGTTATAAATACATCAATAACCATAGGAAATGCTATCTAATTAGTCATTTGTTTTCTGCACAGGGATGAGGTTTGGCTTTTTTTTCTGCGATTCTCATAAATTCGGGGTTTCATTATTAAAGTATAAAGAAGACAGGGATGATTAATAACCCCTCTGTTTTCAATCTTCTTATACAGTTTAATTAAGGTTTATTGATTTACAACAATTTTTAAACAAAGTTGCGATTAATATGTTGTTGACTGGTCAAAAAAATTTTAATAAAGGAAAAAAACAAGTTGTCCTAAATTATTTGCAAAATGTATTAGCTACCCATGGGATTTTCCATGGTTGCTATGGTAATGGTTCTGCTTTAGAAAAGCAAATTCAGGAGACGCTTTCGAAATAAAGAACACGGTCGATTAATTGGTAATTCCCCTATGGTAGGAACGACTACTAATTACTTTAAAGAATGAAAGAAATTCAGTAAATTCTTTATTTTAGAGTTCTTAGTTCTGAATTCTCGAAATTTCTTTCATTAGAGATTACATCTTGCAGTGCTTCATTAAAATCCCTAAAAGAAATCCAACCTCTGAATTTTCTCCAACGGCAATGAAAAGCCCTCCTTTTGCAGAAATCAATTAAGCAGATACAAAAGATTGGAGATAATATTTAATTAGGGCTTGATCTTTAAATCAAATAATAAAACTTCTCAGCAGCAAAACATAGAAAAACGAGCGTGAATCCAAAAAACATGCAGAGAAAATGGAGCAGCCGCAGTAATTTTTCTAACGTTTATCTTTCTTCCAAACAGATGGCGTGACGTTATTTACCGTCACTAACACAACTCAAGCTCTTGAACGATAATAAATCCGGTTAAGAGAAACCATTTGTGAGCTTCAAAGTGAATCACTGAGTTCATGCTAAATTTCCCACGAGAATATCACAACCGGAATAGATACAATGAATATGAATGATTACTAATGTCTGTACAGTCGACAAAGGGAACTCCTGTCAACGTTTCAGACAGAGCAGTAAACATTGAATTTCTGTTTTCTATGTTTTTGTCAACAGAAAAAATTATTCAAATGCCTTCTTGTGGAATACAACAGAAGAAATCGATGATAAGTTTTGTGTTAGATTAGATTTTAAAGTAAAAATGTTGATATGTTAGTTTTACTGTAAATACAACTTAAAAAAAAACTAACATATTAATATTTTTACTTTAAAATCTAATCTAACATTAAACTCATCATCGATTTTGTTAGTTTTTACTATAAATATATATAAAAATTGCCATTCGGGACTGGTAAGGAAACAGCAAAAGACCTACTGGAATAATCTTCCAGGACAGAAACATAAAAGCTCTTTATTAAAGAGCTTTTAAAGAAAGAGTCAGGGAACTTATTAATTTAAATAAGAACTAGACTAGAATCTTGATAGGACTTCTTACAGGTAACTGCCATGTAATGAAACACCTTTTTAATATAAAGATAGTTTCAAACCTACTTGCAAAAGATGTGAAAAAGCTGATGAAACAGCACTACACATCCTTTGTGAGTGTGAGGCTCTTGCGAGCACTAGAAACAAGTTGATAGGAATGGGTTTTTCCCAATCCTTCAAACTATTTGCCAATACCCCTCCATAAAACACTACAGATAGGGAAAATATTTCGACTTAAGCAGAATTAAAAGACATTGAATACACAATAGGCCTTTTGAGGCCGCAGTGGAAGGGACTTACTTTAAAGTACCTCCCATTTCATGTTATGTTATGTTATTATAAATATATGAAGAATTATATTTGTAATTCAACAACTGAATCTTAACAGTTTTAAAAGCGTGGTTTTATTGGATCGTCTGGAAAGTTCTTTTGAAGACGTTTCTAAATAGAAATTTCACCAAACAAAGACCTTACCAGCCATATAATTTCTAACCAAATACTATAGCCTAAAACATTGTTTCGTATGAATTAGCAATAGGTGCGGTGCGGACACCTCAGTTCTCAAGTATAGGTAGGTGGATCAGAAAACAAATTCACAGCTTGTGTAAGAAAAGCAACCTTTATTGGAAGAAAATAAGATGGTGCACTTAAAGTAGCACAAATACACTATTTTTCTACAAACCAATCTTGACGACTGCGGCATTTGTCACAAGATTTGGTCAGTTCGTTCATTCCAAGCCGCATAAAAGCCAGGGCCCTACTGTTGTAGCCACTTTTTTGCATCACGTTGGATTTCTTCGCTGCATGTGAAACGTCATCTACATGTGCTCTTTTAAGGCAGAGAACAGATGAAAGTAACTGGGAGTCAAATCTGGATTATATGCAGGATGTCCTGAAATTTCCCTTTGAAAATCGTGCAGCAAATTCTGTGTATTAAATGCAATGTGCTGTCACAAAGTCGTTCAAAAGACCAGGATGTTCCTTCCAGTTAGTGTACAATTTCTTTAAGGTTTCCAAAGGAGAGCAGTGATCCAAACGAATCGAATTTTGAAACGTCAACGCGCACCTCAAATGACTTAGAAGAGAAAGACCACGCGTACTGAGCAGTACAACCCTCTATCAGGTATTTCAGCAACCACAGGCATTATGGGACACTCACAAATTTAATTTAGCAAAATTTAAATCAATTTAGCGGTTGTAAATTTTTTTTCTGATCGACCCTCTTAGTTGACATCAAATTTAGCCGATCTTTCCAGGGACAGTACTCACAATGCAGTAATGAATGGCTTCTTTGATGCTTGATCTGATGCTTTAGATATATTTTCAATTTATTTTTTATTCCGGTAAATATCCCGGCTTATAAAGATGTTTCGTACTCCTCGTTCTAACCTAAGCCTTAAGCACCCGCAGTTGTTATCCTAATAACGAAGTGTCTAAGTTGTGTTCTCTCTTCGAATAATGGACAAAAGACAAAATCTGATTGCCGAGATCAGATCTTTATATCGCCTTCTAAATTTAAACAGTTTACCAAACATCATAGTTCTATCTTGGACATTCTCCGGATGGAAGGTTTCGTTTACTTTTGCGGTGCTCTCACATCATTGGAGTAATGACATAACGGCAATACCAGATACTGATTTTCAGTTATGTACAGTCTTTACAGCACCTAGATAATTTTTGTCAGGGCTGCTTTATGTGCACCTAGATCATTTGCACCAGGGATGCTTTATGTGTTGCTGAATGCACGGATCTCTTACGAGATTCTTTATTCAAAATAATTGATCATTTGTAGTCACTTCTTTCTAGTTTAAAATCCTGATCTTGCCGCAGCTTTGGCTGTGATTACAAGTCATTTGTATTTCCTCCGACTCCCGGACTTTTGATACTTTTCGCCTTTGGTCTAGTTTGTGAGCTATGTAGCCAAAGAATCGTTGCCGTAGGAGTCAGGTCACATTAAATTTGAAGAAAAAGACGAAACACAGAAGAAGAAAGTTACATTCATTTCGATGCTGGGATTCGAACTCACGTTTAGGCATATCAGCCTCATGGCAGATCCGTCGCCTTAACCACAAAGCTGTGCCTGAACAACTGATTAGGGATCTAATTGAGTGTATACCAATTGGTTTTTTTCTTGACTAATTTGATTACTTATTTCGAAACAACTGCGAATTCGCCTACTTCCTTCAAATCCAATAACATATTTTTCCTATTTCTCATTCACTCATTTCTTCTGATAACAGCAGGAACAATAAAAATCAGAAGATCACTGAAAAAATGGCATTATTTACAAGGATTTATTAATTTCTTATTAATAGAGCTGCTTGGCTACGTCTCACTCATTGATAATATTACAAAAGTTAATGCGGTATTACTAGGTTTCTCAAACCTAGTTTCTAGGTTTCTACACCGGCTAATTTGGAGGGGTGATCAATCTTGTGCTTACATAACTTGACTCTCCTGTTGATATTTTCCCTTTAGTATTCCTAATAATGATACTCTCAACTATTTTACGAATTTTGTAATCACTTTCTGTGTGAAGAATTTGAACTATCTGGCTAATGCGATGTCCTAGTTTGATTAAATGTTCTGCTATCTCAGATATATCAACCTTCTGTTTAAATCAGGACATAGCTGGCAAATTAAAAGAAATCTCATTGAAAATTATGTAAGATGGATTGATGTATCCTCAAACTTGCAAGAAGATTTCGAAAATAGTATAATGAATAAGAAAAGATTATTAAAAATTTGTAAAAAGTATGGTATAGAGGTATGGTTTACTTACAGAAACAAATTGAAAAACATTTTATGCAGTAAATTAAATCATAAAGAAAATCAAAATCAAATGGGGGTGATTTATAAAGTAAATTGTGGATCTTGTGATAATTTTTATATTGGGGAGATCAAGAGAACAAGAGCATTAGAGAACACGCTAGTTAACCAAACACCAAAAGGTTTTTTCCTCAACAGAAATTTTCCTCAATTTTGATCTATTGCTATTAGCATAAGGAATCCAAATTCTATTTACCTTTCTATCTTCCAACTCTTTAATTTTAAATTTGTTACAATCATTGATTGTTTTATCTATAAAAGGATCAGTGTAACCAATCTTTTTTAATAATCTTTTCATATTCATTACACTATTTTCGAAATCATACATCAATCCATCTTACATAATTTTCAATGATATTTCTTTTAATTTGCCAGCTATGTCCTGATTTAAATAGAAGGTTGCTGTATCTGAGATAGCAGAACATTCAATAAAACTAGGCCATCGCATTAGCCAGGTAGTTCAAATTCTTCACACAGAAAGGGATTCCAAAATTCGTAAAATAGTTGAGAGTATCATTATTAGGAATACTAAAGGGAAAAATATCAACAGGAACGATGGGGTTGAATTAGATCCAAGATTTATAACTAACTGATAGGTCGTCTAATTTTTCTTTTAAACAATCAATCAATGAAGTATTGTTTGATGAATTGGCTTTGTGATTGTGTCTTTCTCGATATAATTAATCTTTGTTGGATATCAGTGTCATACGTAATATAAGGGATATGTTTCAGTTTCTTTGTTATTTGTAACATCTGTATCGTTGTTATATCATCATGTGAATCTCATTATACAGTGCAACTTGGATAATTCGAAGCTGAAGGGACCACTACAAAACTTCGAATTATCCAAGACTTCGAATTAAACAAGTTACATCTTTTAACTTTAATTTCAGGTCCACTGAATGCTTGAAAAGATTATTCTGTCAATAAGTAAATATTTATTCAGAAAGATCATGGTATGAAAGACTTAAATACTATATATATGTAAACAAAATAAGATTTATATTACATAAGCTACAGTACGTATTACATTGAATACAGAAAATTATAGTTTTTCAAAAAATTGCGCAATGTCTGATTGTTTTGTAGAATTCACTCGCTTAAGGTTAGCAAAATCATCAAGCATGTTTAGTGAACGGAAAACAGCTTCACTTACGTTGGTTGTCCTACAATGAACCTACGAAATTCGCCCAAATGAAAAAGCGCCTCCGACGATGAAGGGATTGGCATTTCTTCTTCACACCCTTTTCCACCTCGCGAATGACGGCGATCTTTTCAGCGAACGTTAAATTCTTGTACATGCGTGGTTTACTGAAAGACATGGTGACGCTGACAGCAGGAAGCTCGAATGGCGTCTGAAGCGTCACGTGTCGAACGGTGGCGGGAAAGGGATTTCAGTTGTCACGTGTCGAATTTCTTAACAATGAAACGCCAAAAAGTCGCTATGGTTCGAATTTTTTTTAAAAAAAAACTTCGAATTAAGGAAGTTGAACTTCGAATTATCCACGATTTTTTAACATTGATTTAATAAGAAATTCAAGGGACTAAGAGAAATCTTCGAATTAAGCACGATTTCGAATTATCCAAGTTGCACTGTATATAGTTTTTAAGATTTTAAGCTTGAAAAAGGAATGACGAAATAAAATTCCGAAAATTTGCCATTATGTGAAGTCGTATTTTCTTTTATTATGGTGAAAAGGCAAGAAGAAGTTATTTATATATTATGAACTCGAGGAGAAAGATTCGTGAGGAGTAGGGAAGTTTCACTTATGGTAATAATTTTGACAATTGGATTTTAATGTTTTAATGTTCGAACAGTCAGCTTCCATTCGATTAGATGGGTGACTTGTTTCTCACTCGTATACAATATTTGTAATGACAACTCATGTTCATTGCCAATCTGTTAATAAATTCTGCAGCATAAACATTTCATCCTCAATTAGGGATCACGTAACACGGGCAAGGGATTGATTCAACTGTTGTATGTATCTCTAAAGTTTCCCAGATATGTTTTATCTAAAACTAATCTTCGATTATCACTCTCCAAATTCTATGCAGACCATGTTTGATTGAAATAAACAAGAAATGGAAATCAACAGACCGTTGATTGAAGTCTGATTCTTCACTGATATCAGAGGCTTTTTCCTTTGTGAAGGATCTGACTACAGTCATTTTTACTAAAGATAATTAATAATACAATCTACTACGTCAAGCGAATAAAATATTTTATGTGAATTATTTTTTAGTTTTTTTTTTTCTAAAAATGCCTTTTAGACGTGAATTTTAGAAACTAATGTCTATAAAGTTCCGGTAGAGATAGTTTCGAGAAAACTTTTTTTTTTTTTTGAAATAAGATTTAACAGTTGAATAGAAAATATTACATTTAAAAACATATTGTAATTCAAAGATTAATGGATGTTTACTTGAATTAAGAGTTCAGTAAATATCCAGATATGTGTTACATATTTGGCATCCTTAATTTTTTTAAAGGTATTAAAGGCGGGTGGGCATTAGGCTGACCATTCGATCTCAGTTTAGTCTCATTGGTTTGAGAGCACTGGGAGCTTATCTTCCGCGATCTCAAGGTCAGGTACATCTGCTGTGGAATCCATTCATTTTTAAGTTCTCTTTTTTTTTTGGTTTTATTTTTTAGAAACCTCTAAATTAAAATTTTGTAATAATACTATGAAAAATAAATATATGCTGCAATTTTAATAAATTACAGAAATCTGATTTAAAATTAATTGAAATGAGAAGCAATAATATACGTAAATAAATAGTTCAGGAATGTAAGTTCGCTGCCGACATCCATCGAAACTCAGTACGACTATTTTTTTTAGCGAAGTTGACTTTTATCATTTCAATTTTCCTTTAAAGCAAATAGCTAAATTGGAAATAAATAATTCCAGATCTTTTCCTACTTCTCTGGCAGCGATTACTGTGAATGAAGTACAAAAAATAACGATTTATTAATGACTTTTAGAGAAAACCTGGAGCATTTTGGAATTGCAAATTGCACTACTTAAAAATTAATTATATTTTGAGGGGAAAGAAAATAATGCCAAATAAGAAATCTCATGTTTTCCAAATTGTCAAAGGTTAACAAAACAATTACGAACAAAATTTATCTTCAAAAAAAAAAGAAAGAAAAAAATATTTGATTTCCTCTGAGGGTATGTTAGCATAAACTGAGTCGACTGAATATCTTCAAACATGACTGATGGAAATAATTGAGGTTTTTGAGACAAAGCTTTTTTTTTTTTATGCTGGCCTAAGGTTCTTAAAAAAATCTCTAATACAAACATTTCTTGTTTTATTTAATTTACATTATCTTGCGGCACGTTAAACTCTTTTGACAAACATTTCTTTTAAGATATAATATACAAATCCAATAAATAAAACAATACTAATTAAAATCTATCTTTTTGGTAGAATCTTCAGTGAAAGATCAACCATTTATTTCTACTATTAATATTAATTTGTTGTTACGATTTGATAAGAAAGATATGTCGGAATATTATAAGAACAAGATTTTTTTTTTTTATTTTTTTTTTACAAATGCCCGGGCTTATAGATTGATCATCTTTCTTTAGGCCAACAAGGGGCGAGATATGATGCCTTTAACCGACGAATCGTTGCCCAGGGTACGCCATAGGAGACAGCATCAAGTGGCACACGCAGGAACGGACAGAAGGAGAAAAAGAAGAAGAAAGAAACATCCATGCTACGACCGGGATTCGAACCCGGATACCGGCACAGTGGCCGCAACGGCAGACAGCCGTCTAGACCGCTCGTTCACACCAGCACGGCAGATAAAATGTTATACATGCAGAAGAAATCAGAAGAACTGCGTTGCCTCACTTGCGGCAATGAATACTATTTGGCCTGCGTGAAAACTTCGATGAAACAAGTAACTTGGACACCCCTCCTAAAATACTCATCTTAAATAAATCCATAACTTTAAGAGATAAAAAAAATAATTTAGATAATTTTGAAACTTCTGAAGAAAAAACTAAATGGTAGCCTTTTTTCCCAGTTAAGCCCCCCCATAGAGTTTCAATGGTTACTCCTTCTCAATGTATGAACCCAGACTTAGGAAAATCCATTTTAAACGAATCCATTGAATTCGTTAACAAGAAGTATGACGATATCATCAAAAAAATTGAAGATTTTGAAACGAATCAGAAAAGATATGAGGACAAATCGTTTAATCTTGAAACCGAAAATAAATCCTAACACAAAAAAATTCTACAACTTTAATAAAGTGTTGAATATTTAGAATTAAATCAAAGAAAAAAATAATATTGAAATTACAGCTGTTGAAGAAAGCCAAAATGAAGATTTAATGGAAATAATAAATAAAATTGCAATCTTTCTTAATTTGAAAGATATAATAAAAATATTCAAGCTTTTCACAGATTTGGAAAAATCTGACAAAAACAAATCAAGACCTTTTATTATCAAGTTAAGCAAAAGAAACGATCAAGATAAAATAATTTAAAAATAACAGAAATCTAATAAATAATTATATTTTCAACAATGATAGCAAAATTTAAATCAAGTCTGAAGCCAGAATCAAACGGTACAAATTTGTCTGGATAAACAATTACAAAATATTTAACTTAACGTAATTGATCTCTATAAAATAATGTTCGATCAACCTCATCCCCAAAATAATGAAATGGACGACAATACAAATTGCGATATCTGCATATTCATTACAATTTAAATAGTTGGAAACCTGAAAATGAAAATAACAACATTCTTTTTTTTTAAATATAATAAGTATTAAACGAACTTCAACTATTTTTTAACTTATATTAACAATAAATTGAATTTCATCGATATTATTGTTTTTGTTGAAGAAAACATTAAAAAAAAGATGAGGTTATTTTTTTAATATTCCTGGTTTCTGTAAACATTATAAATTAAGAATTTCTTCTAGGGGAATCATTATTTATTATAAAACCTGTTATAATATCGACAACATATCAACTGATGTTATCTCCTTTGAAAGTGCAATTTCAGTTACTGTATTCTAATTTAAAACATGTAAATTTTCTATTATACTATATTTATAAACACCCTCACACATAAATAACAATATCGTCATTAGAGAATTAAAAAATCAACTTTCTTGTTGAAATCAAAATTCCTGTTCTGAGAATATTGTTTGTACTGGAGATATGAATATTGATATCCTTGAAGAAAATTTGAATAATACAGAAGAAAATATTTAAAAAAATAATAATTTAGATTAAACAAATTATTTTGAAAGATTTATACAAATAATTCAATAGAAACACACATAAATTATATCTTACTACTACATCTTGGCTATATTTCGTCTTTTTTTATACAAAGACTTCTTCAGGCCGTAACTAAATTTTAAGGAGTGGAGAATCATCTCCCTTTTCCTAAATACAGAACATCAAATAAATACAAAAGGAAAAGGTATTTAGGAAAGGGAGAGATGATTCTCCACTCCTAAAAATTTAGTTATGGCCTGAAGAGGTCTTTGTATAAAAAAAGACAAATATAGTCAAGATGTAGTAGTAAGATATAGTTTGTGTGTTTTTATTGAATTTTTGGCGTTATTAAGAAGATATAATCTATATTACTAAAATCTTTTATTTCTCTGTCTGTCTGTCTGTGCGGCGCAATTTTCTGTGAGAATGGAAAATAGAAATAATTTTTACACTGAAACATCCGCGACAGGAATCGAACCTGCAACCTTCTGATCCGAAGTCAGATGACTTATTCATTAGGCCATAGGGACTACAACTATCTTCATATTGTTTTTTGACTTACATCTCCTTTCCTTTCCCCCATCAATAAGGAATGTATTCAATCTTTTTTTTGTGAAACTCAAGATTTTTTATTTATTTCCCATCCGTCAGTGTATTTGTAATTCGAAACTGACAATTAGAACTATAATTGCCGAAACGTTGCAATTTTTTAAATATTTCTATTTAACCAAATTCTATGTGATATTGAAAAATATGTGCGTGTACACGGCAGATGTTGGAGTAAAAAAACAGTCAAGAAAGAAAGAAGCACTCTTTTTTTGAGGTGGAATATCGAAAAAAATCACTATTTGCAGCTCAAAAACCATCACTATTTGTAATTCAAACGTCACTGAAAAGTGACAATTATAATAAAAATGAGAGTTCAAAAATGAAAGAAGCAGTACTTCTATTAGCTAGAATACTGAAAAAACACTATTGCAACTCAGAAACCACTGAAAAGTATCAATCTATATTGCTAAAATCTTTTATTTCTCTGTCGGTCCGTAGCAATTTTCTGTGTGAATGGAAAATAGAAATAATGTTTGCAATGAAACATCCGCGACAGGAATCGAACCTGTATCCTTCTGATCCGAAGTTAGAAGTCTTATCCATTATGCCATGGGGACTACAACTCTTTTGATATTGCTTTTTGTCTTATCTCTCCTTCCCCTTCCCCCATCAATAAGGAATATTCAATCTTTTTTTTGAATCTCAATATTATTTATTTATTTCTCACACGTCAGTTTATTTGTAATTCGAAACTGGCAATTAGAACTATAATTGCCGAAATGTTGCAATATTTTAAGTATTCTTCCTTAACCAAATTCTATGTGATATTGAAAAATATGTGCGTCTACACGGCAGATGTTGGAGTAAAGAAAACAGAGTCAACAAAGAAAGAAGCATCCTTTTTATAAGATAGATTACTGAAAAACACTATTTGTAACTCAAATACCTGGAATCACGTCAAAGTTAAGAACTTGCCACAGAACGAGATTGTCGATAACATCAATCGAGTGATAAGTTAAAAAATACAAGATGAGACTAGAGGGTATTTAAGTGAGAATAAAATTGATACTTCTGATAATCCACAACACGAACATCTCTATCTGCCTGAATATTTGAACTCATTGAATCTCAGTGGTATTCCTCAACATCGTTTGTCATTGAAGATTGGATCTCCAATAATTTTTTGCAAAAAAATCAATCCCAAGTTTGGACACTGCAACGGAACTCAATTTAAATGCCGTTCATTCGATAATGATCTCATAGAAGCCGAAATTATAACAGGAACTCACAAAGGAGATTTTGTTTTCATCCATGGGATGTCTACGAAACCAAACGATAATCTACTTCTATTCACTTTCACAAGAAAGCAATTTCCGATCAGGCCTTCTTACACGATGTTTATCAATAAAGCTCAAGGACAGACTCTAAAAAAAATTGCCATCTATTTTGAGAACGTTGTCTTCACTCACGCACAACTTTATGCCTTTGAGTCACAGGTCATCAGAATTTGGTTATCTTCACTCGAAAGAATACTCACAATCAATTCGCAGTCAAGAATTTCGTACAAAAGCTACGATCTTCATTCACATCTATATTAACAAACATTCATCTCAACATCTCTCTTCTTCAAATATCTACATCAATCAATTTGCACACGGGTAATGGTTGTTATTAAGAAAAGAGATTCAAAAAAGAAAGAAGCACTATTTCTATAAGATAGAATACTGAAAAATCACTATGTGTAACTTAAAAACCACTGAAAAGTATATCTATATTACTAAAAGCTTTTATTTCTCTGTCTGTCTGGTGCAATTGTTGTAATTTGTGAAAATAGAAATAATTTCTACAAATTCACTAATTGAACATGCAACCATCTGCTCCGAAGTTAGACGTCTTAGCCATTAGACCACGGGTACTACATTTAATCATAAAAAATAAAAAGAAAACATAGATATATGATTCACACGCTGGTTCTAAAAGCAGTCGTGGATTGACAGAAGATAAACATCAGAAATTAAATTAAAAAAAACTTTTAAAAAATTTTAGTTTTAGTTTACTTGATGTAATTTGTGTGTGTGTGCTTTTTTAATAAATAAAAAGTTGTTTTCCGTTACTATGCGGAGGCTGCCGGAGCGCAGCGACGGGTAGCCGACTTGTGCTAACTTGTGAACGAAGCTTCTACGGCAAAAATGGTTTTGAGTTTCAAAATCAGCGTAAAAAACTGAGTAAGAATGCGAAATTTCATTAAAATCGGTGCAGTGGTAACAAAATTATTTGGTTTTGTTTTGAGTTGTCTAGGTCAGTTTCCAAGGATAAAATTTCATGGAAACAACATGGAATGACAAAATGAACTAATTTTTCATCCAATTTGAGTACTTTTGATTCAATGGTACCATTGAGAACCGTTGGATCTATCTTAATAGCTTAATTATATCGAGTTATGGACAGACAGACAGACTGACAGACAGACGAACTTAGCCAATTACATAAGTAGATATATATTTTTACTGGATTGTATCCAAATTTATGGAAAATTGCCTTCATCACTCCGATACATAAGGGTGGCAGTTTAATAGATTTTAATAATTACAGACCAATTTCTATTTTACCGAATATCTCAAAGATTATGAAAAGTTATTTTACAAAAACAATATATAATTACGTTATTAAAAACAAAATACTAAACCCTAATCCATATGAATATCAGATAAAAAGTAGTACATGAAATTTATTTTCAAATCTTAACAATAATATAAACACTTTCTTGAATAATGGTAA
Source organism: Thereuonema tuberculata (assembly GCA_023159025.1). Taxonomy (NCBI): domain Eukaryota; kingdom Metazoa; phylum Arthropoda; class Chilopoda; order Scutigeromorpha; family Scutigeridae; genus Thereuonema; species Thereuonema tuberculata. The sequence continues at coordinate 14,394,542 of JAFIDM010009631.1, read as the reverse complement.
TTTCATTTATATGGCTTTCGTCGACTCCAATAAAGTGTTCGATAGCATAAATGATAACATTTATAATTTATAATCTATTAAAAATTATCTAAGTATAGAAAATTTAGAATCAAAATTGGGAATAGTAAGTTATATAATATTAGAACTGGAATTCCTCAAGGTTCTAATTTGGGATCTTTGTTATTTATTTTGTATATAAATTCGTTAAATTATAATTTGCATAAATATTAAGTTTATATCTATGCTGATGATGTTCTTTTATTGAGTTGTAGTAAAAATCAATTAGAAGCTTATAAAAGTTTACAAGAAGATCTAAATAATGTTACAAATTGGTCTGTGAAAATCAAAATAAGTATAAATTCAAAAAAAAATTATGTTTATAAAAAAATAAGAATAAATTAATAATACCAAATATTAATTTCAAGCTTCATAAGCCAAATTGCTTGATTTTAGTTCAGAACTAAATCCAAGATATTATGTGTGACTGCAATAAAATAGAAATTGTTCATATTTTTAAATATCTTGGTATTTTTATTGATAACAACTACCTATAGAAAACACGTGGAAATTACATTATAAAAAAATTAAATAGTTGCTTATTTATGTTTGCACATATTAGATTTATACTTTCTATGAAACAAAAAGTAATCATTTACAAGTCATTAGTTGATTCAATTGTAGACTACAGTCTTGAATGTTGCATCATTTAAAACAGAGTACAATTGAATAAAATAAATAAATTGATATTTCGTATAACTGAGAATATTTGAATAAATTCAATAAGAAAACTTAGAATATAAAAATAGTAGAAAAAATATAAAATTTTCACTCTTAAAGAAAAAACCATTTATAACAAACCATTTATTAAAAACCTCCTCTAACGAATAAAAACTATTTTCTTAAAGAATTAGAAAACACTATAGAATATGCTCATAAAAAATTGGAAAAAACTAATAATTTTATAATTATTGGTGATATGAATATTAATATTCTAGAAAAAAAAAACAATTCTTTGGTACTGAAATATTTAGAAATTTTTAATACTTATGGCTTTGAGAATTTAATTGATACTGCAACTAGAGAAGTACAGACAATAAAATCTTATACTTCAACATGCTTAGATCACTGTTTTATTAATTTAAAAAATAAAGATACTAAAAGTAATATTATACAAACAGAAATATCAGATCATTATATAATAATGTTAGAAATATTTAATCAAAAATTAAGTAAAAGTAATCAAAATCTTAAAAAATTCAGAAGACACAATAATATAATAAATGAGGAATTATTTATTGAAAAATCAGAAAACTTACTTAATAATATAAGAAATAAGCAAATAATTGACCCAAATAAAATAATAAATAAATTTGTAAAAATTATAAATAAATCTAAAAAACAAATAAGTAATAAAGAAAAATATAGAGAAAACCATGAATATCATTATCAAACTAAAAATAATAAAAAACAAAATTATAAACATGAATGGATAACAGATGAAATATATAGTCATATTAAGGAAAAAGATAAGTTATATAAAAAACATAAAAACAATAAAACAAATAAAGAATATAGAGAAATTTATAGAAAAAAGAGTAATTGGTTAAAAAACCTAATACAAAAAACAAAGCAAAGATTCTATCAAAATAAATTTCTAAACACTTACAATAATAATAAAAAGACTTGGAATATAATAAATAATATTATAAAAAATAATGAACATAAAACTATTGATAAAAACAAAATTTGTAAATTAATAGAAAAATATAATTATAAGCAAACTGATGAATTATTTGGTAAAACATTTAGTAAAGTTGTTAGTACATGTAATTGTAACACTAGAAGTAATAATACGGATATTGAAACTTCAATAAATTCAATAGTGTTTAATATACCTAGTATTGAAAATATAATGAATATAATTACATTAATGAAAAATAAAAATACTGTTGGTATTGATAATATTGCTGTAAAAGATATAAAAAAGTATATGGATATATTTGCAGCAATATTGCATGAACTTATAAAAGCCATGTTTGAATATGGAACTTACCCAAGTATTTGGAAAACTGCGAAAATAACTCCAGTATATAAAAAAGGAAAAATTGATGATATAAAAAATTATAGGCCAATTTCTGTTCTTTCCAATATGTCAAAAATTATAGAAACATGCTTAACTAATTCAATATATAACTTTCTGTATAAATATAAATTACTAAAAAAAGAACAATTTGCATATCAAAAAAATTTAAGTACTGATAAACTCTTTCAAGATTTCCAAAAAATCATAAATTGTGCATTAAATAACGGTTATTATATATATATTATTTTTATAGATTTTGAGAAAGCATTTGATAGTATTAATCATAAGATATTGATAGAAAAATTATTTCATATTGGAATAAGAGGCAATATGATAGAAATATTAAAAAACTATTTAAAAAATAGAAAAATAAGAATTAATTTAAATTCAAAATTAGGTAAAACATATAAATTAAAAACAGGAATTCCTCAAGGTTCAAACTTAGGACCACTTTTATTTATTTTATACTTAAATACATTATATAGTACAATATCAACATCAAAAATTTTTGCTTATGCTGATGACATCATATTGATAAATATAAATGAAAATTATGAAACTGCAGAATACAATATACAAAAAGACTTTAATAAATTAATTATTTGGACACACAATAATAAAATGAAAATAAATAGTGAAAAAACAAAACTAATGATATTGAAAACAAAAAATAAATTTTTACATACAAATCCAGTAATAAAATATCATGATTATAATTGTTTATTCGATGATGACATAAACTTCCAAAGTTGTAATTGTGAAAATATTGAAATTATTAAAACAATTAGATATCTAGGTTTATATATTAATGATCAATTCTCTTGGAAAACACATTATTTATATATATTAAATAAACTTAATTCATTAATATATATGTTCCAACATATAAAGA
>JAFIDM010009631.1:14373581-14391167 GCA_023159025.1 Thereuonema tuberculata | reverse complement strand
TTAATTTTAAATAAGTTTTAAATGTCTTAATCAAAAGTGTTAATTAAACTTTTTTAAACAGGTGCGCCGGCTTTGTCATTGAATTATAAAAATATTCAGCGCACGTAAAACGTACTTTTATTATATAAAGGGTATCTTTTCTATAAGATACAAGATGTTAATATATAAATCATTTATAGATTCATTAATAAATTATGGATTATGTTGTTGGGTACATTTAGGTAATACAGACACTAATAACATAAATAGAATATTAAATAAAATAATGAATTACATAATACAAGATTATTGTATATTAACAAAGAATGAAAAAATACAGATAAGAATAAAATATAAAATTTTGATGCCAAAAGAAAAAATATTATATTCTTTAATAATAAATAACTTTTATAAAATTAGAAATCAAATTAGAAATTATAACTTAGAAAATATTACTAGAAATACATTAATAAAGATTTTATATTATGAAAATCCTAAGAACAACTTTGGATTAAGAAATAAAAATAGAATTCTATTAAAGATTTTTATGCAAATTACAAATGAATTAAAACAAAATAAATTTAATAAAATAAGTATATTAAAAAGGCAAATACTGAAAAAAATAATATTTGGCGAAATTATCTGGAATATTTAGGTATTTTTGATTACATATACTATATTTATATTTTGTGTGTTTTTGGTCTTGTGTATTGATATTTTGTTTATATATTTTTTAGTTGAATAATTTTGGCATGAGAGATTGTTATTTAAAGTTTTATTTTCACAATTAGATTTAGAAATTTTTAATGTTATACAGTATAAACATTATGTTATACAGTAATGTTATACAGTAATGTTATACAGTATAAACATTGAAAGAAAGAAATTGTAATTAGAATAATAAGTAAAAAATAATTTGGGAACCTTAAATTTGATTGTAATGAATGATATTTATAATAATTTTCTTTTTGTATTTGATTTTCTTTTTATATTTCTGTGATATATTGATTTTTATATAATTATATAATTGAATCTAATTTAAGTATAATTCGTATAATTGTGTAATTATATAATTTTTATATGATTTTATATGATTAATACTTTTTAAATTACAAATATAAATTATTTATACTTTCAGCACCTGCATCACAGGATTTCATTTTGAAAACCTAGCAGGACTGTAATTTTAAATTTAGAAATAAATAAATAAAAAAAAAAAAAAAAAAAAAAAAGTCAGATCCGAAAAAGAAAAATGTCTTTCACATACTAGTACTAGGAATAATTGGCATAATATTTTTGATGTGTCCAAATTCAATAATAATTTTGGATATAGAATTATTAGTTTTATTAAATTCAAATTGTTCAATCAAATAAAATGGCAGTATTATACCAGTAATAAAATTAAAGATATTAAAACACAATTAACTGCAGACATCATCGATGAGAAAATTGTTTTAAGATACTCAACTTTTGTAACTAATTAATTTTTGTTTTAATTTTATTTTTATTCATATATTAAACAGTCAACACCTATAATACAGGTAGCATTTTTATATAAATTATACCTAATAGGACTGGTAATATTAAAAAAAAAAGATAATTAATATAAATAAAATACCAGGATAAATTAAATGCAAACATGTTATATTTATTTTACGGATATAGGACAAGGTTATATTCAGCACAGAGGAATAGCTCAATAAGTTATGTGACTTCAATTAACAGAAGTCCCAGGGAAATAGTACATAACGAAGCTATCAGTGTACTTCGAATGTCATGAAAAATCTTGAGCACATTGTGATCACGAGATTATTTATAAATATTTTTAAGTAATTTGCCATTAAGCACAAGTGCTCTCTGATTACATTTGAGGCTTTGACGTACATTTATTTTTTATTTTTTAAGTTGAATAAATTTATATATATATAAGTTGAAGTCTTTTGAATAAACGATAGAATCTCTTTTCCGACAATCTTTAATTATGGCAAAATCAGAGCAAGATTCGAAAGGTGTCTGCAGTAATTATGCTTGAAATAAAAACAGTATTGGATCAATTTTTTTAGCGTTCGATTCGAAAATTGTGCTTATTCCAATATTCAATATCCAATATTCGTTACCATTGTAATTTATCACGCTTGAGTCATCGCAGTCTTTCCGTTACGCCCGTTTTAATTTCCAATTTCCTAGTTCTTTTCAGTCCTTCATCGAACGGTAGTTTTGAAACAGTCCCGTTGGTCAAGAAGCGCCCGGAGCCTCAGGGGGCTCCTGCGACCACAGAGGCCTATAGAGGGAAACTTTAACTTAACTTTAACCTTTCCATTGCTAGTTTTTTTTTTTTATTAAATAAATATTATTAAATAAATAAATTAAATAAAAATTAATTAGAAATAGATTAAATAAAGATTTGCCTGATCTAATTTTGATATTTTATAGCTCTTCACCTCCGTTATCTTTGCTCTGCTCTGAGAAAATGGTTCAATATATTGAGGGGGGCTAGAATGAAAGGCAGCTAAATCCATTTTAATTATTCAATACATTTTAATTATTCAATAAAAGAATAACCTGTCATTATAGGCTTTCAGTGTGCTATCCATTGAGTTCTAATTCCTACTCTAAGGATTTTGAAGATTTCTTCATACAACGTTATGCTGGCCGAACACGTGTCAATTTTCTTCAGTATTGATGGTCAATTTTCCATCAATAAATTCAGTATTGATGGTCAACCGTTTCCATCAATAAAAATAATCAATATTGACCAATATTGACCATTTCAAGGAAATTGATATTGATACAAAAAACGGATCAACTTCAGTTGTCAAGAAGTATTGATGGTGTGCGAGCGAATCACATGAACGGATGAAATCACGTGACAATGGTGACGTACAAGCATGGCGCCTCTTTGAAGATAGGAAACGCACTCTGAGCATCTCGTCCAAAATAGCCAACATAATTATAGAAGCAGTGGCGTACCAAGGGGGGGGGCGGTCCGCCCCGGGCCCCCACCTGGGAGGGGCCCCCATCAGCCAGTCTAGGGGGCCCCCTCCACACAAGATTTCCTTTTTTTTTATTTTTGGTTGTAAAAGCAAGACTAGGGGGCCCCCTCCACACAAGATTTCCTTTGTTTTTTTTTATTTTTTTGGTTGTAAACGCAAGACTAGGGGGGGCCCCTCCACACAAGATTTCCTTTTTTTTTTTTTTTGGTTGTAAAAGCAAGACTAGGGGGCCCCATCTACAACTCCCGCACCGGGCCCCCAAAGGCGTAGGTACGCCACTGTATAGAAGCAGCTTGTTTTCTTTTAATAAACGTTGACAGCACGGGCGTCGCCATTGTTGAAAAGTACCGGATACGGAAATAAACTGTATGCGAAGACGCTCTCTCTAGCTCTCCCTAGCGAAGGTCGAAGCGCCGTAAAGCATCAGCAATAATCAGGTCAATACTCGATTAGAAAAAACTGTGTGTTCGCGCGTGATATCAACTGTCAATATCAATTTTAATCAATATCGACCGTCAATACTGAAGAAAATTGACACGTGTTTGGCCAGCCTTACCACCTTAAAAAAAAAAAATTATTAAAATTTCAAAACATGGATTTAGCTGCCTTTGATTCTAGCCCCCTCAATTATGATTTAGAGACTTTTAGAAATGTATTCAGTAAATAAAGTTTTCGTGAAAATTGATATATTAAAGCAAGTCAACCAAGTCATTAATATATTCGGGGTTATAAAATTAATTTTGTTTAAATTTAGACAAAATTAATTTTTACAAAATCTCGAACAGAAATCTCTGTAATGCTTAGATTGACCTTCAATCAATGTATTAATTTTAATTTTTCATCACCATTGGATTCAATAACAAAACATAATTCTCAAATATTATTATTATTATTATTATTATTATTATGTAATTTGGAACAGATACTAAATCAAAAATCCAGAAGAGGAAGAGATTGTCCTGCTTTCCTTCGTTCTCAAGTGAATCAATCTCTTATTCGTTGGAAAAGAATCTTCAACAAATAAACAAACAAACTGTGCAACAGGACACCTGTTTCGAAACTGTGCAAATGAAATAATTACCTCGAACGGGAATATTTGAAGAGGTAAATTACCACAGCTGCAAAATTTCGGTGAAAACATGTGAATCTTTTATAAATATTTATTTGGAAATGATGCAGCCCGGCTTGAGGTAAACCAAGACTTCTGTCGAATCTGATAAAGCCATTAGGCGAGTCTGACCTAACATGTTATCCTTGATGGGACACAAATAACCTCAACCGCAGACACCGCCGGATAGGTTGCAATAAGTTATCTACAGTTATCAGCTAAATGAGACAGCAAAGCTTTCCAACAGAAATTATTAATTACTATTCCACTTGCTTTAATGAGAAATGTTTTTCAAAACAAGAATTGAAAACAAGAAATTATCGCTGGAATGCAAACTTTCAATCTATTATTTAATTAGCTTAAATTTCGACTATTATTAATTAAATCATTAATTTAATCATTAATTAAATAAACCTTACTACAAATAATCCAACAATAAAAGAATAACATTTTTTTATATTAAAAAATATATTAAAAAAGCAAACTTATGATCAAAATAGTGTTTGAAAGCTGTGATTTTTTTTTTAAAAAAAGCTGTGACAACAGCGATTATTTTGGAGGTAATTGTCTTCCATGCTTAGTTTTTAGGGTTAAAAATTATTTGTATCTCTTAAAAAAAATATATAAGTTGGATATTTAAAATGCCATTGGCAAAAAATACAACAATGGAATATTTTACGCTGTTTTATTGTTTACTCAGACAAACTAGTTTGCCACAAATTTAATATCATGTTTTCAATTATTAATAAAGTGCGTCAATTATCTTTCTCCTATCTCCATATGAGAGTCCATATGAGGCAAATCGGTAAGAGAATCTAAATCCGAACACTGTCTGGTGTAAAGTTTACGTGACTCCTTGCAAAAAAATTGCGACTTCCTGTCTAAAAACATCGATTGGTGTGTGAATACAAATAAAAGACGAATTTTTGAACAAAGTTCGTTGCCATCTAGGCAGGATGGTTCTCGCAAACATGCCCGCTGGACCCACAAAATGCACTGAATTCACTCTCCAAAAAAATGTAATGAAAAGGTAGCTAATAGTGATAATAATCTATAGTTAAAATAAGCCTAATCTACAGTACATTCTCGTTGATTAATGTAATGCGATGTGCCGTGCAAAGATAAATATGTTATCGTGTTCCCGGATCTACTTTCGGATCACACTGTATGATGGGGAATTGTAGTTGTTTTGCTGTCGTTTGGATATTATTATCCAAGAGGCACCCTAAGGTGACAGTCAGACTTCTGCACCCTGTAAAGAGAAACAAACACGGAAGAACAAAGAAACATCCAAGTCCCGCGCCAATCCAGATTTCGAAATATCTACTTCAAGGCAGGCCATCGCCTAGACCACAAGTCTACGCCGGAACGGCTGTAAGATGAATGATATAGAGAATAAGCGATCTGTTTTTCAGATTAAACACATATATTATCTTTGATCGACAAAATATAATGAGATATACTATTTGGTAGCACTGTAATTAAGTATCTTTTTAACTAGAAATTTGATGCAAATAGAAATTAGTTTTGAAAAAAAAAGAGAGATGATGAAGTAGCACTAAAAATTATTAGAATATTTTTTTCCCAAGTTTACATAGAAAAGGAAAACACGGAATCGTCAGGATTGGTATATGCCTTCCGAGAGTTCAAAGAGCCTGTAAGTTCGTTTATAATTAGTCTTAAACAGTATTTCAGTTCTCGAAGTGTCCTCGCCGAAGTTTGGGTGCACAGTTCAGAATAAAATACTTAGCTTCTCGCACACTTATTGGCAATATCGGATCAGAAAAATTCTGATCAGAAGGAAGAAGAATCATTTGTAGATTTCAGTGGGAGACGCAAACTGACCGTTCAGAAGTCTTCAGAAATTTCGACGTCGGAAGCGGAATTTTTCCTGAAGGTCTGCGCACATGAATTCGCCACGATCGGATCAGAAAATTCAGATGGAATCATTTGTAAGATTTCAACAGGAGTGAACACATTGGTCTTTCGGAAAGCTTCAGAATTTGTGACCAGAAGCTACCGTGGGAAAAATCCCTTGAGAAAAAAAAAAGAAGTTAATATTTCTTTATTTTCGACAGCTTATGTCTATTTGTCGAAACTGATTAGGCTTTAGTTTAATAAGATATAATAATAAACAAATCATAAGTTTTAAAAGAGTTCTTATCTTTTTAATTAACCAAGTAATTGAATGACAAATTTTTTTTTTTTTTTTTTTTTTAATTTTAGTCTATTTTTCTAGAACAGTGAAGCTCATCAAATAAATAAAAATAAGACGTTGCTTTTCCCTACAATATAAATAGAAAGATACTAAAAACACGAAACAAGCTATTCTGAAAAATTTCCAAATCAAAACCAAATCCTAAAATTTTTAAAATAAAATATATTTCTTTCACATCACGAACAAAAATTTCTTATTTATTTATTTATTTATTTATATTAATTGTTAATGTACAGTAGTTATATCACAAGGAGTTGTATGACATAATTGTAATAGTTATCATAACCACTTAACGAAGAATTATCATGTAGGAAAAAAAATGACAACAGATGCATGAGAGGTTAAAAATATCAATTTTTTTTGACGAGATTTTTGTTCAATCAAAAATGAGTTGTCAATATCTTCGTATTTACTTCAAATTGTATAAATCTGTAGGGGCAGCTTTAAAATGAGTTTAAAATTCCGTCTTTTTTTTTATCCCTTAATTCATTAAAAAGTATTATTAATTATGAACAACCTTAATAATTTTACTTTGGGTTTTCTTTTTAATTATCAAAAAGATAATGACTTCCTTCTTAACAGTTATTATTGACTCCACTGTATGAAAAAAAAATTAGCATTCGTTTCTTTCAATTAGTATTTGTCTTTTCTTTTGATGCGCGCTGAATCTTCAGGACGAATTCCGAAGTAGTGTGCGCACTTCTTACGGCCAGCGTTCTGATCGATTCTGATCGGATCTGTTCCGAACTTGTACAAGTGTGCGTTAAGCTTTACTCAGCAATTCTTCTTTTACTACTGACTCTGTACCGAAATTTAGATTAGAGAAATTAAATAATGATCACGTGGGCACGGGTTCGTTTCTCATGTGAATCTAATAGTTTCTTCCCTTGAGAATTTACAAAGCGGCGGAACACAGAGGAAACACAAAAGCTATGTCAGAGATAGCAATGCCGAAATATAGGAATCTTTAATAAACTACAAGCACAATGAAATTTAGTTTCAGATAAACAGAGATATTGCCATGATAACGCCCGCCGCCATACTTCCCAACTGGTAAGGAATAAGCTTCAGGGGATTTGGCTGGAAAACACTTCAACATCCTCCCTCCAGCCCAGCTCTTTTCCCATGTGATTTCCACATTCTTGGCAACCTAAAGAGAGAGATGTTCGTGGACATCGATTTGAAAAGGACAAGGAAGTGCGCGACTAGATAAGATTGTGGATCCATCAGCAGCCTCAAACCTTATACAACAATGAAATTGACCTTCTTGTCTCCATGTGGGATAAATGTATTAACAGATTACTGGGAAGTAATAAATTTCAATGACACTTTTTTGCATCTGACAAAATGAATGTCTTGAAATTTAAATAAAAATAATGGATGACATCCATTAACAATTTATATATCTCTCCCGAATTATGAAATCGGATTTAGTGTACAGAAAACGTAAGGGAATTTTCTGTCATATTTCTGAAATCCTTATTATGTTTTCACTATTTCCACTTTCCGTTCGGAAATATTTAAATCTGAGCATGCAAACATATAATCTTAATAACCCCTCAACAAAGACTAGGAAATAGTTATACGTATATAACTATAGTTATATCTTCAAAAGAGCTGCATAGAAAACTTGAAATATCAGAAGAACAATGAAACATCAAGCTATCTCCACTAATCAAAACATACTGAATTTGCAATTTTTTTAAATCTGGGAATGACATCCTAAAAGTTGAATGTTATGATAGTCTTGCTGCTGTTGGCACAGTTATTGAATAAAATTTTAATAAATTTTAATTTTCGAATTTTATATTCATTCTGCCGCAGAAAATTCTGAATCAATACTCAGAGTCAATATTTGTGCTGTTCTAAAGTTTGTACGTACTGCATTACACTGTAAGCAATAAGCCTTTTGATGAAATTCTCTAAAACAAAATAACCTAAACATTATACGAATCTAAACTTTGTACTGCAGGGCTACACTTTTAGAATTCACTTTCTGAGAATTCTTCATTTTCAGTTCATATTCAGTTCATTTTAGAAAACAGTTTCAATTATTTAATATTGATCTTTATGTTATAACGGAATTGAACACTTCTCTGATATAATTTTTCAAAAACTACGGGACACTGGAACTTTTGTAACATAAAACTTTGTGAGATATGACTGATTATTATAGAACTAAAATATTTCTAACCATCTAGGCAATTTTTTTCAAGGCTACCAATGGATACAGGTACATTTTGACGAGGGAAATGACATAAATTAAATGTAACAACATTTTCTGATTAGAACGTAGGAGCTCAGGAGGTAAGGCTCTTGTGATCAACAGCTGAAAGGAAAGACCTTGAGATCGGAGGGTCAGTTCGTCAACTGTCCGCATCCTTTTGACAGACCCTGAGATTATGTTAACAGAGTTCTTATAAGCCCACGAACCTATCTACAGGAAAAAAAACGGAAAAAAAAATCACTGCCCTCCTACCTTGTCTATAGACAACTGCTACAACACTTGAGCTACAGAGCTCCTATCGTTATGTTGTGAGATTTGTATAAAGATGATATGGAGAATTTTTTTTTATTAAGCATTTTCATTTGCGTGACTTCTATTAAGTTTAGAAAAAAACATTCTTGCGAACATTCTTATAATGAATGATGTGATCTAAACGAAAAGATTCCAAAGAAATTTACTCTTATGTCGACATTGCACTCAAGATCCTTCGATTCAAGAAAGGACTTCCAATCTTCTTCCAACTGTTCTTTTCAGAGATATTTTTCTGTACGACGGCATCTATAGAAATACCCACACACAGTGATGTCAGAAAATCATCCCTATTCTTTAGCTATCCTTCGTACAAAATGGGAATTCAGAAGGGCTCTTGATTGCACAGATGCCATTGACTCGTTGGCTGTTCAGGCTGCTTTTTGAGTATCAGCATTCAACAGCCAATTCCGAGTGTTGAATTTCTGCGCTAGAATTGGAACATTTAATGTTATTTGACTTTTGAAGGCATACATTTTTTATTTCTTATTGGAAAAATAAATATTCTAAGGTTTCTCCATTCAATTATTCTTTTCATTTACTAAATCAGACAAAATAAGTAGACATAAAAATATAATCTTAAAAATCACCCAAAAGTTATCAGAAGCAATTTTTGCAGTCACCTTATCAAGCATTTTATTAAATGTCTATTTACGGCGTTCCAAAGTGGGCAAAATCAATATTGCCTAGAACTCCAGAAAAGATAGTATTCTTCTATGTTGTTCGTTTGTTTTTTCTCTCTTCATGAAAATCACAACTTGACATTCGTTTGATTTAATTTTATTGAGTCACTAGTCGCAATAGTACAGCAGAAGCAGATACACAGACAATAGTAGATACAAGTTAGAAACAAAGGTATAATTTTTTTCGAAATTGATTCACGAAGATGAATATTTTTTTTTCAAAAAGTAGTATTTTTTTTATCTTTTTCAGGAATCACCTTTTCAGAGATAGACATTTAGCTTATTTTTTTAAATTATTGACTTATTTTTGTATACTGGTATTTGTATATTTCAGCATAAAAAAATGAAAATCTAAACTGGCTTATTTTAAAAAGTATACAAAGTAAACAAAATAAAATTTTAATAAATTTTAATTTTCGAATTTTATATTCATTCTGCCGCAGAAAATTCTGAATCAATACTCAGAGTCAATATTTGTGCTGTTCTAAAGTTTGTACATACTGCATTACACTGTAAGCAATAAGCCTTTTGATGAAATTCTCTAAAACAAAATAACCTAAACATTATACGAATCTAAACTTTGTACTGCAGGGCTACACTTTTAGTAAGTGATTATTCATTTTTTTTAATGTAACTTTAGTTTATATTATTACATTTTTCCCCCTCAAAAAAAAAGGTTTCAATGAGTTGTAATAGTGACTTTATTTACCCGCATCTGTGAAAAGTTTTAGTATTTCATTCTTCCTATTAAAAATAGCAATAGTTTCTTCTTTTTTTTAATATGATTTTATTTTTATATTCCAATCAACATCAAAACAATAGCACAACCTCTCCTTCTCGTAGTAATCACAACGCCATCGTTTGGTGACGCTGATCCCAAACCTCTTAGCTCAGGTGAAATATTGAAGGGAAAAAAAAAGAAAAAGAAATACCTGGTTTGTCTCAAGGGAAATTTAGCTTCAGTTGAACTGTAGAAAAGTCTCGAGATAGGTTGTTTATATTTAGTCTCCCTGTTCTGGTTTTATTATGTTTTGTCAATAATAAGGACTTGAAAAGAATAAAGCTGAGCAGATGGGACAACTGCAATAATGTTACATTCCAAAATAAGAATCAAAGAAAGAAACAACAGTTATTAATTGAATTATTATTTTCTGTTTTTAACAAGCATATTAGTCTTTGTAAAAAAAATACAAAACAACTAAAAAGCGTTTTGAAATACTGTAAATCGAATGGAAGCATTTTAGGATATCAAATTTTGTATTTCTATGAAGCTCTTGATAGATATTACAGCTTTACCACCGCCTGCCCATCTGTCCATTTTCTCATGGAATCCGAAATATACACTCATGTTTGTGAAAATTGCAACAGCCTGACGGAACCATCAGAATGGAAGAAAATTTATTACATACATTACTAATAGTGATACAAACAGACGATTGGAGTTTCAGAGCAATGCAACAACAATATTTGCAAAACGTCAGTATGGTGTAAAGCCTCACGAGCTGTAATAAGAGCTGATATACGCCTGTGGCATCGAATCAAACAGGCCTTGAATGTGTTCCTGGGGTATCGCCTGCCAGGCTACTTCTATCGAGTCCACAGTTCATCGGTATTGGCTGCTCGATGACAATGACGGGCTGGTGACAATTACTATATTCCAGACATGTTCAATAGATGACATATTGAGCGAACATGCAGGCCAGGGACGAAGAGGTATGTGCCTGGCTTCGAAGACGGCCTGGACATTTCTGGCAACAGGTGATCGGGTATTGTCTTGTTGGAATATGGCTTCAGGAGTGTGCTGAACGACTCCACAACTTCCACAACTTCCCTGATGTAGCGGTTGCTGTTGAGAGTACCCAAAATTCGTAGCAGCAGAGATCGCCTATGATACCCAATCACGCCTATTGTTCATTTTATATGACGCTGAACAATGCAGTCTGGAAGATGCCGTTCACCTTGATATCGTCTAATGCATATGCGGCCATCATTGTAATTCAAGTTGAAGCGGGACTCGTCCGAAAACATGACATTGGTGTGTTCGTGAGCCTACTGTAGCCTGAGGCGTCGATGGTTGAGGGCCAAGGGAATCCTCCGCAAAGGAATGCATGCAGGCATTCATCTGCTCAGAAGACGCTGTCGAACCGTTGAACCAGTCAATGTCAGACCTGTTGCAGTGTTCCAACGTTGTGCTAACACTCGAGCAGAAGCTGAATGGTCCGTCACTGTATGAAATCCTCCTTCACGCAAGCTGATTATTCGGTCCCTTTCAAACTCGTCGCTTGCTTATAAGCGCCCTTTGACGTCGACGAGGCATACTGACTTCAGTAGGCACGTCTACAGCTCACTGACCATGAAAAACGACTTGTCTGGATCCACACCAGTCCTCTACTTATACCTCTTACACGACAGAGGGTGCTGCTGAGTCTAGGCATGCACAATCATTCCCAAATTTTTATCATCTGCATATCGTAACCTGGTTTACATTAAGTTTCACTTCGTTTACATGTTTCCTTCATTTTTTCATGGTAAAATTGCCGCATTTTTCACAAACATGAGTTATTTATCTCAAGAAGCTGAAATTTGATTGTAAGCATAGAAATGAATTATCAGATCCTATCGATTCTATAACCTGAAATACAAGATCTCAACATACACTTACAACTGTTTTATCAATAATAAGGTTTTGGAATGAATAAAGTAGAGCAGATGGGAAACTCATTTCATCAACAAAAAATAATTAAACATTCTTCTAATGAAATTGTCTTTGCTTGTGAAATTTCTCATTGAAATGAATTTCAAACTAACACGTTATATTATATATTCATTGTTATACGCAGCTTTTATATCCGCAGAGTATTAAAGATTTGCCTAACTTTTGGAAAATTTCTTAAAATGCCTTGCTCAGAAAAACAGTTATTAGAAAAGTGTTTTAAAATGCAATGGTTTTCAATTTGTTTTATTTATTATAATAAAAAAAAGAGAAAGCATTTAAACATTCTTTTAAACATGGAACCATGGTTGATAGCTTTTGAAAAAAGGGATGGCCTTTATTTATTTTGCGATTCATTTTCAAAGTTCTTCAATTTTGAAGGAAAGCCGATACACTTATAACAGAAATTAACTGAAAAATTGCCGAACTATTTGTGACATCATTGGTTCCATTACCTGCTGTTTCGTTTTTCTTAAAAAGTATCACAAAACAAAAAAAATTAATTGGCCAGTTGGTGAATTTTAGATTAAGTACATATTTAATTCAAAAATAGGTGCAGTAAATAGAAATTATTTCGTCTTCTTTAATATTTTTTTTAACCGCAAACTCGTCGGAACGGAAATTAACTAACCAAAAATTGCCTTTTTCTGTATTTTTGAAGGCTAAAAAATATAATTTTATTTTAACCAACTTTTAAATCTATAAAAGCAATAAAATTTGGAAATATTAATTGAATATTAATTTTGAAACTAGGATGCTTGGAAATTTTAGGAGGTTTGATTCATATTCGATCTATTGAATCTCCTAGGATTTCTGGAATTCTCTGAACGTTAGCGCTCTTTCACATGACGCGACCATGGCAGCGCCACCATGATCGCGCCGTCAGGTCGTTCTATAGATTTCAGTGGAGCCTTTCACACGTGGCCGCTTGGTCGCTTCTGACCGCGCGGCCAGGATTCTGGTCGCGACATGACGCAATTTTTCAAGCCGCCAGGCTGGCCGCGCGATCACCATCGTTCTATAGATTTCAGTGAAGCCTTTCACACGAGACGTGATTTTCGTTGCGACCAGAATGTCGTTTCTGTTTATTTTCACTTTGAGAAGTGTTGAAACATTTTAGAGAATGGGGACTTTTGACGCTGAAAAATTCATATTAAGGTGGGGCCAGACCAAGTTCCAACGCAAACGAACGCCAACTCTGCCGAATGTGTTTGATGTGGTTAGGGTTGGAAACGATTGGAAAGGATTGTGATGTTGATAAAATGTTGTCGTTCACATCGGATTTAGTTTTGAATTGGAAAGCGTTGGTTGTGGTTCGGCCATTTTACGCAGCAAGGTATTGAATTGAAATAGTAACGACAAAACCTTCGGGCGACTTTTACTGTTCAACTGAAACAAACATGGTGAAATTATCCACTTCAACGGACCTAATTTTTGGCGTAGCCGCTAGAAGCCAGGACCTGTCTGAAACATAACTAATCTTGGTAAATTGTAAACGTTCTATTAATAAAACGAAGGATGGGCCTTACTTGAGACCGGGCCTTTTTTGGCCCATGTACCTTATTTTTTAAAATATAATAACGTAATAATTAGGTAAAAATCTAGATACAAAGATATTCTAAAATATTAAAATCTAATATTAGCTGTAAACTTATTACAAGTTAATATTTATTCAAAAACTTTTCATTCAAGTTGGAATTTTAGAAGAATTTTCATATTATTTTTAACAGTAAAATTTCCATTGATTTTGAGAAAATTAGATCTGTAGATAATGAACTATGGACCAGAAACCATCAACTCTTAAATACCAATGAGCAATTTTTTTTCCCAACAAAGTTTTAAACAGTCTTAGAATTTCTTGGCGAAAGTTAGCAGACCAACTATACCTTGTTTTTTAATGAACTTAACATATATGTGCCACAATCGCCAAATAAGGAAATAAACTGATGACTTAGTATATCCTGGAAATCCTCAATGCAGCTACTAATGATTCGGTGTTAGAAGAACAAGTTTCTGTTAGTAAAAAAAAAGTCAGAACCTTCACAGTCAATCCAAGGGTCTAATTTGGAACGTTTTCCAATATTTTAAAGAGACAAGAGTGATCGATATCTATTTATGAATTAATAGAAAGATCGGCCATTGCTACAAATTTGTCCGTAACGGTGAATTGTTAACGAGGGAAAATCGAACAAAGATGGCGACAGATCGCTTCAACGCCTGGGAAGAAACGATCACATCGAAGCCAGTTTTGGATGTAGATGAGTTTGATTAATCTGTTGTCACGAAATATGTGAACACGAAATAACATTTGGCAAAGGACAGCGGCTTATTTAGGCCACACGGGAAGCAACAGTGGATTTGTGGCTGACTTTGGAGTCCCTTCTCATCGCTTCTTCGGATGACAGTTACGAAAGTGATTTTCTTGAAAGCTTTCATGCTCTTCAGATTATCCTCTGTATTGACTGTTTCCTGGAATTCATCTAAATATAAAAAGGCTCTTTTCAGGGCCACTAAATACAAGGAAGAGACCAATTTGTTTGGTTCAAATTACAATAATAAGTTGAAACACTACTTCATTACCTTAATACATACATTTAAAATAAAAATAGAATTAAAAAAAATGATTTTTAAGCAAAGTTTAAATCAGAATTACATTAAGAAACTAATATAGTCGAACATCATAACGGTAACCATGGTTACTTTTGTTAAGGCTTCTTACAGCACTTCAAGAGAATAAAAGGATCATTTTTCGATTGGCAATCGTTTTTTGTTTTTTGTTTTTAGAAAACGTTCTTCTCATCCATCGAAATCTTGGCAACGATTGACAAAGCTAATTTCTGTTGATACATTTAGTGAAAACCATTTCCACTGTTAGTATTGTAGATTTCAAATTAATACTTTTATATTTGTTTGGAAAGTTATTGGAAACATAGTGATCCAGTTTAAATTTTTTATTTGGATTAAATAATTATAATTTTAAATAATTATAATTTTAAATAATAATAATTTTAAATTATTTATATGGATCTCAAGAATTGCACAGAACCGCAATTCTTCCAATAACTCAATCTATAATTAAGTCAAACAAAACAAAAAAACTAAAAAAAGAAAAGAAAACAAAAAATATTCTTGTGTGATATCTTAGCAATTACCAACTGCAGGCCAGTTTCTTTGGGATGCCATATTTGATTTTTGTTTTCTTGGAAAACGATTTGTTCTAAATTCTGTCATTCTCTACAAATACAAGTTGTTGTTTTTTCTTGAAATTGTTTTTAGCAAATGTTCGTGACTAACTTCACATAACATAACATAAAATGGGAGGTAATATAAAGTCCCTAACACTACGGCCTCAAAAGGCCTATTGTGTATCCCAATGTCCTTAATTCTGCATAAGTCCTAGGATTTTACCAATCTGTAGTGTTTTATGCAGGGGTATTGTCACATAGTTTGAGGGATTGGGAAAACCCATATCTATCAACTTGTGTCTAGTGCTCGCAAGCGCTTCACACTCACATAGTATGTGTGCTGCTGTTTCATCAGCTTCTCCACATCTTTTGCAAGTAGGATTTGAAACTATTTTTATATTAAAAAGGTGTTTCATTAAGTGACAGTGACCTGTAAAGAGTCCTGTCAAGATTCTAGTCTGGTTCTTATTTAAACTAATAAGTTCGCTGGCTCTTTTTCTTAAAGGCTCTTTAATAAAGAGCTTTGAGTATGTTCGTGACTATATATAAGGGGATTATAATTAAAGTCGGCCTATTTAGAGCATCCTGCAACCAATGGTCGGAGAAAAAAAAAGTTACAAAATCATCCACAAGAGGGTGCTTTTTGCTAAAACAATGAAAATAATTGTAGATAAAAATTAAACATGCACTGCCCTAAAAACCGATTACGGTTTCAATTTTAATGTTTCGGTTTTTCTTATTGTAAAAATGGTCGAAATGTCATCACAATCGCATAGGGTTAATCTTTACACAAAGAGAAAACTGTCTGATTTGCATACGCACAAGCAAGGCAGTCAACATCGTGCTATAAATAATCAGTGTGAACCGAGAACGTGTTGTTAGCAGCAGCCGCGACGACGATGACTTTACAAGAACGTCCATTGATGGTCAAGTTTTATTACGAAACTCATGGTTAAAAATACGGCGTGAACCGACGTCAATACGACGTCACGGTGAGAAAGATGATGAAAAAATTTGAAGAAACCGGATCTTTCAGTGCTCAACGTGGCAGAGGACGAAAGTGCATCGCTGATCATGTGATTGAAGATGTTGCCATTCAATCGTTCAGCAGTTGTTCGAGAATGATCCAGATTCAGGTCGTGCCCGAGCCGCATCACGATGATCAGATCTACCCTGGACCACAGTTAGAAAGATCTTGAGAAACTTAATTCATTTATTTCAATTTAAGATCAGTCACAGACAAGAACTGTTTCCAGGCGCCAAGGAGAAACGACTCACATTGGCATTAACTCTTCTGGCGAGAATGGAGTTAATATGTCGTGGACATGGGACATTCTATGAAGCGATGAAGCACACTTTTATTTGAATGGCACTGTGAACACCCTAAATTGCCAAGTGTGGGCTGAAGAAAATCCACACGTTTTCCACGTCTCTGCACTTGCCCAAGCTTATAGTCTGTGTGGGTTCACGTGCAACATTATCCTGGGTCCTTATTGTTATGAAGAAATTACTGCTAATTGTCCTCAGACATGTTCCGTGATTGCGGCTAGATATCGGACTGCGGATGCTCCAGAACTTTGTGATACCCCAGTCGAATATTCCCTACTGCCTGGCCACCACGGTCTCCTGATCAAACTCCAGGCGATTTTTGATTGCGGGGATATCTAAAAGATGTGGTGTATCGTGGAGCAATTGCAGAATTAACAGAATTTAAAGACAGTATAACGCTACACATGCGAACTATCACGGCTGATCACCTACGGTCAGCGGTTGAGCATACGGTTCACCGTCTGCATATGACACACATTTGTCAGGGGGAACATATTGAGCAATATCACATGACTCGTTCGAACGTCTAATACTCTTTGTGTGAAATAAATGTGTTGAACATTCTGTTTTCGTTTTCCATTCATATAGCTGTAAAAACGACACTAGGTGACGATTTTGTAACTTTTTTTTTGCGGAATCGTTGAGGGCATCCTAAGGATAGTATGTGTACAACTTTTGATGTCTATCCGACTATTGGTTGCATCTCCACGAAGCACTCTCAACAGCAACCGCTACAGGAGGGAAGTTGTGGAGGCTGAAGTCCCCTGCACAGAATTTCATATCTAAAAGTGCTGCTGGGCGGTTTATTTAAATGAATTTAATAATATTATAGAGCAGAAACC
>JAFIDM010009631.1:14353099-14364193 GCA_023159025.1 Thereuonema tuberculata | reverse complement strand
ACAATAAATCAAACTAACAAATAAACATGATCCAAATAAAAATAATAGTAAATAGACCTAATATAAATTCATCCTTCAGGAATGAACGTGAATACTAACAAATCATTTCATTTTTTGATTTTGATTGTTTATAAAAGAAAGATTATTATTATTTAGAAATCCTTGAAGAAGCTCTTTGATTTAAAAGATTGAAATATTGGAGTGAAGTAATGATTTGTGTTTATATATGAAGAGTTATTTTAATATATTAAGTAATTTTGATGTTACTTTTATAAATCCCCTTCAAATTTTTTAATTGACTTTCGGTAAACGTAATTTAAGTTTTGTGTTTGTGAATATTCAAACCAACCCAGTAGTTTTTTACATTTACTTTGTGTGTCGTTGTCCTAAAACTGGCATGCCAGTTATTGGACACGTACGCTGGCCAGAAATAGGTCAACACGTGCCAGAAATAAGACCATAGTGGCCAGTTTTAGGCCTAATGTCAACTTTCATTGTTTTGTTCAAACTGTCGAGATTTTGACTGTAAAAAACAATATTTTAAAATGTCATGCGAAAGTTTAATTGATAAAGATTGTTTACATACTTTTAGTCAGCTCGTGCAGAATGTCTTTATTGCCAAAACCTTCAAATTTCCGAGTCTTTTTAAGAGTATCCACTGTCCCACTCAAGACCTAAGCCAGGAAGCCGGTGACTCTCTGGATGGGTTTACAGAATGCCCTCTTGTGATGAAAAATAAAAACACTATGGGCTAAAGCGCTAGTAGAAATGGATGCCTTAATGTCCAAAGCCTATTTTCTAAACGCAATGATGTCTTGTAATGAAATTAAAACTGAAATAAATACAGAAAATAAAACTGGCCAGTTTTAGGTCATGGCCAGTTTTAGGTCACTTTACCCTAGTTAATTACAGAAAAGGAGCTGCCATCTGGCGGTGATCAAAAGAGCCCTCATTATAATCAATTCTATGTAAACAACAGCGGGTGCCATGTACGTAAACAAACATAAATAAATAAAACCAAATTTGATATAAAACAGCTTTAAAATTTTCAAGTATTATTATTACAAGACTGAAACTATTGAAGTTAAAAAAAAATAATATTCCTTTATATATTTACATATTCCTTCATGGCATTTAAAATTTATATTCCTTTATGGAATATAAAGTTTTTAGTTGGGTATATTTATGTTCTGAACTTTTAATACAGTCTGCCAACGTTTTTCGACGGTTCAATTTACGACGACTCAGATTTACGCCAGTTTAGAATTTAGGGCAAAATAAGAAAAACATATTGTAAAAAAATTAAAAATCCGAAAAGAAAAAATGTTAAATTCTTGAGCCAAAATGCATTGGTAACGGGGAACGCCGTTACTTTGAATATCCCGAGTTGATGGCCTGTGAATACTTTGATAAATAAGTTATGTATTACAATTATTAGTGATAAAAGTTTTTAGAAAGAAACGTGCCCATGCCTGGCAAATGGAAATTACTATATATGTACGTAATAATTAATTTTTTATTTATTATTTTATGTTAATTTACTAGGCTAATGACAGTGTTTGCCGTTGCGGCGTGCCTAGTGGATTAGATGGAGGCCTCCCACGAAGTAGATCCGTCGGAACAAGGGTTCGAATCTGGGCGTAGGCATCGATATATGGAAAATTTTCTTTCCTGTGTTGTTTGCTTCTTCATCTTTTTCTTCGGGTCTGAAATAATTTCTTAATGATTTCCTGAGGATGGCAACGGGAAACCCCTTCAGTATCTTTCTACAGGTTATTCTATAGATTTTTCTAGAGATTCACCATTTTGGAAAAATAGACATCGAAAGAATACAGACTTTTGATACGAAGATCGGACTTCGGTGCGATCCGTTACACAACACAATGAAAGTAGGGGAAGATGTTGTACCTTTGACCGATTGTACCTTTGACCACTCTTGATTGTGATCTCATCTATGAGCATACTTTAAAAGCTTTTCTGTTTAATGTGTAATATTCCCACTATTTGCGCCTTTAAACCTTCAGTAGCAGTTAGATCTTTAACTTGCAAGGAGTGAAAAATGTTTTTATAATTCCATCACGGAAAAGTAAGTATTTTGCAAGTGAATGTTTCTTTAATAACATTGTTTGTTTTCTTTTGATTATTATATTAACAAGAATGAGTAATACATATATGCCTATAGAATAATTGTTGGGACTTTTAAGATGACTGGATTAACCTAAAAATTGTAGCATGGCGAGAAACGTAAGTTCGACTGATGTTGTACCTTTGACCACAGCAGAGTGTTGTTCCTCTGACCAGGTCAAAGGTACAACATCACTTAATAATATGTAAATGTTTTTACTTACTGTCATTTTAGCATTATGTAAGATGGAAATTTAAATATTTTTTGCCAATTTTTTTTTTTTTTTACCAAGTCTTATACAAAGATAGTAAACAATCGATTGTTTGTCCACGACTTTGAGTCTGATGTTAAATATTTATCAGGGAAAAGTGTTTTCGATCTTTCAGATGAATGCCGTGAGTTGGAAAAGGAATTAAACTTTGAAAAAGAAGATTTAGTTGAAGAAAATTATGTCCTTGTCAAGCTGACAACAATAACAAAAAAAAAAAACAAGAAATACTTTGTGGCCCAAATAAAGGAAGCAGCATGTGATTATTTTAAGTTCGGTATTTTTTTAAATATTTAAGACGGCAAAATTCATCCAAGAAAAAATCAGTTCTACGACGTAGAACTACAAGATATTGTGGCCAGGCTACCAAATCCAATCCCAGCTGGCGGCACAGCCAGCTCGACTTTTAAAGAATATCTTCTCTTTTGGAGTTGAATTTTTTGAGTAAACGGGCAGAAGGAGGCTACTTAAGCCATTAGAATTTATTTCATGTTTTATTATTATACTTTGAATTGCATATATTTGCCAAATGTATACATTTCTGAATAAAAATGTAAGTAAATAACTTGTATCTAACTGTCAGTTTCTACTACCACCTGGTTAAAGGTACAATACCCTCCGGTCAAAGGTACAACACGGTATAGTTGACCACAAGGTATAGTTTTTTTGTAAAATAAAAATAAAATACTTATACTGAAAATATAACATATAAAGTACATGCAAATGATGGCAAGATGAGTGAAGATCACATGTATCCATTCAGGTAAGGATTTACTTGAGTACAAAAAATTAGAAAATTCATTTAGTGAAAACTGGTCAAAGGTACAACACCTTCCCCTACTCAAATATTTTACATTAACTTTAGTCTTATAAACTATTAACATGGTTTAATTAAATAAAAACAAATTTTTGGATGTGTGGAACCCCCCCATTTACATTGTGTAATTGGTTCGTTTTACGTCGATTCGATTTACGACGCCACTGTAGGAACGCAACACTTACTTAAAACGAGGACTGCCTGTATATTAAATAGTAATATAAAAATCAAATATTACATTGCAATAGTAAATTTTAATAATACCAGTTTATCAAAATTTTATATTAATACTATACTATACTAATTAATAGTAATAATAATAATAGCCACAACAACAACAACAAACTATTTTAAATAATGCAATTATATTATTCATTTTGGTCACATGTTTTGAAAGGTATATTTCAGCATTTATATGATGTGGGGGAAGGGAATTTCTCTAACTAACCTAAACAAAATTTACTACTGAATAAATCTAAGACAACAATTCCCAAAACTTAAACAAGATGTGATTTTTTTTTATATATATAATGATATATTTTGAAATAAATATATAAATAATTCAAAAATGCATCTGTTAGTCCCAACTGTGCTAAGTTTGTAATTATTCGTATCTCTTGACATTATATATTACTTACTGCAACAAACTTTCTAAATACACTCATTACCAAAACAAAACGACCTACCTAGAAGGAGTTGTCCGATTGTAATGAAATTTCGTATGCAAAGACATTGGGACTGCCCATGCAAATGATTCAACTTTGGTGTCCAATGAATGAATAGCGAGAGCTACAGCGCATCGAAACTGCGCACTCAGCAGATGTATATAAGAAGCAGGGAATGTGGATGACCTAGCCCGACAATTGGAGCAAATTTGGCAAGAAATACCGCAGGAGACCATCAGGGAGCTTTATCACTCTATGCCAAGTCGTGTGGCAGCTTGCATTCAAGGTAGAACAGGGTCAACACCTTATTGAGCTCGTTACTTTGTAACTCTGAAATAAATCATTCAATTTGTCTGAAATTTTAATCATTTTCTATTCTGTACATAATCTTCCTCTCCACCATTTTTTCTCTCAATCGGACAACTCCTTCTAGGTGTGTCTTTTTTTTGTTAATGAGTGTATAATTAAAAAATATTTTATTTTCTAGACAAAAAAAACCTAGAGATATCGTATCGCCTGGTGCTTTATTGCAGTAATCATGAAGGTGAAATAATTTACTTTATTATTCTTATCTTTATTAATTTTAGTGCTTTATGTTTTTGTATTAATTTCTTTTATTTTGGCATTTATTTTTATTCCAATTTAAATCATGTAAACAATTTATAATAATGAGCATCGTTGTGCATGTATTAAACGAGATTTTATTTAAACTATTGCATCACATGTTGCCATCAGTGGATATTCTTATAATTTCAGTGGTCCAAAAATATTGACCGATTTTCAATATTTTTGTACCGCTGAAACTGGGAGAAGATAATTTTCTCACAAAGTATAAAAATCGGTTTGCATTGCCTCTTCCCGTCGTTGTGACAACGAACAATTATCAGTCAACAACATCTCACAGTATGGATTTTTTATGTTGGCATTCGTTTTCAATGTGGTTCTGCTGAAATTTTTGTCTGTAAACAGAGAGGTCCATGAGCTTCTGTTTGTAAACAAACGGATCCATGCTTGGACTTGTTGTTAATGTGTTTTCGACCACGGACATCATGATAGCCACGCGTTCATTTATCATTGGTCATTGGTTTCTATGGTTTCAACGCCTCTGTTTTCTATGGATATCTGATTGGTTGTATTTTGCTATAAATACTTGTGTTACTCTTTTTACTTATTCTCCAATGATGTCCCGTCGGCCTTCT
The DNA here is from genome assembly GCA_023159025.1 of Thereuonema tuberculata. Taxonomy (NCBI): domain Eukaryota; kingdom Metazoa; phylum Arthropoda; class Chilopoda; order Scutigeromorpha; family Scutigeridae; genus Thereuonema; species Thereuonema tuberculata. The sequence continues at coordinate 14,359,119 of JAFIDM010009631.1, read as the reverse complement.
GGACGAACGTAGTAAGGAGCATTTTAATTGTATATATCCCCTTTTTGATTTTAATCAGATGAAGGAGAAAAATTTTAAACATTTAAATATTCCGTAGGTCAACTAGGTCATTGTTTTTATTTTCGCAGGGTTTCTTCTGCTTCAACTTTTAAGTGCGTTTTTTTTGGATGATGGAAAGGGATTAAGTTCGATAGACAGTGGCGCTGTGTCAGCTGAAGTATCTGAGCTGAGAATCAAACGAGGACTCGGTAAAAATATAAAGAAAAAGTAAGAAAATTATAATTTTGTCACTTTAAAGTACATTCCTAATCAATCAACAAACTATATTTTATTTTTGCATTGTGAAGTAGGTTGTGTAGTAATACGAAAATTCTATGTAGAATACATGTATATTATTAATATGTTCTGGTTACGCATAGAATTTAATATGAGTCTAATAAATTAGAAATAATAACAAGATAAATTAATGCTTTTAAACAGTGTTAAAAGCAAAGCGGCCTCATAATTTGCACAATTTTATAAACAAAATGTGTTCAGAAGGGTCGATATTGGGGGGGGGGGACACTATCGCCGTTTTCTTCTTTATCGGAAGAAACCATTTTTGCCCTTCCCAAAATCCGGTCAGGGAGTGGTCCCAGAGGTCCGATTGTTTGGACATGGTCACGTACTTTTTGATGTGAACACAATGGTGAAGGTTTCATTCTAGCATCTCTAACCGTTTGGCCACTACATAGTGTGACATCCAGCAAGCATTAAAACAGTCCCCTATATTTTACACGCAAGCTGTAAAATGGGGGCCGCTGAAAAGACAGATTACAAAGCTCAGAAACTACTTAATTAATAAATACATTGATAAATGAAATAAATCAATAAATTGATTTAAAATATGTTGAACAGAGATATAACCTACATGTATATGTGGAGATCTTTTTCTAAGAAAGAACTAAAGATAAAGTTTGAAATTCATTTAATTAAATTAGGATAGAATTTTATAAAATAAAATTAGATTTGAATCCAATTTTCAAAAATCAAATAACAAATATACAAGGGAAATCATCTTCCATTTATAAAATCAGACAGATTCCTACAAAACTGACGTGTTCTTCAATTACACTGTTGAACAAAAAAATAATACCTTTTTATTTCTGGAGAAAAAAGTTGGGATTTCTATTGCAATTTTTGCGCTGATTTAAAATCTATATTTATATTTTCTCTTTCAGGCAAATTCTATGAATTACCGGGATTTCAACTTTTTTCTAATATTCATACTATTTTAAGATTTATATTGAGTGAACTCATAAAATAACTTAATCAGTCTTATTCGATCAATATCTTTAGTCTATTATGTTAAAAATTATAATTGTGATATGTAATTTAAATATTCACCAAAAACTTTGTTCTATAATATTTATTCTACAAATATATTTAATAAAATTGTTGCATATGAACAAAATTATATACATTCCCTTTTAAGTTTTTTCTTTTGTGGTGACATATCTTCCACTTTGGCTCATTATATTTAATGAATTTGAGCATTTTCTTTAATACTGTATCTCACAAGTTTCTTTAGCCAAGCTGGCATAAGCGCCTGGAAAAGAAGGCGTTATATTGCCTTTATGCAGCAGAAACCCTTCAGACTGGTTTTCGATGCATCTGGAAAGCCTCTCCAGTCCAGTGGATCATACTTAAAGTCCAGAAGTTTCATTAAGCCACCAATGTCGCTGCAGAAATTCAATGTGTTATCAGTTGCAAAATAGCTAACAAAGCTTATCTCTATGCCTAAATTCAGTAATGTTTGTAGTAGGTTGGAGAAGATTATATTCCTGGAACTCAGCAGTTCTGCTTTTTGTTTACTTAAGCCTAAGTAATGGCTAAATTATAACAAGGTTTGGATCACTTGTGCCCTGATACAGATGGTCATTTTTCCTAGGAGATGATGGTGGTTCCTAATTGCTACTTTCTTCACTCTCATTGTCAATTTCAATTTTTTGGTCTCGAAGATACTGAAAGACTTTGAGAGTCTGGCACTGGTCTTATTGCAGATTGTAAGTCTATGTAAGTATGTGTCTCTTAGATTTCCTGTTTGTAAATCCGTGTGATCTCGTCAGATAGAAATAACAATTTTTGCTCTCTCCACAATATGAGTACAGCAAACCAACATGGAGTTTTACCGTTCCACCAATTAGTCAATTTTACATAACACATTGCACACCAAAAATGTATCACCCACTCCTTATTTTGATCTCCAATTTCCATTTCAAAATAATGTAGGTCTTCTTTATGATGGATGAAATCTTTCTTCCTCTGCCTTGCGAAGGTGAACTCTCCACAGATGTATCTAAATCTATCTGGTTGATTTCGAATGGCACGGCGATGAAGCATTTTCTAGAAAATTTTAAATATTTGCTATTGATTAGACTTTTATTAAGAACAATTAGATAATGGCATGTACGTTCTTAACTAAATTAAAATTTACACTCAATTTATATATTCAGCAACAAGGTAAAAAACTCTGTGAATTTGAGTAAAATTAAGCTTGCGTATCCTTATAACTAGAAAACAGTAACTTTTAGCGAAATTCTGATTGAAGATTTGTTCCCCATAACAAAGTGCGTTTGAAACTCTTATTTCATCTAAGAAAAAAAACAACTTTGTACAACAGTGTTAATTGTCTTGTATTAACTTTAGTGAACTGCAAACAATTGGAACTATTTGACGAAATGAAGGACCATTTGTTACTCTGCACAGGTAAAACTCATGGTCATTCATTTCGTCAAATAGCTCCAATTGTTTGCCGTTCACTAAAGTTAATAATCAGACAATGAAAACTACATCAGTTCTATTGGAAAATATTTCTAACAAATATATAGGATTCTTAAGATCCTGTAAAATAATATTTTGTTGCCTTATGTTTGATTTTGCAGCCTTATGAACAATATACTAGAAAGAATAATAGATTATAAGAAAATAGGATTTATATATTTAAATACAGTAAAACCTCTTTAAGTCGTCACCCGGATAAGTCATCACTCCGCTTAAGTCGTCGTTTTCCTTTGGTCCTGACAAGGTCTCATAGACAATAATGTAAAATAACCCTCTTCCACTCGTCTCCAAATTTAATTCTACTCCGGATAACTCGTCACTCTCAAAAATGGCGAAAAGCACCTTTATTCTCAATTTTGCCTGCTATCTTTTCAACCCCACCCGTTCACTCTAAGAAAGCCTAACCTTTACGGGGAATTTTCACGTGGGAAATTCATTTGGGAAATTACACACTTCTCGCTGCGACTCTTGTCAAGAGTAGACCGTTTTTCTTGACAGCTACTTAGTGTGATTTTATTTCATAGCGAGCAAGCCCCGAAAATTTAAAAGCGATCGAAATTGTTTTTCTTCCTCCAAATGTAACTGCACTTCTTCAGCATTTAGATCAAGGGATAATTCTTGACTTAAAACGAAAGTACAAAAAAATGCTTGTAAAGGACATGATAAAAGCCTTGGATAGGAACGAAAAGCTAGAAGTTTCGGTTTTAGATACGATTAACTATGTGCACAAAAGTTGGAGTTCCATTTCATTACAAAGTGTTTCGAATTGTTACCAGTAATCAGCACCTTCATCAATCAACACTGTTGGATTATTTTAATGCCAGTAAAAGAAAATAAAATATGGTAAGTATAAAATGTGTTTTTTTTTTTATTTTCCACTCATTCATTTGCAAGTATTGATTTCTGAAAATCTTCTTTTTCTCACCGAATCCTACAGCAATTCATAAAAATATTGTATTTCAGTTTTTTTTTTTTTTAAATGCACACTCCGCTTAAGTCGTCAAAAATGTTCGGTCCCTTGAGTGACGAATTAACGAGGTTTTACTGTATTTATTTATTATATATTAGCTGATGATAAAATAGGTGTAAAGTTAGAGAATCTCCTTCTATGCTTTTTAAATTTTAAATATCCTTTTTAAAGCAATATATGTTTGTTTTTAATTAATTTTGAAAAGCCATAATATTAATCTTGCTAAAATTAGTAACTTAAAGAATCATTTTGAAAATATATTTCAATTTTGATGATCTTTAAAATTTTATAGTCTTCCATAGCCGACAACGAATTACTAATTCTATCTTAAAAATAATTTTTTTAATTCTTTTTTAAAATTAGTTCTTTTAATTAATTATATTCTTTTGATAAAATTATTTGTACGTTCTTGCAGAACGTTTCTAAATTTGATTATAAGCTTTTTTTTTAATTATATCCTGATTTTTTTTAATTCATTGTTATGTTTCAGGCTAAAGAAGGCACTGAAGAAAGTTGCTGAAGCTGTAGTCATTAACAAAGTTGCAGGAGCCGTTGAAGGAGCTGTAGGAAAGTGATATGATATTGTGTATGTCACACCTACAATCATTTAGTCCTCAAACAAATCAACGTATTTGTAATCTATGGCAATTCCGATGCTTCCAATGTCCGCATACATCTCTGGATATCTTCCATCTGCAATGGGAAAGAAAAGAAAATTCATACAATGTATATACGATACCAATTTCTTTCTGTAGAGTTACAGATGACGTCACGTACCCTTCGAGTCTCTAAGTTTAGATTTCCTATACTATGATTGGCCAAAAACATGTTTTAAAATTCAATTTTGCCAATTAAATAGCAAGAAAAGTTGAGTGACATTCACTCATTTATGAAAGTGTAAATAAAATATTCAGATCTCTGTAAACTTACGATAACAGCTACTTTAAGTTCTAGGACTATATCTTGACATCAAGTATTTTAGAAAAGAATTAAAAAGTCTTATGAAAAGATAGGTCTATTAGATATTACGGATATCTATAATGAGATACATCCTTATTTGAAATTTGTTTTTTTGATCTAATTGTGCTTCATCGTAATATGAACAATTACTTTATAAGAAATTAATAATTTATGTCTTTTTTTTAAAGATGTATTTATTACATATTATGTTAATATAAAGATGAAACATAATTACCGTATACTCTCGATAACTCGAACTTCGATATGTCGAAAACCTTGATATGTTGAAAAATTATTTTTCCCCTTGATATTACATATTCATCTAATGTTAATTTTCTTATGTCGAAGAGTTTTCACTCGATACCTTGTTACGTCGAATATTTTTTGAAGTAACAAATGAATTTTTCCAGAAAAATCGCCCTTCAGTTGTGTCGAAGCAAATAAAGGTATTTAAAATAATTGTAACAATATTAGTTCATTATATTTTACTACATTACATTGAAAAGAAGTAGTAAATTTAATGTAATTATTTTCGACTACTAATAAAATGAAAAATATCATTTCTGTATTTAGACTTATTGTCAACTATCATTACATATTTACACTTATTCTCATCTATCAAGACTCTAATTTCAGAATATTATTCCTTATCTTGTGTTTTTATGTGAATTTGTATATTTTGGTTATGATCTTGTTATCTCGAAAACTTGCTATCTCGAATTTTTTTTAGCATCCCTTCGACTTCGAGATATCGAGAGTCTACTGTATTTAAATTAGAACAAAATTCAAAAATAAGAGCTGAAAAAAATATCTGAATAAAATGAATAAAAATCTTTGAAAATCATTATCCTGAATACATAAATTTCATGGAAAATAATAGAAATGATTCCAAGATCTTAAGATTCATAGCTTTGCAATAATAATTAGAATTCTTCTATCGACAATAATTTTTTCCTACAGATTCTGAAGATAAAAGGATAATTATTGAAATCTTTGAGTTGCATTTTACTTTATTCGTAAATGCAGTTACAATTTTCGTCTATTCTACTTTTATATAATGAATTTATTAAAGAAATTGTAAAGAAATTTATTAAAGAAATAATAAAAGATGAATAAATTATGAGCTTTCAGAATACCTTTGTCTCTGTTGTCACACTTAGCTAAAATAATAAACTAAAGAAAATTTGGTTATGAAAAATAACAAAAAATAAAAAAGGACTGAAAAGACTTCGTTAATTATGAAATCAGATGGAATTTTCAATGATAA
>JAFIDM010009631.1:14324291-14337446 GCA_023159025.1 Thereuonema tuberculata | reverse complement strand
ATTTTAGTTGTGGAGCTTGAAAAAGAAAGCCGATTAGGCATTCGAAATATCGTAATATGGAGACTTTAGTTATAATAAAAGAAGTTTTATAAGTTAATGGTATTATTTATAATTAATAACTATAATTTTTTGCGAAGGAAAATTTATTTTTAAGCACAAAAGAATGTTTATGTCTAGATGTTTAATTTGACTTTAAGTAATTTCCCATAAACAACGTTATTTGACTCATAATAAGAAGAAAAAAAAATCCTGAAATTTCAATGGAAGACTGAACAATAAAGTAATTTTTCGCTGTTACTTTATTCGAAAAAGAAAATATGTGAAGATAAGGAAAAAGAGTTTAGGTATATTTTTATATAGAAGTTTAATCTATTAAAGTTTTGTTCATTTTTGTACAGTACGAGCAGTAGTTTTAGCTTTATGAAATTTGCTATCTTGTTGTTTACTTAAAAGAAAATTTAATGACACTACCGTATTTCTTCTTCATCTCACTCCTTCTAGACATATTGTTAATCATCATCATCTTCTTATATCATAAAATAAATGTAAAATTAAAAATAAATTTAAAATACATTTATTAGACAGGAATTTTCGAAGAGATTATTTCCTTCTCTTCTTCTTCAGCTACAATCATTTTTAACAAATATGGGAATTGAAAATCATGATATTATAACATTTCATTGTAGTAACTATCATGTTAACACTTATTCTTACATTTAACACTCATCTATTCTTACATCGAGATTGTTTAATTATTAAAAAATATGGGAAGTGAAAATTATGATATTATAACATTTCATTTTAACACTTCATCTCATCTATTCTTACTTTATTAATTCAATGAGATTGTCTAATTAAATCTCTCGCCAAGTTTGCATTACTAACCTCAACACCATTGCTTCTATTTATATTTTTATCTTTGGTATTTCGTATGCATTTATTTTACATTTATTTTATGATATAAGAAGATGATGATGATTAACAATTTAATGACACTATTCATTTTATTATTCAGGAAAAAAATTAGCATTAACTAGTAAGAATCCCAGCAGAAGTAAATCTCAAATTTTGTACATCTACCAGAAGAGTTTTGTGCACAACCAAATAAAATACATAATCTGTTTGGTAAGAGCCCAATGAATCCATTAAACAATAAATTGCATTGTAAATATTAAAGACATTCTCCAAACTTAAGTAATTGTAAAATGTTTGTTATTCTGCTCAAAAAGTGGTAGAAACTGATATATGTAAACCAAACACAATCAGTACTACAGTCCATCGCAGGTTTTTATGGATCATTGGTAACACAGAATAACTAATAAAGGTGATATTACAACTCAGTTTCTTTCTAAAAGAAAGAAAGCATATAATAGGACATTGTTACCAACCTAACAATGGTCCACAGAAATCTGATGTATAGAGAATTTAATTGAATTCTAAAAACTGAAAATTGATGTAAATTAGGACTTACTAGCTTAGTTCAAATAAAGGGATCCTTAATTTAGCTTTATGAATATTAAAATCCGAAAATGAAGTTTGTTTAGGACAATATTAAAAAAAAATAATTAATATCATTTTTTCACAAACTGATATCAGTTTAGATTAATACACAGAAGGACAATTAACAAAATGTCACTCAGGAAATTGTCTAAATACATTCTATAAAGCAGAAGTATTACAATATTTTCGTTAAAATCTGATATAAATGATGTAGTATTATTTTGCTATCTTATGCACATTAACAAGAATTTAAGTAGAGTGCGCAGTATTCAGAAATGCAGAAGTATAAGACCATCAAAAAAGAACAGACAAGAACGTGTAGATACTTCCTGAAACCACAGAAGTGTAGCATTGCCGGATATTAATGTTATCTCGTTCAGGAATCGCTGCAGGCACAACGAACTAACAAATGCATGAATTCATTAACTTTGAAAGATGAGTGAGACGTCGTAAAAGTAAGACGTCGTTAAAATAAGATAAGACATGTGCGAATTGCATTTTACATAATTTCAAAACATATATGAGAATTCACTCATCTCCAAAACGAGAATAAAATTAATCAATAGATATGATTAGAAATTAAGTAAATGTTCAATTTTACAATGTAAATTAATTACAATGTAAATCTAAGACTGAAAATAAAACACTTCAACATAAAGTGTACATATAAATCTACAACACACTTAAAATAATTATAAAAACTTTAAAAAACTTTAAAAAACCGTAACATGTTTCAATTAGCTTCCGCTAATCATCCTCAGACGGAATGAAGGAGAAGGAATTATTCAAAAAAATCCAAAACGAACACCAACTTTTAATTGGCTCCGCTCGTTTGAGGCGAACCAATAATCGTGAAGCGCTTGAGTCCAATGCCATTTTACCGACGGAGGGGGGAAGAAGATCCAAGAATATTTAAAACCGACAGCCATAATGAAGAATGTTATCCACAGATGCCTTGGCATTATACGATTTGTATTTCAAAATAAAAAATGATTCAATAAATTTTCTAAGATAGCTATCATGCTGTTGGGCAACAATTCTAACCTTATCCCTGTCTATTTCACGATGAAATCTATGCACATGATCGGCAGTATTATACTTAAAATTAATTTCAACATAAATTTTGTTCAATTTTTGCAGAAGTAAAGAATCGAATCAATTGTGAAAATTAATTCTAGCACAACGCTGACATATCTTTACTTCCTGAGGCGTTTTATTTATAGAATATCTCCTTGAATCTATTGTTTGGTCATTTTCAACCTGAGATGGTTTTCTGAGGAAAAGGCAAACCCACCTTCAACTCATAACCTTGAGAAAACAGAACAAGCATCTGAAATCACTCCGGAACAAGGCTAATTGCAGCTCGCAGCATCGAACACAAAACAAAAGACACCATATTTCATTATGCGTCACTTTTTGTGTTACATCACAGGAATTCTATTAGAAGATTATCAAATTAGACATTGATGCTGTGTTGACTTTCAAGGAGAAATCAATAGAAATGTAGTTAGAGCCTTCATCCCCTGCCCCGCCTTTAAGTAAAACAGCAATGTTTAAGAGATCACATCACGCCCACACTCCCTGTAGAGTTTGACATCCCATGAAACTTACGAATTGAAGTCTATAGTCCTCAAAATGTTCATATTCTGTTTTCCTTTATTTATTTAAAATCGCAAAAACAAAAGGTCTAAAATCGGAAGTTCTCGATTTCCTCAAAAACCCAATGAATTTTAATTAAAACAAAGCACACGCAAAATTAAAAGAATTATACTGCATTGCTACATGTTGGAAAGAAATCCAGTAAGACACAGTTGTTTCCTTAAGAATGTATAGAATTTATTGTCACCTTTCTGCAAATTTCTGCAAAAAGTTTCAATCGGAAGAATTTTCAAATTGAAACGTTGTGTTTTAACTTGATGTTTCTAATCCACACCTTACTCGTGCGTATATAAAGTAGGCAATTTTTAATGAAAATCTTTTCCTTCTTCCAAATTTCCAGTACATCATAACACTGGTTAAAAAGTTATAAGAGAGGATTAGGACACTCATACGGACACATACTTTTTATGAATCTAATTTCCCCTAGGAAAGTAGGCTACAAAAGCGCTTAAAATCTTGCCGTAAGTAAATTAGACCCTTTTATTATCAATTTTGTCGCAGTATATCATTAATACCTAGGATTAAACATTGAAATTTAATGTTATTAAATGATTTCATTAGTCATTAAAGCAATTGGAGGGGTTTTCTTTTCTTTTGAATTTCTGTAGAAATCATTTCAAAAAATCAACATAAAAGGGATAGTTCTGTTTCTTAGAAAATAATCAGTCTTTTTGAAATAAATAAGAAAAAAAAATAGAAGCAAATATGAATTAATTAAAAAATCCATACTTCTTATTTTTTCTTTCCTTTTTATAAACTTGTGGGATTTGAAGAGTTCTTCAAAGAACTTAAGACCTACTTTTCTTAAAATAGATTAGATATTTTTTTTTTGTTGAAAAGCACAAAAAAAATATTTTAAAAAAATCTACATTTACCTTTAAATTATCATATCTACTAAATATAATAGACTAAAAAGTTTCCTCTGAAAAAAAAATCTGAATTGTTTTATTACTTTGCTAAAATCCGATTAATTTTAATTACATGAAAGCATTAGTGAATTTAATGAATTAGTTAAATGGATTTAAAACATTCTAATAGTTATCTATTAAAATTTTGTCTCATTTATGAGCTAATGTCTCAACGAGGATCCACAGAAAAAGTTTCGAATTTAAAAGTTACATTGTCTTTTGTTCTTGAATATGCACGCCAAGCTTCAAGAAGATCCATTGAAAAGTTTAAAAGTTATTGGAGGCGAGGGGGAAGCACACATGCACGATTTCATGAGCTTGTGATTCTTATGAATGTAGGTTAGTAAAATGAAAACAATTTAGATATTTATTAATCAAAATTAAAAACTATATTCTTATTATCGAAAATTTAATAAAAAGATAAAAACACACAAATATAAGTTAAATATTTATAAAAAAAATACTTAAAAAAATGGAGCCTTTCGGGTCCCTATGCGGGCAACACCCCATTTCCTTTTCAAGGTATTTTTTTTATTTTAACATGTGATTATTTCTGTGTCTTTTTATCTTTTAATTAAATTAATTTTAACCCCTTAAAAAATTTTATTATCGAAAATGGAAACTTGATTATGAATATGCTATTAATATTTCCCAAGTGTCATTTAGAAATTCCCTAGGATACATCACTAGGGGATTTCCACGTGGATGAAGATTAGATACTTCTTCATTGGATAGTTCAAAATGTTTGAGAATCGGAGAATAAGAAAATAAAAGTCACTAGGCCTATTCTTATTTAAAAATGTTTGAGAATCGGAGAATAAGAAAATAAAAGTCACTAGGCCTATTCTTATTTAAAAATGTTATTTTATAAGTTTAGAAGCTGACTTATTAAAATAATTTAATGTGATTTGAAAGATTAATGCTATTCATCAAATATCAATGATTTTATTAAAATGATCTAAAGCAAACTCTGTTTTTAGTTTATTATTCATCCGGTAGAGTTCTCCGTAGATCGAACTTCTTAGATCGTCTCAGGCTAAACCACAATTGCGAAATTAAATACTAAATGAGTATAAATATCAATTATCTTGAATAAGCAAAAAGCTAAATGATGATGATATCATGACATCTGTAATTTCTTTTGTTACATATTATTTCATTATATTCTTTCCATTGCTGATGTACTTCTAATTGCTATGAAAGAACTTTGTTGCAAAAGTGTAATCCGATTAGCCAAGAAAATTCCAAACAGATGATTAATTTAAATATAAACTCACTTAATAATGATTGTCTTACAGATTAATGATTGTAAACATTCACAAAGTAAGCATTAAGAAAATTGTCAGAATTTTAAAAGGACAATGCAGAAGAAAGTGCATAAAATTGTTCGAGAAATGGACTCCGTTACATTAAGAGGAAACTATACCACCCAGAGGAAGTGAATGGAAAATGTAAGTAAACAAAGAGATGAAAGAGATGGAACGAAATTCAAATAGAGAAAGCTTTCACTTGCAATACATGAAGAAACAAGTTTGGAAAAGGCTTCAGGGAAAAAGATAAAATGCATTAGTTACAATGATAAAGACACTAAAAACTAGAGACGAAATGTAAACAAATGAAACAGCTAAACAATAAAGCAACATTGCTGGAAGATATTGAATTCTATCACATAAAATAACCTGAAACAATGCTTACAAACCTTCGGTAGATTCCTTTCTTCCGTCCTTAAATGGCATTTAGTATTCGTCTCAACGAGAAATGTTTCTGTAGAATCAGGTACTTGGGTGAATGATCATTTAAACGTTCACAATCTCTTTCTCCTCATACTACATAAATCATTAATGATCTGACGGCTGCGCCGCTCGCCTTTCTAAATGATCATCAAAAAGATTTTGATTTTTTTGTGTATTATACATTTACTTTTTTGTTTGTCGTTAAATATATTTATCCTAATCACTTGTTTTATTCATAATATAAAGAGATGCATTGTCTTGCAAAACCGTGTGTGCGTGTAGATTGTGCATTATTGTTGAGAAGATCGACAATAGCCGAAAGCAAGTTTTAAAGTTGTATAATTCCGACTAATCGTCGAACAAGAGGACATGTTCATTGCTGTGTCAGAATATTACAGATGAGACGAGTGGAGTCATCCAAATGCAGTAAACTCACAGATTATATATGTTACATCAAGTGGTGAACTGTGTAGTGAAAAATGAATTTACAAAAATTATGCCCGTCTACAGAGTTCGAAGTTACATCTAACATCGTCGCAGTCGTTTCAACGTGAAAAATAAGTAATTTTGAGAACTATAATTTACATGCAGAGTAGAGGACAAAATAAATGGAATTTCCCAGAAGAGAATTGCAGAGAATTTGTCCAGCATGAAATAATAAAGTTAAGATGTAAATCATAACGCGACCGGGCGACATAAAGGCTTCCCTGCTAACTGAGAAAATGATCTCGGAATCCAAGGTCATGTGCCCGTCGTGTGTGTGGTGAGTGTGTATGGCAGGATAGCCGACCAAAACATCAGCCTTTGACTTAGCCTTTGACCTTACGTGGTTGACCCACGTCGATGAAAAATGAAATGTAGGCATCCTCAATAGTATCTCTAACTTTTGACACCTTATTTGTATTTCTGTGTCTTATGGTTTCGCAGGAGTAGTGGGCAGAAAAACCCAATGTTTTCTTTTATATATATATATGTACAGTATAAAGATTAGGTCCAAGGCCATCAGATCAGTTAAAGAAGAACACTGAATTTTTCAAGAGAAACAGAAACTACTGTGCAATATTTTTTGTATTCAAGGCAAGAATAAAATATCATGTCCGATATTTAGGCACTCTTATGCTGCTGTAATAGGATAAACGAAATAGCTGAGAATTTGAGGAATCATTTAAGTTCAGCAATATCACCATTTGAGGCCTACTCTATTGCAATCCACCAAAAAAAAAAAGACATTCGAGATATCAGACAACTGGTCGTTTTTATTCGAAGATGTGAGGTGAACCAAACTGAAGAGTTTTTGGAAAATGTGCTTATGCATGAGGCAACCAGTGGAACGGATATTTTTGGTGCACTCATGGAAGTTCTTAATAAATATAAATTATCATTGGACAAGTTGGTTGTCTTACAACTGATGGTGCATCTGCCGTGACTAGTATTAGTAAGGGAGTTGTTGCAAAACAAAAAGAAATTTATGCAATGAACATGATAATCATTATTTTAAACATTTTCGATTGCATTATTCACCAGCAAGCATTGTGTTCTAGATCTAAAAAAATATAGTCAAAGCAGATATTGTTCCCAAAAGGAGTAATATGTAGGAGTTAGATAAAGGCAAATATGAAATTACTCTTCATATCCTAAAATGCTTCTGTATTTATTTCGAAACCTTCAGATATTAAATGCTAATGAGGTACTATTATCTGAATTACACAACACAAAAGCCTAAGCAGGACTTAAATTGAATAGCACGGTCAATCAAACTAATCTCAAAAACATCATTCCATTATTAAGACTTCAAATAAAATCAACTCAATGCACAATAAGTATAGTTTTTAATTTATATCGAAAAATTGTAACAAGGCTTTGGTTAAAAAAAAAATAAAAAGCATTTTTAAATCGAAATAAGCATTTCCGTCAACCTATGATCAGAAATTAAACATCTTAAGATGAAATTAACCAAATAGCATTAAGTTCCTAGAATAGGGTGACCAGATTTTTATATTGACAAAGCGGGACACCATTGACCGGGGGGGGGGGGGGACCGGAAAAAAAAAAAAAAACGAAACCCCCAGTTAAAAAACCAAAAAAAAAAAACAAAAACAACGGAATCTCCAGGTTCAACAAAACCAAAAAAAATAAAAACAACGGAATCTCCAGTTCAACACCCAAAAAAAAAACAAAAAAACAATGGAATCTCCAGGTTCAACAACCAAAAAAAAAAACAACGGAATCTCCAGTTCATCAACCAAAAAAAAAATCGGGACTTTTTTAAAATGCGGGACGCGGGACAAATTGTTAAAAATCGGGACTGTCCTGCCAAAATCGGGACGTCTGGTCACCCTATCCTAGAAGGAAGATCAACACTACTTACGTTACTTGTAGAACCAATAGCTATGGACAAAGTACCTAAGAAAAGTACAACACTATTGACTCGCAGTAATCATAATTACTTAAAAAAACTATTTATGAAATAATTTTAATAGAATGTGAGTTCTAATGATACATAACGTCATTTTCATCCACCAATGTAGACTCACCTAAAGCACTATTATCATTAAACAGTAATTAAAGAGAAAACTGGAATTTTATGTACATTTAGTAACTATCCCTATAACAATAAATTTCGGACATTATCAGTGTAAGATTATCACTTTTGAAACTACTATTTATAGTAGAAATACTTAGCTTTATTGAGCTTTAACATTGAAGCCCCAACAAAGAAACAAAGAGTTATCCTAACATAGAATATTCATTTCGTTTCGACCACTCATTTTAATAGACTGCGCAGTTATTTACACAATGTTAAGACCGATCCATTAATTTTTAATGTTTTCAGACTCCCACTAATTAACCTCGGGCTTTGAAATACCACGTGTGACTATTTATGTGTTTGTTCAGAAGGATGGCGAGACAACTGCTTTTTTTTTTAATGAAGTCTTTAATTAGGAACGCCTCGTTACTTTTTGTTTTCTTAAATGAGCTTCTTCTTTTCCTGAAGAAGAAAAAAAGAACAACATTCTTTCTTTAATGTGCACAAACCATTCTTAATGTGCAATCATCAGCCTATCTTTTGAGATAATAAGTAGCTCTGTGCCGAATCCCACGGGAAACTTCTATAGCAATTTTTTTCCTGCTATTGAAACTCCTAGAACAGACAAAAAAAAAATCATTAACATGAAGGAAAATCGGTGCACGATCATCACTTTTTTCAAGGTTGTATTCACTTCAGAATTTTTCATCAGAAATTTAAATGTATAGAAGATTAAAAAGAACTTTATTTTTAGACATAGAATATTGTCGTATAAAAAGGTAAAAAGTTTGTAAGAGAAACTGCGATAGAACTCTGAACTTCATGAAATTTTAAAAGAGCTCTTGGCTGGGAAATTTCCTCTATCTTCGTTTTTATGTCAGTGAAGTAAGGAAGTTAGTTAGAAGAAAAGATCACCAGCGTAAGACATTATACGCAAGAAAATGACTTCAAATTGAAAATAATGGCACGAAGTTACAGTGCCGCTATTTTCCCTTGAGATATAACCTCTGTCTGTCTTTTTGGAGTGGAAATATGATATCAGATGGTATGATCTATTAATCACTCCTAGATTACTCATCTTCTCCTGGTTTCATGTAATTATCGTGGATATCCAACTGCCGAGGTGTCAGTGGAGATATCAGTCAGTCAAATGCTGTTAAGATTTATTAAAGTTAATGTCATTTAATTATTGTGTATGTTCATATCTTAATGAAGTCTTTCCCATTATTAACATTTAGAATCCTCGAATGAAATTTTCATGGAGTTGATACACGCTAAACAGTTAATGTTTAGCTAAACATACTGTTTGTCCACGATCAGTTGAGCCTTGGCCACGCCTATGTCACGTGGTAGGCGAAGAGTTCAAGAAGTGATTTGAGGGGTCAGTGTGATAGTTTTCCATTTTCAGGGGAAATGCACAGATTTTGTTTCTTGGTTATAACAGAGGAATTGATGATATAAAATACGACATTATATATCTATATTTCCTACATATAATAATAACTAGGTTATATTTTAACTGTAACGATATATAAAACTGATTTGCTGTTGAAGAACTGTTATATTTATACTGTTTCTTATTCATTTAAATTATGAAAAATCGTAATTATATATAAATTATATTAATTAATGTAAGTAACAAATATATACACTTCATGGTAATAATGTTTTATTTAACAATTAACTGCTGACAGTTAAAAAAAAAAGCAAAACTTGTTTAAAAACAATTCCGTAAAGTTTCACAGAACATTTACAAATATCCAAATTAAAAACATTGGCACTTGTACTAAAAGATTAAAAATAGAATTAGATTGACAATAATAATAATAACTGCATGAATTACAATGCAAGTTTTGATATAATGGAAATGAAAACAAAACTAAAATAATATAATATTGTTTGTAATAATAATAGTCAATCAAAACACCAAAATAAAATTGTTAGAATAAACAACAATATTGCAGGTGATGATTTAAATTTTTAATAATGAAAGATCGTAACTGTTTTTAACGAAATTACAAACACTAATTCTTGACTTTTTGCCAGAAATAAATGTAATCATCAATCAAAAAAAAAAAAAAAAGCTTGTTTAAAAACAATCCCGTAAAGATCCTCAGAACATTTGCAAATATACAAATTAAGACCATTGGCAATATAGTTAAATATACTCAATATTCTCAAATTATAAATGTTATTCATAATTATTTTATAAATAATTTTTTTCTTTAATAGTAAATATTTAAAAAAAAAATTTCCTAAGCTTGTTTTTTTTTTTTTTTTCCCAAATTTTTTTTTTTACAACCCTCACCCCTATTGTGAAATGTCTTCTTCGTTTGAAGAGGCGTGGCTAAGGCTCAAGTTATGCTAGACAAACAGTACATGCTAAACAGTCCCAAAAATAATTAATGAATGCCAAATCATTATGTATCATTGATGACATTCCAAACTTTATGGATCCTCCAAATTCAACAGCAACAGAAATAGTGAAACGATAGAAGAATGATGATAATACAGTGAAAACAATATGGAATACGAAGTAAATTAACTGAGAGAAATGGGTGTGTACTGAAGAGGACAGAGAAATTCTCCCCCGAGGCGACCTTACATAACGTGAGATCGGAGCTTGAGATATCATCCGGATTGCTTGTGTTTGCACAGTTCAGAGGAAGTTGCACAACCATGTGTAAACGAACGCCAAATTTCGTTGGAGGTGGTGCCATTTTCATCGTCAATTTTAGAACAAAAAAGTTCCATGAAGCCATAACTTGTTCATAAATATTTTAAGTTTTTGATGGGGTTTTAATGCCATGAAAGTCCAAAGTCCCAACAATGAAGTTCGAAAATAGTGGTGTCGTCTTTGTCGTGATTTAGTCTGGAACCATTGATCGTAATACAGAACACCCAATGCATTCTAACTTTTAGGGGTTCCTACAGCCTCATCAAGTACTAAAGGGAGGCTTGTGTGATCCACCACTATATAGGTTCCTGGTTTGACTAAAATGATACTGACGTCATCAAATTGTAGTCTGTATCTTTTTCCTGAATCCAGGAGAATGACTTGGATGAACTCAATCCTGGATCAGGGAAAGTATTCCAAGGTTCCTTCATCAGGACTTCATTAAACGAAGGAGAAGGATTACTAACAAGGAGACAATCTGTGCATCGCAAAATTTAATGCTCTTTTATAAGATAAAAGTATACAAGGATTACTCCATGGGGGGAGGGGCAACACCCCACGAATTTCGAGAAATTTGACATTGTTTTCATTGATTTTCAAGTACAGTTGACTCGATATATTCCGACGGTTACGGGACCGAGGGGGTGTCGGATTACCAAAAATGTCGGATTATCAAAGGTTGATTTTTTTAAAAGTGAATTTTGACTTCTAAGGCAAGAAAATTTACGTTATGTATATACAGTACTGTATGTATTACAGTACGTATATTGTTACAATACATATTGAGTACATATTTTACGGCCATTGAGGATATAAAAAAAAAAACTCATTAGGCAAAGTTTTACACAAATGAATACGTATGTATGTAACACTAATTTATTTCTGTATTTATAACTTAAAAAAAAAAAAATTACAGTTGGCCTATATAATGTAAAATATAATTTTATGTCTTAAAATAAAAAATAAAAATCATCAACTTACATAATTGGCCAAGTTCGTCTGTCTGTCTGAAACCAGATATAATTAAGCTATTAAGAGAGATCCAAGGTTCTCAATGGTACCATTGAATCAAGGGTGTTCAAATTGGATGAAAATATTAGTTCATTTTGTCATTCCATATTGTTTCCATGAAATTTTATCCTTGGGAACTGACCTAGACAACTGAAATTCTAACAAAACATATACGTTCAAAACCAAATAGTTTCGTTACCACTGGACCCATTTTAATGAAATTTGACATACTTACTCAGTTTTTTACGCTGATTTTGAAACTCAAAACCATTTTTGCCATAAAAGCTTCGTTCACAAGTTAGCGCAGTATTTAGATTATAAAGATGAGTTTTAAATTCCTTACGGCATTATGAGTCAAAAATAATAATTATTCCATTCTTACTTTTAGTAAAATTTATTTACAAGGACAAACTTTAGATATGATTGGTATTTATTTCAAATCAAATCATCAATCAAATCAAATATATATAAACTAGCAGCAAAGCCTGTCGGACGACAGGCATATAAAATCTGAAAAATCATTTTATTATCAACTATCAACTGTAAAGTAAATATCTCCTTATAAACTACATTTTTCGTAAAAACAGTATCAGATTCTTCTATCAGATGTCCTTGACGTATTCGGTCAAGAATTTTGATTTTGACGTCGCAAGTACGACGTGCTCCAGAAATAGCACCATATAACTGTCCATGACTAAAAACAGGCTCTGGTAAATAAATACCAACCATATCTAAAGTTTGTCCTTGTAAATAAATTTTACTAAAAGTAAGAATGGAATAATTAACATGTTTGATCCATAACGCCGAAAGGCATTTAAAACTCACCTTTGTAATCTAAATACTGAGCTAACTTGTGAACGAAGTTTCTACGGCAAAAATGGCTTTGAGTTTCAAAATTAACGTAAAAAACTGAGTAAGTATGCCAAATTTCATTAAAATCGATGCAGTGGTAACAAAATTATTTGGTTTTAAACGTATGTTTTGTTAGAATTTCAGTTGTCTAGGTCAGTTTACCTTTGATTCAATGGTACCATTGAGAACCCTTGGATCTATCTTAATAGCTAAATTATATCGAGTTACAGACAGACAGACTGACGAACTTAGCCAATTATATATATTTGATTTGATGATGATTGATTG
>JAFIDM010009631.1:14291253-14312943 GCA_023159025.1 Thereuonema tuberculata | reverse complement strand
TCCAACCGTTTTTCCATCTTGTCCTTCTCCTACTACTGCGTTCCAGTCGCCTATTAGGATTACACATGCACCCTTCTTCTCTTTCTCAACTATTTCTTCTATCTTCTCGTAGTATTCTTTCACTTTCTCGTCATCTAATCCACTATGTGGCATGTAAATTTGCACTAGCACTAAGTCCAATTTTTTCCCTTGTAGTCTCACCATTATCATCCGGTCATCTACATAACGCATTGATATCACTTTATCTTTCACACATGGTCCCAGTAGTACACCAACACCATGACTTCCTTTACATTCACCATTTGAATAAAACATTCTAAATTCATCACTCACCAACTCACCACTATTTCTCCACCTCACTTCTGATACTCCCATCACATCCACTCTGTTTTTTCTCATTTCTTCCTTCAAGTTTTCCAACTTCCCCGCTTGAAGAAGAGTTCTCACATTCCATGATCCAATCGTCAATCTTCTTTTCTTCTGTCGGTTGATTTGCTTCATAATGTAACCTTCCTCAGTATCCCCCTCCCGGACATCCGAATGGGGGGATAGTTTACGTCCGGAATTTTTTGCCGAGGAAAGATTCATCATGCCATGTTTGCAGTTTTTCTTGGGAAAAGTAAATGCGGTAGCTTCCCGTTGCTTTCCGCACACCACTCTCTCTTTCGCATCTTAAAAGATCCAACAATACTGCAACGATATATCAGGCCTATTTTCAGCAATGCTGACAAATGCTTGCAATGTCATGTATGGTGTGCACGCGTTCATTGCCTGTAAAATTAGTTTGTTCTAAAAATTAGAACAAACATTTTCATCAGTCACATTTCAGAAGTTGATAGGAGTACATCTCCTTTAATTAAGTTGCAGTATTCACTCACGAAATGGACACCATGCCTGAAGAAACAGCTAGAGTTGATGCTTTGTTGGAAGAGGGGCACACCCAGCGCCCAGTCGCTCGGCAGTTGAACATGAACCAGTCTGCCGTATCGCGAGTGCAGCGGAGGTCGATCGAAGACCAGGTTACGGCAGACCGCGGTCCACATCGCAAAGAGAGACGATCACTTCACTCCGAAATCACCACCTTACCGGAATTAACATCCGACAAGAACGGCGACGAGCACACGGGGTCGATATCAGTGAGTGGACAGTCGGAAGATGGTTGAAAAATGGCGACCTGACACCGAAGAGTACTGCTACCGGGCCCTTCTTGACGGCAGCCCATTCACAAGTACATCTTCAATTTGCTCGCGATGACGTCGATTGGAGTTTAGATCAATGGAGCAACGTTTAGTTTTCCGATGAAAGCAGAATGTGCTTGCACGGCAGTGATAGAAGAGCTCCGGTATACTGGAGGACTGGTGAACGTTATGCACATTGCTGTATCTCAAATCAAATGAGCTACGGCGGCAGATCATGCAGGGTGTGGGCTGTGATTTCTTTCGCGGTGAAAACAGACCTAGTTATCACAGCAGATGACTACATTAGGGACATCTAAGGCGCCTATGTGATCCCGTACGCAGACTTTGTCAGTCAGGACTTTGCTAACGCACGACAACGCGAGCCACATGTTGCAAGGTGCGCCATACAGTACCTGAATGAAGTCGGGATGCCCACCATGGATTGGCCTCCAGACTTAAATCACATCGAGCACATGTGGAATGAGTTGAAGAGAAAGGTTTGAGCCAGAATTCCCGCTCCTAGCACTATCAATGAACTCCAGGCAGCCATAGTAGAGGAGTGGGAAGCAACACATGATTAATACAGTCGATGACAAACCGTGTGGAAGCCATTATAAGAGCTAGGGGTGGCAACATCAAATACTGATTAGAATAAATTTTGTTTCTTTTTACAGTATTTTGGCTTTTCTTTTCAAGCAAGCCTTCTATTTCATTGCTCCGTTTTCAACATTCTCCTGTTTTCTGTTCTAGGTCCTATAGTAAAGAAAATTTGGTAGTATACTGATTCCTCGTGATACCATTGAAAAGTGTATTTAATAAGATTTCAAATGATACATACATTGTCAAAATAATTTAATTTCTGAAATAATAGGCAGCAAATGAAAATATGAATGTTGAGTCAATATTTTTTTCTCGCCAGTACAGTTGAAACTTTAAGCTTTAGTCATTTTATTTAGTATTTTGCTAAGGCGTAAAATAATTCTCTTGTATATTTTTTTTTTTTATTTTATAAAAAATTCCTTGTGTTTTTTTTAGGCACTGAAAATATTAAAAACCGAAACGCGGATCTTCTGCTTGTTTTTCTACGAAAATCCTTAACCTTGGTTGATGCGCTCTCGTTTTAAGCTAATTACAGACTCTGTCCAATTCCCTTGTCGGTCCAGCCATGTGCACTGGTTGTGCGCTTAATTAACTGCAGAAGTCGCTTTCTCATTCCAACCTGACATTCCGAAGTTACGTAACCATTCTCGAAAACTTTTGAGTGAAAAGCATTTTAGTCGCGTATCCCTTGCGAATTAAGAGAGTCAATCACACAAGAATCAGGAGGGAAAAAAATAGAGATTCTTCATCCTTCGCTTCAGCTTAAGATTGTTTTCTCTCATATAGAAATGTTCTAAAAATATGTAATTGCCTACTAAAATTCGAGCAAAAAACATCAGAAATTAAAGAGAAATTTCCCCCCCTCCCCTCCAAGCTTCTTGTCCTTAACTTTTAGAAAAATTTGACGAACTTTAGCTAAGTCAATTTTTTTTGTGTTTTTTTTTTTTTTATCTTTGTTAATTTTGTTCCTAAACCTGTTCTCTTATTTGGATCTTATCTTTGCAATAAAGTATTTCTTAATAATCCATACATCTTCTTTAAATCTCTTCTTCTGCTTATCATAATTTAAATAAATACTACTTTTAACTCTCATAAAACATTAAAAAAAAATTTTTAATGCAAACGAATTTTCGAAAGCATATTCCTTGCTTTCTTTATCAAGTTTGTTTGATAACAATATGTTCTCAGGTGAACTTACATTGCGTATACATAGTTATCAACAATCACAATACTGTAATAACTTCCACAATCTTACATTAATATTACAATATTTGATAATTTACAATTCATTGAATTCATCAATTATTACAGATTTTTTGTTTTCTTTGAAGCACTTTTTTTTACCATTTCATTAGCTAATTTTATAAACATAATCTCTACTTCTAAACCACTACTTTTATTGAAATTTATGTTCTTAGTAATTGATATTATGAAGCTCTCCAATATTTTTCTGGTTTTACAATCCTTTTCTAACATTAAAAGTTTGACCTCATCTTTAATAAAGTGGCCCATTCGAGAACAATGATCAGCTACGTCAGACTTCTACTCTAATTTATTTTTAATACAGTATATTTTTTTTAATGTTTTCTGAGAGTTAGAAGTAGTATTTATTTAAATAAAATATTTCAACAAGCTGTTGATAATAGAAAGGAGAGTCTCAAATATAAATGTATGAAGATTGGTTAAAGAAACTCTTGCTGAAAGTTAAAATCAAAAATAAATTTACAGCTTATTAGTAAATGGTCAACGTGCTGAAGAATTACGTATAATCAGATTGTTGATATAAAATCTCTTGAATAATTAGATAGCCTGTCTATCTAATTTTTTTAAGAAAAGTTATTAATTTTTTCCCCAAAAGATATAGAGTTTTAAAGTACAATCAATTCTTTATTAAAAATGTTTATCCTTAGCTACTTGTATTTTATTTTAATTTTTATATAATTAAGATGTAGCAATTTACGTGTACTGCTTAATATCGAACACATTAATAGAGCCGTACACCTGAATATATGAGAAAAAACTTTATACATGCAATGGTAATACAAATATTATCATGTTGCTGATAGTTTTTTGGTTCCTACCACTGGAGGACGCAGTTACTTCACGTCCACCAATCAGCCTTGCCGAGCAGGTTCTGATGACGTTTTGCCGGAAGACATGCGCAAATCACTGCTGAAATTTTCGTTTAATATTACGTATAAATTGGCTTTTGTTCATGTTATCTTCACTAGAAAAGACTGTCTCTCGGCGGCGAAACTGTCGTGTGTATATTACCATTGCATATATAAAGTTTTTTCTCATATATTCAGGTGTATGGATCTATTAATGTGCTCCTTATATAATTAACATAACACAGTTATTTATCATTAAAACATAACGAGCAAATTCTCAATTTGATATTTCATTATTTCTGTTCATTATTATTTTTTATGAATTGCCCTGTAAGCCAAGAAAACCTGAAATGCACGGGGGCACTACAGCTTTTATTTTGTCCCCTGTATGCACCCTAAAAAATAAAAGACAAGCAAACTTACAACACCTTCTCTAAACATTTCATTTGAAATTCGAAAAACCTTTTCATTATTTTGAAATCATCTATTTATTTTTCATCTTTTAGATGTCCAAGAAAAAAATAAAATAAAATGGTAAAGAAATATTCATGTTGTTTGTTTAGGACTTCATTAATCACTTGACTGACGTTTCCTTTCAACGTTTTGTTTCTTCCTCAACTAAACTGAACGAAACAATATTGGCATGAGATTTATCCGAAAGTTTCGATAAGCCTTTAGCATATTATTTAATATATTAACAACTTTAATCGAAGGATCAAATACATTATGTATTTGTGTTTCTTGATGATAGCTCTAATCTATATTACTAAAATCTTTTATTTCTCTGTCTGTCTGTCCGGCGCAATTTTCGGTGAGAATGGAAAATAGAAATAATTTTTACACTGAAACATCTGCGACAGGAATCGAACCTGCAACCTTCTGATCAGAAGTCAGATGTCTTTTCCATTAGGCCATACAGACTACAACTCTCTTCATATTGTTTTTTGACTTATATCTCCTTCCCCTTCCCCCATCAATATGGAATATTCAACCTTTTTTTTGAATCTCAAGATTGTTTATTTATTTCACATCCGTCAGTTTATTTGTAACTCGAAACTGACAATTAGAACTATAATTGCCGAAACGTTGCAATATTTTAAATATTCTTACTTAACCAAATTCTATATGATATTGAAAAATCAGTGCGTGTACACGGCAGATGTTGGAGTAAAGAAAACAGAGTCAAGAAAGAAAGAAGCACTCTTTTTATGAGATGGAATACTGAAAAATCACTATTTATAACTCAAAAACCATCAATATTTGTAATTCAAACGCCTTTTAAAAGTGACAATTACAATTAAAATGAGAGTCAAAAAACAAAGAAGCAGTACTCCTATTAGGTAGAATACTGAAAAATCACTATTTGTAACTCAGAAACCATCAATATTTGAAACTCAAAAGCCACTGAAAAGTATCAATAGGAATAAAAAAAAAAGAGAGTCAAGAAAGAAAGAAGCAGTATTTCTATTAGGTAGAATACTGCTCAGAAGTTAGACGTCTTAGCCATTAGACCACGAGGACTACATTTTAATCTCTATAAAAAATAAAATTATATCATAGAAATATGGTTTACACGCTGGTTCTAAAAGCAGTCGTAGATTGAGAGAATATAGACATCAAAAATTAAATTAAACAAAAACTTTTGAAAAATTTTAGTTTTAGTTTCCTTGATGTAATTTGTGTGTGTGTGTGTGTGTTTTTTAATAAATAAAAAGTTGTTTTCCGTTGCATAAGCGAGGCTTCCGGAGCGAAGCCACGGGTAGCCGACTAGTTCAACAGAAAAATACGATATATCTTAGTATAATTATTCTTTGCCTAATTGTTAAATTTAATGTGCATGGAAACATTTTACAAAGCAATAAAAAGGGATAAAAACGCACTACAAATAAAATCACTGAGCTACTACAGTTCTGGTGTCAAATATTCCAAAAGTAGCTCAGTGATTTTATTTGTATTGCGTTTTTATCCCTTTTTGTTGCTTTGTAAATTATTCTTTGCTTTCGAAAGATAAGTTTCTGAAAGTGATTTCGAATTTATTAAAGCTTTCTGTTTAGTTGAAGCAATAAAAAATAGGGTGCCTGCTGTTTTTCGTAATACGTTATTTTCCCAATAGTCTTCTTATAATGAGCCCTTTTCTTTTTAATCTGCTCTTCCTTTGTTACTGCCCTCTGCAGGCGGATTCAGACTAATGTTCAGACGGCACAGTTTAAGGTACTTGAGTGAAAAGCCTCCGAGTTAACTTCAAGAGCCTTCAAGAAACGATCTCATATTACTTGAAATCAAATTAAGTAAATTTTCCTCCTTTGAAGGGTGCTGTTCTCATTTCAGTGAAGCTTCTTTGCGAAATGCGTGTGCTTCTCATCAAATATTGATATTTTTCTTAAAAATGTAAATTCTTATGCATTGGATAAATATATCTTAGCGCAATTATTCTTTGCTTTCGAAAGATAAGTTTCTGAAAGTGAGTTCGAATTTATTAAGGCTTTCTGTTTAGTTGAAGCAATAAAAAATAGGGTGCCTGCTGTTTCTCTTCGACGTACTTTATTTCGTAATACGTCATGAGCTGGCAAAGATGATGGGCCAAAGATCTTCAAAACACACTTTTAAGCCATAAAATAAGAACTCCCTTCAAAATCGTACTTAAGAACCGTCACTATTCTCTTTTAACCAAAACCTTTTCACTCAAATATCTTTAATTTCACTGTGTACCTAAGGTAAAACAGAATTAAAAAAAATAATATAATAATAAAATAATATAGCCGTGCTGGCGTGGCCGTGCAGTTTAGCCGGCGGGCTGCCGTTGTGGCCGATGCGCCAGTATCCGGGTTCGAATCCCGGTGGTGGCATGGCTGTTTCTTTCTTCTTCTGTGTTTCGTCCGTTTCCCACCTGGGACTTACTATCTCAGGGTTATCCTGGACGGGATATAATTCTCGTCCCCCCTTTCTTGAATTTCACTAGCCTCGCCCTGACGTTGTCAGGTTGAGCTAGTTACGTGGTCCCTAGTTGGCCAAATTCGATAAAAGGAAGGAAAATAATATAATGATATAATAGATTCAAACGAGTTATATTGCACTGATTCCATTCACTAAATTTGCTGAAGCACTCCTAAAAATATATTATACCTTTCGTAAAATAACATAATCTATATTACTAAAATCTTTTATTTCTCTGTCTGTCTGTCTGTGTCTGTCTGTCCGGCGCAGTTTTCTGTGAGAATGAAAAATAGAAAGAATTTTTTCAATGAAACATCCGCGACAGGAATCGAACCTGCAACCTTCTGATCCGAAGTCAGACATCTTACCCATTAGGCCATAGGAACTTCAACTCTCTTTATATTGCTTTTTTGACTTATCTGTCAAAACTGAACTGACTTTGACTGAAAAGCAACAATCTATATTACTAAAATCTTTTATTTCTCTGTCTGTCTGTGTGTCTGTCCGGCGCAGTTTTCTGTGAGAATGAAAAATAGAAAGAATTTTTTCAATGAAACATCCGCGACAGGAATCGAACCTTTAACCTTCTGATCCGAAGTCAGACATCTTACCCATTAGACCATGGGAACTACAACTCTCTTCATATTGCTTTTTTGACTTATCTGTCAAAACTGAACTGACTTTGACTGAAAAGTAACAATTGTAATTAAAAAGAAAGTCAAAAAAGAAAGACGCAGTACGTCATTAGGTAGAATACTGAGAAATCAGTATTTGTAACTTAAAAACCACTGAAAAGTATCAATTGGAATTGGATAAACGAGATTAACGAGAGTGTCGATAACATCAATCGGATGATAAGTCTAAGAATACAAGGAGAGACTACAGAGCATACAATACAAGTGCGAATAAAATTGACACTTCTGATAATCCATCACACGAACATCTCTATATGGCCAAGTGTCTGAACGCATTGAATCTCAGCAGAATTCCTCAACATCGTTTGTCATTGAAGATTGGATCTCCAATAATATTGTTGCGAAACATCAATCCCAAGTTTGCATACTGCAATGGAACTCAACTTAAATGCTGTTCATTCGATAATGATCTCATAGAAACCGAAATTATAACAGAACTCACAAAGGAGATTTTGTTTTCATCCATAGGATGTCTATGGAACCATGCGGTAATCTACTTCCATTCACTTTCACAAGAAAACAATTTCCGATCAGACCTTCTTATGCGATATTTATCAATAAAGCTCAAGGACAAACTCTAAATAAAGTTGCCATATAATTGGAAAAGTTGTCTTAACTCACATACAACTTTAGGTCTTTGAGTCACAATTCAACAGAATTCGGTTATCTTCACTCTAAAGAATATTCACAATCAATTTCTTGCGAAGAATTTCGTATACAAGCTATGATCTTCATTTATCATTTATATCAACTAACGTTCATCTGAAATCTCTTCTTCAAATATCTATATCGAACAATCTGATGGCCTAGCTGATAGATATAGATAATTTTCACTATTTGTAACTCAAAAATCACTGAAAAGTATCAATTGGAATTGAATAAAAAAGAACAGAAAAAAAAATAATCACTATTTCTATTAGGTAGAATACTGAAAAATCGCTATTCGTTACTCAAAAACAATCACTATTTCTAACTCAAAAACCACTGTAAAGTATCAATGGAAATAAAAAAAAGAGACTCAAGAAAGAAAGAAGCACTATTTCTATTAAGTAGAATACTGAAAGCTCACTATTTGTAGCTCAAAAGCGACTGAAAATTATATCTATTACGAAAATCTTTTATCTCTCTTTCGGTCTGGTGCAATTATTGTAATTTACAAAAATAGAAATAATTTCTACAAGTTATCTACTGGAATCCAACATGCAACCTTCTGCTCCGAAGTTAGACGTCTTAGGCATTAGACCACAAGGATTACATTCTAATCTCTATAAAAAATAAAAATATATCACAGATATATGATTCACACGCTGATTCTAAAAGCAGTCGTGAATTGAGAGAATATACACATCAAAAATTAAAATAAAAAAAAAAACTTTAAAAAAATTTTAGTTTTATTTTACTTGATGTAATTTGTGTGTGTGTGTTTTTTTAATAAATAACAAATTGTTTTCCGTTACATACGCGAGGCTTCCGGAGCGAAGCGACGGGTAGCCGACTAGTTGATATTTAAAAAAAAAAAGATTGTACTACTTTTTTTTTTTAATTTTTGTTTTATGGTTTTCAAAATCAGTTTTTATAACGAAAATTTTTCTGGTTCTGTCTGGGATATTTGGTTTATTGATAAATTTAATTAAGGATGGTACTTTTATAAAATTAAGGCTTTTTCTCATTTCTCTAATTGTTATGCAATAATTTCCTATCTAATTACTGAAAATATAAAATCTGACAAAATGACATTGTCGTATGTTTTTAAAACTAATAAACGTATTAATAAAAAAGAAGGATTTGAAACTTCAAATTAATTAATAAGTTATTATTAATAATTTGCTAAGTAGTGTATATGACATATAAAATTGAATAGAACAATACTTCTACTCTAAACTCTTTAAATTCAAAACCACTAAGATCACTATTCATTCAAAAAAATTCGAAAAACTTGTTCATCATTTCGAAATCGCCTATTTCTTTATTTACTGTATATTATTGTGATTGAAAGTAAATTTGAATCCCACCCAAAACATTTCATGTAAAATAAGTTGCCAAGACTCACATGCTCATAACGCTTTCACTGTTAAAAAGATATGAGATCTCATGTAGAGCCAAGCCCCTAACTCTACAAGGCCTAACTCTAGAAGCCCTAACTCTAAAAACCCTATATCTTGGTCAAAAAGCATGGCTTGGCCGTTTCGTGGCTGTCGCACAGACAATCCCATGGAGTTACGTGAAGGATGTGGAGTATGCCAAGGCATGCTTTTTGACCAAGGTAGTAGGGTTTTTAGAGTTAGGCCTTGTAGAGTGAGGGGCTTGGCTCTACATGAGATCTGATAACTTTTTAACAGTGAAAGCGTTATGAGCATGTGAGTCTTCGCAACTTATTTTACATGAAATGTTTTGGGTGGGATGAAATAGTTCCATGAAATGGCCAAGCCATACTTTTTGACCAAGATATAGGGTTTTTAGAGTTAGGGCTTGTAGAGTTAGGGGCTTGGCTCTACATGAGATCTCATATCTTTTTAACACTGAAAGCGTTATGAGCATGTGAGTCTTGGCAACTTATTTTACATGAAATGTTTTGGGTGGGATTTCATTTCTTTTTGTAAGATGAGATCTGATAACTTTTTAACAGTGAAAGTGTTATGAGCATGGGAGTCTTCGCAACTTATTTTACATGAAATGTTTTGGGTGGGATATACCAATCAGAAATTGTTATATAATAAAGAACCGGTACCAAAGAACGTAAATAGAGAAGAAATCAAACTCCCCTTAGTCATGTTTCACTGCAAACATGTTTCACTCCAGAGGTGTAGGCGGTGGCGCATGGAACTAAATCCGGAAATGGTTGATTGCGCATGCTCGTTGCTTTATCGATCTCAGCCCGATGTCAGCTATTTGTGTTGTAATGGATCTGTTTTTATTTATCAGAGACAGTTTTTTATCGTTTAAGAAATAATACTTCACTATTTCCTGTCATCATTACTTTTCTCATGGAGAATAAACCACCAAGATCTGTTTGAATGGAAGAATCGGCGAAAAAGCAGCAGATTTGAGCGGGTAAGTCAAATTTCTGTTAATACGTTCACTAATCGTTTGTTCCTGATTAATGAAATAGTAAAAATCATTTTTTTAAAATAAAAACATTGTTAGCTCTGTTAACTGGATTTGATAATTCGTCGAATATAAAATCTTTATAATTATTAGATAATCAAATCACACAGTTTAGTCATAGATCACTTATTATAAAAATGTAAACAAATCAATGTACTATAGGCCTATTTGCATTAAAGTGCAGTTAAGCCAAAGAACGTAAAAAAATACTTCTTATACGTTATTTGGTTATTTAGCTTCTCATTACAGAAAGGCTCTTTTTCACAGTGAATCGAAGATCTTTAAAAATTAGAGATTATTTTTCTGTTATAAAACATTAATCGAGCATTAATCAAATTTTATAAAACAGTTTCATATGTAATCAAGGAACCCAAAAGATTCTAAATTTAAATACTAAAGGCTAAATTAAAGGCATACAAATTTGTTTGGATAAAAAATTATAATATATTAACAAGAAAAAACGAAAATTCCAAAATAATATATATTCAAAGTGAGGAGGATATTAAAAAAATGTAGTCTTCAATTCTAAAAAAAAAAAAAATCAAAAAAATAATGACAGAAATATATAGAAGCGAGGATCACAAACCTATTGAAAGAGGCCAATTAAATATTATTGATAATTTAAATTCATGGACCCCAAAAAATCAAGCAAATAACATTGTTTTCTTAAATATAAGAAGTATTAAAACTAATTTTGTGTATCTAATGGCTAATATAGACTCAAAAATTAATTTTATCGATCGAATTATTCTGGTTGAAGTTAATATAAAAAATGAAGAAATCTCTCTGTATAATATTCCTGGCTGCAATAAGATCTATAATTTAAGAACAAGCTCTAGGGGTGGTGGTATTATAATTTTCTATAAGGATTCATATACAATTACTAATATAAACTCCAATACTACAACTTAAGAAAGTATTATTTGTAAAATTGATAATAAATTCCCCACTAAATCTTTAAATAAAATTAAAGAGTTAGTAATTTTTGCAATTTACAAACCACCTCACACTAACAAAATTGTTTTTAATAATGAATTAAAAAAAAGTTTATCTGAAATAGAAAAGAATAATTTGTACAATGTGATTTATTTAGGTGATTCGAATATCGACATAGGAAAAACTAGTTTAAATAAAATAACCTGCAAATACCTACAAACATTCTACAATATAGGTTTCACCAATCATATTTATGAAACTACAAGAAAAGCCACTACAAAAATTTCCTCCACTAATACTTGTATCGATCATTGCTTCTCTAACATGAGAAATAACGAAATTACTTCTAATATCAAAGAATGGGATATCTCAGACCATTACAGTATATTAATTGAAATTACTAAAACAGGCCAATGCAATAATTTGAAAAAGAAAAACCCTATGGATGAGGAATACTTTATCAATAAAATAAATCTTTTAACCACTGAAATAAAAAATAACTATAATCAAGATCCTAATAAATATGTTAATAAATTCTACAAAATAATAAAGAAAGCTTGTTTCATCACTAAAAATAAAAATAAATTAGAAAACACACAATAATTCTGGGAATTTTAATAATAATACATACAAACATCCCTGGATGACTCAGGAAATCAAGAAACACATAGAGGATAAAAATAAGAAAGATATCAATCGGAAGGCACAAAGCTAAAGTTAGGATTCGCACTTCGAGTTGTCATCGGGAAGAGACTGGGACGGACCGTTTCGTCCTCATTAGGACTCCTCAGCCAGCCAAACTCCTCCGATGACAACCCAGAAAGTGCGCACGGTGTTAGTATCCCGACTCTCGCACCCGAGAATGGGATCTCCCACCGAAGAAATCCTAACCATAAATTGAAAAAGGGGGGAAATACAAAACTTCCTTGTCCTGCGTTAAAGCAAGCACAAAAGGAGTCCTAATGAGGACGAAACGGTCCGTCCCAGTCTCTTCCCGATGACAACTCGAAGTGCGAATCCTAACTTTAGCTTTGTGCCTTCCGATTGATATCTTTCTTGAATTATTCGGGCACGTTAAACTTCTTTTAAGGATAAAAATAAGTTATTTAAAAAATTTAAAGGGAATAGAACTAATAAAAAGTATGATGTATATACAAATTTCAGCAATTTACCCAATTTGGAAAAAAACAACATAAAGAAAAAAATTAAAATACTTACCATTAAAGAAAAATTTATCTTTAAAATAATTATGAATAACATTTACAATGTCTCACATGGAAAAAAATAATACAAATAATGAAAAAATAACTAGATACAATTGGTTAACAATCTTTCAAATCAATAAAATAAATAATTTGGTCTAAGATTGGAAAACTATATAAAATATAAATTATTCAGTCAAATTAATTGGGAGAAATATAATTCTAAAACACTGAAAAGTATTAAAAATGTAAAAACTTTATTAATCGCTGATGTAATTGATGAGAATATCTAAATTTTTAACTATTAACTTTTGTTAAGTTTCTTTTCGTTTGTATTAGATTATTAACAAAGTTAATTAATCTACTGTAATAATTACATATTAATTTATCAGCACCTACATTACAGGTATTCTTTATTTTTGAATACCTTGTAGGACTGGCAAACATTAGAAGAACAAAAAATACAATACTGTGTTTTAATTTTTGAATATCACATTAGCATGAAAGTTGAAGTTTGCCATATATTTTAACCAAAGAATACACACTTTAGTCTACATGCCTTTTAGAACATTGAAAACATACTGTTTAAAAAAAATCTCAATAATAAAGAATTTGAAATTTTAAAATTAAGTTGTATTTTGTTCTGGAAAGATTAACAGAATCCATATATCTTTTGATTATTTTTTTTTTTTTTCAGTGCAGTAAAAAAATACTCCAGTGCAGTAAAGAAGTACTCAAACAAATGTGTTTGTGGAGCCAATTCTGTTTCCCATCCGGATCGGAAATTCTTTAGAAGTCCCAGAAATTCAGAATAAATATTTAAGATGTGTAATATGTAATATTTTTTTTTTGTTTTGTTTTGTTTTGTTTGTTCTTATTCAGTGAAGAATAATGTACTGTTTCACTTGTTTATCAATAATATTTGTTACTTATGCCTAGCTTCATTTCATGTTGTAAAATATATATTTTATTTTTCATTTTATTTAAGTAAATAAAAAAAATTGAATTGTTAATATTGGCTTTTTCTTATTTTTTCATAAAATTCATTTAACTGCTTTTAAAAAAAATAACAGGAAAAAAGAACATTTTTTTTGAAAATTTGGAAGACTTTTTTTCTAAGAATAATAATTAAATAAAGTTTTATTTGTGTAATTTAAATTGTAAAAATTGTCAATTTTTTGTTTATTTTGAATAAATCCTAAAATGAAAATAATAATTATAAAAAATTTTAATAAAGTATTGTAAAAAATTAATTAACATTTTTGAATAATTTAGTTTAGTTTCAATACAATATTAATTTTTATTAAATAATTAATTTTAATAAATTATTTAATTTAATAAATAAAGTCATTATAAGAAACTTTAGTGAAGAACCTAGGAAAAATATATAAATTAAAGAATTGAAACTACTAGGAATTATTTTTATCAAAGTAAATGAACCCAACAGTGGTCCTTCTATTGTCGCTGCCCCTGAAGGGAAGAATGGGCTTCACTGCAGTACCTGCAGGAACTCCAGAGTTTGGGGGAGCCACCGTCGCCTATTCTACATTGAATCTGTGGAAGTTTACGTTCTTCTCTATTTACGTTCTTTGCCGGTACCCCCTTTATGAGGGGTTGGAGGGTGAAAGTTACAGATTTCTTAATTTGTTTGTTGTTTGTGTGTTAAATTTAGCCTGCATACCAAATTTCAGCTTTCTAGGACTTCATGAAGTACCCTAGAGGTTTTGATGATCATGAATCTGTCAGTGAATCATGGACGAAATCGACGTATTTTAGATATTAATAAAATCCAAAGTATAAGAGCTAGATAAATGAAACGTAGCGAATTTCATTAGTATGGTAACTGCATCTTATCCTGAAAATTTGAGCTCTCTAGTATTATTTAGGCCGAAGCATTGAAGGTACAACGTATTTCAGATCTTAATAAAATCCAAAGTATAAAAGCTAGATAAATGAAACTTAGCGTATTTCATTAGTATGGTAACTGCATCTTATCCTGAAAATTTGAGCTCTCTAGTATTATTCAGGCCGAAGTTATGAGGGTTCTATAATACATAACCAGACCCCCCTTTATGAGGGGTTGCAGGGTGAAAGTTACGGATTTCTTAATTGTTTTGTTGTTTGTGTGCTAATCCTAGCCTGTATATCAAATTTCAGCTTTCTAGGACTTCAGGAAGTACCCTAGAGGTTTTGATGATCATGAGTCAGTCAGTCAATCAGTGACGGAATCGACGTATTTTAGGTATTAATAAAATCCAAAGTATAAAAGCTAAATAAATGAAACTTAGTGTATTTCATTAGTCTGCTAACTGCATCTTATCCTGAAAATTTGAGCTCTCTAGTATTATCCAGGCCGAAGCTATGAGGGTTCGAAAATACGATGAAACGTTTCCAGAAAAGGTACGTAATGCCCTTCCTGCCTTCGGCTCGTCTTGGCGGGGGCACTGCCGTGCCCCCAGATTGATACACAATACCTGGAGATAACACTTTCCCCTGATGAATATTCAACATCAGACTCAAAGTCATGGACAAACAATCGATTGTTTACTTTCTTTGGATAAGATTTGGTAAAAATATAAAAATTTGGCAAAAAATATTTAAATTTCCATCTTGCATAATGCTAAAATGACTAAGTAAAAACATTTACATATTATTAAGTAATGTTGTATCTTTGACCTGGTCAGAGGAACAACATCCTGCTGTGGTCAAAGGTACAGCATCAGTCAAACTTACATTTCACGCCATGCTACAATTTTTAGGTTAATCCAGTCATCTTAAAAGTCCTAAAAATTAATCTATAGGCATATATTTATTACTCATTATTGTTAAAATATAATCAAAAGAAACCAAACAATGTTATTAAAGAAACATGCACTTGAAAAATACTTACTTTTCGGTGATTGAATTAGAAAAATATTTTACACTCCTTGCAAGTCAAAGATCTAACTGTTACTGAAGGTTTAAAGGCGCAAATAGTGGGAATATTACACATTAAACAGAAAAGCTTTTAAAGTATGCTGATAGATGGCAAAACTAGCAAGGGTGGTCAAAGGTACAATCGGTCAAAGGTACAACACCTTCCCCTATATTGCAGAAACTAGACAAACGTTGAAAAAACGCTTTTCACAGAACATCACAGCCATAAATAATAGAGATTTTAATTGCACAACCGCTTTCCAAGTCAATAATTGGAACCATAAAATTAATTTTACTAATCCCTCCATCTTATGTAAAGAACCTAACCATTTCCTTCGCAAGTGCAAAGAATCCGTTTTAATTCTCTATCAGTTCAATCGATATGGTTCAATCGATATGCTGAATATGGCATTACTAAACCCACAAGGAACTTACATAAAAATTTCCATCGCTTCCCACAATCAAACCTTACTATTTTATTTATTTATTTTTTAATTTCATTCTATGTTGTTGATTTTGTTTTTATTTCATCTCTTCATAGATCTAGCTGTTCATCCTGTATTCCAACTCTCAGCAGACAACATTACCTTATCTTGAACATACTCCAAGCAGTCAACAGTGTCTTACTCGGAACCCCATCCAGCTACTACGACGTCACCGGAGCTTCCGACGTAGACGTTCATCCAATGATCTACCCATTCCAACACTTTATTGGCCTAAATTTAACTGAATTTTTAATAAATTTCATTGGTTGTTATTTTTTATATAAGTACATGTACCTTTTCCATTTGTTAGTGGATAAAGCCTGGTCGCAAAGGCGAAACCTGTCCTATGTATTTTTAATATCTTAAAAGTTTTTAACCTCGGAATTTTGTGTGTCGGTGTCTACTTTGCAAAAATAACTCATTATTTCCCAAGTAAAACATTTTTCATTTTCTGTTTTCCTCTGTTAGATCCATAATACTCACTTCAAAAAAAAAAAATTAAACCAAGTTTTATAACTAATAACTTTTAAGTAAAATTTTACTCATTTAATACATTTTTATTGGTACTTTGGTGAAGTGCAGATTGGGATTAACGATGGGACTAATGATCCATTCTCAACTGGTCCCGATTAGAAACGTCGGACCTTAAATCTTAGCCACACCCGTGATCCAAGAGGAAAAGCTTATTCCTGTCACAATCTCCTGAGCATTGTACATGACCTCGACAAAAGAGTTAAAACTCTTTCTGAATTTGAAAACAATATAAGTAATTTAAACAAAAAACAAGAATAAGAACTTAAAGGTTATATTCCTTAAAATTTGTTTTTTCTTTTTCACTTTTGCTTAAAAAAATAGAAAAAAAAAAAATAAAAAAAAAAGTCTTCCCTTTGAAATTATGTCTGCTGAAAACTAAGTTAAGGTATCCCACTACCCTCTTTTGTAGGATCTTGGGATCGAGGGATGGGGAATCGCTGATGGGGACAATTGTAACAGTGTTTTTAGGCCAATATTCTGTAAAGATAGGCCTACATTTTAAAATTTAAATTATATAATGGAAAAAATATTATTATAATAGTGGAAAAATAGAACTAAATAATCTCTTAGAAAATTATAATATTAATACTATATTTAAAAATTTTCAAAATACTTTCCTACAGAAAAACAAGTATAATAAAAATAGGGGAATAATTAATACAATGGATGAAGATAATCAGCAAAGTAATTCCATGGCCATCCTATTTCCTACTCACAATGATATATTAAATATAATTAATAAACATAAAATGCATTTCTCAGTAGGATGTGATAATATAACTATTAGTAAGATTAAGAATTTTAAAGATATTATTGCCACTTTGTTGGTAGAATTATTTAAGAATATTTTTACAACTGGTATCTTCCCAAACCTTTGGAAAATTGATCATATTATCCCAATCTTTAAGGGAGGGAAATTTAAGGAATTTGAAAACTACAGACCCATTTCCCTACTCTCTAATATATCTAAAATCTTTGAAAGTTATTTGTCAAAATCAATTTATAATTACATCTCAAAAATGAATATTTTAAATAATAATCAATATGCTTATCAACCGAACAATAGCACGGTTAAATTACTAACTAAAGTTAATGAAAATTTAAATAATGGGAAAATAATTTACATAGCATTCATTGATTTCAAAAAAGCTTTTGATAGCATTAACCACAAAGTATTATTAAAAAAGTTAAATAAAATGGGTATAAGAGGAAACATACAAAATGTCTTAAAAAACTATTTAAAAAACAGAAAATGTCGAATAAAAATTAATAATTTATTAAGTAATCTGTATAATATTCATTCTGGTGTACCTCAGGGATCCAACTTGGGACCCTTGCTCTTTATATTATATATGAATTCTATAAATAACTGTGTGAAGTATTCTAATATTTACATAGATGCCGACGACGTTCTACTACTTAGTAGTGACAAAATTCAGACAAATGCATATAATTATCTCCAACATGATTTGGATAATGTAACAAAGTGGGCAATAATTAATAACATGGTTGTAAATGGTAAAAAGACGAAAGTTATGTTAATCAAAAATAAAAATAAAATAATAAATAATGATTTATATTTCATACTACACAATAACAACTTAATTAATTTAAATAAATAATAATAAATAATAAATAAATTTTCTTTTCTTTAATACAATATTGAAGTCCTGTTAGGATCTCCCATAAAGAGATCCTGTCAACAGGTGCTTAGATTATGTTGTACAAATTATTTAATTACATAAAATAACAGTATATAAAAAATTACAGAAATTAATCACACAGAAAATTACAGATTTAAAGTCATTGTTTTATTACTAAAGAAATACAAAAAAAACAAAAACAAACAAAAAATTCTATTTGTAATTCAGTATATTATTATGTCTTACGAGCCAATCTCTAACAAATTTTTTTAACAAAGAAATTTTTGAAAAATTATTGATGTTTTTTAAACCAATTTTGTTAATAATAGATTGTAATAGATACATTGAATTATTCTCTCCATAACTATTTAAGATTTTTGAATATTGTAATTTTAAGTAGTTATCATTTCTCATATTGTAATTACTATAGCTAGGTATATTGCTTTTAAGAATTAGAGTGAAGTAATTACTAATTATCAAATTATAATAAAATTTCTGTTGTGGTGTAAGTATTTTATTTTTTATCAGAACATCATCATCAATTTTTTTGATTTATTATTACAAGAATAAAAAACTAATTTTAAGATTTTTTTTTGAAGATTATTAATTTTTTTTATGTGTTTTATATGTTTTGTTCCATACTGAGTTTGCATAATTTATTTGGGAGTCAAAAAATGCAAAATAAATCATAATTTTTGTATTAATTGGCAAAAAATCTTTTATATGATAAAAGATATAAGTTATTGTATTTAATTTAGTATATAAATGTTTAATATGTGTATCCCATGTAAATGTATCATTTATAATTATTCCAAGATATTTAATTGATGCTACATTAGTGATTTTGTGGCATTTTTTACATTCAGAAAAATTTTCATGTAAGCATTTGTGATTATGATAATATATTTTTGGTAAAAAAGTATTTATTTGTTTTCTAGGATGTATGAGAATACATTTGGTTTTATTTTCATTAATTTGCAGTTTATTATCGTGTATCCAACACTGTAGTACATTAAAATCATAAGTTTATTTATTCTTGATAAGTTTTTTTCCATTTTTCATTAAGATTATGTCGTCTGCATAAATAAACATAGAGCAATTAGCAATATGCCTAAAAATATCATTAATATAAATGATGAAAAATAAAGGTCCTAGAATTGAGCCTCAAAATAATTTAAATAATAGTAAGTGTTCATGTAATAAAATTGAATTTGTATATCAACAGAAGTACTTGGGCATATTTGTGGATAATAAATTAACATGGGAAGTACACTATAATTTTGTTGTAAAAAAATTACATACATACAAATATCTTTTTTATAAAATTAAATATTTATTTCCTTTTAAGCAAAAATTAATAATATTTAAGTCTTTAATAGATTCTGTACTAAATTATGGACTTGAATGCTGGATATTTTTGAATAAACATCAAATTAAAAACATAAATAAATTAACTTTTAAAATATTAGATGATATTTATATAAACTTAAAAAATAAAACAATACAAGAACAAAGAGAAATCAGAAAAAAATTCAAAATCTTAACTATAAAAGAAAAATTTATTTATAAAACCATTCTAAAAAATATTTATCAAGTTAAAAGAGCAAAAGAAAATTATAATAAAAATATAGGAACTAGAAAAAATTGGCTAAAAATTTTATAATATTTCAAAATTAAATAATAACTATGGTCAAAGACTAGATAACTATACAAAATATAAGTTATTTAGTCAAATTAATTGGGAAAACTATGAAATAAAAAATTGTAAAAATATCAGCTGCATTAAAATTCAACTAATCAGCCATGTAATTGATGAGAAAATAATAATAAATTTTTAATTTTAATTATCTTTAATTAACCATATATAACAATCGATCAGCACCTATAATACAGGTATATATTTTATAGGTATACCTAATAGGACTGGTGAACATTTAATGAACAAACAAAAAAACAAAAAAAAATTAAATAAACATTAAATTACAGTTTAAAGTGGAAAAATAATATGAAATCAAACGTTGCAAAGCCTGATGAATAAATAAAGATATAAATACATGATTATTTAAAAAATATTAAATATTATCCTACTCATTTCATTTACATGAGCCCAACTCATATTTACTTAAAAGGCTATTGAAGTAATGATAATTATATAATTATAATATACAGAAACAAAAGCAACAATATCAAGAGCACTGCAAGTAGGGATATCTACATGCCAAAACGGAAAGGCAAAGGGGCGGTCAAAGAAAAAAGACTCATCAAAATAACTCTGCAAGAAGATTAAGACTAGTTATAAGGCTGCAATAGATTCCTCAAATGAAGAAAACGAAACATTTTGCTTAGTGTGCTGTGAAGATTACAGAAACAGCAAACCCAATGAGAAATGGGTTCAGTGCCTGTCTTGCTCCGAATGGGCACATGAAGATTGCACTCCTGGTGAAGCAGTATATTACTGCCAAAATTATGATTCTGATGATGATGATTGAAATACAGAACATTGTAAACAAAAAGTAACCTTGGTATACTGTATTATCTCAATTTCATTTCCTTCTGCTATCTGTTACAATTGCCCCCTACTACTGTTACAATTGCCCCCGAGTTGGGGTCAAATGTAACACTTGTAGTATGTCCATTTAAACATTTTTTTTGTCACTTTTATATCGGTTTGACGAGTTGTCAATTTTTGTGTAAGTCCACCTAATGTTGAAGAAACCTTACATACTTTTCATTTCTGTATATGTCTGATTATTTTCTTGAAAAAAAAATATTAGTAAAAAATGTTACAATTGACCCCGGTCTCCCCTATCCCTAACTTAAATATCTCTTAAGTATCTTTAAACCTCTGTTATCTATATTTTAATTTGTAAAATTTGAAATTTAAAATATATTGGTCAAACTAAATTAGAATTACATTTGAGAATTAATAATCAAATCGATCTTTTGTTAAAAATAATTACAGTAACTCTTTTGAAATTAAACATTTTAAAATACATGATTTTCAAGATTCTGTTGTTATAAAAATTTTAGATTTTATAGAAGATGAGCATTTAAGATTAATTATGGAAGTTTATTATATGCTTAAATATTATACAGTTTATCCATATGGACTGAATGAAAATTATTTTCAAATGAATGTTTTAAATAATATAGATAATATTGTTACCAGGCGTTTTGTCCGCTCCCCCTTTAGTGCAGTCGACTCGACCTTCCCTGCATACCTCGGCCGAGTCGACCTGTCCTCAGCATCGTGTGCAGCGCTCTACGCCTATAAAACCAGGCGCAGAACGCCTTGACATCAGAACGTCTTGGGGCAGCAGCCCATCTGGATCTCCACTTGCAGGAGAGAGA
>JAFIDM010009631.1:14266103-14291243 GCA_023159025.1 Thereuonema tuberculata | reverse complement strand
CGTCTTGGGGCAGCAGCCCATCTGGATCTCCACTTGCAGGAGAGAGAATTCGTCTTGGGGCAGCAGCCCATCTGGATCTCCACTTGCAGGAGAGATAATTCGTCTTGGGGCAGCAGCCCATCTGGATCTCCACTTGCAGGAGAGAGAATTCGTCTTGGGGCAGCAGCCCAGCCGGATCCCCCATTGGAGAAGCAGAGGATAGCAGTACGTATCAGCGGCAGGAGCCGCAAAGGTCTCCCAGTGGAGAAGCAGAGGATAGCAGTTCGTCGCAGCGGCAGGAGCCGCAAAGGTCTCCCAGTAGAGAAGCAGAGGATAGCAGTTCGTATCAGCGGCAGGAGCCGCAAAGGTCTCCAGTTAGGAGCGGAGCGTTCGAGAGCAGATCTTGGGCTGGAGTCCAGGTAGAAGGTCTCTACGCGTAAATAGATAGAGAGAGTCCG
The DNA here is from genome assembly GCA_023159025.1 of Thereuonema tuberculata. Lineage (NCBI taxonomy): Eukaryota > Metazoa > Arthropoda > Chilopoda > Scutigeromorpha > Scutigeridae > Thereuonema > Thereuonema tuberculata. The sequence continues at coordinate 14,290,806 of JAFIDM010009631.1, read as the reverse complement.
GCCAGCCGATAGAGTGCAGCCGTAGAAGAGGTTCGTTGGGCAGCCGCCCAGAGTGAGGTTTGATAAAGCCAAGACAAGTGCATTCGCTAGTGCGAAGACTGTGGAAAAACGACGCCGAGACGGCAGCGCCCATTCCCAGTAAGGAACCTGAGAAGACCGCTAGTCGTTGCGTTAGGAAGGCACCGTGAGAGAGATCCGACGCCGAGATCCCAGTACCCGTCCCCGGAAGAACCCTGAGACGATCGCTTGCCGGTAGAGGACTGCGAAGAAGACAGCCTAACCGAAGAATCCTTTCGATATTCGAATTTCTTGTAAATGACCACTGATCTTAAATAATAAAGTCTCTTTGATTTTTAAATTACCTTTGCTCCAGTCGCATTCTGTTACCCTCCGCTACCGAGCCTTTACGAAAGCACGGTAGCAATATGTGTATCTGTAATTGGTTTAATATCAAAAAAAAAAAAATTAATTTACAACATACAAAAGCTTATTCTAAATTTCCTCAATTTAATTTTAAAAATAAGATTGATTTTAATAAATTTATTAACAATTTAGAAAACAATTTTGATAATTTTAATATGGATCGAATTTCTCTAGTTAAAAAGTTTTTATTTCTTTTAAATAAATCTAAATTAATATTTTTTTTTAAAATTTTGATTTCAACACAATTAAGAATTCTCATCTTAAACATTTAATTTTAGATATCTTTAAATTTAGATTAAAATTAACACCTATAAATTTTAATAAAGATAATAAGAAAAACAAAGAATTAATTTTATTTCATTTTACTTCTAAATTATTTGATAAAATTAATTTTGGTAAAATACTTAATTCTTATATTAGATCTAAGTTTCTATTATCTATTTATTTAATATCTATTTATTTAATATCTATTTATAAATATGAATTCCCAATTCGAAAGTTTATTTGTAATTATAAAACTACTTTAAGCTTTAGCATAAATTCTGAATGTCAATGGAAATTATATGATGATAAATATAAATGGAATTCTCATATTGTCACAGGTGACGAAAATTTTATTAATGATATAACTTTAAAAGAATTTTTAAATTTAGGGCTTAATTACAGATTAAACTCAAATAAAACATCTAAACAATTAATATATTTATTAAAGATATAAATAATTTAATATTAGAAACTAGTTTTAATTATAATTTTTGTTATGAAAATTTCATTGAATGGAAACTAAATTTATTATCTAGAATTAATAACATAAAACATACATCTTATGATAGTTAATGATTTTAAAATAAATCATAAATTTAATTTATTTAAAATTAAAAAAGAAAAACTATTTCTATCTATCATAAAAATTATATTTAACTACCAAAGATAAACCATATAATAATTTGGCTAATATTTCAAAACAATTTTATTTCGATAAAATTAAAGAATTACTATATAATCAATCAATTTTTTTTTAAATTAATAAGTCTAAAGATTCTATTTTAAATAATTTAGATAAATGTTTTTTAAAATTCCAAAATCAATTTAAAACATTTAAATATTAAAAAAATCAAAATTAATAGAAATGTAAATTATGTATTCTTAAACCCGAAAATGCATAAAATAGGTAATGTTAGAATTATCTGTAGTACCACTAATTCTATTTTCAAACAATCAAATATTATTTTACAAATTTTTCTTAATAAATTAGTTAAAGTTGCGATCAGGCCCAGAGGACCGCGCAATGCTGCTGGAGGGTAGGCTCCAGTGTTCAGAAACCTACGGGACAAAGTTGAGGACGGGGGGTCGGCCCGTCGCTCGCCCGCCTTTAACTCCCGGGAAAGAAACCCGGTACCCATTCTATAGAGGGCTGGGTAGACCCTAGGGCCCGTTTGGAGGAGAAAGAAGCGTGGAAAAATTCCCGTCCTCCGCCGAGGCCGGGAATCGAACCCGCAACCTCCAACCCGCAGCCAAGCGCCCTTACCCACTCGGCTACCGGGCCCACTTCTTAATAAATTACATGAAATTATTAGAAATAAAAATAATCCTGATTTTTATTGGCTTATTAATAATCATAATGATGCTATTAAATATGTAAACAATACTAAAATTTTTAATATTATTACAGCAGATTTTTAAAACTTATTTACAAATATACCTTGTACGAACACCATGCAACTTTTCAGCAACTTATTCGGCCGACTTCGAGTCCGCCAACTTTTGTCAACCCCGAACATCATGCAACTCGCAAATGAGTCGGCCGTGATAGAAGGCATCCCATAATGCAATGCATTTCCCACAGCTGATGTGGAAAATCCGAAAAAATCGAAGTTTTGAAACCTCTCTGATAAATTCTGCCGCATACAATTACTGCATTTCAGTATAAACTTTATTTATGCATGAAAGAAACTCGCAATACTCTGATATTAATTGTTTACGCGCTTATCTTCGAATCGAATCGGCGAATATCAATTTTGGACGCCATATCTTCCATGGGCGTGACGTCACGATTGACGTGTTCCAACGCTGCCCTGTGATTGGGTAATTTCCTCCGACTTCGATGCAACTTTTCGAGTTGCTGGTGTAGGAACAACTCGAGTCGGATGACAAAAGTTGCTGCCAAGTTGCTGAAAAATGGGCTCAAGACTGTTTATATCAACTCGTGTAGTCAACATCGGTCGACTAAGTTGCTGAAAAGTTGCATGGTGTTCGCGGGGCTTTAGATTCTTTAATTCAACAAATTGAATTCTTAATTTCTGAATTTAATGTAAACAACTTATTTGGTATTTCTATTAATATATTTAGTAATTTTCTTAAATTTAACTTATATAATAATTATATTGAATTTGATGATGAAATATATTCCCAAATTAAAGGTATTGGTATGGGGGTAAATTATAGTAGAAATCTTGCTAATTTATTTTTATTAGCTCACGAATATCAATTTTGTATTAATACTCCTTTCCAATTTAAAAATTTTAGATAAATAGATGACTCAATTATTTTTAATACTAATTATACGATTGATTATATAGAAAACAAAATTTATAAAAATATTATTTGCTTATAAAAAACCAATAATAATTCTAAATTTTTTTTTAGATTTACGAATATATTTTAATCAGCAAATTCCATATATTAAACTGTTTAATAAAACATTTTTATTTCCATTTAAAGTAAGAGATTTTATAAATTTACCAACAATGTTAGTTTAAATTTATTTAAAAATATTTTTATACAAGAACTCAAAAGATATCTTGATATTAATTCTAAATTTGAAGATTTTTTACATAATTTAAATTATCTTACTAAAGAATTTAAATAATAATTTTCCAATTAAAGTTATATAATAAATAATATGAACGCCCATATGAAAGCAGGCCATAATTCATTTGCTCAGCAGAGCCAAGCCATCTAGAATAGATGTCTGCCATCTAGTGGCCGTGAAGGTGGAGGTATCAGTCGATCAGCAACAGTCGTAATAGGGTTGCAAGTGACAATTGTGCTAGCAGTCAAACGCCGTTATGTCTGATCTCTCAAATTTCGAAAGATCATCGCTGTAGCTTCAGTGACGAAAACAGCCAACCTTGTGGGTGTTGGAAGAAGCACTGTGTCAACTGTTATGACAGTCTACACAAAACATGGTAAGACGTCATCTGCGAAACAGAACAGTGGGCGAAAGTCAAAGCTCACCGAAAAGGAAGACGGGTGAGGAAGCGGATAGTGACCCGACAGCACAAGACAACGGTGTCCCAGATAGCCTCTGAGATGAACACCCATCTCCAGGACCCCGTATCATCCAAAACTATCCAACGGTGACTGCATGGTGCGAACATTCATGGGAGAGCGGTTATTCCAAAACCATTGGTAACACGGTGGAATGCGTTGAAGCGACGGCAATGGTGCCGCGAGAACAGGCACTGTTCTGTTAGTCAGTGTTTAACATTCCATGAATGTGGCTGCGAACAGATGTTCCCATATTACTAGTTTTACAATTTCACAGTTTTAATTATAGACATTCCTAAGCTATCAAAGTAATAATGTCTCTCCAAGTTTGTAATCAGAATAAATAATAAATTATCATAGAATAAATTAACTTGTAAATTAATTTCTAGGTAACTATTTTAACTTTTTTTTCCCTTCAAAAGTTTGTATGTTCTTACCCTTTACAAAACTTCTTAAATGGTAACCATTCCGTTATTTAATTATTTATTTAAGTTTTTATTACCTTTGTGATCGTATGATCAATTTGGATTTAAGTTATAAAAATGCATTTGGTTTTGATTAGTACTGTAATCTGAATTGGTATGGATTATTGAAACTGGAAAAATAGAATAGAATAATGGGTGATGTTGATATATTTATGTACTACAATGGAACTCCATCCGTGCTGACTTCACTCTATAAACCTCATATCCCTTGTCCTTCTTGTTCCGTAGAGACCAACTTTCCATAAATGCACCATCTCTTTCTTTCTCTGTTACTCATCCACTTCATTTATAATGTATGGAGAAGAAAGGAGAAGTGCTATCTTTATTCCACCTTTATTTCCGCCATAAAACATCATTGATTTCAAAATTGTTGATATTCCGTAGTAAACTAATAACTGAAAGAAAATGCGATAAGAAATCAGTTCCATTTGCCTGAAAATAAAGAAGAAATAGGAAAAAAAAACTGTTCCTCTGCAAAGCAAATGAGCCAGCGTAGAGAAAGAAAAAGAAATTTTAATTTTTTTCAATCTTTTCTTAGAATCTAGAAACTTGATGATTCATCAATTAAACCCATCGCGAGGCTCTCAATCTAATTAATATCAGCATAAATTTCCTAAGATAAAACCTTTGTATTTCTTCGTTTTATCTTTGATCATAATTTCTGTCGAAAGAGAAGAAAAAAAGTTTCTTTCTTTCTTTTCTTTGGAGAGACGATGATATTGTGTTTTGCAGTAATAACTTCATTTTATCATTGTCTAATTCCATAGCGTTAGATATACGATAAGAGACGGCAACGAAGAATGTAATCAACATCAACTAGGACTATTCAGCACTAAGCAGTTTCTAAGATAGAAACATGATAATATCCTTCCATCCCAACCCAAAAAAATAATTCTTCGCTTGAAAGTGGAATTTCTTCTCTTTTTCTCAAGGGATATTGCAGACACTGGAATTTTGTAATAATCTTGCTTCAACAGCTTCCCGCTTTTTCTTGCCATTTTATCGTTGTGAACAGATCGCTGGAGCGCTAATCTTCTTGTCTTAAACCACCTCTGCGAGTTGCCTTTTTCTTTTCTATAAGAGCAGTGAAGTGGAAAAATTATAAGGTGTGTTCATTTCTGGAAAGAACTATGTCTCGGGGGACGTGTTCTGTGCATAGCAGATGAGAAGATACCAAGTTCCCTTTGGTCGATGGACACCATGTACAAGAAAGTTCGATCGAGTCCACCTTTTCGGTGTCGTTGTCTCCCTCCGGCTCTCGTGGGCTGTAATTACAAAGGCGGCGCTGTCAAACATTCGACTTGCAGATCCTAAATGAAGCGCCGCGGCTTGATTAAGCGGCAACTCATTACGCCAGTGCGGCGGCATGATTTATAGGTATTGCCTTAGCGGTCAACAGCAATTCTAATCATTGAAAGAAGGACCTCGTGAGGTACGACTGAGAGAGAAAGCAGATGACAGGCGTGACTGATAGTTCGTATTTCTATTAGAAAAGTGTCTAATTTAATGTAGCACAACCTCCATTAACTGTCTTTTTTGATATTTTATTAGGTTGGTTGGATTCAAAAAGTAAAATATATCCCGAAACTTATTCAGATTGGAACTCTTTTCCAATTTTCTTTGCAGAATCTTCGTAGTTAGAATCTCTGTTTTGTTTTCCGAACAACCTAATTTTTTTTAACATCATAAATACTCAGTTGGCTTAAAGCAAAGGCTTTACTAAAATTACAGAACTTTATTATTCTGAATTCCAATTAATCTATATTTAATGAAACTTATAACAATTTTTTTTCTTACTAGTGAATTAATGAGAATATTTATACTATAAAGAAGTCAGATCATTTTCAGCGACCGCGTAAGGAGAAGCTATTAGAATTCCAATGTTTACCTGCGTATGTGTGTGCCGGAAGTCGGAGCCCTTTGATGATATTGTTGAATTCCCCATTGCCTTTCATTGCCTGGAGGTTTGGGAAAAATCCGACTTCCGGTCCCGGCCACATCCGGTTTAAGGTGGCGTCTAACCGAGTGAGAAATAATGATAATTAGACAACATTGGAAGCAACTGAACAGGCTATGTTGAGAACGAATATGATGCCCTCGACTTAATATGGCCACTTTCAGTTAAAGAAGACCATTGATTACTTACCTCACAGTCGTCTCAATGCAGCAAAATGATACAATAGGGTCACTTGGTTTTGTGTTTACTACAAACTGATTACTTTTTTTTATATATAATTAGAAAAATGTTATTAAATCAATTAAATACCTAACAACCAGTAATGATTTAAGGCAGAGATACACAGGCTTTCTCGATTCATACCGCTCTCAACATCTTAAAAACTTTTCACAGCATCCGGAAATAAAAATTAATTTTATTATTAAGTTAGGTTTTAAGATAAAAATCTAACTAAGGTTCCTGAATTAATGAATTTATCCGTAAATTTCTATTAAATAAATAACTTATTTTTTATTAGTTAAAATGAATAATAACTAATAATGTAGGAATACTTTTGGTCAATAATGATTCTTGCTTTATTTTCTTTATCAAATTGTTAATCTTCAAAACTTAAGAAGATTAACGAAATTTATCTTTAAATCTTACAATTAAGATATCAAGTAATATTACTAAAATGTTATGTTATCGTTACAAATAGCTTAGAAAAACAAATGTCAGACCAGTTCTTCGGTCGTATGCATAAGCTTTCTAAAGAGTAGCTATTTTTTTTGGTGACACACTTATCAACCGATAATTTATATCCCTAAGATGCGTAACAGACTGTCGTATTATGATAGGTTTTGCATCTCGGCAATTAACAATGAAAGATTTCAGGAATAGGATGAATAAAGATATTTGTAATAGACTACGAGTCAATTCATTAATGGTCTTACAAAAATTAAGCAATATTTACAGGATAAATAATAATGAAGAAAATGAATGCAGTAATACTTACAAGGAGTCGACACGGCCTATATGTTTCAAATGTGAGTGTCCTTTTGTGAGATAAAAGTAAGACATGAAGTACTTCAAAAATATATATACATATATGTTGGGGCCAACGCTCTACAGATTTCGAGAAATTTGGCGCTATTTTCATCGATTTTCAAATGTTGTCTTATTAGCTCAATGCTATCATAAGATAGCAATTGTTAAGGTGACGTAACGGTATCTCTCTCGGCTGCGAAACTAAGGTTTCGCAGTTTGAACCCCTGCGGGATGGAATTATTCCTTTTTTTTTTTTTTAATTTCGTTTTTTGTTTTTAAATGATAATGTAAGTTTTTCCGTTTATGTTATGAATATTATACAGAAAACCAATTTAAGATTAGAAGTAAAAAAATAATATTCTCATTAACTTTGGTTTTTAATTAATTAGTTACTTAATTAACTAAACTTTTTTTTTATCATGTTGTGATGATACTCTTTTACTGTTTGTATTTAAAATTATTTCAATTCTGCTTTTATTTTAGGAGAAATTAAGATTTTATGTAAGAGTTTAAATATAATACTTCACTGTCTGAATTTTATTTTTTCTTATTATAAAAACAAACAAAAAAACAAAGTTAATATTCTCGTTAATTTTGGTTTTTAATTAGAAGTACTTTAATTCAGAAAAATAAAGTAAAACATATACTGTATATAATTACTTAAGTAACTAAACTTTCTTTTTAATATGCTAATACTCATAATATAAGAAAAAAAGATTTTTTTTTTAAGAAATGTTTTGCTTGGCAGTGCTGACAGTGTTGATCATTATGTGGATCTTAAAGACTTAATATATCTCTTCTTGCGTTTTCTTTCTCAAAGCTGAAAAGACATCATAATTGCAACTTTCTTTCATACTTGTAGCAAGGAATCTTTTTCTCAATATGCTGTTTAGTTTACTATCAGTTTATCCAACACACATGCAAATTTTTTAATCCAAATATGCAACACATACGTAACTGTTATGCATTGAATCCATTAACAACCGCATATGTTTATCATTGCAAACGTGTATTCCGTTCAAACTTTTCAATTGAATCTACACTTTTTTCACTATTTAAATAGCTGTTTATTTACATACAATTTTAATTATAAATGAATAGGCTTGAATTTCTAGCAATAAATTTTAATGATTCAAATATTAATAAAATTAACAAAACAACAAGAGTATATAAGTGCTCTGACATAGCTACCGTATTCTCTTGGTGCTATTTGAAAGTTGTAATTATTGAATAAAGCTGTGTTTCTAGTTTTGAGAAAAAAAAAAACAAAACAAGAAGAGTTATTATATATTAACTCTTTAAGATCCACATAATGATCAACACTGTTTGAGCACTGCCAAGCATAACATTTCTTAAAAATATAACTTTTCTTTTTTTTTCTTCTTATAATATGAGTATTCGCATATTAAAAAGAAAGTTTAGTTACTTCAGTAATTATATAGTATATGTTTTACTTTATTTTTCTGAATTAAAGTAATTCTAATTAAAAACCAAAATTAACGAGAATATTACTTTGTTTTTTGTTTTTGTAATAAGAAAAAAATAAAATTCAGTTAGTGAAGTATTACATCTGAAACTCTTACATAAAAACATAATTTTTTCTAAAATAAAAGCAGATTTTAAATACAAACAGTAAAAGAGTATCATCACAACATGATAAGAAAAAAAAAGTTTAGTTAATTAAGTAACTAATTAATTAAAAACCAAAGTTAACGAGAATATTATTTTATTACTTCTTTTCTTAAATTGGTTTTCTGTGTAATATTCATAACATAAACGGAAAAAACTTACATTATTATAAAGAAAGATGGGAAAAAAAAAAGGAAAAAAAAATAAATAAATAATTCCATCCCGAAAAGGATCTGAACTGCTGAACCATAGCTTCGCAGCAGAGAAGGATACCGTTACGCCACCTTAACAATTGTATTCTTATGATAGCATTTAGCTAATAAGGCAACACTTGAAAATATTCAAATATATTTTTGAAGTACAGTACTTCATGTGTACTTTCATCTCACAAAAGGGCACTCACATTTGAAAGGTACAGACCGTGTCAACTCCTTGTTAGTCAACTTACCATCTGATACTTGAAAGATAATTTTTTGGCCATCACGATAGAACATTGAAAAAAAAATTGTATAAAAAGACATTTTTTAAGAATTAGGAGTGTTAGATTTGTTCACTTGAAAAAAAATGATCGTCACCAAATTGTAAATTTATTTATTTATTTTAAATAAGATAATCTGGTGAAATATTTCGAAAGAGAATCGTTTAGAAGATCTTTTAAATTTTTTTTTAATCTTTTAAGAACGATTTGATGTAACACAACTAGCGTCACTTGTCCGAGGTTATCTCTTGCCTGATTTCTCCGTAGCACATGAATCCTAGAGAGCGTAATAAATTAGAGGAATAGCATTAGCTCCAGAACAAGATTAAAAGACAGAAAACTGATGCCTAAAATAATCCCAATTATCACCGGTGGCAGTGGGATTATTAGTAAATCTATCAGGAAAGCAGTATTAATAACAGTAGTCTCGAAAATAAGCGGCAGCTTGTGTAGCATTCATTAGCAGCAGAGTCCTTAACACTAACAGTCTTTATTAATGGTCTCTTCGGGCATAGCGGAATTTCTGCTACTCCGTTTCTAAAGAGATGTTTCAAGTAGTTATAACCTCCATAAGCAGAGCATCAAATTTATTTGTAAATTAATAAAGTTGTAGGAATATCCAGTCGTAGTCATACTATCATTCCACAAATCGCCGAAAATTAAATATGTGACGATGCTCAATTTCTGGCAATGAGTGGATATACAGTGTTTCAGGGACTAAAAGATTGAAAAACAGTAAATGTTATTCACTGAATTCCACTAAAATTACTAGAGTAACCCTTACACATAACCATATATGTGGTTTGGCTGCAACCAGCGAATATATTCCATAAAGTATTATTAAATTAAACAAAATATAAAATCTCATTCAGAACGTGAAATTCTACTAAATGACGAAAAAAAATTCATTATTACAAAACATTCTAAAGATAACTGTAAAATGAGATTATTACTTGCAAAGATGAATTTATTTGGTAAAAAAAAAATTACTCTCAAAATTACTTTCAAAAAGGCCTCCTGAATTTATGTAAGGATCTAGTTTTAATCCAGACGTGTTCGGGCTGTGGATCAAAACTGAAAAAATGCTTAAGACCGCTGTATAGGTAACAAAAAACTCAAATTTTTCAAGGGAAAAAAACAAATTCGTTGCCTTAATATATCCCTATGGGATTTAGCCCCAAATTTGGGTAAAAAACATTAACCATTCATTCATTATATAATTGAGGAAAAAGTCTAAAAATTAAAAATAAAAGTATCTTGCAGTTAACTCGACCTCCATCTTTCCGTTATATCTAACTTTAAGATTTTCTAAGTTTCGAAAATCATTCAACTGTTAAAACTCGGTTCATCTAAATTAAAATATTATCGTGAATTAATATATCCTTGATCTTCTATTTGATAAGCGCGAAATGTTTCTTTGTCTTTGTCTTGAAGCAACGTCGATAATTCCCAACAGATCTTTTCCAAACTTCGGAAGGAGTTGCACAGGCATCCCGGAATAATGTATGAACAACGAAAACCCGGACAAAGGAGTTTTAAACGAGAGAGCAAACTGACTTGAAGAGTACGCATATCTCAGAACCGCTTAAGTTGAAAACACGAAATTTCACATGAGTGTTCTTTGTCAAAATTGACAAAGATGCCTTCGTTCAATATTCGCATCCTAAAGGGTGTAAACGGGAGGGGAGGCTAACTTTATTGAAGGGTAATTCTGCTGGTTTTCGTGTTGCAAAATAAGAATATAATATTAATTTGTAATGATTAATTTTTAATATATGTTTTTACCAATAGGGGAAGATTTGAAGTAATAAAAGGGCAGACGGGACAGAAGGGCAGAAAGTGGCGAGAAGTCTTATATTTTCCGATCTCCATATTAATTTTATGTCTAGGGGTTCTCGAAGTAGAAAATACGAATAAAATATTAAATTGCAACTTTCAAGTGAATTTTTTTCCTCAACTAGGAAAGGTTTGAAGTGACTCACAATTACAATTTCTTCCGTATCCACATCAAGACAACTTTTTTTATAATCCACGCGAATTAAATTTAAAATTTAATTTATTTTTATTTTTTAGTTTATTTGATGTAATTTTTTTTGGATAAATAAAATGTTGTTTTCCGTCACATATGATAGGCTTCCGGAGAGAAGCGACGGACAGCCGTCTAGTATTACTATACAGAATAGTTTTTTAATTGACTTTTTTTTGTAATTAGTTTTATATATATACGAGCTGTGCCCCCCGGTTTCACCCACGTTAAATTCGGCCCTTCTCGGTAATGTTCCTCTCGTCTTGCAGCCAAGCCGCCCCGTCGCCGTCCCCGTCGGTTGACGTTTATGTTTACTGCTCCGCTCCTACTGGTCGTAGCGTGATGTCATATAGCTGTAACCTTCCTCAATAAACGGGCTATCTAACGCAAAAAGAATTTTTCAAATCGGACTGATAGTTCCTGAGATTAGCGCGTTCAAACACACAAACTCTTCAGCTTTATAATACTATTATAATATAACTAGTTGACCCGTGCGAATAATTCGCACAAAAAAAACCACTTTTGAGAAATAATAAACAAATCCAACAGCTGTCGTGCATGTTAGTTAAACACATTGTCAATAGATGGCGCCTTCTCCATTTTTATAAAAAGGTTGAACCGTGCGAATAATTCGCATGGTATCTTGATCAGTCGCCGAATGGTAATGTGGAAATAAATAAATGAACAGATTGTCAATAGATGGCACCTTCTACATTTTTATAAAAAGGTTTTTAAAATAAAGTTTTTTAACGAAAACAGAAATTTAAACAGTTTGTTTATTTTTCGGCATTAGCGATGAACGTAATCTTCAAAATATCTCAATCATTGATTTTGATAAAGTATTAAGTGAGATAAAAAAAAAAAACAAAAAAAAAAACACCTTTGAGAAACAATACATGAGAAGTTGACAAATGTTTCTGTTTTTTATTGTAATAACTCGTTTATTTTTATTAAAATATAAATCTTTGTTTGTTTTTTTATCTGTTCTTATTAAATAAACGATGAAATATCTTTTTAAAGTGCATTTTTATTCCAAAAAGAATGTATTAGAAGTTACGACGCTACAGCATTATTTGAAATTTTGTTTCGCTTTCGAAAAATAAGTCGCTTCTGTTAAAGCGTGTCTACGTTTTTATAAAAAGGTTTTTAAAATAAAGTTTTTTAACGAAAACATTAATTTTAACCAATTTGTTTATTTTTCGTCATTAGCGGGGAACGTAATCTTCAAAATGACGTTTCAATCATTGATTTGGATGAAGTCTTAAAGGAAATATGCCCTACCGACACAAAAACACCTTTGAGAAATAATATATAAGGATAGTACTAGCGGTGCCCCGCCGTTTCACTCGCGTTAAATTAAATATCTGTTTCATACACATTATGAGTACATAACTGAGTGCATCGCATTACCTATAAATACCATCTGGAAATTATGTGGAAACATAAAAGGACCAATCACTAAAAAATAAACCGACTTGACAGAAAGTGTCTTCAGTTTGATGGCTGTATACTAAGAAATAATAAAATAGATAATAAGGTTTTTTACGAATACGATATATTTTAAATTATTTAATGAAAATTTACAGTACTTCATTGTAGACATTGTTTCTCCTTATCTATAATATACTGTTACCTATTCATAACACGATCATTGCAACCTATTAAAAAAAACTACCTACAAATTGATTTTATTAAACGTAACTAAAAACTAAAATTTATATATATTAAGTCAAACGTACGCTTACCTATTACGGTTAGTACCTATTATATAGGAAGCGCATAGAATTATTCAATGAAATTAACCAAACACACCCACAAAACTTAGTTCGTTGAAGCAGAACTGTTGCTTAAGGGGCCAACCACATGACTGAGCCGTACGGCATTGAATTTAAACCTTTATTTAAATATTTTTAATTAATTAATTAAATTTATTATCTGTATTTATAATGACTATGTTATTGTATTAAATTCATTATATCATACCATGTCCTTGTTATTATACATAATTATAATTGTAACTTATTTTATATTGTTTTTTTAACTCATGCTTCCTTCCCTTTCCCCCTAATAATAGTGTGTTCGACCTCCCTTTCCCGCTATTAAAAGTGTGTTGGACCTCTTTTTTGAATCTCAGATTGCCAGATTTGTTGATGTTTATGTTTACTGCTCCGCTCCTATTGATCGTAGCGTGATGTTATATAGCAGGGGTGGCCACTATCATTACCCGCGGAAGCCACAAACTGATCGAGCTGTTTCGAAGCGAGCCGCATTCTTAAGCGGCTATAAAATTTAGAGCATGTTTAGAAAATGGTTTATACAATGAAGACACGTTTTTCATTTTATAACAAATGACGGAACATTTATTTTCTACACTACACAGAAAATTATTGTTTAGGTGCACATCAAGGAATGAGATTTTACTTTTGAGAAGTGCTTTTTCGAGTGTTCATTTTTGCTGTTAGTTTTTTGAAATCTGGCTGATAATTGGTAAGCGCAGTTCGCACAAGTTACTCTAAGCTTGGTGTCAAGAGCCGCACGAGACTGACTCAAGAGCCGCATGCGGCTCGCGAGCCTCGTTGTGCCCATCCCTGTTATATAGCCTATAACCTTTCTCAATAAGCAGGCTCTCTAACGCAAAAAGAATTTTTCAAATCGGACTGGTCGTTCCTGAGATTAGCGCGTTCAAACACACAAACTCTTCAGCTTTATAATAGTAAGTATAGATTTGATAGATAAATATATATATACTACAAGACAATATAGGACAAGAGATACTAATAATTATATACTAAAAAAAAAGCCCTTACTGAAATAGACTTTTCATTCACTGTAGTATTCGACCGATAAAGAAGATTAACTTTTCTGCAAAGTATTTTTTTTAATTTTTATTTTATAAATTTTTTTACTTAATTGAAAAATGGATTTTTATAACCAATTTTGCTATTTATGTTTTCTTATAGCAAAATCTATTTGGAAAATATGACTTAAAATTACATTTTTGAGAGACTTTTTGAGAGTTTTTGGTTTTAATTATTTGCCTGTCAGAATACGTTTATAGTTTGTGATGTTTTCTGTGTTATATTTGTGACCATTCATGTTCTGTTTTACACGAATAACCAGCAGATAAATGGCTGGAGTGATAGAACCAGTCATGTAAATCTAAGAAAGAGACGCTGGTCTCTAATTGGGACTTTGTCGATTAAAGGAAAGAGAGGGAAGTCAGCAGGTGGTGCTAATCTAAATATCTCACCTGAATGACCCACGAAGTAGCCATGTTGATGCTTCTGGCAATTCACTGGGAAATATCTTAGAATATTAATGAAAGGTGCACGAAATGATAATATTGAGCCACTCTTAACATCGTTCTCTTAGGCATAAGCAAATTTAAAAGTTAACAAAAAGAAAGCAACATCTCGAGCTTCTTTTTCAATGGAATAAATTCTCATGTGTAACAGTTTTCTTTAAGTTTTCTTGATTTTAAGTTATATTAATAATTTAGTTAACTAGTCCTGAGGTGTAGGCTACATATAATTTGGATGATTACAATCATCAACTATTAAAAAAATAATTTAAAATAACAGTATATTAACTAGTATTTCCAGTTTTCATATGTTGCTATTCGAATGTTGCTGACTAAAATGGACTATTTATCATTCAAAAAAGGACAAGAAATTTAAAAACTCAGTCTTTGAAGAATTTCGTGCAGCATTTATTCTGAGAATGGAAATGCGGCTTCAGAATATGGGGCCGATTATTTGCTTTAGCCTTAAGTTTCGTTGCTATCTAATTTAGTTGTCTCTGTAATCAACATTATTGAAACTTTTACTCTTGATATTTATTGAAGTTAAGTCAGAAGTTATTCCTTTTCCTATCGTTACCTCACAATAATAAAGGTTTCTTCGTAAAATTGAAACTTGTGTTGAAAGTTTTCAACGATAAATAAATTTAAATATTTAATAATTACCGGTTGTTATTATATCCACAGTTTGATTCCTAGCTAGATCTTACATAAATTCAGAATTAATGGTAATAACAGTAATAGTTACGAAAACTTTATTCGGGTATATTCTTACTTGAATCTTCGTAACTTTATTCAATTATCTTTAACAATAGTGTCTTTAAAATAAAGTTACATGTACCAAATTCCTAATCAATCCTAGACAGAAAAGTTTAATTTAAAACAACATTTCTGTAATATAATACCTGGCGAACATATAAGTAATACATCAGTAATTACAGCTATTATTCCTGGATTTGCAAAAATGCTGCTGCATCTTCCTCTAGCATGGTCTTTTTCACCAAGAGTTGCCCAACATTCTACTGTTGAGTGCACTCGGAGTAAGATGTTAGGCAGCTCTTGGTGAAAAAATGCACAGATTTAAAAACATTTAATCATCGTTCGTCAAAATTATAACAGTAATTTTAAAATTATCTTATCCAATTACGAAAACGTATGATTACATTTAGATATATAGCGCCTTTCTTTTTTTTAAACAGATGTGGGAAGTTGAGTTGCTAAGAAATACGAGAATCATTCCGGCATCAGCAATAAAGCCTTCTGACAGAAACAGACATCTTTCGAGGTTATTATTTCGACTCCTACAATAACGAAATCCGAGGCCATCAGGTTGCAAGACGTTAAACTGCGAAAGGATTGTCTGCACATAAAAGAAGAAAGATGATGCTAGAGTCGGGTTTACAAAAATAAGCTACAGATCTGTAATTTTTGCTAATAAATCTATATTTTTATTCCATAACTTAAAAAAAATATAAAAAAAAGATTTGTTCTGACATTTGCAATATTCTGTAAAATACCTCGAAGAATAAAAAGGGTTAGAATAAATAAGTTCTTGAATAAAGTTTAAAATTAGGATTGCGATATTCGACAGTCATTGTGATCTAAAAGAGTTCAAAAATATTTATCTCCTCGCCAACTACAACTTTCTTCTTTAATGATAGGTTTTCAGTTGTTCAAGGTAAAATCCCTATTTTATTTCTGTGCAAATTAGTCCCAGAAATAAAAATGTCTGAAATTAAAAATCATACTTACATGGTACGCATTGTGAAGCCAATTATTAGCCTACTTTGTTTAAGAATACTACGGAGGAAACTATAAATAATAGTGTGTATAATAAATGAAAATAAATAGCACGTATAACAATGTGCAAAAAATGATATATCGTCTTTTTATTGCTAAAAAAGTGGAAAAAAATAGTGTTAAAAAATGGAGTATTTTTAAACTATGAATTCTTAATTACAAATGAACAATGCCCTAATAAGTACATATAAAGTGTGGCATGAAGTCATAGGTCTTCTTAATTTTATGCTAAATATTAAGAACATATTAAAGATTATGAATATTACATGTCTTAAAATAAAAAAGGCTTTGTTTCAACAAAGTTCCGATATGTTCCACTTACAGAAAAATGAACTCACAAATTCAGCATGCTGTTGTTCGTGCGTGTATTGTTTATGTGTGAAAGTGTGTGTAGTCGTACGATACTAGATTTTTGGACACCCTGAGATGAGTGATAAAAGTGGATCAGATTCCGCAAAAAGTCAAAGGTCTTTGTCTTATTCGTTGACCCCCTTAATAACTTCTAAAAAAGTGAATGGATGTTCTGAAACTCAGCATTTATGTTACTGGCAAGAGATGATTTATATATTGTATTTGGAAATTTCAGTGTGGTTGGCCTTGGAGAAATTTAAATGTGAAGTTGGCAAAGATTCTCCCCCCCCCCAAAAAAAAAAAACATTAAAAACAACGACACTCCTTGGATATTGTTAGCTCTGCCAACACAGCATACTCGTTTTGAAAAATTTGCGTGCTGATTTAAATTCAGTATATTAGGGATGTGTTGATTTAATCAGTTGTTAGTAAATGAAAAATTACATGGCAAGTCGTCTTCACCGGATATAGTAATTTGCAAATATCTAACGTTTTTTGGTGAGGCTTCTACAATTTAAAAAATAAAATAAAATAAAATATACGACATTTTAAGGGAAGTGGGTTTAAATTCTTTTAGAAACTTCTCATTTCCATTTGTGGCCCCTTAACTAAAATTTCGATTGTAGCAAAAATACTCGCCAAGAGCAGATGCTGAAAACACGGATACTCATTGTAATCTTAAGGAAACACGCTCAGCTTGACCGGATACAAGAGAATACAGCCCAGTACTGTTTTGCAAAGTTAGCATTGAGACGTGAATGAGAACCAATTAGAGACAGTGGTCCGTTTTCGTGGTCTGGGTGGAATTGATTCGACTCTTTCATTCAACATGGCTCTTTGTTAGGTTTTGAATTTAAGGTAATGGAATGGGGGGGGGGGGAGGGGGGGCCAAATGTTAGCAATTCAAAACCAATTTCCCAAACGATCTCCAAGTTGAAAGCGCTCTACTTTAAATAATCTGCTTTACGAAAAACAAATGAAAAATAAGTCAATAAGACTGACTCTACTTTCTTTACGACGAATTTGAAATCAATTCATTGAAAATTGAATTTTTGATGTAGCCATTTTAAAGAAATAAGGTACATGATAAATTCTATATTTATTCATCAAATTGTAAGCTTGTTTAAAGTTTCATAGCTAAAAAAAAAACTCTTTTCCCTTAAAAATTAAGAGTATTTGTGTTCTTGTTTTTAAGCAACATTAAGTATGGACTCAAGAATCGTATAATATTCTTCTAATTGCTGAGGTCTCCAAATAGGACAACAATAACATATTTCATTGCTGACATCAGAGCATTGCCATTGCTTTGAGGTTGTTTGTTGGCCAGGGTTTTGTGATGTTAAACTTTTACTTTGGTCTTTCCGGTTTTGATAGATTTCAATATTGTTCATGTATTATATAACAGGTGTATGCAGAGGTTTTAGTCTTTTTTTTTTCAGCGCTCTGATATAATCATTTAAAATTCAAATAAATTCCCTTCCGCTTTGCGTTTTTGAAGGATTCGCAACGAAGTCTTTGAAACGTCATGTAATGATTTAATGAGAACATAACCTTATAAAAACAGTCGTTAACATGTTAAACTACGAAAAGCTATATATTCGACACACGACTTCCAGCAAGGGAAAGTTTAATGTACTAATGAACTTATTTTCTTTGACTTATTTTGCTGTTGTTGGGGTGTATTATAATTAAAATTGTACATCTTACATTTTGTAGGGATAATATATTTTTAAATTCATCAAATTTTATCAGGATAAAGAGAAAGTAAGCCTTTACAGGGGAACAAGTCAGTAAGAAATGCAATTTTTCTGAAATGGTCATGGAACCAGCATTGAATGATTTTAGATGTAATGACCTTCCTTTAGTGAAGGGAAGGAAACTATGTAGGTTTGTCATGAAGATGGAAAAATGAAACAGAATTCACAAAAATCGTCAGTCGAAATATCTTTTCTGAAAAATACAGTAACTTTCTCAATCTTTAAAATATGCTCAGAAGAAAACTTTAGAAACCTAATTTTATTGAGTGATTTTAGTTTATTAAACATTCATTTAATTCTCTAATTCTCACACATATTATTATACAGTATTCGGCAAAATAAACAGTACTGAAACAGTCCACATCCCCACGCGATAATAGAGCCTGTCCGAACTTCACGGTCTATTTCAATATAAACTGTATAGTAACTGTTAGTAAGTTTTGAATAAGTCGAAGCTATAATGAATCTAAGCAGAGAAGAAAAGGTATTTTTAATCGAATATTACAATCGTTGATTCGGTATAGGACGAAAAGACAGACCCAGCCCTTCATATGTGAAGGACCACTTTCAACTTACGTTTCGAAAGCACGTTCCAAACGACAGTGTGATTCTTGGCCTCATCCAAACATTTTCTAAATAGTGTTCGGTGGTTAGTGTGGAACACCAACTACTTCAAATATCCACCAAAGATACGCGTCAGGTGGGCGTAACATCGGGGAATACGAAGGATATGGAAAATCTATGAACCATGACATGACACGGCGAAGAATGTTTTCATGAAGAAACTGCAAGCACGCCACAGCTGTAGGACAGGTAAGCATTTACAGGTAAGCATTTTCCTAATTCTAAAAATACCTTTTCTTCTGTGCTCAGATTCATTAGTGCCTCAACTTATTCAAAACCTACTAACAGTTACTATAAAGTTTATATTCAAATAGAAGTTCGGACACGCAGTATAATCGCACGGGGATGTGGAATGTTTCAGTACTGTTTATTTTGTCCATTACTGTATTATTAATAGCAGCATAACGAATACAATATTAAAGGTGTTCATAATTAAAGTTCACATTTTGAAAGACTGTAACTGCATAAATCAGCGGAATGACTTCATGTTTCACAAGAGGATGTCTTTGGCGATTGAATTTTGTTTGGCACAAAGAAAAAAGTTACTTCCGAAGGTGGTGCCAGGGCGATATATGGCACTAGAAGGCTGTAGTGGATAAAGCAAACAAAAATGCAGATGCGATGAAACGCGATTGAAAACTGCTATAAAAGCAAACAGGTGAGGAATGGTCACTTAATTGCATAATGATAATGTTACTAAATGATCGCGAACTTCATGTGAAGCTTTTTAATTAAGATATCAGCTGGGCCTTAATAACATTCCGAAAGTTTAGAACAGTTTAGAACTAAAAACTGGCGCTATACCTGCAAATGGTGTTCGACAAATGATCAGAAATTTGAAGAGTGAGACTCCTTACAAGTGAAGCCTCGGAAAACAGTCGACCAGCAGACAGTGGCGGATGAAGCCATATTGGTGGAGGAAGAAAGGATGTCAAATGTCGTAGGAATCAGCTATGTACGGCATGTCTGGAAAAAAACAAATTTCTAAGATATTCAGATTAAAAACATTAGATAAACATTCCTTAAACTATCAGTCAGGGAAACTAGAAATAAGCTACTTCACCTCAGCTACATTTTTGGAATCTACACAGAAGCACTTGAAAATGATTTCCCCTGACGACCACATCATTTTGACCCAGGAAGAGCCCACTTTTAGTAGTCTAACGTTTCCTATTATAACCAATTCTTGTTTTCGTCTTCAATTTACCTTCAAGGTAGTCTTCATCACATATTCCCTTCCCTAGTTTATTATTCTTTAAAATAGAATCAAAGATTCGTTATTTAATGAGGATTATACGGTTTAAAGATTTATTTATTTTTTATCAAAGAAACATTTGGTATTTAAATTATTTGAAGACGTAATTCATAAATTCACCAATGACGTTCGAAATGAAAGTACTAGATTATACTATTGGAATGGAAAAATTTGGACTCTAGGAAAGGATAAAGGCATATTGAAACTGAATTGAAATCAAAGAAATTGATTTTCGATATTATCTATTATTTCCCATTATCACGTAATAAAATCGATATAGTAATTTTCTATTGCTTTAACATTATTATCTTTGAATATAACAATCCAACATCGTTTTTCATTAAATATATTTTTCTATAAATATATCAAAAATGAACAAATAAGAAAACAAATGATTAGACTGTGCTTAAATAGTTTATTTCAGTAACATTACCGACAAAATATTTAAGGAATGGTTTCATAAATCTGAACATTATAAAATTCAAAATGGAAATGGATTCCAGATGTACAGCTTCAATAAAATGCAAAACAATTAATAATTATTGTATCATTAAATAAAGAAATGGTCTAAACAATAGTATTGATTATCTAACTCTCGACTCATCCTCGACACTGCGATAACACTTATACGTCAGTAAAAAATAGCAGAATAACCATTATAGCATCAATGCCGTAAATGGAAAAGTGAGGGATCTAAGTGAACATGTATGACAGTTGGTATTAGGATGTTGGATCTCTCCAACGGCTGTCGTCCTGGGCTTTTCATATACAACAGTTTTAAGAGTTTACGAAGATTTGTGCGAAAAGAAGCAGAAAAACTTCCAGTGTTCGACAATCCTGTGAAGAAAACACCATGTGGATAAGAGGAGGAGGATTTGCATAAGAATCGTGCAAATTAACTTGTGGACCACAATCAGGCAAATCCAATCAGAATTGAAATACAGAACTTTACTTCGGAATGCACCACTGATCATCATATATTGTCTCGTATAGACTATGTCAAGAAACAAGTTGTCTGTGAAGAACAAGTCCTGTGGACATGGAAACATCAACCTTTCAAGACTAGGAAAAACTGTTACTTGGTCTGACGAATCAATATTTTTTTCTATCATGCTCATGGAATGCTCAGAAATTGGCGAAAACAACGTGAATCCTTAGTCCATCACGTCTGGTGTAACAAGCTGATGGTAGCGATAAAATAATGCTTTGAGAAATGTTTTCCTAGTACACTTCAGGTGAATTGATATTTTTAGAATCAAATCTATGGATATCAATCATGTCGTATCTGAACATCGTTGCTGATCAAGTTCATCTTTTACAGCTACATTTTATCGTTGTTCGAATAATACTTCCAGTAGGATAATGCTCCTTTTTATAAATGCGCTATCTCAGGCTATTTTTAAAGATGCACTTAATAAAGTGCCCATGATATTATATATTTCAGTATATTTTGATTTATATTCTCAACTAGGAAATACAACCGAAATCATACAATTACATTATGTCAAGTTTAATTTGTTTATATTTCCTTCTATCGTGAGACTCGGCAGAGGTTTACCAAGTTTATTCAGAGAAGTTCACAACATGCCCTACAGAAAATCCTTTCATGAAAAAAATAAATCTTAATTTCTCTAAGAAAGAGATCGTAATTAAGATACTAAATGTCTTAAAATATGCCATAGTTGAAACATGCCTTGAAACAACTGTCCATCCCCATTAATATTGTGAATTTTATCGTAACAAATTGATAAACTTCTATAAATGAATATTAGTTAAGACATTATTTCTAAATCCTATAATGTAAGGTCACCAACCGTCCTCCTTTTTGAAGCTCTGTCCTCCCTTGAGAAGTGTCCTCCTAAATGTCCTCCTTTTGTAAATTCTGTCCTCTTTTTTGATGTTTGAAGAGTAATAGGTCCTCCTTTTTGATATGTGAAGTTGAAAACCTTTTTTTTTTGGTTAAACAGATGGGTTTAGAGGGTTTTTTTTTTTACCCCTGAAACCCCTGATAACATTTTTTTTTCTTCAAATTATTTGCGTCTTCCTTTTCATTTTAGAAAAAATAGTCACCTTATATAATGACAATTTTAGGAATTTTTGCGTTTATTCAGATACAATTAAAATAATATTTAGCGTGTGTCTCATTATAATGCAGCTGCAAAATTTCAGACCACCACACAATTACGGATAAAATAATTTATACACATTAAAAATACAAGCACTTTCCAAGCGACCTGCGCTTATTTGTCAAGTGAAATGAATACATAAAAATTCAAGAATAAAAAGCCATTGTTATCATGAGCATGTGACAGCCTTAGACAAATTCATTTCGGAAGATAGGAAACATAGTAAGGTACAAAGTGAGGGTGGGGGAACTAGGAAACTCAGAAATGTAAGTTATAATTATATAAATTTTGCCTATTTTATAACACAATTGAATAAAAACAGTAATCCAAGGGCGTGTATGCACTACATTTAAAATACAAATAAAAAAAGTGTTTATTTTGTTTATTTTAATATATATACTGTTCGTATTCAAAAGCCAGACTTATAAAATTCTACGCATGCGTCGACCACAGTGGACGTGCAGTCGTTGAGCTCCGATAACCCCACATCTGAAGTCCTCACAAATGTAAGTATTATTAGTCTTACTCTATATAATCCTAGAATTAAAACAAATCAATATCTAAAATAAATATGAGTGAATATGAAAAATATACAATTAAGTGTAATGAATGTAATAAGATAATGAGAAAAGCGGAGTTAAAATGCTCATCCTGTGGAATAGAGCAGCATGACAAATGTGAAAAAGGTATGGATCCAATGGAAATATCTACTCCCCAAAGAAGAGGTTTGTGGAAATGTTCAAAATGTAGAAATATAACTGAAAGAGTTAAAAAGGGCAATGATAAAATAAATAAGGAAATGGAAGAAAATGGAAATGAAAGCACAAAAGAAGTAATATCCCTAACAGAGAAAATGGACCAGTCCACAAAGGAAATAGAACTTGAATTGGCACAAACCATTTTAAAGGAACTAACAGAAATAAAAGAATCCATACAATTCCTAGATAAAAAATACGATGATATAATAGAAAGATTGAATAAAATGAATAACAATCAAAAATCTATGGAAGAAAAACAAAAGATATTAGAAAAATGAAAATAAAATACTGAACAATTCAATGATAAAATTAGAGGAAAATATGGACAAAATGGAACAACAGATGAGGAAAAATAATATAGAAATATCCGGTGTGAAAGAAAATGAAAATGAAAACCTATTAGAAAAAAATCTCTAAATTAGCAGATATATTAAATGTAAAAGATTCAATAGAAAGAGTGGAAGTAACGTATAGATATGGAAGATTCCAAACACAAAAGGAGAGATTGATAATTGTGAGGTTCGAAAGCAGAAAAGATAGAGACAATTGGATAAAATCTTTTAAAATGAAGAAATACATAACAAATGATGAAGTATTTAGAAATAAGAATAGCACAAGGATATATATAAATGAAAATCTAACAAAAAAAATGAAAAACCTATTTTGGAAAGCAAAACAAGAGGCAAGATGCAAAGGGTACAAATACATATGGATAAAAAATCAAGATATATTAATAAGAAAAAAATGAGACATCAAAAGTAAGAAAAATTAGAAATGAAGAAGATTTAAAAGAAATATAATAAAAAAATATAGAGATAAGAAATGGAAAAAAAAGATTTAACATAGAACTGGCGAACTTGGAAACAATAGAAAATATGGAAAAATGGATCCCAAAATATAATTTAAAGAATATCTTATTTCTAAATGTAAGAAGTTTAAGGTCTAACTTTACATATCTAATGGCAAATAAAGATAAAAATAACAAATATAGATGTAATAATATTGGTAGAGGTGAATATAAAGGAGGAGGAAGCCTCTTTATAGAATATAAAAGGATTTAAAAAAGAACAAAAATTAAGAATAAATTGTAGAGGAGGAGGTATAATGATATGGTATAGAGAAGAATATAATATCCAAACAAAAAATGAAGATAGTATAATACACAAAAATTTAATTTGCACTTTTAAAAAAAAATTCACTCTTATCTAAAGAATTAATTATATATATAATATACAAACCTCCACTAACGAATAAAAATAAATTTATAAAAGAAATAAAAGAAAATATAAATCGGATACAAGAAAATGGAAAAAAAAATCTAATATGTATAGGTGACACAAACATAAATATAGAAGAAAAAATTAATAACAAAATAAGTATAGAATATAAAAATATGTTTTATAATCTTGGATATTTAAATCATGTATACAAAACAACAAG
>JAFIDM010009631.1:14248131-14261103 GCA_023159025.1 Thereuonema tuberculata | reverse complement strand
AATTTCAGATGTGGTTGATGGAAAAATTAAATATTAATTAATAATTTATTTTTTTTTACAAAAATATATTAAAATGCTCAATTTCTATAACACAGGTATACCGCTTATAAGTATACCTAATAGGATTGATAAACATTAAAAATATATAAAAAAAAAAAAATAACTGGCGGACGATTTTACTCCGCAGAGGAGTGATACGCTGAGATGGATACTTTCCTAAGAAATTCTTTTGGACATTTTCGCAATAGTATTTATTCTTTCCATAATTCTTTCCCGAAAAGCGCAAATAGAACGCAGCTACTAGTAAACTAACACTATAAAAAGTAAACATCCCCTCTTTGTTTCTCCTCGCCCCTATTTTGAAGAAATCGAAGGAGACCTGACGCATGCGCAAAAGCATTGAAGGCTCTCGTAAACAAAACCGAACAGTAATATATATATAAACAAAAAAAACTTTTTTTTTTATTTGTATTTTAAATGTAAATTTCAACTTCATTATCCGCAAATTTTTTATTTTCAATAGTGTTCTTTTCAATTCAATCGTGTTACAATTTTATAAATTTGGCTATTTTATATTTCTGAGTTTCGTAGTTCCCCACCCTCACTTTGTAACATTGCAGAGCGTCCAGAGAGCTGTTTACGATGTTTCCCGTCTCCGGAATGAATTCTTCTAAGATTTTCACATGCTTATGATAACTCTGACTTTTTATTCTGGAATGTTATATATTCATTTTACTTGACAAAGAATTGCAGGTCGCTTAGAAAATACTTGTATTGTAATGTGTATAAATTATTTTATCCGTAATTGTGTGGGGCTTGAAATTTTGCTTCTGTATTCATGTACAATTTCTATATTTTGTAAGCTTAATTTAAAGCCCACATAATTAAATTAAATTATCTCTTATATAGTTTTTCAGTTCTGTGTTTCCCTGTGTGTGTAACGCAAGAGAGCTACCTGGCAAGTCTCACATCTACTTAAGCGCAGACGTAGTATTGTCGGATGATCCAAGTGATGAACGAAACTATCCTGCAGAGTGTCTCCACACACTCATATTTTTTGGCATGATACCTCATCAGCTGAGCCTCAAGAAAGGATCAATTGTGATGCTCCTTCGCAATCTCAACCCAAAGTAAGGACTCTGTAATGATTGGTCTTGAAGGAGTGTCATCATAATTTAATCATTGCAGAAGTTCTTTAGGAAAGCAGCAGAGGTGATATTGTCACTATTCCCAGAATCGATTTTGTGTGTGTTGTCAAGTGAGTGATGTCAATTTGCCATTCAAGTCGAAGCGCCTTCAGTTCAAGTTGATACCAGCTTTCGCAATGATTATACTCCTAAGGACAAATCTTCGAGCACATGGAAGTGTATTTTGAGCGAGCCGATATTATCACATGACCAACTTTATGTTGCATTGCCGCGTCAAAAAACAAACGACGGTCAAGGTCATTTGTTAAATGATGTTGGTATTTTCACTCTCAATGTGACTTATAATCAAGCCTTCCAATAAATAAATTCATTTATGTTCCTAGCAATGGATTCATTTTAATTTATATCCGTGGTAGTATACAATGAGCAAATACTTTATCTTATATAGTTTCCCATTGTGTTTGTAGCCCTCTTGTAACGCAAGAGAAAGCTGCCCTGCAAATCTCACATGTACCACGGACGTAAATGCTAGTGACTTTATAATTCTCAATAAAACCTTGATTCTAAGGTTTGCTAGATAATTTATAAATGACTTTTACTATTAGAAATCCATATCTTTGTTTAATACAAACAAGGATGTGGATTTCTAATTACTAAATACAAATTTTACTTTGAATATTATGGAATAGAATTATTTATAGGAAATAAAGCTTTTATTCAATCTTTTCAATATCAATATTTATTTCTAAGAATTTTCTTTCTCTGGATTTTTGTTATTTTAATTTCCAGTTAATTACTCTTTCTTTTACTAAACTTATGTTTGTGGGAATTTTCTTTTTATCTTAATATTGCATTGTTAATAATTGAATTGTTAGCAGTGAGATTAGAAGATTTGTTTGTATTAATTAAACTTGAATTAAAATTATGCCTTTATTTAATGTAGCAAAAGTACCCGTTCTTCGCTCGGGTTACAAAAAAGAGTTGTTCTAATGTGGATGACGAAGAACTTATAATTGTGTGATCACATTGAACTTTTCCAGATGGAAAAAAAGTCACTTGGTAATTACAACTTAATGTTAAATTCCTATTTTGTAACTCGATAAGTCCTAGATATCAAATTAATATCGAGATTGGAAAATATAAGATTTCTTACTCCTTTCTGCCCTTCTCCACAATCCTTCCCCATTTGGTAAAAAAAAATCACGTGATAATTACAAAGTAATTACATTCTGATGTTGTAACGTGAAAACGCCGTAAAGTACCTTTCAATAACGTTTGTTTCCCCCTTATCCCCGCCCCGTTTACACCCCTTAGGATGTGAATTTCGAAAATTTCGTCGATACGTATGTTTTAGATTTTGACAAAGAACACTCATGCGAAAGTTCGTGTTTCCAACTGAAGCGGTTTCGGAGAATCACATACCTTCAAGAAACTTTGCCCCACACTCCGTTTACACCCTTTAGGACCCGAAAATCGAAAATTCGTCGAATACGATTTTTTCGATATTGACAAAGAACATTCATGTGAACTTTCGTGTTTCCAACTAAAGCGGTGTCAGAGATATGCGTATCCTTCAACAATGTTTGCCCCCCCCCCCACCTTTTACACCCTTACGTCGGATCCTGGTTTACTCTATTTCAAAATAATTGAAAAAAAAAAGAAAAGAAAATTAATTATCATAAGTAAAAAAGTTAAGTAAAAAAACAGAAAAAGGGAAAAAAAAAAGAAATGAAATAATAACAAAAACTTCTTGCCACCAAGCAGATTTGAACCCGGTAACTATAGCTCCAAAGGTCAGCGTTTAACTTCTTAGCCACTAGAACACCTCTTTTGGAGAGACAGAAGTGAGTTAATAAGCCAATACTTGAAAATTATACAACAGGGTTAAATATAAATCCTCTTTATTCCTATCCCGTGAGAATTTCGAAAAATCCGTACTTATTTCTTGTCTACATCTTAAAGGGAACCTCTGTGTAACATTTCAGCTTTCTAGGTCCAAGGGTTTGGGCTGGGCGTTGATGTGTCAGTCAGTCAGTGAGTGAGGACTTTTCTTTATATAGATATTGATAGAAAAAAAATACTATTTTTATGAATATCTTTATCGAGAACTATTTTATGAAAATTTCTGTTATCTAAAAAGGTTTGGATAAATTTGTTGAATTTACGATTAATAATGCTTCAAATAAATTTGTTTGAAGTCAGTTTAGGATTCTGAAGGAAGCGAGGAAGTCTGTTCGCGAAACAATGAAGCACGGATTAACAATGTGAACGTGAAGAATGGGCAGTTCACTTGTTGGCATCAGGGGGTTTGGTAGTTGAAGCAATATCTCCAGCCAGGAAGGTAGTCTAACGGAGAATGACAGCAGCAATGAGAAAAAGGGCTCTGGTTTAGCTGCTGAGAAATCTAAGTTGGAACGGAAATGTGGGTTTGGATTTACAAGCGGGTACTAGCCAATCAGAAGCGATGTTGCCATTCACTGCCTAACGGCGTTTTACTGCTTCCGGCAGTTTTCAGAGAGTGTAAATACATGATGTCATTGGTGTTGTTGTGATGTTTATCCTGGTGTTCCACGTGCTCGCGGTGCACGTTATGTTATTGTTGGTAACGTCATCATTTCTTTTTCATTTCGAAAATGGAGGATTACGGACTGAATTCAATGTCTGCGTTGGATGAAATTGACCTCTCGGCTTATTGCGAAATGGTCGAAGATAACATTAGACGAGAACGTGTACTTTTTTTGGCGGACGATCCGTACAGGAGAGGAAATCGGTGGTTTCATCACCAATTTTATTCTACAACGCTAACCAACTTTCGCTATCCTGTAGCACAAATTTCACAGACAGACGCCATGACAGCAAGTAAGCTTAATTTCTGTTTTTTTAATATTTTCACAAATACAGTATTACGCAATCGGACGAATCGTCAGTATTTATTGGTATTCTGTTATTTAATCTATTCAAGCTGGCCCCTTTTAGCAAAAGATCTGTTTTTATGTCTTTGCTTTTGATTTTCATCCGGAAGTTACATCATGTGACCTTCACTTCCGGTTCCGCTTCTTGAAAATAGTTCCACTTCAGCCATCTTGTCTTCCGAGATAAAAAAAAACAAAACCACCGCGGTACCCACTTGTAAATTTTAACCGAAATGTGGATTGGCAACCAAAGTAATCAGTCTAAAGTCCGATTCAATTAGTGCCGGAATTAACCCTACCGAAAGGACGAAGGACAATGGTCTCGGGATGTATGCAGGAGGCATCGCAGATTAGTTTGGACCTATTAGTCAAGCACCTATTCGATCTAAGGCAGTATTTGAAGAAAGGTAATATTTAATACAGTTGTTTGGTCAGGATCCAATAGATAGGGATAGGTTTGCGACTTCCATTACGGTAGAATAAAGTTAAAGTATAAAGAATTAGGGCTATTTCTGGTGTCAATTAGTTCCGACATTAGAATTCTAGATTAGATCAGAAGATCCAAGCGGACGGGAGGATTCTGGAATTAGGGGCGAAGATCCAAGCAGACTAGCTTGTTGTATAGGCCTGTTAGATATCTAGAAGGAAAACCAAGCGGACGAGCTTGTAGGATTAATGACAGAGATATATGGAACGTACGAAACAGAAATCTAGTTGAGCGGACGTGCTCATATTGCAGTTAAGAAAACCATGTCCTAATAATCAGTTAATTCGAAATGATTAAGATTTGAAAGCTGATGCGTTCGAGCTTCAAATCTAGATAATAGGTACGGACCGATAATAGAACGGAAGTGTTCTGAAGTTATGGTGGACATGCAACGTTTAATATAATGTTAATGTTTAAGTTTAATTGAGCATTAAAGTTTTGAGATTGCTCACCAAGTATTTTGATATATTAATTGTATAATATATAAATGATTAAATAAGATGATTTCTGTTAAAGAAAGAAGTATTTTGCCTTTATCCTTTAGTACAATTCGTCATCATTATTTACATTACTATTTAAGCCTTTCATAATAAGAATAGGATTTATGTTAATAGGCCATTTCATAAGCATAACAACCATTCAAAGTATAAAGCACATTTTGGTTATGGGCCTATCCCTATTATCTGGGTCGCTTCCACTGCGCTATAGTATAAAATATTAACTTACTGTCAGCTCTGAGAATAGCCAAAGCTGGTTATATGCAGATTATACCATGGCAATCAGTATTTAGTCAAGGAATCATCAGACAGAATAGTCACAAGATGTTACCTGAAGAATGATTTATATACCTGTGGCTGATTGCGATGTGAATATTCGTGAATGCAAATGCTTTATGAATGTAAGAAAACCAGAGAACAGTTATTAACTGTGGCATGATATACTTAGACATGCTTCGAAAGAAAAGATTAATGTAATATGCAAGAATAAATTACTTCGAGGGATTAATAAATTTTAAGATAGATAAAGATTATATTTGTGAATCCTGTAAGTTAGAAAAATAACAAATGTCAGACATAAGAGATTAAGGTCTATCAGAACGAAGGGCATTCTAGAATTTACTCTGATGTTTGTGTTCCCGTGAATGTTCCAATGAATTAGATGCCAATTGCGTTTTGACATTTATAGATGATTTTTCAAGAAGATCGTTCGTGTATCTTGTCAAATCTAAGAAAGAAGTTCCAAAGTGCATTAAGAACTTCATAGAATTTGCCAGAGAATTTTCCCGGAGTGCAAACCGGGAAAAGGGTGAAATGCTTGTTCACCGATCAAGGAAAAGAATTCATCCATGTGCAAGTTAAGGATTAACTGCGTGAAAGAAGATTATGTTCAAGAATTCCTCAACATATTCACCGCAGCAAAACTCCATAGCAGAGATTCTAAACAGAAAGGTATTTGATGTATTGTCAAGGTTTATTTTGATTATTTTGTTTTCTTCATTCCCGTAACGTTTTTATTCTCAGTTCACATTTTTTTAAAATTAATTTCGACTTACAAGGAGATGATTCTTTTAAATGTGAGTGCCCTTTTGTAAGATGAAAGTACACAAGTAGTACTTCAAAAATATGTGTTTTGGGCCAACGCCCTACAGATTTCGAGTATTCGGCATTATTTTCATCGATTTTCAAGTACTGCTTTATTAACTCACTGGGGTTAAAACAGACCAAGTCTTACTGTGGACTAACATTAGGTCATTGACCTGCAATTCAAGGTTCCCGGTTCGAATCCGGAATGGGATGTATTTTTTTTTTTTTTCATTTCTTTTTTGTTTCTTTCTCTCTTTTTTTTTTTGCCTTCTTTCTTTATGATAATGTAAGTTTTTTCCGTTTATATTATGAATATTAAACAGAAAACCAATTTAAGATAGAAGTAAATAAATAATATTCTCGTTAATTTTGGTCTTTAATTAGAAGTACTTTAATTCAGAAAAATAAAGTAAAACATATACTGTATATAATTACTTAAGTAACTAAACTTTCTTTTTAATATGCTAATACTCATGTAATAAGAAAAAAAAAGAAAAATTATTTTTTTAAGAAATGTTATGCTTGGCAGTGCTCTGACAGTGTTGATCATTATATGGATCTTAAGAGTTAATATATAATAACTCTTCTTGCTTTTTTTTCTGCAAAGCTGGAAAGACTTTGAATAAATAATTAAGTAATTAATTTTCTTAATAATAAAATAATAAAAATTAAGTAATAATAATTAAGTAATTATATACATTATATATTAAATATTATATATATATTAAATATAAACAATAAAAGAGTATCATCACAACATAATAAGAAAAAAAAAGTTTAGTTAGTTAAGTAATTAATTAAAAACCAAAGTTAACGAGAATATTATTTATTTACTTCTAATCTTAAATTGTTTTTGTGTCTAATATTCATAACATACACGGAAAAAACATATATTATCTTAAAGAAAGAAGGCAAAAAAAAAAAAAAAATTAAATAAAACAGAGAAAAAACTAAAAAGTAAGTAAAAAAAATTAAATAAAAAAAAATTACGTTTCATCCTGGATTCGAAGCTGGAAGTTTGGGTTTGCTGACCAGTGACATACCGTTAATCCACGGTAACACTAGCTCTGTTATAATCGCAGTGATCTAATAAGGCAGTACTTGAAAATCAATGAAAATAACGCCGAATATCTTGAAATCTCTAGGGCGTTGGCCCCAAAACCCATATGTATTTTTGAACTGCTTCATGTGTACTTTCATCTCACAAAAGGGTACTCATATTTGAAAGATACAAGTGTGTCGTCTCCTTGTTAGTGTTTTGAAAATTTTGTCTTAGAAAATTTTGTTTTGAAAATTTTGTCTTAGAAAATTTTGTTTTGAAAATTTGTGTTAGATTTATTACTATTTCATCAATCATGTTTGTCTTTCTTTTAATCTTTCTTGTCATGTTGTTTTTCGTTTTCTTTAATTAATTTATTACCCTTATTGTTTCTCTTTGTTCTTTTTATCGTTTTGTTTACATGAGTACTTTCAATTAGTTTATTTTTCCCCTGGTCAGTAATCTGTCAATTAACTCTTCCTACGTCATATGTCACCTGTACCACTGTTGGTTAAATGTTTGTGTATTGATGATGTAGTCATGTCTATATAATTAGACATTTTGTCAGAAGAAAAAATATAATATATAAAAGAGAATGACAACACGGACAGCAACTTTTGAGAGTTCTTACTCCTTAATCACCATCTCTCAATTGCTGTATTGTAAATCTCCGTGTTCTTTCGTTGTTTTACTTATTGGGTTGGTCGCATTGTGATTAATGATCAGCCTGAACTAAAATTTGAATGTTATGAGAAACACTGGAATCGCCGGTTGTTTCTCTCAGTAGAATGGGAAAAGAAAGCCAATTCCCATCATTGTACGCATTCGAAAAAGGCTAGGAGACAGAGGAACCACAGACTTGTTGTATCTGCAAAATACCGAGGGGAACATCATTTTCGGAGACGGCAGAGAACAGCAGTGATCTCCAGAATGAACTACTGGATACTGAGTGTTTAGGACACATTTCCTGAATCCAACCTTGTGTTCGGAGCCGGCAAATTCGGATCGGGGGTGTATTCTTCGTTATATTGCTGATGTATCTGGATGCACGGTGGCACAAATGTGTGTATTTTATTTCAGTTCTGTTAAGAACTAGAAATAAGTGAAAAAAGTGTTTTTTGTTCTTTGCAAATTTGGGATCCCAAATTGTATGACAAAGTGTGTGACGATGATTCTACTATTCTACTGTAAGTACTCTTTTTCTACAATAACTGTAGTTCAAAGAGACCAAGAAAACTTCTCCTTACGAACTCATCGGTAGCAAGGAACTTTGTTTAAAATAATGTGATCGTGGTTATGACAGTTTTCAATTTTCTTTATATCTGTGCTTGAGATATTATATGTATTTTGGTAACAAATTTTAAAAGATTTATATAAACATTTTAGTTAATAATTTCATTACCTTGATGTTTTTATTTATTTTGCCTGAAATAGATTTATCTTACATTCATCTTACTCTTACGCTTCGATATTTACTCTTCGGGCCCAGCACTATTGACTGCGTAATTGTTTACATTTAATCTTAAATACTTTGAACTCTAATTACACAGCAGAATATATGTTTTGATGTTCGTTTTTCCTTTTCATCTTACTATTTAGAATTTTCTTGTTATTTTTTTTTTAACGGGTTGATCACGGTTGTTTTTTCTGTTATTTCTGTAAGAACCATGACTATATATTAGTAACAGAGCGTAGTTTCTCTATTTAGGTCTTTTCTTTTGGTTGGATAGCTTGCTTTATAGATTTTTGTGACAAAATTGGTAGCGGATTTTTTTTTTATTATTATTGTTCACAATCTTTCATGACAGTATACAGAACAATTGTGATTGATTCAGGCTTACCGCTTCGATACTGGACATTTGCATTGCAGTATGCAAATTATATTATTAATCGACTTCCATATAAAAGTATTAGAAATAAGACACCATTACAAATATGGCATGGCAATAAAGACGCACCTAGAGTTAGTCACCTGAGAAAGTTCGGTTGTCTAATTGATATTAAAATATCCAAGTTGAAATAAAGAGCAAACTTCAACCACGCGCTGTAAAGCGTATTTTCTTAGGCTTTTCAACTAAGAGTGAGAGAATACAAGATATTAACCTGGAAACGAACAAGATTGAAGAGACTAACAATGCATTTGTTAATGAACAGCAATTAGGTGCGTTAACACATTAATGCGTGATTAACAACGAAGAAAGTTCTTCAGATGAAGACAAAGAAAAGGATGATGTTTATGACGATAAGGAAGAAAGTACACCAGTCGAAACATCTACATCTGATGAATCCTTTTGTGGAAACGAAAGTCGAAAGGGAACCAGATCCAGTGTCACGAATCAAGATGACGAGACATACATGAATCTCAGGTGAAGAAGAATTAAAAGGAACCAAAAGATGAAAACATATATGCTTGCCAAATCCACGAACCTGATAATTACAGAGATGCGATATCTGTACCAAATTGGAAAGAATTGGAAAAAGGCAATCCAAGAAGAACTAGACAGCATAGCACAACATAAAACTTGGGAACCAGCTATTTTACCACGCCACACTTTTCCTCTTACTACCCAATGGATATTTAAGGTTAAATATAAATCGGATGAGAGTAACAATAAGTATAAAGTATAAGTATAACAATGCGATGTAAAGTCAGGATATCTAAACGGAGACTCATCCGAAGATATTTACTTACAAACACCCGAGGGAATGAATAATTTAGGAAAAGGAGCAAATTGTCTTAAATTAAAAAAGGCATTACACGGCATAAAGCAAGCAGGACGCCAGTGGTTCGAAAAATTAAGGTCAAAGCTACTTTAGAATGGTTTCCAAAATCTTAAAACCGATATACAAGATGTATGTGTTTGTAAGTGTAAAGACCAACATAAGTCTATTGATTTATATTTCGACATTCTTTCAGAATAAGAATAGGATTTATGTTAATAGGCCATTTCATAAGCATAAGATATTTATGATACACTAGCGGAAAGACCCGTTCTTCGCACGGGTTACAAAAAACAAATTTCCAAATGTGGATGATAAAGAAATTGCAATTGCGAGATCATTTCGAAACTTTCCCGGTTGGTACAAAAACAAAACAAAAAACAACAACAATTCAAAAAATCTGATCTCATTACAAATCTATAGCTATCCCGAATCCCTCGTAGAAGTATCTTTGAACCATGTTTGCTCATCCACTCACCGTCCTCCCAGTGTACACTCCTAATTCCATGTTATTTGAATTTTGTAAGTCGACATTCATAGATATGAAAATAATATAGAGATCGGAAAATATAAGATTTCCCACCCCTTTCTCTGTCCCATTTATACCCCTAGTTCAAGATTATTCAAATTTTGTAACATTATAATCCTATCGCCTCCGACCTCTTCTAGTTCGTAAAAATTCATCTGATTATTATTATTATTATTGTTTATGTCGCTATTATGTTCATTATTATTCATTATGTCGCTATTATGCACAACCATAGTTTAGCTCAAATTGTTGCACAACAATAGTTTCGTGCCTATTGTTGCACAACACTCTGGGTATAGTTGCCATTGTCGCCGAGCTCCAATTGTTGCATAACAATATTTTTGTGGAATTCACTCCTTTACAACCCCTGGGGGTGGTGTTTCCAGGTTCTAAGGTAGCCTATCTTTTCCGCAGGGTCCTAAAGAGTAATTCTGCAAAGTTTGGTCCAGATAGGTCAAAGGGCCTAGGAGAGTATAAAGGACAAAGAAAGAAAGATACATTCATTTTTATATATAAAGATTAACAACCATTCAAAATATAAAGCAAAAAAGGATTTCTAAAAATATCCGGTTTTTCAATTTAATACCAAAATAAATAAATAAATTACTGAACCAAATAATTGGACATTACTTTCAGTTATACAATAAAAAAAGATTTCTACGCTGTATTAAAGAATTAAGTTGAATAATACAGAATATTGTGGTGTGTTTATAGCTGGTAAAATCGTAGTGGGAGTAAATAAGTATAGACTGAAAGCTGCGTCTGAACTGAAAGCAAGAACTAACAACAACTGTTTATTTACAGGTTACATGTGTTTAAATAGCCTATGTACAAAAGATATGATTGGTTGTGGCATTTACAAATTGATTGGGCGCTTTAAATGCCATGTGATCACAACGGGTTTTTAAACCGTTGTGATTTAAATAAAAGTGAATTAAAAGATGCCACAACCGTTAAAATTCAAAAATAAACAGATCAACAGATAATTACACAGAAATTGAATAATAAAGATTAGAATGCAGAGAAACGGAATAACTAGAAATACAAATGATAAAATAACGATAAAACTACGATACAACTATAAAAATCACTACAATTATCTCTCTTCCCAGATTTTTCGACCCGAAAAATAAAAAAACAAGATATGGCTAAAAAGAATATATACATACTGAGCTTCATGAAAATAAAATTCTTTACAACTATTTACAGGAACAACTTTTTACAAAACGAACTATTTACATACTACATCGTTTTTCATCCGGGTATTTTTGAAGCACAAATTCACAAATTATTCGTGGATTCACTAAAAATTACACAAATTTTACCGAAGTTCTATTGTTCGGAAATGTTCACTAAATTACACAAATTTTACTGAAGTTCTATTGTTCGGAAATGTTCGCTAAAATTAAAAGTAATGGCTTTTCACAAATGTGAGTACGGGATCAATGGATCGGCGGTCGAGAGTATTTGGCGCTGGTTTGAGACTACACAATGGCTCGGAGATTACGAAAATGGCGTCTCCCATGACGGTTTAACGGAAAATCTTAGATCGGATGCGGCAATTTTAACGGCGAGGTTCGGAGAGTCGACTAGACGTGTTCTTTGTGGTTGAACACCAATTCGTAGGCTTTGAGCATTGAGTAGGCACAAAACGGCGTCATTCTGCAGCGGGACGGGCGTCAAAATGGCTGGCGGGAAAACTCCGACTCGTCGTCTGAGCGGCGGTTAATTTTTAGCGGCAGATGTTGGCATGATGGCTTCGGAAGGGGGATTGGTTTCCAATCGGCCTGATCAGCGTCGTTGAAGCGGCGATGCACTCCAAGGAGGGCTTCTGGCATCGACGGGCGGCCGTTGGATGGGTGGAAGGGCGGCCGGCGATCCTTAGCGGCAGTCCAATGCTTGGCTGGCAGTCCATGCTTGGCTGTCGGCAGGGAACGCATCGTCCATGCTGCTTGGGTCCGAGGACGGCCTGAAGTTTGCTACTGTAGGCGCTCAGCGGTGGAGCTGGACGTGAGTTGGAGATGGAGGTCCGTGCGTCCGCTACATCGTGTCCGTAGTTGGGCGGGCCTCAACGGCGTGAACTCGGCTTCAGGACCGGCAACATCGTGGCTTGGAGTGGGTTCCGAGACGACGGCTTCTCGGCGAGTTCGATGGAGCAAGCGGGTTTCGCGGCATCGTCGATGTCCGTGCATCGGCTGGTTTCAATAGCGACGGGACAGTCACATTCGTTGCGGGAATACCAAAATTGTGGGGTCCATAACGGCTTAAGGCGGGTCCGAGGCGGGGCTCGATGATGTTAGCTCCGATGCAGCTCACACGGGTTTCGCACCAAAATATGTGGGGTTTCGGCAGCAAAATATGTGGTGTGTTTCGTGGTGTCTGGTTCGTAGAAAAATAAAGGAGGCTTAGACTTGTTGGATCTGCATCTGTTCGACTCTGTTCGACTCTGTTCGTCTATTTACAGCTAACATCGGTATTTAAAGACTATGTACAAAAGGATTTGATTGGTTGTGGCATCTTTTAATTCACTTTTATTTAAATCACAACGGTTTA
>JAFIDM010009631.1:14121215-14202195 GCA_023159025.1 Thereuonema tuberculata | reverse complement strand
ATTTTAGTTGTGGAGCTTGAAAAAGAAAGCCGATTAGGCATTCGAAATATCGTAATATGGAGACGTTAGTTATAATAAAAGAAGTTTTATAGTTATTAATATTTTAATTCTTTTCTGAAGGATTTTAGCTCTCACAAGGGAATGGTTAGGTTTGTCAGTCGAAACATCCCTTGAAATTTTTATCATTTATTCAGGACCTTAAGTAGTTGACCGAATTTTAGCTGCTTTTACGAAATGAAAGGGAGTTAAAAAAATGCTAAAGTTATAAGAAATAGTAATGTGACGTCATCACTCTTTGCGAGCAACGCATGACGTCAGGATTCTCCTGCTGCCGGCAGATCGTTCAAGGTCAGAGACAAAACGGACAGGGCAGCGCAGCAAAATACTTAATTTATTAAAAAAAAAATACTAAATATAATTACTGTTTATAAAATAAAATCAATAACTGAAAAGTGTGGTCACCATTTGAATTTTAAAAGCAAGTACTTTGCACAAAAAAAGAATAAAAACAAAGAATAAAATACAGAAAATATAATATTACAATTAAAAAATTTAAGGAAAACTTATGTAATAATAACTGTAAACTATTGGCACTATAAATATAATTACAAATAAAAATAATGACAATAAATCGAATAATAATTTAAAAAATTTAGCAAAAATTAAAGGAATAGAAAATGTTTTAATTAAAAATGGAAATTACTTTCGTAAACTTGGAAACATTACTACATTTAATTGTAATAAGAATGTTTTGGATTTTAGTATAAGTAAACTCAAGTTAATAATCAACTGAAAAGTGTGGCCACATTTATATTTTAAAAGAAAGTAATTTTACATAAAAAAAAAGATAAAGTAACAGATAAATTTAATTCGATGTTCATGGTGTAAATTGAATATATGTTTTAAGCATATTATTGACACCTCAAATTTTTGTATCAATTACAACGATTAAATTTAAATATTCATCACTCTGTAAGTAGCATTCCAGAAATTAGTAGAAAATATTTCTCTAAATTTTTCCAATGAAAATCACTGAATTTTCTAACTTTCTTTATTTTTAATTCAATACATTTACAGTCCCACTAGATTAAAGCCATACTTTTCCTGTTTGTATGTGCTGAAAGTAGTTAAAAAGTACAACCTGTAAAATTAATAATTATTGTAAATTAAATAATGTAAAATTAATAATGTAAAAGTAAAAATAGTGCTCATAACGACAGAACTAAAAATAAATCTAAAAAGACAAATTCTAAGAAAGTACAAAATAATTTGTAAATTCTTAGAATAGATACATTTAAGATAATACAAAGTAATTATTGAAAATTTTTGAATATTTTGTTGACACATTATCTAGACCTATAGAGTTTTTATTCTATTATTTTTTATTATTATTATAATTTCGTATATAGTTCGAGTTATAAAGCCATCAAGGGAAAAATTCAGTTTTGACGTGTGCCAAGGTTTAGCATAAAGAATGAAAACCTTTTGATTGACAAGGCAACCGTGAATGGTTTCGAAAGCTCTCAGCTATTTAATGATGATTTTAAATTTTAATTATATGTCGTTTTTTAAACCAATTTGTGTGTGCTATCTAATTCATTCTTCACATTAAAATTCAAATTTGGCCACACTTTTTCAGTGGATTATTCACTTGAGTTTATACTTGTACTAAAATCCAAAACATTCTTATTACAAATTCTTATTTTTGCCTGAAGAAGATAGGTAATCTTTCAGTGATTAGAATAAAGAAGCAATAGATGAGAAGATGCTAGCTCTAAAAACAAAACTTTCTCCATAAGAAGGAATTACATAGTTTCAAAAAATAAAATGTTCTGTTTAGTCTTAAAGTTTTGGCCCTAAATTGCTCTAAACAGAAGGTATGTAAGCTAAAATCCAATCACACATCCAGAATATATTAACATAATTTAATATCAAAAATTAATTTACTTACAACATTATTAGTTCAGCTAGAATAGGGGGTCTTAAGAATCAAACTCAGTATCTAAACAAAAAAATTCAATGAGGTCGGAATAATAAGGTTAAAGTCATGGGGTTTGATGTAAATCAGTGCATTATTTTTTAAATTACATAAGGGTATCGTCTTTTGGCCCTTGATTAAAAGTGGTCCTTGTGTTGGATGTATGTACGATTTCAGAAATTTAATAAGATGTACAAAATAATCGTAAACTTAACAAATATAAAAATTCATATACATTAATGCATTATTATAAAAGCCTTATTGTGCCCAGAAATAGGACCTATCAACACCAAAAACTAATCAGGGCTAAACAATAATAATTTACTATCAAATATAAAATTCGATTTTTATCAGTTCATTATTTTTTTACTTACTTTAGGGAAGGTTATACGGATTGAAGTCCCGCAAATAGGAGCTACAAACACCAGAGATGACCAATAAAGAAATCTCAAATACAAAATTTCATTTTGATAAGTGCATTTTTCTTTAAGTTATTTATGTTTCAATGTTTTGGCTCCTGTGTAAAGTGGATCTTATTTTGAGCCGATATATTATAAAACACGGGTGCCCACGCCGGGGAGTCACGGCGCAGACTGCGCCATTGAATTTTTTTTTTTTTTTTTTTTTTGGGGGGGGGGGGGAAAAAAAACAAATAGAGTGTAAAAGTGGTTTTTTTTTTGGTTATCATTTCAATTTGGGGGGAGGGTTTGAAAAAAATTAAAAAGAATGTGGAAGGGGGGGGGGGGTAAGCCATAAGGTCTGGGGGGGGGGCACCTCTGTATAAAATCTAATGAGATGTAAATAACAAAACCAAACTGTTAAATACGAAGCTTGGTGTAGATCCGTTAATTAGTTTTAGAGTTATCGTGCTTATTAAAATTCTAAATAACAATTCTCATATATATATATACACACCGACATCACTCAAAAACGAGTCAAAATTTATTCTAGGGAGCAAATGATATGATGTTTAGTACTATTAATGTCCAGCATTTTATAAAAGTTTTGAAAAGTTTAAGTCAAAAATGTATTTCGATATCGTTTGCCTGATAACTGTACTTTCCCATTACCATGGTATGGAGAAGGTAATTAATAATAACAATCAATTTATTTATAATAAATTAATTAGCATAAATAATTATATACAAATGCATAATAACTTTATGCTGAGGGGGAAATGAATTAATGTGGAACAGTACAAATGACTGATATTATGTTAATTAATATTCATTAATTAACATAAGATATATACAATAATGCAAAATATAATCTTTTCGTCTTTATCAGAAATACAAAACATGGCTGAGTAAACCATTGCATCACGTGAGAAATTCCCAATGATTCATCTTTCCAATTGTTTTTTTTCCTTAATATTGATTTGAATCTTTGTGGATTTCCTATTCAATCATGAACAATGAAGTGATTGATTAATTGAGCGATTTCTTTCACCGATCTGACCATTAGTAGGTGGTTTTTGATGCTTCCATTATTCCAGATTTTCAAAATCATGTGCAAAAGTCGATATTAAAATATGCACGGAACAAAATAAAAAGAAAGTTGGAAAAAAAATAAATGCAAAGAAAAGACAATTCAAATTAAGACAGAAGGTCTTTTCTGCGATTTCCTTTTGATAAATGAAAAAGGATAAAGAGAGTGACTGTTCTACTAAATCCCGTTCAAAAACAGAGGACTTCTATTATTGAACGTATTTCTGCTTGACAGCTGTGTTGAGCTACTTTATGAAATTGCATTATTGGTTGCTAAGATAGTATTGAGCTTATTGACGGAAGTCAGACAAAAAACTGTTTATTATTAGTAGCACAGGAAATATCTCCCGAGGCAACGAAAAAAAAAGATTACCGAGAATGACAAGACAACGCCGGAACTGTCAAATAAAATGAGAAGCAGATGAACGAAACGGGCAAACGATTTTACATATTGCACCTTTTAAATAGACTCGTCCACAATTTCACCAATAACAGCGTTCTAGCTTTCTTTTCAGAGTTTCAGGAAATTCTGATTAACATTAAAATTACTATCGAAGGATTTGACGTTGCCCGGGGACTGACATTCCACTACCCCTTAATCTCCCATTTCTATGGCTTCTGTGCTTAACGCCACTATCTCGCAGGAAAGCATTCATTTCCCCCGATCGTCTAGTGAGAATCTGAGACAACCTAGCAGTTTCGCATAATGTCATCTTCTCCTCGTCGGATTCAAATCAAAAACAGACCAAATAAACGAAAATAACAATAAATAACTCTTAATCGAAAATAGACTTAATTTCAAATATTTCAGTTAATTTACTTAAATGATTTCTTTAAGCAAGCATTGAACAATTATTAAACATAAAATGAGAAATCAAATACAGTTAACTCCCCATTATCCGCGGACCTCTCTTGTTTCCATTTTTTTTACTGTACAATAATTTACGGAATTAAAAAAAAATTAAACCTGAAATAAGGTAAACAATAAAAGATTTTAACCAAGTAAGTGAAGACAATTATAGACAAACTAGCCGGGTACCGTCGCTTCGCTCCGGAACCCTTGCATCTATAACATTAAAAAAAAACTTAATTTATTTCGCAAATTAATATTGAGAATTGGAGAATATACGACTTCCCAGTCCGTTGTGGCCTTCTCCACTTAACTCAGGTGTATTGCGGGTTGGCGCCACACACCTGGGGTTGCCGCCGTTCAATACATCGTCAGTTTGCAAGATTATTCCCTATCCCCTAAGAATTTCGAAAAATCCGGCCTTATTCATTGTCTACATCATAAAGGAAACCTCTGTGCAAAATTTCAGCTTTCTAGGTCCAAGGGTTTGGGGTGGGCGTTGATGAGTCAGTCAGTGAGTGAGTCAGGACTTTTCTTTTTATATATGTAGATTTTCGTGAATTTTGTTTTCTTAACATCATTGATTAGTTCTTTATAGATTATATTTGGATCTGTTATTTTGTCATTTTCAACTCTTATCCGATTCGTTCTTTACATATTATTCCTGGTGTTTTGATATCATGTTTATTTACGAAAATATGATCTATATTTGTTTTCGTATTTCCATGAATTGTACAGTTGTTTCTTGTTGTTCCGTAAAGATGATTTTTGAAACCATTATTGCACATAAGTTTTACGCATTTCTGTACTGCATTGTTTTTATTAATTTTGAAAATATCTATATTTACGTCGCCAATCAGTATAGTTGGACAGTTGTTTAATATCTTCTCATTTCTTATGAATAGATTCTCTATTTTAGTAATATTTTAGTAATTTGTAATTTAACATTTTGCTTACAGAATGACAGACAGAATGACGTTTTTATAATATATAATAATAATAGCCGGGTATCGTCGCTTCGCTCCGGAACCCTTGCATATATAGCATTGAAAAAACAAACTTTATTTATTTAGCAAATTAATGTTGCGATCGTCGGAGAATATATAACTTCCCAGCCTGTTGTGGCTTCTCCGAATAACTCGGATGTATTGCGGGTCGGCGTCACACACCAAAAATTCACATTTTTGCATGTATCTTGCAAACGCTGCAGCGTTTGTGAATAAGTGATACATGGTTCGATAGAACTTTCAAATACCAACATTTTCTCAATTTAATGTTGTCTTCTATCTTTTATACTTTTCGTTTAAATTGAGAAAAAGTCAAAATTTGACCCTTTAAAAGGCGCCATCTTGGAAACCAAAAACTTTTTTCGAAAGATTTTTGTAGCATTTTGTTTGTCTTAAAAAGATCTAAATTTTATCCATTTACATAACCTATAGTTTGGTCACAAAATTGGAAAAACGTAAAGTCTTATGACAGACAAAATAACGCTTTTATAATATATAATAATAATTTAAAGAATGACCTTGTGGGCGGAGCTTAGGCAGACAGGTTACACTAAATTACGGGAGAGCCTTCCCGTAATAATAAAATTTAAAAATAAATAATTTAAAATGAAATAATTGTTTATAATGTATGTACTGTAACTGTTTATATTGCCATTTTAATTTAAATAAAACATGTTTAAAGCATTTTTGTGTTGATTTTCGTCCTTTTTCGTCCTATTTCGGATTATCCGCGGAATTTGCTTATCCGTGGTTGCCTCGCCACCCAATTCCCCGGATAATCGGGAGTTTAGTGTAATATACAGAACATGTAAATTATTATAAATTTTTTCGTTGATTTTAATGTTTGTTGAGTTTGAAGTTTAATATTTTGTTGTTATTTTAGTTATATTAAATTAAAAACAGAACCAATAAAACCAA
The DNA here is from genome assembly GCA_023159025.1 of Thereuonema tuberculata. Taxonomy (NCBI): domain Eukaryota; kingdom Metazoa; phylum Arthropoda; class Chilopoda; order Scutigeromorpha; family Scutigeridae; genus Thereuonema; species Thereuonema tuberculata. The sequence continues at coordinate 14,195,955 of JAFIDM010009631.1, read as the reverse complement.
AATAATAAATAAACCAAATAAAGAAAAATCAACATAAATAACTACTAGAAAATTAAAAATTATTTATTTATATTGATTTTTCTTTATTTGGCTTATTTATTATTTTGTTTTTAATTCAATATTTTGGATTTTTTTTTACTTTTGTACATAAATAGTATTTCTGATATTTATTAATTTTAAAAATTATTTTATTAATTACATTCAAACTATTTTCAATGAGTTCTGTAAAATATTTATGGGACTTGTAAGTTCCGATGGGACTGTATATCTATTTTTGTCTGTTATTCCGCTTGATTACATAAATTCAAAACGCCACTCCACGGAATAATTCAATGAAAGCACTTATTTACCTGCAGACATTTTGATGCCTGTGATTCTGAATTAATTAATTCATTTCAAATTAATCTCAAAATATTTCAACGCAAATTATTAATGTCTTAATTTTCACATGTTTAAATTTTGTTAGTGTTAGTTAAGCAACAAGCTTAACCCCCCCAAGCTACCCCGGGTGTTTTTAATTTTTTTTTTTTTCTGCTGAACATCTTCCCATATTTTTTCTTATAATTCTTACATTCTTATAAATTTAGATTAGATTATCTACGTTTCCTATTATTATATTTTTTGTTTGATTCGGTAACTTTAAGTAATTCATTCATAAACATTTTCCGTTAGTTTTTTTCTTATTGTTTTTCTTCTTCTACTTTGAAATGGAATGGTTGGTCTCTTAGGGATTTCTCTGCATAGTCTTTTAAGAAACTGAAAAAAAAGAAGGAGGAGGAGAAAGTGCTTAGATAGATTTATTACAATGAATGTTAATATTCATTCGTTGTTGGCCAGAGCGTTCGTCCTCTCTCTTATACAGATAGCTTTTGGTTTTGTTTTCTTTTTTCAGGTTTTTGAATTTTTTTTTCTCTTTACGAGGCATAATTATTTCGGAAGCCATTTGCAACACCTTTGCAGCAATGACTTTGCTACCCTACAAGACTTAAATTACAAGAGAATGATTTAGTATATGTTGTCTTGGGGAGGAAGCCTCTAGAAACATTGAGATTAATGAACCTCAGAATCCGAGAAAACACATTTATTCCTAATTAGAAGCATTTTTTTTTTTAAGTTGGAAAATTTATCATTTACAAAATAAAAAACGTTTTGATGTAACTAAAAGTGACTTTTTTTACCATTAGATCTACGACGTTTTAATAAAAGTGATTTTGTATTTTTTGAAGTCGTTTTCCTTTCCTTAATTCCTTTTTCAGTTACTATGTGATCTGAATATGCTTAGTTTGTTTTGCAGAAAAGCCTTATTTAATATAAATAAATTGAAAAATCAAACTCTACTTTGAAAAAAAGAAATATGTATAATACTAATTACTGGATATTACGATTAGATATTATTAATGCTTCTATATCATGGTATGTGGATATAATTTCTGACAATTAAGAAGAAAAGCAATAAATAATTTGACCTTAAAATTTCACTTCTTATTTTTGTTTCCAAAACAAGCTTTTCTAAACAAACTAATCATAAATTCCTATTTCCAAATATTGATCTAATTTTTTGGATATTTATTATTTTGTAGTTTTTGCTTAATTCAGAGTTAAATAATAAAAAAAATCAGAGTCAAGTACAAATATCTTTCAAAGGAATGACTTAATTGATGAAAAAACTTCATTCACCGTCAATAAAGAAATATGTAGAAATACCTGTAAGTATGCATTTAGCTTAAATGCTATAAAAGTTAGAAAAGGGTCATTCCACGTCAAATCATCCAGGCCATGACACCCCCTATCCAGTTGAGAACTGAGCTTTGGTGTACTGCTATTATATTATTATTATTATTTCATGAACTTTTGCCAATTTTTATTGCTTTATATGCATTCTGTTGGCAATAATTGCAGAAAGTTTGATGCAATATGGTACTTCAAAGCGAATTGTGAAAATTTGAAAATTGGCTGCAGTTTTTAAATGGAAACAAGTAGGCTGACAATTTTTTTTCCTGAATATGCTTTCTGACATGTAGTTTAAGAAAACATAAAAGAATTGGCCATATAATTTTTTTTTATTATTTTTTTAATTGTTTTTTGTTTTTTCTTTGGTTAAATTTAAAAAAAAAAAATTGGACACTTGCCCCCTCTGAAAATCATTGAAAAAATTAGAAAGTGATTTACAAATAGTAAAGTTTCATCACAAAAAAAAATCAGTTTTGAGAAAAAATTCGTGAAAGAATTGGCCACATAAAATTTTGTAGAATAATTTTTTTTTATTAAAATAAAAAAAAAATTGTACACCACTATCTTGAAGGTACTGTCCAAGAAGGTACTTGTACTTTCCATATTTTGGGGTCTGTTTTTGTAAATAGAGTTGTGGGGTCGATGGCGGCCCGCAGGCTGATCATAGTGGGAAAAGACCTTGCCCTAGGCGTCTATCACTTGTTATTCTGCGATATATACAGAGGATCACAACTTATATGAAGGTATTTCACGTGTCTTCCAAATTTTTCCACATACTTAAGAGCTTTATGGTTGCTGAAGAACAGGGACAATCCTTTCTTGTGATCTCCAGAACCACTGAACGAAATCCCCTTTCGAAAACCGTCAAAGCGAATATTCACCGTTTGCCAAAGCACCGGGAAATGGAATGCTCTCGACCAATTTTTACACACCACACTGGCGCGAACACGATCGCTCAAGCCTAGGTAACAAAACAATTTAGTAAGAGCCAGATCAGGCAGATAATTCCAAGACCTTTCCGATAGGATGTGATTTACCAGCGAATCAGACATATTCGTAAAAGAATTTTGAACCATTCGAAACAACTGGAAAGGTGGCTTACAAAAATAACTGACTTATAATTTTGACTTAACTTTTTCATGATTTCAATCCAGCAAATTTAAATTCAGTGTTCTGTGACAAAATGGCTCATTTTAAAAACTCAACTCCATAATTTAACAGACATTTACATGGAGAATCAGATCATATCAAGAATTCCAAAGTAGCAAGCTTCGGTTATCCATTTTCACTGGATAAGACTATCCACCTTTCACTGCATCATCTCTACTGTTCTGAACGTTGATAGAAACTAAAAAAAAGTCAAGTCTATCACTTGACTCAGCTTTCGTCCCTCTGTGTTCGCCTTTGCAAGGGTCAATTAAGAAGGGAGTAATGCCATTAAGTAAGTAATAAATATAAAATATATAAAGCGGGGTAACAAGTTTAGAAAATAAGAATAATAGATATACCGTATATTTCGGCAGATAAGACGACCTTCAGATAAGACGAGGTGTAAATTTTCGTCAAATTTTTGTAGTTTAAGCATATATCTGCCCTAAAAGACGACCCCCCAAACTATCAACGGCCTATGAATTCAGTTTAAATCAGCGATCATCATTTTGATAATAATACTGTATAGCGTATGCAGAATCCCACGGTAGCAAAGCCCAGCTATTCCTTTCAAGTCGCTTTCCAGTAGGCACGCCAGTAAACGCTACTGCGCATGAGCAGAACGCATCATAGGTCAGGAATGGAAAGGAAAAAGGAACCTGTGAATCGTGTGAATAGTGACGTAAAAACATATAGAAGCACGTGCTTTTAAATACATTGATTTGAAGTGAGTGTTTTGTTTTATTTTATAATGATTTTAATTTATATGAATTTCAATCTTATTTTTTCTGTATCTGTCGTATAAGACCACCCCGGATTTTGGGGTCTTTTTTAATGATTCAACCATCGTCTTATCTGAAGAAATATACGGTAATAAGAAATATATGTATTTATAAATAGGTTAGCATCACGAAGAATGATTGTAAATGAATATACAGGAATATATACGTTACTCCGGAGTTTTCCAAAAAAGAAATTGATTATATATAAAAAGAAACACAACACTAGCACTAATGATAACTCTAAAATTACACATATAAATCCAACACTTTGATGATAGTCAAGTTTAACGCAGTTCCTATGCGCCTATATTGTTCACAGCTCACTTGAGCACAAATAGTTCGTGGCTATTCTTCGGAGAGGGGGCGTGATCCAGTGTTCAATTGGTACTCGTTAATTTCAGTCCAAGATCAGTTCTGCTAGGGACGGATAGCCTAGACGGTGTCATTTTCGGCATTGCACTTTGCTACACAGCAGACGCACGTTCGTAGGGAGAAATACTCTTGCTTCGCAGACCCGAACTCTTAGAAGAACGTTCTCAAGACACAAAATTGCTCCGGGGATGAAAAAGGATTGGAAAGAGAGAAATTGTATAACAACCATCGGGCCGTTTCACATTGTTTCATTACAAATGTATTTCAAATTATTATTTTAATATTATTGTTACAGGTGACATGGTAGTCATAAATTACCAAATTAATTATTTTTTTTTAAAATACACTTTTTTCACACTTCCCATCATTTCTACAAACTGATTTTTTTTTGTGACATAAAGAAAGATTTATAATAATATTGTAAAAATTTCAAAGTAAGCTAAGAGGGGGCAATACCTTAAAAAAATTATAATGCCCAGGTATCGAGTTTCTTTATAAAAAACTATTTACATTTTTTTTTAAAAAAAAACTTATGAATATTTAATATAAGGAGCATGAACATAAAAATATAAACCTTTCTGTTTAATTTAAATAAATCAAGGTTCTAATGCAAAAACTGTAGGAGCTATTGTATTTTTAAATTATTAACAGCTCGTCCATGGTGCACCTGAGTTCCTGAATCCATATAACTTCTTTAGATCATTATTGAAAAAGTACTTAACCTGCAACATTTAAATTTTGGAAATGTTCAAATATCTAAGTAAACTTCAATTATACAAAATTTCAAGGTTTTCTATGAGGGTGGGTGTCATTTCCTAACATTTCTGGATGATTTGATATAGAATGACCCAAAATGTTAATATTAAATTACATTTTCATCACTTTTCGCATTAATTAATTATTATTCAGTTCAGTTAATATTTCTATGCTTTTTAATGTTAAATTACTTTTATCGGTTTAAAATTTGACGTTATCATGATTTTTAAGGCTTGTCAATGTTTAAAATTATAAACAAATAAACCAAAATGGGGAAAATTATATTTATCCAGCCTTATTAAATATTTTATTTTGAGAAGTATGTTATCTTTTGCTGCTACGATTCCAATCTTACAACAGAGGATTTTGGAATTTTCCATGCGTAATGCTGTACCAAGTAAACAATTGGGAATCGATAAAACTTCCCTCGTTTGATTTCAACGATTCCTTCTGCTTTTTACTGAAGCCAGTTTCTTGGTGTCGCCTGCTCAATCAACATTCTGGTTGGATGATTTTCCCATCCGCGATAGAAAATGCGTCCAACTTTTAGCTTGTTATGAGCTGATATATTCTAATCATGAATGTAAAATATGGATTATTTCTCAATAGAGAAGCTTTTTTCCCTGAAAAAAAAAAAAAGAAGAGTATTTCGGCTTTAAAGTATATCCTGGAGCAAAGTTGTATGCAGAGAGAAATTGTTTGCATTAAACTACTTATACAAATCTCTACTTCCTTAAATATTTCACTTACTTTAATGAATTTGGTATAAAATAATTCTTAAAATCTGGGAATTATTTGTTAATTTAAAGAACACATGCAAGAAAAACTTAATAAAAATTAGGTTAGAATAGTGGAATTAGTTTCATGATGAAGGAGAGAAGTCGCAGTGAAGGGTGTACAGCAATAGAAAATTAGAGGTTTGGAGAATTTATTTCAAATATATCTGAATTACATCACATGTCAAATGCATTCAGATCTATATATATTTCATAAATTTAGTGTAAAATGGTTTACTGGCAACTTCGTAAACATATAACATCCATGAAATTAAGATTTGACTGCAAATAGATCCAGACAGAATAAAATATGAAGGTTAGTGAAAAGAATTGAAGAAGCCAGTGCTAAGTTAAATACTCGTATAAGCTGAATTCCAGTAGCAACCTAACATCTCATTTCAATTGTTTCTACCAAATTCATTAACGTAAATGACATTGCGAGAGAAATGTAGAAATTTAATTTGTAGTTTGGTCAAGTTTTAAATAACAAAATCAAATTATATGAATTAGATTACAATAATGAGCTCTAAATTAAGCTTCATATTAATAAATTTCTAATTTTTTTCAAGGGATTCTTTAGAAAACTAACTCCAGGAAAATCGGAATCCTAATTAATCCACAGAAACTGTTGACATTTCAACACACAATTTTATAAAGGAAACATTTATTATAAGGAATATCAACATTTCAAGATTAGGTTTTGGTAGGCAGTATTTGATTACATTTTAAAGAAAAGATGCCATCATCTTTAAAGAAGTATGTCTTGTCTGAAGCAAAGAAAATAATAGACTTTAAATGTGTTCACGGCATTATTTTTCAAGTCATTTTCAAGAGTCATTTTTAAAGTCTTTTTAGTCATTTTCATCTCAGTTAAAACGAATTCAGTTTGGTTAGAGTTTATTGTATAAAAAAAATTAAATCTGTTTCCAGGCCTTAATTCCATCCATCACTTTTAGAAAATTGAAACGACTTCAAATTCAATTTATAAGCACTGATATCATGAAGGCAAAAGTTTTGTTTCGATCATTAATCTGTTTAATAATAGAAACTACTTATGAAATTACAGGTAGGGGGAATCCATTAATATTGTTTAATATAATTAAAGAAAACGAAAAATATGACTTTTTGATGAAATCAAATAGTGATCTTCAGATCATCTTCTTGTAACTTTTCTCTTTAAAGCGCTGTGTCCTGCCCATTGGAATTTTGTTTCTTTGGAAACCTCGATTGGAAACTGCACCCTTCTCTTTTTTCATTTGGTTGAGGGAACGTTAAGTCTCTGCGGAGTTGGACCAGTAAATACGAAAAAAAAAATGTCTTATTTTTCTTCTCTTTGCTATTTCTTCTATTTTTCATCACTTTTCTTAACTTCAAGAGCAGTACTAAATTAGATACTTATTTCTAGAAAATATATTTTCATCTCCGTCAAGTGTAAGAGACAAAACTATTTGAATAGTTTTTTTTCCTTCCCTACTGAAAATAATAGATTTGTCACTTCATATTTGATAGGATATTAGTTCTAATATATTTGACAATGAATTGTTGCTTTTAAGAAACAAGAGAGAAAATAAAAAAAGGTAAGTAAAGAATGAAAAGGCAACTAAGCAATTGGTAACTTCTTCAGAAAAGTCGTAATATTCCTAATGAAGAAAGCATCATATTAATGAAAAATGAATTAATAACGAGCAAGCATATTGCTATAAAATGTATTTATAGGTTAAATATACAATTTGCTGTTAAATGTTATACTTTAAAGGGACATACTCTGCAAATGCTGATAGAACAGTTTAATTGAAAGTTAATTATTTTAAATGAAAGAAAAAAAAAAGATAATAAAAACTGTTAATTCTTCTTTCTTCTGCTATATTACTTTTCTCCAATGAAAAGGCCTATCTTATCATAGGAATTAATAATTAAAATTTGCAGTAATTCAATAATTTTGTATCCTAATTTCATCCTAATTTCTGTAATTTCAACCTAAGGAAGATCTTTTCTGTGGTTATAAGCTATACCATGACAAATGTATCTTAATTTTTTGTTAATTAATGGAAGAGTTAATTAGTAAGCACAAAAATGGACAAATGACAAATTTACAAACGAGACAAAGTATAGATAGATGCATATTAGTTACAAAAACAAAATCAAATTCGCATCTTATTCGTCGTAAACGAAATAATACGTACTTAGAGTAAATACGAAACGACCATAGACTGAAATTCTAAACACGATTCTTGGAAATGAGAAGCCACGAAAAATCCGTTTGGAAGGTGTGTGGAGGAAACTAAACTTTTGATTCGATCGAAGAATGGTCCCAAAAAACCCAAAAAAATTGAGAGATTTCATTAACGTACAATGGATTCAAAATGATGAAAATGATGGAGAATATATTAGAAGTTTTCGATTTTAAAAAGAATTTCGTAAAAACAATACTTAATTGTAGGTCACTGCAATATAAAATAGCTTTACTTGAATTTGATATAGATCAAATTTCTGAAGAGCAGTCATTAATGGCAGCCATGAAAGGAGAAAATGTGTCTCCACAGAAATAAAGAAGTCATTGAAAAAGATGAAACTCCTCCAGAAGGGGAAAGTAATGTAGGAATGTGAGAAATACAAATCGAAAAAAAAACCAGAATGGTTAGCAAAAGTACTTAACAACATTATGGAAGATGCAAAGTATTAAAGAGAGACATTTACTTGTTCCAATATATAAAATTGATGAGAACATTCAGTCCTGTACAAATTGTAGGGAAGTAAAGTTAAAAGGTAATGTCATTTCACTACGGGAAAGAGTCATAAAATAGAGATTGAGAGAACGAACAGACGTTAGTGAAAATCAGTTTGGGTTCGTGCCAAGAAGATTTCAATAATGTAGTAATAAAATGATAGAAAGTGAGAAATTTACCTATTCCTAACACATAGCTTCAAGTGAATGCTGTATTCAATTTCGTAGATATCACATTTTCCTAAATGATACTATACTCATTCAACCTTACTGCAGATGAAGAATTGAAATACTGAAATAAAATCAAATGTGATGATCAAAACCATCAATAAAACATTTGTTAATTAAAATAAAAAATCCATCTTACTTCATTCAATCTCTCCCTCAGAATAAAAGTAATTTCTTCGAAATATTGTGCTAATTGTAGACTATTCAGAGAAACTCGTTAATTATTCTATAAATTTTATATAAATATTTATAAATATTTATTTGCCATAAATAAGCACAGGAAGAACTGAAAAAAAGTAAATAAAATCTAACAAGGGAAATAAAACAACTGCTAATTTCTGCAATGAGAAGAAGGAGGTACATACTATAATCAGATACATTAAATTAATGACAAGCTGAAAATATATTTTAGAAATAATTAATTGATTAAACATGAGAATTAAAAAACGATAAGAGTTAGATGGAAGAAATACAATTCATTAAACTGATAAGGCAGTTGTTTCTCTAGAATTAATAGGAAAATCACCCAGTGAGGTTGAGTAGTTTAGTCATTGACAAGGCAATTAATCAGTATGATCTGGACTCAAATTCCCGTAAGGTAGCATTTCCTTCTTTCCCATTCTTAAATGTATAATGTGTTCACTCTTCTTAGTAAAAAATGAATGTATGCAAGACATAGAGAGATCACTATGGTAGTGTATTAGAGGAACAATCATTATATTCATGGACTCAGTATTCAAGAAATCTTACTACAAATATTCACAGAAACCATGATAACTGAGAGTCTAAAAAAAGGAGAATAAGTGAAAGACCAAATATTTTTTTTTAAAAAATTAAAGAATAATGTAATTTTAATAATCCTCTATGATCAATAGGGATGAGCATTTTCTTGCCAAGAGAAAATTTATTTTCCAATTTAACTCGAAAGTATCATCTCTTACGAAAAGTTTGTGACTGCTATTATTGAAGAAGAGATTAGTTTTGGTGTTAAATGTTTAGTTATGTCGGCGACAGTAAAATTAGAACATTTCAGGAAAAGATAACTGAATATCTTCCACAACAACTTCAAAGGATAACTTCAAAGGATTCTTTTTTTTATTCAGCTTTTTTTGTAAATTGATTGTTACACGAAGTCCGATGGCATTGCCGTATCTTAAGAAAAGAAATAACTCTTTCGTATTAAGAATGAACTGCTCAGTAGTATCCATTGTGCTTTTTTTTTTTTTTTTTTGCAGAGAATACTTAGAAGATAAATAACGGACATCGGGAAACTTTTGCATCCCTTCATTAAGATGGCCATCTTCGAAGGATGTCAGCAATTTTAAAAAATATCTCGGCCTAAACAGCGGATATATCCTCACATGGCCTGCAAGATCCCTTGATTTGTCACTCATATCTATACGAGAACGGAAGTTGCAGCAATACCAACACATCGCATACGAAGATTTGGGCACAGACAAATAGAGCCGAGAGAAGTGCTTCACGCTCCATCATCCACATTTGTTTAACTCCAAGGCTTTCAGAGTACATTAATCACGAAGCATGGAGGACACACTCATTTTTCATAAAACATTATATTATTTTAATTTTACTTTACAAATATACTACTCTTCATACTACATAGAATCCCCCCAATATGAGCGAGTTTTCATTGGTACATGTGGTTCTAAATTTCGTGAACCTAGAAAAATAGTTTCAGTTTCATTCAATTATAATAAGTTTTCTTTTTTTTCGTTGAAAATGCTTTAACGCTTCATATGGATAATTAGAACACTAAAGCGCTGTCGAAATATGAAATGGAGACGTTTGTGATTCATCTATTACATTTTTTTAAATGTAATTTATTTGACGTGTTCCATCTTTTATTTTTAACGAAATGAAGTAATTAATAAGGCGTTAAAATTACAATTCTATCAATTTAAACAAGTGAATATCAGTTTAACGGGGTTAGATAGACTTTCTGAATAGCGACAGGGCAAAGTTCTTAATAATTCCTTATACATAGATGGGAATATAAAGGTAGCTTTTACTAATAGACTTCTGAATCTTGCTTTGATATAAGATGACTTCTTTCGAAAAGCTCTGTGAAAATGTTTAATCAAACGAATAACTTTAGAATTCTCTTTTTTTTTTTTTTTTTACTTTCTTTTTTGGTTTCTTTATCAAAAAAAGAAGTGCCATTACTCCCCTGATTTCCCTTCAATCAAATATTGGTATTCCCCGATGTACCTTTGTAATCCTCTCTCTTTAAACTCGAGAAAGAAGTTACTTGTAGCCTGCTTTCGGCTCTTTTTTTTTTCTTTTTTTTTTCTTAGCTTGGAGCTTTCTACAAGCAAAGTCGAGCGAAAAAAGCGATTCAAGTGGAAGAACTCTTTGATCGAATAACTAAGGTATGGTTTTGACTTGAAGCTAAGTTAGAAGGTTCTACCAAACTTTTAATATGCTTTACCGCTTGTGAAACGAAAGGAATTTAAGAAAATAGTTAAAATCCATTTAATATATAGATAGTAGGCCTATATCTTTTAGTAAATGATAAGAACTTTATTTTTTTTTTCAGCCGAAATTAAAGAGGAAGAGTTTACGTAAGAACAGCGCAAGGCACTTCTAAAAATGATTTATCTTTGAATTCACGGTTCTTTATTTTTCTAAATTTTTCTTTTATCTTTTTCTGATTTGCAGTTCAATACGTTTTCAGTGATTTAAAATTGTTGTTTTACTCTATTTTTAAGTTCATTTCATTGAATTGAAAAGAATGGATTCATTATTTTTCTCATTCGTTTAATATTTTTATTCCCTTCTATTCTTTCTATCGGTACAGTTTTTCATTCACTTCTTTTCTTCCTCTTTATTTGGAAATAAAAAAAATGGCAAACGAAGTGCAACTAATATTTTCCGACTGTAAATACAAGTGAGATGTAATTCTTTACATTGCTTTTAATCCAGGAAAGGCTCTTGATATTGAAAATGAATGTAAAAGAATGGTTTGAAATTCACTGGTTGTAACATAAATAACTTTAAAAAATATATTATATTTAAACAACAAAAAATATAAGGATACGACCGGTTTCGCCTTCAAGATTTTAGGTTTTATTTGGTTACATTTAAATAAAAAGTCAAAATTTATATTGGCATTACAGAAAGCGACACCATAGACTTTATATGCAAATATCACATGGAAGCATCGCCAAATAAACAAAATTTTAGTTCTTCTATTTCTTTTATTCCGTAATGAATAATCGATTGTACGGAGATAAATTGTTGTAACAAGACCATATTGTGGTATATACAGATACATACAGATTCCTTACTGCGAAAATTCTTATCACCTTGGGCAAGAATAATCGGGTTATCTGTGTTCTTAGTAGGCGCAGTTTTTTGAATTAGCATCGCTGTCAAGTAGAAAGTCCTGATTTTTTGCCGTTGCCCTATTATGCTCTTTTATCTGTATTTTCAATGAGCGCCGTGTTTCTCCTGTGAATAAATAGTCATTCCTGATCCATCTTTTACCGTACACCCCATTTTTATCTGGTACATATTTCTGGTATGTAACCAGACGCTGTTGGATTTTGCAGTAACTCGTATTTTACGTCTTGCATTACCTTAGAAATTATGATATAAGGTAGTATAAAAGGTTATAGATACAAATTGTTTTACTTCTATTACTTTTACTTCTTACTATTGCTAGTGCCTTTAGTGCCTTTAATATTTTTTTAATGTTATGATTAATGAAATCCATTAGATAATCACTCATCCTTAGCAAATTTCGTACATTGTTCGTTTCTTGCATTAAAAGTATTTCAGTTGAACGTACCTAAAAGGCTCTGTAAACGAACATCCTTAAAACATTAAAATCTTTTCCTTATTTGGAGATATCTATGACAAAAAACTGGCTGAATGGTTCGGGACTAAGATGCAATCAACATGGTGATGCTTCCATGCCGTATTTAAAGACATTTGCATATAAAGTCAATGTATTTCAATGCAATCAAATGAAGCCTAAAATCTTGAAGGCGAAACCGGTTGTTTCCATGTATTTTTAACGTTGCTCAAATATAATGTTTTTTAGTTATAGATGTTAGTCAGTGAATTTCAAACCAATTCCACCAATTCCAATAGAAGGCTTATTTAATATGATAGGATGGTTTCTTTTTTCATTTTTTATCCCACAGTCCTTTTGTTGGTTCACTTATACTAAGAGCTAATCTTCTAAAGATATTAACAATTGGAATTTTTCAACTGTCAACTTATAATGTACTTTTTTTTAATTAGATTACTTCTTGTAACAGGACGCTAAAATAAAGTTGATTGGGACAGTGGCATGTACAAAATAAATGCTGATATAATTTTGTAAGAAAAGATATAATGAAGAATTATACATTATTACTGCACATTATTGCCAAATTTGCTCGCAGATAAGCTTTTCTTGAGAAAAGTATCAAAATATATTTTTATTTCGCCTATTTCTCCATATTTTCTTTTAATAAAAACACTAAAAAGATATCCAGAGATTTGAAGTAAAATCGTTGAAGAAATTTAAGAAAACCGGTTGGTCAGAAGACGGTTTGTTATAGAGAAAAAGAAATGATCCTCCTGCTAGTAGCGATGATGACACTGGTGATAAAACCCAGAACGACCATGTTCTGAAGACATTGATGGCAGTGAAGGTGGACGAAGATCATCTTTATATATCAAATCACATTTATTTAAAATAAAGAATATTTTAGAACTGATATAATTTCAAGTATTTTTTTTTCCTTCGTAGTAGCTTAAGAAAGCCACGCCTTCACATTTAAATGACCAGAAAGCAAATTGTTACATTATAATTATCTGTTATAATATTACAAATTATATTTTCTTTCATGGTGAAGATGAGATAAGTTCTTAAATTTTCTCCAATCATTTTCAGTTTCTTTTCCGTTCATTTTTCTGATATGCTAATTAGATCTGCCTATTTTTCTTTTTTCTTTTTTTTTTTTTAATTTTAAAAGTAAGCCTTTTATGGGAGGAAATACTGCACTTTTAAAATTTTATTTTTATTTTCTAAAACTGTTGATTAGAAAGGAAGGCTTTAATCTAATCCATCTCCTCATTAATCAGGCAAATGAAAAAGGAGCTCTTACTGATTAACTTGCTGCTACTACTAAGTTTCAGCAAGATAAATGGTTTCAGCAGGATGAACGAAGTTTGCGATCACAGATGGTGAAAGGAAATGTTTAATTCAACTTAACATGGTGTATAGGAGTTTTTACTTTACTTTGACCAATGACAACATTACAAATGCTCGACCTAATCTAGTATCTTTATGGAAAGATTTGAAAGGCTAACCAAAATAACGATCACAACTTCAATTTTCTCTTAAATTAAATACTTGATCTTTCTTTAACTATACTTGGTACTTTATACTAGAAAATTGATCTTCTGTTACTTATTTTTCGCATCTTGGGAATTATTTATTAAGGTTTTTAGTAAGATATTTATTTTGGGTAATATCTATTATATTTATTATTATTAGGATAAATATCTAAAAAAATAACCTGTTCTTATCTAGGATAAAAAAAAGTACTTTACATACTGAAGATAGAAAAAGAAGTCGTGCATGTGAAGAAGTTTTTTCCCTTCTTTTACTTTAAAGAAATAAAAGAATTCGATCTTTTCAACACGGATTTTCAGAAAATTCAGAATTCAGGAAGAATGAGGCGTAGTTAACTTTAAAATTAAATATTGTAACTTCATGGCAAAAAAAAAATAGGTAAGTAATTAAAAATTCCAGCGCAACTTTCAGGATCTCAAAGCTAATTTATTTTGATTTCATTAAAACAATAACAAAAGTTCAAAAATATAAAAGCAAAGTTCAGACAATAAAAAGTTAATGTCTTGAAACTAAAAGAGCTAGTGATCTATTTTGTGATATGGGAGTAAGTTGCCTCATAAAACACAAAGTAAATCTACGGCTAATTTAGTGTTTCGATTCAAGGGTCATGCTTCAGGTGTGTCCTAGGTGCTTTTTCCAATGGTTGAAGAGATGTCTAAGTGGCAAAAGCCATCTGGTAAAGTGCACAACAAACAAGACTTTTTTGAGAAAGTAGATCTCCAACGTGATTTCTGAAGAAAGGAAAATCTCAATTGGGTAAAAAAAATAAAATCGCAAATCTTTTAAATAATATTGGACAATATTCAATTTCAAACCGTATTCAATGTATCATTTTTAAGATCTAAAAAAGTTCTTGAATTAAGAAAATTAAAAAAAAAATGTTTTCAAATAAATAAAATTTTTCTAGGTCTATTTACACCTTAATTGGCCTAATTATGTTATCTGTCTGTTCTTCAGAAAACACGAATGGAAAAAGATTGATATTCAAATCAGAAGCTCATACAAAGATCAAGGGTCATCTGAATCCAATTAGTATGTTTTTAACTGTTATGAAACAAAAAATTAAGGCATTTTTTTTTTTTTACAAAGGATATATAATATAAATGAGTGATTGTAATTGTAATGCCCGAATTTTAAGGGAATTATAAAATCTATGAAATTTCAGAAGACAACATACATTACGAAAATCCATGTATTTCCTATTTGTATGTGGTCAGTGGCGCACCCAGCATTGAGGTTTGGGGGAGGGGGGCTAAGGATGTTGTAAAAAGTCCATTCAGATGTTGGCCTATTTAAAAATAAATTGAAACAATTTTCAAAATAATAAGATACAGACACGTCATTGCTTTAATAAAGGTTTTCTTCTCGTTGTTTTTTTTTTCTTTCTTTCTTTCTTTTTTTCTTTATTTAGTTTTGGGTTCTGGAGGGGGCTTCAGCCCCGTGGTTGCGCCACTGTATATGGTCATTGTTTGATATTATTAATTCTATTATTAAAATAATAGAAAACTAAGAATTTTTATAGAAAATCAGTACATAAATAACAGAATTAATTTCCTTAATACTATAATCATTGCGAAACAAAGATGTTTATGCTTTTGGATTGTAAAAAAAAAGGTTACTTGTTTTCAATCATTAATTGAAAAAAAAAAATAAGGTAATGAAAAAAAATCTGATTGAAAAAATTCCGCTATAAAATTTTAAAGTAATTTCTGAAGAAGGAAAAGCTGACGTAGTTTTAGAATTATCACTTTGGACAAGTTTTTAAATAAAAATTAATATTATTTTAATATTTCTTTTATAAATTGAAGAACGATAATTAATTATATTTCTTTTTGAGAAAAATTAAAGATCTCTGTAGAAGCTTGTTATTTTTTTATCTTTCGGAAAAATTAGACAGCAATAAAATTGATGATAGTTCTGGTTTATTTTCTTTGATTGTGACTATGAACTTCAGGAATAATACAAGAAATGCTACAGAATGTGATATTTTAATATTTTTAATATTTAAATTTATAACTACTTCGAAACTGAAACGTAACTTTTGAAATACTTTAAAATAATCGGCGATGTTTCAAAGTCGTCCACCCTTAATCAATAAATTCACTCTATTTCTGGAAAATTCTGGGAAAAAAATACGAAATTGTTGGAACTAATCAAATACCATTTAGCTGTCATTAAAACGTTATCAGCTGTATCTGAAAATATCGCTCATTTCATGTAATTAACTTCCATCTACTTATTTGTATCATTTTAAGTGGTGATGTCAAAAAGCAGAAACTTATATTGATTACTTTTCATTGCCTGTAGGCAAATTGGATATCGTGTTCAAATAAAAGGAACTAGAACCGAGAACATTGAGAAGTTCAACTGTTAAGATATTAAAATGTTCATGGGCATTAACATATTGTTGACGATAATGAGACTTATCTTGAAATTTTGAAAAAAAAAAACGAAAAATAAAAAATTGCAAAAATTGCTCCTATTTTGAGGCTTTATCCTTACAATTTGTTGTTTCTTTTAAGCCACAAACAAAGATTTAATTGAAATATCATGTGGCAGATCAATTACGCCCGAACTGCTTACGAATGTATTGTTTTTGAATAAATATTTGAACTGCGGTAATTTTTTTTGTTTAACGATAACTTTTTTGGATACAAATCAGGCTGGAAGTTTGATATATTAAAAATGCCTGTAAATATAGAAATATTTGTGAAAGAAATCACTTAATACAGTTCCACTGTAGATGGTCCTTAGAAACTAACGTGAACAATCGATTATCCAATTACTCCGAATTTTGCTCTTTGTGGGCGCAGAGCAATAATTAAAATTTAATGTTTCCAGTGCAAGTGAACTAATTAATTGGCAATCAACTTAATAAAATTTAACCTTTTTAGCCATTTGTGAAACTTTTTGAAAGATTTTTAGTAAATAACTAGGTCATCCCCATGTCTCCAAGATAATCCAAGAAGAATCGATTCCAAGCGGTTATGGCAAAAAGTGATATTTTATTTTTTTTTGTATGAACTCATTATTTGATAGCGCGCACCATTGTTGATGGAGAGAATCTAAAAAAATTAAAATTGGAATTTAAATTTTAATCTAGTAGGCTAAAATTTATGAATTATTTTCTTTTTTCTCCGGATCAACAGTTGCAGGTTCAATTCCCGTCGCGAACGTTTCATTGTAGCAATTTTTTCACAGGAAATTAACAATTGCGCCGGACAGACAGACAGAGAAATAAAAGATTTTAGTACCGGTAATGTAGATTCTGCAAATGACTTAAATGTAAATTGTATTAAAATCAATAGAAGGAATGGAATAAGCGTTGATGCTCTTTCCTCAATAACAAGAGAAACACTACTCAAGAGAGAGAGAGAGCTTTTTTTTTTTTTATGTTGTAAGAAATTAATTCAGTTGAAATCCCAGGGTGCCGCTTCTTCTCTTCCAATATATGTACTTTCACTGCAATAATTACTGAACTCTTCCATTGCTAAACAAAACTGAAACTAATTTCTAGAGAACGGTAAAATAAAAGCGTCCTTATAAATAGATTCATTTCCGTTCATTTCGAAGGAACAACTCTCAACGAAAGTAGGAAAAGAAAAAAGATCACAGTAGCGTCGCTTCCAAAAACAACGATTTTCATCTCGTTTTCTCTACTTTTTTTTTTAATATTTGTAAAACTAATTACTCGACTAGCTAGAAAGCATTAGAAATAATATAACAGCTTCTGATAAAATTGATCTTCAGGTGTGTTTTGATCAGTTGATTCTTGTTTTTTTTTAGGACATAGAGTTAAGAGAATTTTTAAAATTCCAGTCACATTAATATCGTTTAAATTTCATTTACTTACGGTAAATGAAAAAAGACTAAAACTACTAAAAATTTGGTAATTACAGAACCATGCGACAAAATTCAGCAAGAAGGTTAGCTTTTTAGGAAGAGGAAATCACAACGAATTCACACAAGACTATTCGAAAGGAAAATGGGAAAAATCAGTTGCTACCGTAGTAAATGATGATCTGTTACTTCAGTATGCTACATTTTATACATTTTACATACTATTAAAATGTTTACGGTAATTGGCCTTCGTTACGTAATAAAGTTTCTATGCGTCTTCTGATAACTATATAATCTATATAATCCTATATAAAGCTTTTTCCCCTCCCCTTTCTTTTCTTCGTGTAAGGTCCTAGTGGCGCAAGCGCAATTCACCCAGGAGCTGAATGTTTCAAGTTCGAAGATCAGTGAATCTTCCTCTCGTTTCTTCAGGATATGGGTCTTACAGTTCACTTCCTTCTCTAAGATTCTTTCCCGAAGAACAAGGTTGTCAAACATCACTCCCGCCTTCTGATTCGTTCCATCGCCTAGTCATTGTTACATCTTGCTTTCTTAGTGTCCACTACAGGGAATTCTTTATTGGCTACCTTTAATATCATCTAATATTAAAAAGTCATCAAAGCTTTCCCTCTAATTACAATCTCTGTAAATGCTCTTCACCTTGTGAACTGTCCGTTATTATGTTCAAAAGATTAAGCATCAAAGGTCAGAGAAATCCAACGTAATCGAAAATCCCAAATGAAGACCGTTACAACTGAAATTGAGTTTTTACGTAGTTAGATTACGTCTTTAATTTGTAGTCTCGGTAAGCAAATGGTAAAACACTTGACTGCGTGCTAGGAGTGCCTGGTCCGACGAAGGTCGGAGGTTTGTTTCGCAGATAAATGTTTCTGCATACCTAAGGTCCTTCAACCCTCTGTAGAATAGGCAACTGGTTTCTTTCCCGAGGATGCAGACGAAAGGATCATGAGGAGTTGGCAGCTTTCCTTTTCATGGGATATATCTATATATGTATGTCCTTAATTTACAACTATTAATCTACAACTATTTCTGATAGTAGGTCATCATTTTCAGGAATTAGATCGAGGGCTCTATGACATAAAGGCCTAAGTGACAAAATCTCCATTCCGAGTTATTAAGGGTCTTATGTTTGTATTGCCTTGCCAGTTCTATGGAAGTAGCTTTTTATGGAAGTAGAATTCTACCAGTTGCAATGAAATTTTCAGTTAGGTCTCTTTTTCATATGAAAGATATGGTTCTCGGATTTCACTTAAGACATGTAACTCAATTTTTACAAAAATGTCACTTAGGCCTTTATGTCATAGAGCCCTCGAGATATTATGATTATCATCTATTTTGTTTAAAAGAATAATAAAAAAGCTTGCAATAGTGTTATACAGGTTACTATGTTGAATTGTTATATGAGATTTAAATCATCAAAATTAATGTTATTTTTAGATGTGGAAAACGATATATGAAATTAAACTCTGTTCATTTTGAATGAACGCCTCCTCTGTCGATCTGAAGAACTGAACAATCTCTAATTTGTGATAAATATGTCTTTTTTTCTATGCTCAAAAAGAAGAACAAAATATTTATCTTTATCTTTCTATTTAGACCTTTATTGTTCAATGGAATTTTAATAATGCTGGTTTATTGCAAATCAGCTTCATTACATTCTCCTGAAAACCCTTCAATTAAATCAACTCCTTGGGTATTTTGCACTTCCTCAATATTTCTCAGATATGGAAAATGCTACCAGTATGGTTTATTTGCTTTAAATGACTTGGCAAATATCCAAGAATTCATATCGGATGACTGGTGGCCAGGGTGACTGATCTTAAAAGGTATGGGCTGAAAAAAGAGATTGCTATTCGGCTAACTTGTTCGTTTTATGAGGTACTTTCCAATTAATCATTAATCATAGATGCTGTTGCATCTATCAATGTTAAAGAAGGATAGCAATAAAGAAATTGGTTTAAAACTTAAGAGCCTGAGTTATCAAATCCAAATACATCATCGTGATGTAAATTAATTAATATTAAATAATTTTGGAATACATTTCTAAATTACTTTCATTGTATTTCAATACAAACTGTAATTTGTTTTACAACCCAGCAATATTTTATTTCTCTTCAAATCCTTTGGATAATTTATCTTTAAATTGAAGTGATAAATAAACTTTAATAACAATTTATTTAATGATGTTCAAAAAAATTTAATATCTTAAGAGTTCAGTTGCATTCCTCTGCATTTATTCCAGAGGCTTCGAATTGTCAGAATACAAAGCATCCATCCACGTTAACAATTGGCCTTGCCAGTTTAGTAGTTGACGCCAAACATTCTCTATTTCCAGCCCTTGGCCTCCATTTCTCAATTCTTCCGCCAAGTGAAATGGCCGAGTCGAATTGGACAATTCCTGTTCCAAGTGGACAAAGGAACTCTACCTTTTATGCTAATGGCTGACTATTGACAATCGAGTGCCGATATCCTGTCCCTCCCTCTAGCTTCCATTAAAGCTGCATGACGTAGAGTTTAAGTCTAATGGGCGTCGTTAAGACGCGGAAATGGGGAAAAGCATAGAAGTTTCGTTCTCTTCAAAGCTGTCTTTTCAGGCATATTAATATCTCGTTTTCGTCGCCTGAAGCTGTGAGCTCCAATCTAAGATTTAATGCCAAAGAAGCGTCCCTTTTCTTCATTAATTAAAGAAGAGGAATAATGGCGTTATTTCGGGAGACTCTGAAAATGAACCAATGTTTGATAAAAGATCTTCTGCATTGCCCAGGGGGAGCAATTTGGTGAGAATTATCCAACATTTAATAAAGATATTTAATCGGATTTAAGCAGTACTTTCAGGAAGGTTTTCTACATCAAATTCACATAAAAATAATTTTAATTTTTAGCAGAACTTTTTAAAAGCTTTCTACTCATTATCATTAAATCTTCTTATTCTTTCGTTTTACATATTTCTGATTTTACTATCTACATAGTTTCCTAAAACCTTATAACATAAAAGCTATTACAGTGTCTTAAAATAAATTTGTTTTCTATATTAAGGTTTCTTTGTAATTACGATATTTCTAAACATCATGAAAAGAAGACTTCTTAAATAAATATCTCTAAGAAAGAAGGCTGATATATTAAGTACAACAAATAATCTCAAATTTTTCAAGGCTCTTTATAGGAAATATAAGAAAACGCCTGTATGTTTGATGAAAATAAATAAAATTGTTCAACTAAAAGGAGTACAGGCTATTGTATTACAGGATAATGGAAGTTCGATCAAAAGGATTCGGGAATCTATATTGTGAACGGTCCTAGAGTCCCTAACTTTCTAGTATTTCTCGGCACAAGTAATATAAAAATATATTAATTATTTTTTAGGAAAAAATGAAACCACCTTTGAAGTCAGAAAATTAAGAGGTGAGATTTTTGAATTATTCATTCTAATCCATGGCTTCGAAGTCTAATAATTAGAGTTTTGCCAACTTGAAGGTTGAAATATGAGGCAGGTAAACGACAATTTATGGGAAAACAATCTTAATTGTATTTTTGCTTTCAATTTCCTCAATTTAGGGGAAATTCTAACATCTATATATCAATCTTCAGCGCATTTTTAGTAGAAACTGACTGGTTGTTGTCACGATCCCGCAGTAATCCCCACCGAATCTTCCGTTTTAGGCTGTCACGCACATGTCCAATTTCAGGGCTTTTTATGATTGATCTGAGCATTGATTTTTTTATTGCCATACTAACACTATGCAAGAAGAAAAACTAAAACTTCATATAAGCATCTTTAATATATCTCGTAAATAATTTACTCCTAGAAATCCTATTAATATAATAACACTCCTTTAATTTTCTCAATATTTCGTCGTTCTTTGCGAAGGACTTCTTCAGATGGTATCAGAGGATTAGAAACTATTCTCCTTCCTCTACATTTCGTAAGGATTACAAATAAGAACTAAAAATAACACATTTTCGTATTCAAGTTAACAATTGAAAACTATCGTATTCAATAGCATAGTTATTAACAATGATAACAATTAACACAATAATAATAATGCTTCATAAATAACAATTATAACAATACTAACATTACTCGCATTGCATCGTTAATATCTAAAAATATATTTTTTCGTAAATTCTATAAAATATCCACATGATGCACTATTCATTTTAAGAAACTTATCGTTATTAATAATGCAATTTTTGCAAATGATCAAACATGATTCAATCATGAGTCAATCCTTTCTTCAGAAATTTCGCATTCAATTTTTACAATTGGATCTGGGTTGTGTCCTCCTTCCTCACAGTGATCTGCCCAGTCAGAAATTATAGCTTTTTTATTCCTAAAAGCTCTCATATGTTCAGCCAATCTCTCGCTTAAAGTTCTTCCAGTACTTTTAAAATAGACGCCCCCACAATATCTGCAAGTCAGACTATATACAACCCCCATTTTATTTAACATGTTTCATTAATTTCCTTCCTCTGTTTAAACAATTTGTTGCCTTTATAAAAAACTAATCGAATACTGTTTATATTACAAACATCTCTTATCATTTTTATTTACTTTAAATCCCAATGGTAGCTTAATTACTTTGTTAAAATTACTGTTTTCTTCTTTCTGTTGTTTCACTTTTTTTCTTTCTTTAAAAAAAATCCTTAATTACATAATAATTGCTTTTTTTGTACTAATATTATGACCAGAATTAAAATTCAGAATATGGTTACTTTTTAATGACTTTTCATAATGTTCGTAAGAAATCCTAAAATCTTCATTTATCAATAATACGTCTAGAAAAGCCAGTTTGTTTACTACCTCTTTTTCAACTGTAAATTTTAAACTAATTTTAATAGTATTAATATAACTATAGGGTTTCCAAAATTGCCTCAGTTCCTCTCTATATTAATAAAATATCATCGGCGTATCTCAAGTAGCTATAATCAGCTTTATTCCATTCTAAAATAGTTGTATGCTCTAACCAATTTATCTAAAGATTGCAAATTGGGAAACCTATATTTTAAAAGATGCAAATATTGATAAAAAACATTAATGAAAATTTTGAAACTGATATGTAATAGCAGTTATTTTTGTTAAAAAAAGGTAAATTTTTTAAGCAAGTTATAGGTTTCCCAATGAGAAATCCAATTTCTGGAATAACTTATATTTCGTTGTTAGTTTTGTTTTAATAGTTCCTGTCTTTACCTGTGTATCAAAGTGATGATATTCTCCTTATGATAGAAACTTAGTAGATACAAATCTATCGACATAAATTTAAAAAAATAAAAAAATCTACAAAATTTATTTCAAAACAATGCAAAAAAAAAAAAATTGTTTCAGACCGGTCGTAAACTTAGCGTAATTAATGATAGCTAGGTTTGATTTACTGTAGTTAATAACTGCCTGATTGTAGCTATCAAAGAAGTAATGCAAGAGTTTATTTCCATATAAGTATTACTAGCATGGCTTAAATAATTAATACACTAAAGAAAATGGCCAAAATTTTTTAAGGAAGTTGTTTTTAAATGAAGGGCTTTATTTTTATGTTCGCCTGAAATGAATTACTTTAGGAGTTCTTGATAATATTTATATTTAAATTAAAATACAAAAACTATATTGGCACTAACCTTGATATTTAAAACATTAAAAGACCACGACGTTTCGGAGCTTCACATGTTAAGCCCCCTTATCAAGTGGAAACGGATCAATTTTAATTAAAACCTTTCCTTATCTGAGATGTCAAACAGAAAGAAATGGCCATTTCATTTTAACAAAAACACCTCCTGATGACAGATGCTTTAAACATGAACAGGAAGTGGTCGTCTGCAAAGGTTTCAAATACACTCAAATGGAAAAATTTTTTATTAAAGGAAAAAACTTTTTATTAAAGGAAAAAAAGGAAAAAATTATCAAAGCCCGTATTCCAATACATTTGAAGTAGAAAGGTCCTGATTATAACTACCTAACAATCTTATCAGGCAAGATTCATAAAAGACACGCAAATATTTATTTTTACGTACACCAAGAATCTCTACCTGTCCCAAGTTTGGCGAATGACCCGTTCAATGGCAGTGAAGGGCAGTACTGTAAGATAGATTGGCCTTTCTTACAGCAGAATCGTGTTCCTTTAGGCGCGCACTCAATTCCCTTTTGGAATTGCCTATGTATAAACAACTATTAATTGCCTCTAACAGAAGATTTACACCTAATACTATAAATGGAACCTCGAGTACTTAATCTATTATCAACATTAGAATGCCTTCTATTTAAGAAAGATATCATGGTATTCTGTGGTTTGCAGGCTATACCAATACCCGCAATAGCCAGAGCCTGCTTTATCCTTTGAATGAGTGCTTCATCATATTTAAGGGATTCTTCTA
The DNA here is from genome assembly GCA_023159025.1 of Thereuonema tuberculata. Lineage (NCBI taxonomy): Eukaryota > Metazoa > Arthropoda > Chilopoda > Scutigeromorpha > Scutigeridae > Thereuonema > Thereuonema tuberculata. The sequence goes on along the minus strand of JAFIDM010009631.1, from coordinate 14,171,841 downwards.
CATTATTTCATTGGTAATAATTACTTTAATAATAATAAGGCTTCCCAATATATTTTGATATCCGTATGCTAAGAATAGCTACCAGACAATTTTAAAAGTTTGAACAAATTGCAGAAATATTCCTTTATATCTAAGAGAAAAAAGGATTTGGTAAATACGTACAGTAGTATAGAAAAGAATTTAAGTAGTGTTAAGCATGACTGTGTCTAAGATAACTCAAATCTGTCTTGGAAAAGTTGAAAGCTAACTGTCCGACCACTGATGATAGAACCTCGACACTTCTGCGCATAGCAGAAAAAGGCGAATCCATTCCCATCTCGCGGGAGTTTGACCCGTCTTGTTTTGTTTATTATTAAACATCGAAAAAATAACTTTTATTTTTGTGAACATTCTAGTTTTAAAATGATAACATAAAAAATATACAAATAAATATGTCCCACCTTATGCAATCATAATCCCTTATTCCCTTCTCCCCTAAAAGACAAATCGACATTTCTTTGCACACTGCCAAATAGGGGTCTCTTATCTATGGTCGGACAGTAGGCCGGCTTTAGAAGGATGAGATGGATAAGAATTAGATGAAAAATGAATGAAAATTGAATGACCATCACTTTTTCACCGGTTTCCCATCAACTTCAAATGAGGTGTTTTACATGGCCATCCATTTCCCATCAAAAATTTACGGGAAGCTTATTTAACCAGAATCTTTGCGCGCATTTCAGCAATACCGAAAAAAGTCTATTTTAAACAATTAAAAATAATTTTTGAAATCTTCGAATGTATTAAGTAGATAATATATTGATAAAACAAAGTTTTTATTTGAACGATTATCTTATTACTATGTATATGAATATGAAATATCTCTTCATTTATTGGAAGCAGCATGAAAGTTGCCAATGGCGATGTTTCTTATTGGAGACGATAGCCAAGCATAGTTCAATGAATCAGTAAATTATTTTTCAGTCATTCGTAATTGAAATTAAATTCACACTACAAATTTCTCGAACTTCACAGTTTTCAGTAAAAATTTTGGGAGAACTTTGATCCAGCTAGAAGGCTATTAGTTTTGGTTCTAGTTTAGTCACCGTGGCCTTGCTCGCCATCAAACCTTAGGCCTTAAAAAAAAAAAAAAAAAATAGAACGCATTCTCAAAACTGATAGCCATCATGAATTCCCATTCAATCCCCACCTACTTCCCATCCGTCGAAAGCCGGCCTTAGTAGTAGGTTTAAGATCTACTCAATTAAATTACACCTACAGCTAAGAAATTAAACAGCAAAAAAACCGTCAATGTATTAACGTGTCAAAATAACACTGAAAAAAGTTATTTCTCCAATGAAACCAAAACTTAAGTAATAAGTTCAGGGTATCTCAATTAACTTTAGTTTATTTGTAAGTTGTTATCAACTTTGGAAATATTGGATCCTTAAGAGATCAAGATCAGAAATCGCCATTATACACTGTTTTCATTACATTGCTGTTGAAAGAGTCACTTCAAAATTAATTTGGACATTGAATAGATTTTTTAATTGGAAATCTACACGAATCTTTTATTTGCTTTTACAAAACAAGTCCTAGGGAACACTATCGTTTCTTATCCTCTAAAAGATCTTAAGAATTTTAAGCTGCTCATTAAATTAAGGAAATGAATTGTGAATCAAACTTCTATTACCTACTAAAAATTATTTTAAAGAGTATTGTAACAGGTATTTTTAGAATTAAAAGATACGAAGAAAGCAATATTGTGCCCAGGAATTTTGAATGCGGGAACATTATTATTTTGAACAATCCAAACGGAAAAAAAAAAAATTAAATTGTCAATAAATCCCAACAATGCTCCTTCGGCAGGGCAGTGTTCAACAGAATAATTGTTTTTCTAACTTAATCCTCTTCTAAAGAAATTAGTATTTTTTTATTTACTTAGTTTGCGAAATTCCGGAATGAGGCTGAGCTTTAATAGATATTATGATTTTATAAAATGGATCCTTGTTAATAAATAAGATGAAGTTAAACGTGTGGAAGAGACCCATCATTATCGAAATTCATAATTTAATGAAGACCATATTAGGTCTCGTGCAGGATAATAGCAGAAAAAATTGCTCTCAATATCTTTGTTTTTATTGTGCTGTAACTTCAACAATAAACCTGACGAAGATAATAACGAACGGTCAGTTGAATCATCTTTTTTCCCTTTTTTTTTTTTGCAACGCCACATTAAGTGTTTAGGAGGCAATAAAGACTGGGGAAGGGAATCTGGTGACGTTAATACATCGTCTACGACAACGGATGCAATGAGTTCTTTTTTATTTATTTTCTCACCCTAGGCAGTTTACTTTGTGATCGAATCCATCTTATCATGTCACGTATTATTTCCACTTAAATCGTGTTATTATATAAACGAACAACCACTACAAGATCACTGAAGTTAATTTCATTAGAGACCTAATCTTAATCCTCTTAAATGAATAGAGTGGTTTAGGAATTAGTCAATTGTATTATCTGCCTTCCAGGAAACAATTTTCTATTATTTTTTAATCCAAACGAAGTATATTCAAGCATCAGAAAATGCATTTCAAACCTTTTCCTCTATTTATTATTTTTTTGTAGAATTTCCATCATGTTTAAATATAATAAATATAAATTATATTTTCAATACATGTAAAATCTACTACAAAATAATAGAATGATAGACGAAGGAAATATAAATTAGTTTATAACTGATTAAAATTAGTTAATGAAAAGTATAATTATTGAATTTGTTTTTACGCTTATTATATAAAAGTATCTCAACCAAACTCAGCAAATAAAAATTCTTAGTTTTTTTTTTTTAATTTTCGATTTATATATACATTTTTTTTTACAATTCATTTATACTTTTAAATGGAGATGTATATTTTACAATTATATATTAAAAGTGGATATACCGTACATGCTCCAATAGAGGCCTCCGGCGTTTATTTTCAAAACTAGCGTCGGCTCCCGGCGCTTAATAGAGACCGACTGCTATTAGAGGCCGGCCATTATTAACAAAAACCTTCAGAACGCAATATTTTTACACATAAATACCGGCTAATATTACAAACAGCTACTTTATTTGAATTCCACGTGCTACATAAATAACTGTTAAAGATAAATGGCAATGTCTTTCTGTACCTTTCGCTGCTATTCGTCGTCCGAATCCACAATGACGGGCGGCCGCCTCACCGGAAGTTTCTTTCATTTTCATATTCCACCGTGCGAAACTTAAAGGCAATGACAAATGACCGTTTCGGCGATTTTAAGGCAATGTACCGTAAGGTATTATGCACGACTATCAAGATACGGACGCTTACACTAGTACCGGTAAGCAAATATCAAAGACCAGGCTACTGTTAGAGACCGGCTACTATTTGGCCGTGTCCCCTCTACAGCCTCGGCTTTTATTGGAGCATATACGGTACTTTATGGATTTGTAATGACATTAAAAAATCTATTTGAATTTACTTCAGTAAAATATTTAGTACAATTTTCATCTTAAAATCGTAAATTAATATTTTTCTCAGTTTATTTGGTTCAGATGCTTGTAGCTAAAAAAGATTACTTATTTTAACTTTAAAATCATATAAAAATGTGTAACTTCGATTGAATTATAACTTGTTTTATTTATAATTCAATCAAAGAATATATGATCAGAAATAAATTTCTTTGTAATAGATTTTAAATTCGGTACTACATTAGTAAAACAAACAACTATTGTGAATACTATTTCAGAATCGGGATGATTTTACTATCTTATCTATAATTCCAAAGGGAACTTGAAATTTAAGAGAATAACAGAAGTAATTTTAATTTAAATATTTTTATTCTTTATTAGATTTTTCTGAAAATGAATTCCGAACAAAACATTTTTAGTGCTTTGATATTCTTTTCCAATTTTTTAATTTCCCACAGTATATTTATCTGAAATTGAAAACAACTTTTTATATAGATTTAATTCAGAAATCTTTGGAGAACGAAGAAAAGATGGATAATAAATTAACAAAGGAATATTCATATTGGATTATTTCGGAATTTCTAAAAATTCGCATCTAATTCGTAATCTTTGATTCTGAAAACTTGCAGATACTTATTTTACTGATATTGATTTCAAATTAAAAATTTGTTAAATTATAGCCCTTATTAGAATATTCTAAAAATTTCCTTCCTTTCCAACCGTTGGACAAGAATTCCTGGTTGTCTAAATTTTTCTCTGTATCCTTAAATTGAGCTTTTAGAGATTGTCAGTGAATATCTCTATTCAGATATTTCACGAAAACGCCTTCAATCACAAGAAATTGGGGCTAATGCAAATTGAAATGAAACCTTTGTCAAGAAGTATTATTTTTCAATTAAAAATAATAGGGAGTCCATGTCTAATTTAACATTGAAGAAAGGACCATCATGAATTAAGAGTAGTTAAAAAAAAGCAGTCTTCCATGCGGAAATTATTTTGAAGTTTTTAAGTGTTAAAAAGCATTTCGTTCCCTTTTGTTAGTTCATTTATTTTAATTATTAATGAAATTATTAAAAATGTTAAAAGTAGATTTGCATATTTTAAAAACATTCATTCGTTCAAGTTTTTTTTTGTTGTTGTTGCTTATTTTATGGCTTTCAACCAGAAAAGAATACAATTAAAATCACAACAATGTCTGCCTCTTTCACAAAGAGTACTTGAATATATTAAGAAGCTGCTTCTATAATCACGAAATTGATTAAACGGTTTCCTATCTGTAAACAAGAAAACTAAGAGTTCGTTGCCAATTATCCACAGAGAAATCGTTCCTGATTATTGAACCCCGGCATTTCTGCAGAGATCTACCTTAATATCCAAAATTAACAGTGCTCAAATTGGATGAGCTAAATATCTACTATGAAAAATGTGGCTTCAAGATATCATTTATGAGCTTTTGAGTACCTTTATATGATTTTGAATACCTTTATTTGATTTAAATAAATCTCTATAGTAAATAATAGAAAGTGTATTTTTAAAATCGTATTATAGGAACGTATTATAGTAATAAAAAGGTTACACACATGGTAAAATACATTAAAATATATTTAAAAAGGCTAAAATTTCAACATGTTTCATCCACGTACGTGGATGAATTTTAGCCTTTTTAAATACATTTAAGGTGTCTTACCATGTGTGTAACCTTTTTATTACTATAATTTTAGTAACACACGTATAAGATTTTATTAGAAACATATTATCTTTTCACAGTTACTTTGTTGCAGTTACAATGCATTGAAAAAAAATGTATTAGAATTGTTTTTTCGCGAAAATATTTATAATTTTCGTAATTATGTTAATATGGTTAATTTACATTTTTTTTTTACATTAATCATAATTAATAATTAAACAAGGACACGAAACACAGTCTGAGTGGTTTGATATAACCTTACTTTTCTAGGAAATTAAGCTAAAAACGGTTTTTCATTTCATGTCTTTGAAGTACTAGAAGTGCTGGTATATCTACTTTATAATATTTATTTAGCGTAGGTCTGTGCTCGTATGAATATTTCAAAGGATTCTAGTCCAACTCATGAGGGTCGGTGGGTCACCAGCAGTGACATCTTCAGTATTGTTGCCCCTAGATGCTAACTTGATCCCCTCCCGTGCCACTATTAATAAGATAAGACCAAAGTTACGACCTTCGCCATTGAACATTTGTCTAATCTATGCTTCTTTTCAAACTGCTTTAATGCTTTTGTTTCTTAGTCAAATAAGAAGATTTACCTTCCCTACATTGTACAAAAAATTTAAGGAAGTAAATTTAATTCAAGTAAACAGAATTTGGAACAAAGGAAAAAGATAAGACGGCAGAAGGAGATTTCTGTAATCTAGCTTATATACTACACCATTCTTTGTTGTGGTGTTTCTTGTTTTTTATTAACACAGGATTTGGCCTTTCATTGTTCTTTCAAAGATGGAGCTGAGCAAGAAAGTATTAGATAGGACTACAAAAATCCTCATAGAAAGAATTCACATCTAATGGTTCTCTTTTCATGCTCATTATCAATCTATTTTTATAACAAAATCAATAGTGGGCCTTATTGAATAGTTCAATGTATTAGTAAAATTTCCTGTTCTTGTTTAAGATGGAAAGGTTGATGGACACATTTGTTATGTCTTAAAATACTCAGCGATCAACGAATAAAGATTTTCCAACGAAGGTTCACAAAGTTCTCAGCAATACACATACACTTATATTTTTGTTGGTTTCGTTTCATTAAGGTTAAGTAGCAATATTCATAGTTAACCCAAGGTATTAACATTTATACTTTGTGGAAATCAGAAAAAAAAAGTAGGTTTAAGCCTACGGCCCTTAAAATATTATATTTTTAAAATTTTCCTTTTTGTTTTCTTCGACAAAAATAATAGAAAATTTCCCGTTTATTTTTAAATTACAATATCTGCTGAATATAAACAGTACAAATTTTCTACTTTCTGAAATAATTAATGACATATGCATTATTTACGCCAGTTGTCGAAAACCGATTAATTTTAATCAAATCAGTGATATTAAATAAAAGATCAATTATCCATTGATTAAGACTTCGACAGAAATCCACTGTTTACATTTATCGTTTGCTTTTCTGTAGAAATTTTTTTGCGCGCATTATATCGGCAAGGATCCACAAGGAAATACTTGCAAATAAAAGTTAGATCATATCTTGATTGTAATATTAACAACAAGTTTTAAGAAGACCAATCCGGTAGCACACAAATTTGCTAAGCAAAGTATTAGAACAGAAGAGTTCTAAAATGCAATTTAAAGTTGAAATATATAGGGCCTTCCGTCCATCTATCTATGATCAAGATAACTGAAAAAGAACATATCCAAGGAAGCTTAAATTGTAGAGGTAAAATAATTACTCAAAAAGGATGACCCCCCCCCCCCTTTTTTTTTTAAATAACACTTAAATTATTTTGTGATTTATTAATTAATCAAAAGTTACTGTTTCTTGGTACCCCTAAGAAAAATTTTATGAAAAATAGCCGCCACTTTGTCTGTAATTCCACATCATATCCAGAAGGTACGCCTCCCCCTCCCCGAGTTGACAATCACTGTGCTTGTTATCAAATTCTTCATATCATATGTTTATTTGATGTCGATTCATTTTTGAAGTCAAAGTTAGTTGAAAAAACAATATTTCAGTTTTTAAGAAAGAAAGAACCTCAACGAAAATCACTTCAGGTAGCTTCCTTAGAAGAAATATTAATTTTCTTCTCTTCACATTACCCTAGGCTAAAGACGGGCCAAACCATTTGAGGTCAGTGAAATCAATGGAATAAACAAATAATATTTAGACCACATGACGCACATTGTTAATGATTTCACTTACTCCAGATTATTATAATGCATTTGTGATTTATTTTCGATGAAATTTGCTATAATCCCTAAATTTCTTACATGTAGAATTATATCTTTTTCGTTGCTGGTATAAATTCAATTTTCTTTTGTACTTAATATTTATTATGTTTTGATAATATTGAATGATGCTTACAGAGAAAAGTAAGATAGGATTGTTTAAAGACTACGGATATTAATAGCTTCAGTTTGTTTTGTCACGAAAATAAATGTGAGACTATGTTCATTATTTCTTCGGGAGTGAATTTATTCGGATAAGATTTTTATAAGATAGAAAAAAAGATTGTTTTTTTAAAGACGTATTGAGCTCGTTTGTTCATTAACTAGTGATAATTGAATAACTATTGCTGAACGCTAAAAAGCAAACAAGTAGGACGATAAAAGAAATAAAATTTGACAAAAAAAGACTTACCTGATCAAAAAGTTACTGAATAAAGATTTTTATGCTGCATTTTTGATACAGCTTAAATTTATTAAAAACAAAGTATTATTTTAACACGAATACAATGTATTTCAATGCCTTAATAAATCTCGACCCTGAAATAGTTTTCAAACTGTACTTTTCAGTTTTTTTTTTGTCTATTGCTTATTATTATTTCATTCTATAATTGGACTCACATTTCTTAGATATGAACAATAGGATATTTCTGGTCTAGTTATTGCCATATCTTCCGCAGCCGACTGCTCACATTATATCTGGTTACTTCTGGTTTCTTCCATTGACTTCAGTGTCAAACGGCGCAAAATCCACAGGGATTCTATGCTATCAAATAACAAACTCTTACGGCGGAAGACGTACTGTTCTATTATTCAACAATTGGCCGCTGGCTACCACACGGCGCTATTTAGCAAATGTATTTCGCCATTTCCATGGACCTATTCCTCTAAAATTAGTTAATGCAATTTTTCGGAACCTAAGAAGGATATTTGAAGATTTAATTCAACATCGGAAATTGCCTTCAGATCTGTATTCACCAAAACGGCATGATTAAAAGAGGGATTCTGATTGATAGCTGCATCGATCTTCAAGAAAATAAAAGAGAAAAATACTGGCATTTAATAGCTAATAAACCCACTTCTGCTTTGTAGTTTCATCGATTTTTTTTTCTTGTTTAGATAAATCATTTTCCTTTTCTTTTTAGTAGTATTCTATCAAGAAATACCGGTATAATTATTATTTATAACAATATTCATCCCAAAGTTGCTGTATTTTTTTAAATAAATAAAAATAAATATAAGAAACAGAATGATTACAATTCATTAAGAGAAAAAACCTTTTGGATATTTTAGAAAAATGCTCACAAAATTGGATAAAAGATCTAACAACAACATTGCTCTATCTGAAACGTTTTTTGTTTCTTTTTTCATTCCATTGTAGTTAGTGATTGATGCCATTATTTTGTTTCGATTTTAATTATCTAGAAGGAGGTGCTTCCCAACATAATTCAAAGATTATTCAACATAATTCAAAGAATAAAGGTTGGAAATTTTGATTAAAAGCTTTAGCTTTTAGCCTTTAGTTCAGTATATTGTTAGAAAGTTTGTCTACTGTCATTTCACAAAACAACAAAAGCTATAAGAACAACATGAATCAGTTTCATCCATTGTTTGAGATTTGACGTATTAACCGTTCCGCATAGCTTTGTGGTCAAGGCACAGGCCTTCCATGAGGCAGATATGTCGGAATCTGAATTCGAATCCAGGCGACGGCAGGGATGTTTACTTTCTCCTATGTTTTCGTTTCTGTCTCGTATGGTGTACTATAGACAACGATTCTTTGGCTAAATAGCTCACAATTATCGCCCCTTATCGTGGCCAAAGGCAAGAGTCCTGGCGTTGGAGAAAAACAAAACAAAAACGTTTTAAATGTACGGCGGTTGCTGAAGCAAAGGCATTTTTTTTCTGTGAAACTAGTTTGGGAGAACACAGATGTTAATGTAGTCACGACAGAAATGAAATTAACGGGAATAAGAAAATTAAATTTGGTATCTTCTGTTTTTCTGATGATTTAATTTCTCGCCTGGGAAACAACGGTTACGTTTCCTGGCACAATAATAAGTTGTTCAAATCCAACCAATTTCAAATAGATCTATATTAAAAAGACATGGATAATCATCAATTAATATTTACATTCAAATGATTAGGAATTTTCAATCTCATTTCGTAATTATGTCAGAGGTTTGCAATAATTAGTTAATGTGATTGAAGAAGAGTAGTCTGTAAGAGACATTTCTTAGTTTATGCAAAACACTAAGCTGTATTTCTTCCCATATTCTTTCATTTAAGTTCTATCCATTCAATTCTTATGAAGTCTTTTGTTTCTCACATTAGTGGAAAATAGTTTTATTGTATTAGTATGTTTATATAACGATCTTCACACTATTCGATTTAACTGTACTAACATTAACTTAAAAGTAAAAACGAATATCGACATTGATAAAAATGCTTTTCAATGTTTCTTTTGTACTGGAATTAGTTCTCATTTCTCTTAATTACTTGAGAATTTGTTAATTACTTAGAGAAGATATCCTCTATGTAAACGAATGAGAAATATCTCATTATGTTCTTACGTCATTTTAAGAATTGTAAGAAATATTCATTAACACTCTATAAACGTGATTATAGATATCTAATGCAACTGAACATATCTCATTTACATTGAAATTGCAGACGAGCTTCAACGTGGCTTGCCTCACTTCATTTCCTTCGATTTCCAACCAATCACACTGTTATCGCTTTAATAAACAGCAAATTCCACCGTTTATCACTTTGCTTCGGCGATAACATTTTCCAAAGCACTCTAGCCCAATCGCTGGCTGTAGTTCGGTATTGGCTTTGTCAATGAAAAGAAAACGAAACAGAACGGCTTTAAAGGATAAGGATTCCATGAAAGATCTTTTATATACAGAATCAACGGTCGATATAACACTATCGCAGCTTCTCACGCAATTTAAAAATTTGTCTTTTAAACCAAATGTCCTGGAAATATTATATTTAATTCTTTAGTTTTGTAAATAACAAGTAAAAAAATTTTCCAGGATCAACATTAAATCAATTGCTTTAAGACCAATACACGTGTACTTAAAAAAAAAGAAAAAAAAAATCAAACAAATCTTTACGTTTAATGCTATTTAAAAGGAAATGGCATCAATTGACATATTTTGTTTTGGCTTCTTTCCATTTATTTTCATTTTCATTTATTTATTTGTGTATTTTTTTTATTGCGTTATTATCTATAATTTTTTTATGTAGTTTTGCTCGACTAGCAAGAAGCAATGGTTAGGATCGTCATGGCTTTATTAATAAATATATAAAAAGTCATTAAATAAATTTATAGCTTCAGTTATCGTAGGAAAGAATTCAGCTTAAGCATAAATTGGTTAAAACGATTTTATATATACAATTAAAACAAGGATTAGTATTTAAAAAATGCACTTTAGTACTTTTTTAAATTTATTGGGCTTTACATCAATTACTTTTCAAGCTTCTTCTGTGACAAACCTATTTTAAAATAGTTTTAGGACTATCACAATTAAGACAACTCCTCACATCTTTTAAATAATCACAGGAGTTTTGGAAGTGTTCCGCATCATTCAGTAAAGCAATGGAAAGAAGAGACAACTGCTGTTTACATTAGAACAATACAGTATTTACTATAATTATTAATTTAGACAGTAATGGATAAATTTATTGAAGTCTTTCTTTATTAGAAAATATCTAATTTCTGGAATTCATTAGTCATCATTAGAAAATTCACATTTCTTAATTTCAGTGATAATTTCTATTAATTGCCATTTTCCTTCTGCCTAAAACACTGCACGATTATTTCGTTTAGATGTACATCTTGAAGCTATAACGATATTAACAAAAAAGCATTGCCAAAAGATATCTAAATAAAGAAGATTGATAAAAAACATCAAAGAAAGTGAATATTTTAAAGTCACTATTAATTTCTGGAAGCTGTGCATTGTATTACATTAATAAAGACATTAAAAAAATTAAAAGCATAGATAAAATCCATCAGAATCCAAAGAACTGTACTACATAAGATACCTGAAGCTATCTTTTTTTTTTACTGGGACTCTTTCGAATAAGTTGGCTTCTATTTGTTCGATTTATCCTTTGGTTAATATGAGACTTACAAACGAATTTAATTAAAGTCTACATTAATAAATAATTTGTTTCGTTAGAAACCACTTTACATTAGAAAATTACAAAAATTATTTCATATTGGCGCAGCATGAACGATGCTGTGGATGTTTAACTCATTACAAACGTAGAAATGCGAGTCTTTCTGGTAATTTAGACATGACGTATTGAGCAAATTTGTAATTAATTAATTCAATCATAAAATAGTAATAATAGGACAGCAATGTAAGATCATTGATCAATGCTACCATGTGTCCGTTCCTATTCTTGTGGTTTCTGGCGATGTTCGATGGATTCTGTTGCCTAGCAACAGTCAATCTCTCTGCATGCCTCCTGGTGTTGGATTAATGCATACCGATATTTATTTAAATCCTTATTAATTATTATTACCTGAACACATAAATATTGCAGTATAGAGTGTATATTTGTGTTGCTTGTGTACTTTAAAGATATTTAACCAATTTTCTGTGCATCTGGTTAGGTTTACATTTATAGAGATTGTATCTTGTGTACTGTAATGTGATGTGGGATTGCTGTTTTGAGATATCTCGTCAGTTAGAATTATCTAAACTGATGAATAAAAATTAGAATTTTGTTACTGAAAGAAGAAATTCAGAAAAAAATAAACAGAAATCACTGCATTAAATTCAGTTGTGTGGTAGATTATAAAATATTTAAATTTAAATATTAAATTGCAGTTTAAAATGATTTCAAAATATTTCACATACAAAAAAATAACAACAAAAAAATTCGTTTTTCCTCAGTTTTGAAAGATTTATAATTAGTTACTTACATCGGAATTGTTGGTGAATGAGTATCTCCATTCTAGAGTCCTACCATCATATACAGTGTTACCTACGAATAACGGACAGTCACGGGACCGGAAGTTTCTTCCGTTATTGGGAGGTGTCCGTTATTGGGAGGACTATCTTTTTTTCATTTTTTGGCTTACAGCATGTCATTTAATGAAAAATTACGTACAATCTTAATTAAATTTCTACAATTACCATAGTGATATGAGAGAATATGAACAATTGCAAATTATTTACTATATTCCTTTTTAAATGAGTGCTAACCGTTTATCTTACTTAAAATAATGACAAAATTAATTACAGTATATAGAAAATTAATTTCTAGCTATCCATTTGATGCATTAAACGTTTCCAATCCTAAAGTTTGACCGAATTCTCTGGCTTTTTCTTGAAGCAAAACACCGCTTATAGGAATGTTCTTTGCATGAGCACCGCGGAACCATTTTATGACCACTTTATCGATTTTGCTTGTTTCAGTTTTACGAAACTTCAAATTCTTCGAATTTTCGTTTGAATTCAGGAGATTAGAAAAATCTTTGTCCTTTAAAAGTTCATTTATCTGAGTCTTCAGCAAGACAACGCACACTCAGCTTTTCTTTTTCAGCAACTTCAAGAACATCAATTTTTTCTTTCAGTGCCAATCTCTTCCTTTTTGACGCCATTTTAATTCGCACTAAATTTAATCAACACGTTTATAGGATAGCTTTACGAGGGGCTGCAAAGCAACTGCAGTGAAAACAAGAGCTTCAGATTCGTGCATTGAATCATGGGACACAGATACATCATGATTCAATGTATCAATGTATGGGGGGAGGGGGGACACCGATACAATGTATCAATGCATGGGGCACCGATGTAAATACAACCATGATGTGTTTGTCGAAATGTTAATCGAAAAAAAAAAAAAAATTTACAGTTAAAATAACTGTCCGCTAGTTAGAGGTGTCCGCTATTCAGGGTGTCCGTTAAAGGAGGTAACACTGTATATAGTTTTCCAATTCTGTGTGTATCCCACTACGTACAACGCATTTCCCTTTGAATTTGTTGATATTGCAATATGAGAAACTGTATTTATGGAAATCAATTAGAAAAAAAAAATGGCTTTAGAAAAAATATTTCTTTAAATCTGTGTGTAGAATTAAAATGTTTTTGGTTTTTTTTTATACCTTTTTTATATAACTATATATATAGTTTTTCAATTGTCTGTGTGTGTGTTTGTGAGTGAATCCTCTGTGTACGCAACTGACAGGAAACCTGCCAGGCAAGTCTCATATCTACTGCAGCGCAGATGTAGTAGTGTCGGATGATCCAAGTGATTCAGAGTTTCTTCACACACACATTCTCCAGCATTTCACTTTATTAGCTGAGCCTCAACAAAGTATCAATTGTGATGCTCCTTCTCAATTTCAATCCAAAGAAAGAACTGTAATGGCACACGATTGGTCGTCGAGGAGTCTCATTCTAATTTAATCCCTTTCAGAAGTTCTTTCGGTAAAGCAACAGAGGTGATATTGTCACTATTCCCAGGTTTCGATTTCCAACCGAGTGATGTCAATTTGCCATTCAAGTTGAAGCGCCATCAGTTCCTAGTAATGCCCGCATCAAACCTTCCTAGCAATGTTCCTAGCAATGCATTCATTCTAGTTTTCTCTTCGTCATAATGTAAGAGTGGGCAAATACTCTAGTTAACAAATATCTGGTCGTTAAAATAAAAAACGAGTCAAAGAGCTTCTTAGCAAGATACGTAATCCCGCAATGATTTTGTCGATGAAATCTTCCTTTTGAGCAAATGTTCCAGGAAAAGACCGATGCGAATGTCTGTCTACACAGAATCCAAGTGCTGTGGCACGCAAAGAGCGCAAATCTTCCAGTATTTCAGACGATCCTTGATAACGGTGTGCACACTCTCAACACTTATCCAACTTTCTCGGCAAGTGATTCCACCGTGACTCTTCTGTATTCCCGAATGAAACTGTCAATTTCCGCTACAGAAGCATCGTTTAATGGCACGGTTTGCTTGACGTGGCCTCGAATCATCAGTCAACGATGATCACCCCTCTTGGTAACACTTACTCCATTCTTTAACATGTGACAAAGACAGGCATATTTGGTAAACGTTACTCATGCGACGATGGATTTCTGCACTTCCGACACCTTACGCGTTTAAGAAACGAATAACCGCTAGCTGTTTAACGTTCGTTGCTTTAGACATGACTGTCTTGACAGTACATTAATACGACATCCTGAACAAAAGCAGTGTGTTAATCTCGTCATGTGATTGCAGCACTACCTGTCATTACGTCATTACACTAAGTGGCGCCACCTATGTTCCGTGTCGAAAATCCCGCAATACTCCCTTTGGCATTTTACTGTTACCTTTGACTCGTTTTCATTTCAATGACCATTATAAAAAGAATGATAATGAAACATTTTTCTTAAATTCTAATGATTAACAGATCATATTTCGTAAAGACACCGTTCCGGCATGACCGAGTGGTCTGCGCAGCGGTCTTGCTGTGTGGCAGATATGTCGAAACCTGGATTCGAATCCCAGCTCAGGGCTTTGATGTTTCTAATTTCTTCTTGTGGGTTTCGTCTGTTTCTACGGGTATACTGTGAGCTGCCTCCTATGATGTACCCTGGGCAACGATTCTTCGGTGAAATAGCTCACAATTATCGCCCCTTGTCGAGGCCAATAGATGAAAGTTCTGAGCCCGGACGTTGGATAAAAAAACAACATTTCATAAAGAAGAATTATATGAAGACAAATACTATTTAAAAACACTAAAGGTTGATTTTTTTTAATGTTTTGTTTACGAGAGCCTTCAACGCTTTTGCGCATGCGTCAGGTCTCCTTCGATTTCTTCAAAATAGGGGCGAGGAGAAACAAAGATAAAAACAAACACTTTGTATAGTGTTAGTTTACTAGTAGCTGCGTTCTATTTGCGCTTTTCGGGAAAGAATTATGGAAAGAATAAATACTATTGCAGAAATGCTCATCCGTTATTTTTTTCTTAAAAGCGAAAATGTCCTTATGAATTTATTAGGAAAGTACCCATCTCAGCGTATCACCCCGCTGCGGAGTAAAATCGTCCGGCAGTTGAAGTTCTGCCTTTCAAAAACGCACAGTATTTCTTGTCTTTAGTTGACATATGTAGAGGTACCATATTTTTTTCTTATTAAAAATTCTATTTATTCAGTTAATATGAAAAGAATCAAGTAGTGAAAATTATTATCACATTTCTGTATGAAAAAGTGTTAATAGTTTTCAATTGCTCTGACTTTTCTCTGGAATAAATCTGATTGAATAGATGCAGAAAATTACTTCGCATATTTATTTTGACAGATTCCAACTTTACATTTTCATAAAAACTTTTTTTTAACAATTTTTTTATCTTCCAATAAGCTATTCGAAAAGAATAAACTAATAAAACAATTGATAATTCTTTTTTTATTAGTGAATTTTTGTTTGTTTGAGAACCTACTTCGTGGGTGTGATCAATGTCGATAAATGATAAGAAATCAATTTACATTATTGCCCTAATAGCTTATTTGAAGGACAATTAAGATAGACTACTTATCTATGAAAAAAGTCATAACTTGCAATAGCAACAGGCTCAAATTATTGGACTCAAACTATTGAATGTTGAGACCAAAGACATGTGAATATATATTATTTTATGTCTTTGTTGAGACTTTACTATTGGAATAGCGCGCCACTATAGTCTTCCGTGTTTTTCCTTCAGCGGTTAGTAGACCGCTCTGAGACAAGCTACTCAGTGTGTTATAATAGAAAGCACTGTAAATTGTTCAAAACGTGTTGTTTTGGTTCAGTTTGTTCTACTATAATAATAATAAGTATTTGAAGTGAAAGTTTTGTGGCCATGACTTTCAAGTAAAAATCGCAAGATTACTGACGAACACCGGTGCTTTCAGAAGTGGACAGAACTAGATTTTTGTTGTGAATTCGAAGGTAAAACAATACGTTTAATTTGTAAGGAATATTTTAAAAGAGTACAACATTAACAGATATTAATAAAATCATCAATTAGTAAGATATATATTGGGGGGGGGGACGATGATAGGATGCTGCGGCCCTCCGTCAGACCTTTTATAAAAATATTGGCCCCCAGACTTACTAAGGTTGTGCACCCCTGGTATAGATCATTTGAACACGCTAGATTTATAAAACTCAATTAAGTTTTATAAATAAGACTTATTAATACAAAAACTAAGTCAATTGGAAATGGTATTAAACTTAACACAAAGAACTGCAATTAATTACAAAAGGAATGGAAAATGAATTCCTATAAAGTAAGAAGAATAAGGTTATTATAATAAAGAAAAATTAAAATGTATTTATAAGCTTCTCTTAAATTCATAATTTTCTATATTAAAAACGAAGAACCAAATAAATAACTTTCAATGAAATAATCGAAAACTTTTCGGCAATGAAAATTAAAAGTAAATTTTTCATGTGACTATTCTGATAGACTATTTTTTTTTAATTCCTAAATACTAAGAATTTTTGTTTTTGAGGTTCTTAGTGGATCTACTAACATATATAGCTATTTATCTATCTAATTAACATTAGCATTATATTGACATTTGCAATGTAATTTTGAAATTATCTATTACATTGCAAATGTTAATGAATTTTTAATGAGTTGTTTTAAGCTTCTTTACAGATTTTCCATTACTAACACTAATCTTCTGAAGTTTCAGACAAGTAGGCGTTTTTATTTCAGAGAAGAAATACCATCTTGATGCAATTCACTCTGAGCCTTAAGTTTCCTGAAGATCACCGAAATTCCTGACCAGAACGAACGATCCTGATCTACTATGGCACAGTGGAACCATTCACGAACACCCCCACTAAATCAATATGACAAGATTTCTGACCAGAACGATTCATCTTGACCACTCCACCGCAATGAGAAATACTCTCCATTGACACTCAATTCCAGGATTGTGGTGGAGATTCTGACCAGAACGAGCGATCTTGGCTCATTAAGAAACACTCATCTTTAAAACTCAGTTTGACTCATTGCGACAAGATTTGTTAGGTTTCAACGCCAAAGCAACCAAATTTTTCTATTGCTGCTTTGGGATTTCCGTAGAAAACGAGTTGTGCTTCGGCGATGAGGTTAATGGACCTAATCTCCCTTCTTCATTTCTTATGACCGGTAATAAAAGAAGACCCCAGTTTAACTGCCATTAAACAAGGTGGTTAAAGTTTATTTCAAAAGCATTACCCTCTTGAAACTATGGAAAATAAACCCAGATGTGTTTTCTTCCATGAACAATTCAGCATTAACAATTTAACTGATTAATTTAGAACTAAATTTGAAATGAAATTAGAATTCTGTTGCTATAATTAATTATTTACAAATGTGACTAAATCTGATTAGTTAACAAATTACTGTTCATAAATAGCGCAAGTTATTTTAAGTTATCTATATACATTGGTAACAATTATTTCTTTATCAATTTCCACACAAGTATCTGTTGATGATTTGTTTTTATTGGCAAATAGGGATATCCATGAGGGTGTACAAGATATATTTAACATGATTCACGATGACATTCAAATTGAAATTGAAAAAGAAAATAAATAAGAGAATTGCGTTTTTAGATACTTGTGTGGAAATTGATAAAGGAATTATTTTAAGTTATTTTAGGATCAAGTTATTTTAGGCTCCTATGTAGGACGAGAAACCTTATAGTTCGTGTGTGTGTGTGTGTGTGTGTCTGTGTCTGTCTGTCTGCGCCTGTCCGGCGCCGCTTTCAACTCAAGAACTACATGTGCTACAGTTATGAAATTCGGTGGGCAGGTAGACCTCGTCGAAACAATTTTAAGACCATTGAGCTCATGTTTCTACGCGGACAGGACTCTGAGATAGATGATGTTGCTACTTATCATGCTTATACTTTGCCACTTGCTTTTTTGTGTTGGAAGACAGTCTTGGTGGTATTTAATTGCCTCTTTTCGTTGTTAATGTGGTTTAACAGAAAAAAAAATGTTTAAAAATGTTTAATGTGGTTTAACATTGTTAGCAACCTATCAATAGTTAAGAGAAATAGATATATGATTGTATGCAGTTGCTTCTATTATTCTATGCAGTTGCTTCTATTATTCTATGCATTCAATGTCAATATAAATCTTTAAGAGCCCCATATATCTAAGTTTAATTTCTAATTCTCATGGATTACAAGGCCTAAGGACATGAAATGCTCTCTTTCTAGAAACTGCTTTGTTTCTTTGACAGGAAAAAAAAAGCTTTTTCTTTTTTTTTTAAATTGTACTATCTAAATTATAATTAGTGCCTTGCTTATATATTTTATGAAATAGAAGGGTTCAGGAGATAATGTATAATTCTTATCCTCCGCTACCAAACAAACATGTGATCATGAAACATCTTGACACCTACCCGAAACTGTAATTAGACTTTCTCTGACATACTTCCCAGATTGGGTCCGCCTTTCGCCTTTATCACAGCCGTGACTCTGCCGGGGAAACTTTAACTTCCCACTTCAACAATTAATGAACGTCTCTGGAGGAATGGCAGCCCTTTCTCCTGAGGATCTGTAGCCAGAGTAGATCGTGATGTGGGATTTTGGGGTCTAGATCGTTCTAATTCCTCTCGTAGGTGTTCGATGGGGTTCAGGTCGGTACTTTGGTCAGGCAGTCCATTTCCGGAACCGTATTTTCCATAATCCATTCCCTCACAAATCTTTCTTTAAGACACAAAACGTTGCTAAGCTGGTAGAGGCAATGGTAATGGTCCTTTAAATGGTGTTTTACCGTAGGTAGTACGCAATTGGTCAAAATGTCCTAGTACCTTTCTACATTTACATTACCGTCTAGTGGTATAAAAAGGACGACTCCATTCCATCAAAAACATCCGTAATGCCACCTCTTCCAAACTTCACTGTTGGCACTACACATGAAGGCAGATATCGTTCCCCTAGTATTCCCTCAACCAAACTCTCCCATCGGACCATCACTTGGTATAAAGTGATTCATAACTTCACATCAGACGTTTCCGCTGTACCACTTTCCAGTGTACACTTCTGTCCACTTTGCACCAATTGAGGAGGCGCTTAGCATTCACAGGGGAATGTTTGATTTGTGGGCAGCTGCTCAACCATTAAACCCCATTCCCTTGACCTCTCGATGAACTATCAAAGTGCTGGTTACAGTGTTAGTACTGTGAAACTCACGGGTGATTCTATCAATCATGTCTGGCTATTTGCACAAACCGCCTTCTTCAACACTCGGCGGTTCTGTTTGTCAGTATACGAGGCCTATCCGGTCACGGTTTTATTATGGTTGCGCCTTTCCATTTCCACCTCACAATCACATCACCAATAGTCGATTTTGGCAACTTTAGAAGGGTTGAAATGTCCATGACAAGACTTATTACTCAAGTGGCAGCCCACGTTCAAGATCACCGAGTTTTGCTGATCGACCCATTCTACATTACTTCTTATCAATTAATAACACAGGGTCTCTGCCTCCTTTTATACCGGTAGGTGATGTGGTCGTGCCATCTAGGTTCAGTTCACTATTGCAGAGGAATGTACAGATAGTTTTGATTATCTAGTGTATACCTTGGTGTACGTTCGTATGATATTTTATTTTACAATTACATCTTAGAATTCCTATTTAAAATTAGCTTTTAAAATATATATAAGCTTCTAATACTTGTAATACATATCTAGGAACACAATTGACACGCAATTGACACGCAATCCTTTGCGTAAATTGTGCGTGTCAATTGTGTTCCTAGATAGTTCACTCCGCACGTTAAAGAAAGGTTATTAACTTGTAATACATATTTCATTAAAACGCAATTTTAAAAAAAATCCTCTTATTCTTTTTCTATCAAGGCCTGAGCCTACATACAGTCGGACCTCTATTTTACGAACCTCTATTTTGCGAATTTCTCTATTTTGCGAACTTTTCTTTGGAACCAAGAACATTTTGCTAATTTCTTCGTAAAATAACCTCCAAATAGCGAAGTTCATTTTCTATTTAACGAATTTTTTGGGGTATCTATTTTTTTTTTCTCCTTGACATGTTTTTAATATCAACATTCTCTTAGAGGAAATGAAAGAAATGTGGATACAGCTGAGGGAAAAAGAAGAAATTAACGATGATGTGCTGATTGATGATTATCTTTCACTTGATTTTGAAGTTGAGACCTCGGAAACACTAACTGAATCGGATATTTTGGACAGTGTGAAAAATAAAAACAATACAGCAATGAATTGCGATGAAGATGAAAATGGAAATGATCATGATGCAGAATCAAAAAATCTTATGATCATTTGAAACTATCCGACGTGGATTACAATTTAAAGAAAATACTGAAGGGGTTTTTGGTGCATTGCAAAGATGCGAGATGTACTATGAGCGAAAACACTTTTTCAAAAAAAAAAAATCTCAGACAAAATTAACAGACTTTATTCGTAAAATTTAAGTTCGCATGTGGTAATGTATGCTTTATGTCATTAAAATCATTACTTTTTTTAATAATATTTATTGTTTATGTATTTTAAATCTGTTTTATGTAGTTTAAAGTAATTTTAAAAAGTGAATCTCTAATTTCTCTATTTAACGAATTTTCCATATAACGAACTTTTTTTCGGGATTTAGCGACTTCGTTAAATAGAGGTCCGACTGTACATCAAAAAGGTGAATAACAGCTTTGAGGAAAGTCAAATTTTTATTTAAAAGCCAAATTTTCCATCAGTTCAATGGGGAAGAAATGTATTTAACTATTATTTTTACAAATTGCATAAATATCATGCAAGTTTTTATAATAGAGTATCAAAATAAAATTAACTAAAATTCATGGTAATTAAGATACAGCTGGATTGTATGGATATTCTTAAGATCGAAGTTATATTTCGACACTCCAACTCTGTCGTAACAAATTATTAAATCAATCGAAACCTTATTAATTAAATAAATCGATATTACGATTAACCTTCTCTTCAAAGGACTTCAAGGAAGATTGGATTGAAAGAAAAAAGTTCAACAAGTGAAGGATGCAGATAAGTTTATTCCCCCCCAACCCCCACCCCTTCCTCCAAGTTGGAGATAGTTCTATATTCCCAAATTCTCATTTTCAAAAAGGACCAAAAATACATTAGTCATTTTTTTTAAATTAGACTTTTCTTTGCCATCATTATCGTATAATTCTGTTTAGAGTATCTTTAGTTTTCTAATTTAAGTAGAATGTTTAAGCAGCTACTATTCTACAACTATGCTTTGCCCGATCTCATCAATTATAAATGATTTCAACTCAAACAGTCGTTTAACAAATTCGTGGATACCAATTCACAAACCATTCCAATACTTTGTCCATGATTCCAGGCAACGAGTTTTAGATGCGATAAAATTTATCACTTATTTTATATTTATTTAATGTCCTATGCTAATTTAATCAAAACTTTGAAAAAGATCGTTTACTGAGTTATTCGGGGTTCTTTCAATTGCGTTCTGTGTTATTTGCAGAAACTAAGTTGTTTACAATGTTTGTGAGAACGATTTCCTTACAAGTGGGAATATTATGTTTAGTCATTCTGACCACAAATGTTAAGCGAAGTAATCTATAATTGCCACGTAGATTCCCAAACGCTAAGGAAATCTTCACCAGAATTTTAAAACCAGAATTTTTAAAATAAACTAGTGTTATAAAAAGGGCAAAGGGCCGTCAATAAAGTGGATCTTAAAAACATGAACAACCTTATTACTTCAAGTAACAATGACTAAAATCGTAAAATTAAAGTTTGATGAGTGATTTATTTTTTGAGATATTGTATTGATGTGATTCTAAATAAGAGACTGATTTTCCGCCGAAGAGACTGATACAGAGGCTTAAATTCACCTAAAAATATAGATCTAGCTATGTTGTACGATACAAGAAACGTAATTGTAGGCTTTTTAACAAACAGTTCGTGTTTCGGTTTTGTGAAGTGACGACTCGAAATGGGAATTTCAATCCACAAAGTGATAAGGCTTAGGAAATCCATAAGTATTTGTCGTATTGATGCAATCAAACGATAAGGATAAAATTGCATAATACGGAATACATCGTTTATTGTGTGAATTAAGGATTTTCACTTCTGAATGTTTATAAGACTCTAATTTTCTTTTACCAATGTTTTGCAGGAAATAGTTGTTGCTAGGCAACCAAAGTGAGAAAGAAATTAGGGATACGAAGGAAGTTTATTACCAGAAGTACCATTTATATATTTCAGGATTACTATTAAAGATTCCCCAGGAACTTTGGAATTGATGATTTATATCTGGAACTATTGTAAGTAATATTTTTCCATTTATAATTAAAGGTCGTGGAATTCGTGGATTAATTCAAGTCTTCAACAGTATAAAGGTTAAAGAGTAAAGATCAAAGATTAACGATCGTCAAAGGAATAAAGAATAAAAGAATAGAGATTAAAGATTAATAATCAAAGACTAAAGATTAAAGTTTATGTTTTAAAGGCTTAAATCGTTCGGCGTAGAACGTTCAAGTTAAAAGCTAAGAGACTATTCCCGCATATGATTAAAAGTTAAGAACTCAATATTAAGTGATGAAAGTAATGAATCTAGAACTCTCGTAAAAGTTAATATTAACATATGAACATTAATAGTTAATATTCTGATACAGAAGTTAAGTGAACCATACAAGTTGAAAAGAAAGTAAATTCCGAAGAAACAAGATAATTGTAGAAGGACCATTTTACCATGCATTAAAATGTTATTTTAATGAATTTTGACTATTTGTATTTTATCTGCGTCTAAGTTAAGATTACAGGGGTTTAAGTAATTCCTTCAAGACAGATTAGGTTAGTTTGTTTTGAGAAGCTACTTCCTTTTTCTTCATAACTGAAAATAGTAGGAAGGCAAAGTAATTGATTTAACTCAACAGTAATTTCTGACTGAACTTAAAATCCAGTCAGTTAATTAATGTAATTATTGTGCTAATAACAGTCAGCTGTGTTGAATAGGAAAAGTGGTTAAGTTCAGTAATAAGGTAGTATAGTAATCGTACAGAATATATATAAACTTCCCCATTATAGTAGAAAAAGTAAAGAAACAAAATGTAAACATTCGTAAATGTCTACGAATGTATTCTTTTCGAAACATGCTCAACTGATGAACTAACTTTATAAGATTTATGAATAAAATAGAATTATAATCCTTATAAATTATGATGTCGTCCATTCTAGTATAATGTGTAGTGATTAGACACGAATTAATATTGTAAGGCCCCTATAAAGCTTAGATCTCTAAGTAATATAAATTAGGCTATAGCATCGATGTAAAAGACAAATCTTTTAAAGCTCTCCACTATAACTACATTTTCATCTGTACAATCAGGGCCCCCACATCAAATTTAGGGCCCAGGTACCAAATGCAATAACGGGCCCACTCCTACATAATGGTCAAAATCATAGTGTCTTATCCAAAAATATCGCGAAAAGACCACCCGAATTCATATTTCTCCCTTTTAAACATGCCACACATAGTTTTAGTATTATTTTTAGAGCAAATTAATTTAACACCAACATCTACTTTATCCAACTCTACCCAAAAGTATAGAAAAAAGTTTAGAAATGATTCGCTCTAAGCAAACATTATAATGCAGAAGAGTTCTATGCAGATGGTTAAAGCAGAAAAGTACAGTAGTTTATATCAAATGTAGAATTAATTATAAAAAAAAATCTAAAAGTGATGGGCTAATTCATTTATACTGTATTATTTTTTTGTTTTTGGTTAAGAGCTCAGCCTGGGGCCCCTTTGACGGCCGGGCGCCGGGGGCCCTGTGTACAATATAGTGTATTTCAGTGCATTATTTGTTAACTACAAAGAAAAAAAAAGTGTGAGGACCATTAAGTTAATATCCCTTACAATGGATGTAGGAATAGAGAAATTAATTTAATCAGTGATATAGTTCTCATTGGAAAATGGAGCATATATAGATACAAAAACTGGAGTCAGGGAATAAGCCTTTCCCCTCAATTAAATATATAAATATGAAGATTGGTGTAAATTAGCCCATATTCTTTGAGTTACTTACAAGCATTATGTAAGATTGGAATCGCTTTATGAATAGAATACACATTCCCAAAGAAGATCAATACGAACAATATGGAATAGCCTAAGCTACATTAATACTTTATTACATGATACCCGATATTACGTACAAGAGCCATGTCCCGCCCTTCACGAACTCGAATGAATAAGCATTTCCCATATAACTGCAATAGTAAGCGAGTAGGAACTTCTTACATTCATTAATTTTCAGTTATTGAAGTTCATTAATGAGTTTTTTGAGTTTTATAATGAATATTCTTCATTTTCCACATTATTATTTATGAATTTTGTAAAATATCAATAGTATTGTTATCAGACCAATACATAAAAACTAACTTTAATTTTGTAGTGATAACCTCTGTTTGACAGATAATAGCCTTTCTGGACAGAGAGCTTAGAAAACCTATGTCAGTCAATTAGCAAAAGCTTTAATAGCTGTCAGGATCAAACATGCTTTCTACTTCGATAGGCCAGATCAAGGTGACAAATCTAAGTCAATATCTCGTTTGGAGTGGTGTTAGCTATGGTTCAGTGATCGCGTTCATCCAAGTCAGCAGTAGTTGCATGGATAAGTTCAGTTTCTCCAATAATTAATTGGATGTCAACATGTAACTTGTTTTGACACTCTTTAACCAATAACAGTACTGTTATTGCTTGCGGTGCAATACTTGCCATATACATTTGTTCTTTTTGCTCAGCTGACTGGAACTGAATTAGAAGTCCATGTTAATTACCAGATAACCTTAGATCAGGCATTTCTACAATAGAAGCTCATCTGTTTGGAGAAGTTTGTGAAAGGTGTGTCAATTGACTGTAATAATTTACTATCAGAAAAGTAAACAATACATTAACAAATAGTTGTGGTCACATTAAAACTTCTTAAATTTTAAATGCAATAAAAAGTTGAAATTTTTGTTAATTAATTAACTTACTATTAATCTTCATTAAGTTATAGATAAAGTAGTATCTCTTTGTTTACAACTACGCTAGTAAAGATTACATTGTAGATTCCAATGATGTACTCCTATTCAAATTGGGACCATCCCATTGTGTTTAGCTTTGAACTACTTCGTCGTTCTCAGGAAGAACAATCTTCAAAACTTATAAAAATTAATAATTATTATTTATAATTTCAATTTACTGTAATTTATGCAAATAGTAAATTATTATCCGAACTTTATAAATCATATGGATCATCACAGAAATCTATACAAATATATAAAAAGAAAAGTAGTAAGCCTTTTTTCTCGGGACCCACATGATTAAATGTGGTATCAGAGTAAAAGGTACTGCTGTGGAGACATGCATAAACATGTTGATTTTTTTTTTATTTTTATGATGAAATAAAAAAATTCGTTAAAAAATTGTCGCCTCTTGGATCTCTTCTATTGCTTCTACAACTAAAGTGATTAAATCCGTTCGATCGAAAATCTACAGTTGGAAATTTAGTTATTAGAAGAACTATATTTCCAACCATAGGTTTTCTATGGGTTCTACTAGTAGTAAGATAAACCAAGATGTAACTCTTCCTAAAATACTCATTTTATGTAAATTTTCGAAAAAAACAAAAACAAAAACAAACAAACAAACAAAAAACTCCGTTTTTTTGTCTGGCATTTTGAAATAACTGTTGTATAATTTGTATTAAGTTTATCATCGAAGTATAAATCGTTTTCTCATGAGAATTAATTATTTAACTTACAGAAAATAATTCCTGTATTTTACAAATATTTTTACAATTTTTTTACATAGTTTTACAATAAAATATTTCCTAAAACGTTTACATTCTGATAGTTGTTTTAGATGTAGTTTCTTCCAGGTAGGATTATAGCTTTACTTTAGATAATCATTATGAATGAGTTGAAATCTTGGACTACAACACCTACCATTCACTTTCTTCTTGGCTATGACAATTTTGAAACTATTCTGATCCTATAATTAACGTTCTATCCCGAAATAGTGACGATGGAAATACGTAAGGGGTACAGTACTAATTATACCAATAGTTTCGTTCGTATCAGCTTGTTATGAATGTTACTACAAACACAGTATTTTCGTATAAACACAGTATGCTTTTAAAAAAAGCATTTTAAGAAAATCGAAGCTGAAAAAGATACTTCTATATCTAAGCTAAACATTAGCTACAGTAATTTATTTATTCTTTTCTGTAATCTCATGTTAAAACCGCTCTGGATTATTATGGATTGTAAAGAGTAATCATACAATTACAATGCGAAAGGTCAACAAGAGACTAATTCCACTGCGTTTGAGAGATGTTTAGTGGGAACTAAATAAAACACCCTAAAGGTAGAATGTTTTACTTGATTTTTGAACAGACAACTGATACAAGGAACAAATATAAAGCTAGATCTCTCAATCAAAAAGACCATTCTCAATGGACTTAATAGTGTTAAATATTTACTAATTTGAAATGAAAAGACAATAAACGATGGTTTCGTCAAAAAAAACAAACAAACAAACATTGTCAATTTTTTTTCATTTACATCAAACATTTTTAAGAAAAAAAAAGTGATCAGAGGTTTTCGAAACCTAAATATGAATTACTAAAAGTCATAAACTGAAGCCATCATGAAAAATATATATTTAAATTTGAAATGAGTTAGATATAATAAAAAGTTGAAACTCATTCTATTTATTTGATTATATACTGATAATCATAAAGTTAAACAAAAGCAAAAAATAACAAAAACAAACAAACAAACGAAAAAACACTTTTACATCAGCAAAAGAACAGGTTTGGAATGCTATTTTATTAGGTATCATTAATTTTTTAATGCATATTTAATTTGAAATTAGTATGCCGTAATTGTCCATTGGTAATCACGATTAATCAAACCTTATTTATCTTTCGGAACTAAAATTTACACTGTAAGTTCTATTTTGGCAGAAACTAAACTAAACATGTTCTAAACTAATGTAAGTAATGAATCTGCGGTAATAATAATATTAAAGAAAAACCATTTACCGAAAACATTTTCTAAACATTCGGAAGTTGACTCACCAACTGAATACTGCAGATACTTTTTTTTATCTCGAGATTGAAAAATCTTCGTCAGTTGGCTAAAACAGTGAATGAAAGCATTTTTTTAAATTAAAGATAGAAATATTTTGTTTGGACAAATTATGCTAAGTTAATACTTAGTACCGGTAGTTGAATTCAAATCCTTAATTTGGTCTGTGGGTTTTAGTACTAAATGGAAATCATTAAAAATTTGATCGATTTTTTTTCAAGGAAGAAAAAACTTTCTTTAAAAATGGGTTGATAAATTACCAAACAAAACTGAGGCATCTCCGTCCATCAGACGGGCTGTAAATGTTATTTGTGGACGATCTAACGTGTAATGTTCTTTGGTTCCTCTATTCTTCTTCATTTTCTCTAAATTGCTTGGTCTGGATATTGCAGCACTCCCTCAAATGTAGTTTGCGATGATGACTGATGCTCTGTCCGCTCTCCTGTGACTATCAGTGACACTCTGACATCTGTTCGCTACCATGGCAACTGTATCTCTAACGCCATCCACCATTTGATATGACAGCTATAACCCCTTCTTTGTCAACTCCCCCTCCTCTCAGCCAATGCGATTACAAAGGAACAGCTGCCAATTTTGGTATCTATTTAGAGCAATCGGGTTTGATAGAAATACATTCTGTGAAAGGGCAGAATTAAACCTGTACACTCCATTACAAACTTTATCCACACATGTCCCGTACTTTATTAAATGGGATGTACTCAACTAATTTTTTAAGTAATTGTATGTAGCTGGAAAACTAAGATACATCAATAAATAAAAATATTTAAAAGAATTAAAAGTAAAAAGCAAATAAAAACAAAGTTGATTATATGTATTGATTATAAAATGTCTAAAAACTGTTGTCTTGAATTATATTTTCAATTAAATTTAGTTTTGAAATTGGACTGATAAGAATATAGGATTCTTGTAGTCAAAGAATACAACTTTGATCAGGTTGTGTTTTTTAGGTAGAAGTAATTGTCCATTAAAGAAATTAGAATTTTTAATTAGATTTCAACAATGATGAAAAGGTTTTTAAAAACGAATGCAAAAATTGTTTGAGACTTTTTTTTTGTTTCTTGGGAATGCTTAGATCGTTATAATTAGAACTAAGATCGCAATAATGAAGCTTTGTTCAGTTTCAGAAAGTGTTGATTAAGTTGACTCAGTCGAGTTCTGTTTTAGCTTTTGCTTTCCTGTTTGAATTAGATTCCAATTTTCCGAGAAGGCTTCAAAGTATTAATCTTCATTTAAAATAACTAAGAAATATTATCACGTCGAGAAAATGAAGTTGAAATTATTACGATTGAGGAAAAGGTAACACCACTAGTCAATGAAATGAAATTGAATCACGAAGAACAAAATACAATAAGAAACTTCAAATAAAATACGGGGGCAAGTTAGGTGGGTCGAAATCCATCTTACGAAGATATTCTTAAACAAAAGTAGTTTGCCAATGGTAATAAAGCAAATTTTTTACAGCTTCATTGTTAAATTAAAATTACAACACTGTTAAAATAAAATTATATTTAAATAGAAGTATTTGCCAGACTTTAAATGCGAGATACAGAAATCAGAGATGCAAGGAGTAGCCTGAGGCTAAATGAACTCTTATCACAGTGCCCTTGCACTATCAGGGGTAGAATAAAGGAGTGGTTCATGTAAGAGCCCCCTCCTGGTTTGCAGAGAGGTATCACTTACTGCAGGAAGAGTGGGGGTTAGGGTCGATTCCATGAGGGCAATGCTGAGTTCATACTTTATCTGAAGCCACAGATTACCGCTTTCCTCGACGTATCATAAAGTGGAATCAATAAAGCATTAGCGTTTCCCCGGTGCCAGAATTGTCGTGGGAGCTTCCGCAAATAAGAACATTTTGCAGCTTTCTTCACCAACAATCACGAAAACCGGACGAAACGCCAAACATTAATTGCATGCTACTTTAGAGGGAAGAAAATAAAAAAAAAATCCTATCAGTTATCTCTCTTATAGTGGTTATCAGATGCATCACTTTAGTTTTCTAGGAATAAGTTCTCCACAGCAACTTCATATACTACCCCAGCATAGAAAATTGAAAATTGGGCTCCGCACAAATTGATTTCTATCTCCCCAAACGCCTTCTCTAAATCCCAACAAATGGGAAAAATCAGTCTTCATTTGAGACCAGTAACTGCGATCTAGACATGAAGAATCTTTTCATTTTTTGTTGTTAATGTAAATCAGAAAAATGTTCATCGATCCATTTCTGATGAGAAAGCTAATTTTTGGCTCCAAATCAGGGCTGATTTTCCGTGCATCTGAATATTTCATTCGACTTGGATTTCATCAAAGAAAATTCAGATTTTATTGTCGAGTTCAGGTGCTGAAAATGGATTATTGGAGCTGATTTATTTATCCGTATTCTTAATAGACGAGACAAGCTAGACTGGGATTATTTCATGATATTTCATCTTGATGTAGGATTAGCAACAGAATAACAAAAAAAATGTTTTTAAAATTGTTTCATCTAGTTATTTAGTTCCCAATTTTGTTTATCTTCAGAAATAATAAATTTGAGTAAATTTCAGATAATTGTATTCGTAAAATATTAATAGAATTGAAAAGAAAATTAAGTTTAAAAGGAATGGTTGGAATTTTTTTTAATTTTGTCATGAGATAACATTTAGATTTAGAAATTTTCTAATAATAAAGCATCAGTGTTTCTTTGATCAATTCACCCACCAAATTGAATCGTAACTATTTTTCTATTACAGGCTAAGTCAAACAATTTTTATTTTAAATGCTTCTTGGAGTAAAAGTAATTGTAATCGTTCGCCATTAAAAAAATATTACAAAATACACTCTATATAGAAATACACTACTCTATAAAAGTATTTGACCAAAGTACATACACTTCTATATGGCAGTGAATATCAATTTACAAAGTTTATGCTTTTTCAGTATGCTTCTAAAAATAAAATGCTGATGTAATAATATTATTTTAATACATTAATTAAAAATATTATTACTTTTTCAATTATCACAAAAGTGCCAATACACCAATTTTACAAAAATGTATAAATAAATTTTTCTCTAGGTAACATAAGTTAATCCATGTTAAAGGAGCCCTGATGGACCCATGGGGAGACAGAAACACATGCTTTCAAGGATAATGTTTAACGGACGAAGAGACGATCGAAAATCCAGGCATAGTGGTTGCCCATCGATACCCTTGGGAAAGAACCCGGTCCTCTATTTGAAGGAAGACTGGGTAAACCTTAGGAGCTATCTTGAAGAAGAGACAAACAGGGAAGAATTCTTGCCCTTTATTGAGGATCGAATTCATACTTTATTTATTTCCAAAAATTATCTTGTATAGAAATAGGTCATTTATTTTGTCATTTTTCAAGTCCATAGTTTCTTCCTCCTGCACCCCCCCCCTTGGTTCACGTGGAACTATTTTTTTTAGCATTTTCTTCAGTCATAATTTAATAAAGATTCATTATACCAAATACAACAAATAAAATAACTCATAGAAGTGTTCTCAATAAGAATTCTCTATTATGTTAATTTTTTTTAAAAGGCTTTTTATTGAAACTAAATTATGGTTTCAAAATTACTTTAATTCAGAAAGGGTTGTAAATTTGGTTCCATTCACTAATTTATTTTTTTTTTGGTTCTTTTCAAACCATTAAACTTTATTTTTTGGTAAGAGTTTAGACACGATTTATAAGAATTTCTTGCTAGGATCATTGTTATTTTGCAAGTTATTTTCGTTAATTTGTGTTATTATTTATTCTACTTTTTTTGAGTAATAACCTACATATATTTTTTAATGTTTTATTTATTAACATACATATTCATTTTTTAATATTTTTCAATTTAATCAATTGTATATTAATTAACAAAAATATCATTAATAGATTCATAACAAAAGCTTTGTACGAAAACCTAAAAATACACGAAGACATAAAATCGGTTGACTGCAAAAGTTTCATTTCGCATAAGAAAAGGTAAACAAACTGATTTATTCCATCAACGAAGTTCACTTCACAAGCCATTACAAGGCATTTGAATCTAGCAAGGGATTAAGAAGGCTTAGTAATTGCAAACATTCTGCGTCCAAGAAGTTTAATTCTTATCAGGATGTTTAAGAAAGCACAATAGCTTTCATTTTATGCAAAATCTCGTTGTGCATTCATTTAAACACTGTTAAGAGCCATTTGCTGTGAAAATATGTAAATCACCGGATTTAGGGAAGACTAGCTTATCTCAGACGCTTCCTCAAGATAAAGAAGTACTTCTTTTTAAGAAATGGTCTTAAGAGGAGATGACAGTATCTTTTTACAGCGAAATATAATTTTCACGGTTCTTATCTTGAGAACATGTTAAATTCTTTCTTGAAGAAATAAAGAAGTTAAGAAATTAATTAAAAACTTAAATGTCACCATTTAACCAAATCAAATGGTCATTGTTGATCTTCTTTACATACTGAAATTAATGTTTAAGAATTAAAATTAAAAAAGTACAGCATAAGTATACATGGCCGTTCCGCTATAGCCTATTTATCTAGGAGGCGACCTCCCAGTAGGCAGATGTGTTCGAATCCAAGCATCGTCATGGATGTTTCAATTTACTTTTCTGTGTTTGTCAGCCTCTTCGTCATTTTCTCTTAGTATCTGAAGTCATTCCATAAAGGCTTCCTGAGGGAGGCAAGGGGAAACCACCTCAGTATCTTCCGAAAAAAAATCTATGGGTTTCTCCATAAAATCACCGAGTGTCCGATACGACTGATGGCTTAAGCAAAATTATACATGAAACAGTCAAAATTAAACATGAAACAGACAACAATGAATGTGTTTTGATTTAACTTTGAAGATATTATGTACGCTATATTTCTTATAAGAAACAATGTTGTTTGATTCTTAATCACAATAGCTAATACAGTGGGCCCTCGTTATACCGCTGCTCGCTTTACCGCGCACTCTGTTATAGCGCGGGCGATGTTCGCGATACGTTTATACAGCTCCGTGCGGCATTAGTGAGTAACGCATTTTATACAGGTCCGTGAGGCGTTGTCAGAATATGACTGATGAAATGATTATCGAATCCATTTGCGGTGACGAAGATTGTCAAGAAGAAACAGAAGATGATGATGAAAGTGCCAGTGGGATAGGTGATACACCGCCAACAACCAAAGAAGCAATAATAGCCATGGAAACTGCTATGAAATGGGCTAAATCACAAGAAAATATTAACAGTGTCAGATTGTTGCAATTAGAATCTTTCAAAAGGGAAATGATACAGAAGTATCAAAAAGCAAACAAACAAAAATTACTCACTTTTTTAAGTGATGTTTTCATGAAATGATGTCGAATACATAGATTTTAGTCAAGTTATAGATAGTGTTTGTTTTTACATATTTTCAAGTGTACCTTATGTACGTAAATAAAATAATAAATATATGTACTTATTAAGATGTGTAACGATGTTATGTGAATTTTAATAAAACTCTTAATAAAAACTGTAAATTTTTTTTTTTTTATTAAAATACATGATATGTATATAGTTGGTGGGATGTTTCAGTATATAGCTCAAATCGTTCTGAGTACATTTATTGTGCTGCCACCGCGCCGCTCGGTATAACGCGGTTCACCTTATAACGCGGGTGTTGTTTCCCGCCCGACATGCGCGTTAAATCGGGGGTTCACTGTATTAAGTTGCTGTGACTTGGTTAGTAGTGGGATTGTAATGGATTAATTCGGAAAAAAATTAAGTATATATATTATTCCTCTACATGTTCTAAATGTACATGTGATAATGTAATTGATGTATTTATGTGATAAGAACAAATAGAACAAAATATGCGTCGTTAATTAGTATGTGCATTATTCAATTAATGTAGGTTTGAATTGGGAAATGCTTACCCCTGTACCATTTCTGAACTAATATCAAACGAGAGACAATTCTAAGAGCAGTCAATACGATGATAAGTTATCTAAAGAAGGAAAACAAATGAACAATGCAACAATTACAGTGAAATAAAGATACGATACACTTGATACCATGGAATAGTGATTGTTGGACAATGAACTCGGGTGTTCGGATTGTTGTGTTGATGCAGTGGTAGTTGTCCATTGATGATGAAAGGAATGTGTGTAATGCAATGAGAAAAAGAGGATGCATTCGAAAGTCCTTTTCGTTAAGAGATGCTGGGGATTATCTTAGGTTAATATTCCTAGTATCGATGTTAAATGATACATAATCACGCCGTATTTGTATTGAGGTCCATGTTTGAAGTTCGATTAGACCAGAAGGATTATTGGAAATAATCCGCCTCCGAAGCTTATCTTCAAGCAAGTTCGAAAGTAAGCGATTCCGAAGACATCGTTAATCATCCACCAAAGGCAACTGGATATTAGACGATTAAATCAAAGACGTGAGAACTTCAAGATTGTAAGTAAATGTTTGATTTTTCTTACACGGACGGACCACAAAACATGGATAGTATTATCTTCATATTTACCTTCATGAACATGAAATAAACACAGTCAAGTAAGAGTCTTTAAAGTTAAAGGTTCAAGTTATTAAAACAAGAATAGTTAAAGTATATACAAAGAGACATTTTGTTATCAGATCCATGAAGAGTGTTATACAGATTTATAGCCGCAGAATTCACAACGCTGTATGTTACGAGACGTAATTTCATACAAGTGAATTTGGATCACCTTTTTTATGTAAAAGAAACTTTTAATAGAATATACTTTGAGTTGTTTTAATGTTTCGCCATTGTTTATTTTTTCCACAACTTAGTTTCACACGAAAGTTTAATTAACGGGTTCTAACGAATAAGCTTTGCTGGAGTTAAGGTTAATAAAATAACGTCTCCTGAAGACTGGGTATTAATCAGCTACTAGAAAGTTATTAGTAAATTGATTTTATTTTCCCCGTCATTTATCTACAATTAATCCTTCTGAAATAAAAAAAAATAAAAAACTACATACTTTTTTAAGTTTCTTTAAATTTCTTACTTTAATACGGATTATTTTTATCTCTGTATTTCATTGATCTGCAACTTGTACAACATTCTAAAGTATTTTCTAACGCTGTTTTTTATATTTATTTTCATTGAGATGTGTTTTATACTATGAGTTTTTATCTTTGGTAAAAAGTGTGATCATTAATAATCTTGAAAATCCTACAGACAAGTTATTAGGTTCAGATCATAGAATTAGAATGTGTAACTATTTATATTAATAAAGGTTTTTCAGTATTCGTCAATAAATAAACTCTAATATCCGCTAAAACTTTTAATATTCTCATGGATGTTATGGGTCTACTTCACAGGAAAATTATAAAATGAACGAATAGAATTTATACACACAAACTAAAAATATGAAAAAAATTTAAATAAAAAAGTACTAATTAAATATATTTAAATGCAATTCTCGAGCACTGCAGAGTCTCAATAGTTGGAGTTACAGAAGAATAAAAAATAAAAATCATCATTTAGGTTTCTTCATTTTTTAGATGCTTCTTTTAAAAAACCGTATTATTTTCATGATTTCTGTCTGTTTGCTTACGTGGAACATGTAGGATTCCTTTTGGTTTGGATTTTGTTTTAAAACTCGAGCGCATTTTATGAAAACCGTTTTGCATTTCAAAATATATATTTACTATATAGGTATTTTTAATGAAATTCCCTATGATGACAAACTTATTATTTCAAGCAACTTTTATTAGGAAACACTTTTCAGAAGCCTTTTTTATTTCAGAAGGAACACTTTTCAGAAGTAGCATATCTATGTCGCTACCGTAAAAATAGTTTTTAAGATTAGTTTAGGATCTAATGGTGAATTTCATTGATTTTTTTCATAACTGCTTTCTGTGATGTTTTTAATAGAACATACAAAACCTATAAAAACCTCATTTTCAAATTACTAGTTATTATGGTTCCGTGAATGAACGTGAAAGTCTAAACAATTAAAAACTAAAATATTATTTAAGCTATGCAATTTATCTGAACTGTCCAATGTTTACTATCCAGTACACTCATTGCTTTTCGCTGACAAATCCATGTGAGGATCGAAAAAAAATCTGTTAGGGTTTGCAAAAAACAGTCACTTGAATAAGTCGATGCTTTTTAACTCATTAACAGAAGAATGTGGATAAGCGACAAAGTCTTCTACTCATTCTACTGTTGTCGTCTCGACTTACATAATTACATTTAATTAAAACAGGATCTAATTAATTGAAAGCGAAGAAGGGTTCTCTTGTTGCCAAATCCAGAGGAAATATTAGTAGGTAAAAATACCATGAATAATGAATTTTTCTCCTTTTTTGATTAATCTCATTCTCAGCTTTTTTCCTGTCTTCTTAAGTAAAAAAAAAAACACTGATTGAAGCAGCTTAAGAAAAAATTGAAAATACAATACAATCAATTGGACATATAGAAAAAAAGCTTTTTAATGACCTTAAATATCCTATTTCTCTTTAGAAATGAATATGAAATGAAGGAATAGTGGACATACAGAATATTTGACTCTTTCAAAACTTCTGTCATCATTTTTTTATTTCAAGTAGAATTTATTTAGACATATTTTCAACTATATGGCCCGAAAATCTCTTGTCGGCTGGGTGGAGAAGTTAAGTTCAATGCCACAGAATTTTTCTACGATTCTTCTCTTAATGAAATATTGGACGAATGGATGCGACCAACACGAATAAGATTTTTCAATACTGTTTCAATCTATTATGGCTCCTGAAAAACTTCAATCTCTGAAATTATATCAGTTACAGGCTCACGTTTGAGATGGCAATGGACTAACCTACGTCCGCGAACACGAGGCTCAGGTATAAACCACTCATTTGGTTCTAATTGCAACTCGAGTTTTTCGGAACAAGAAAAGGGTTTGAAGACCATGAAATTAGTTGCTGAATCGATTTTTACCTTTTCATTATCCATATACACAAAAACAAAGAGTAATTAGAAGCTATACAACAGACAGTGGAGTTCTGAGATTGAAATTTCAAGCATTTCTTTTTTATTAAAGGGGAGCTCTTATTACAAAATGACCTTCGGACAAACATATCAGTAACTCTAAACAATCTAAAATCTATTAAGAATCATGAGGAATCTTGATCGCCATCCAGAATTCAATTAATCGTATTACAGCAGATGGGTTTGAGTAACAGCGAAACAGATATTAAGTTACTTCATGGAAAAACTATCAATTCCGTCACAATGAGAAAAGCAATTTTTTTTTTCAAAAGTAGTAAATACTGTACATGCTCATTTCCCTTGGAAGTTAAACGATAACAATTGAAGATTATATTAGTTACGTCGTACAGTTTTCCAATAGATACTTTTTAAACTAGGCAGAAGCAGGATTAATCCGCTCAGATCTCTTGTCATAGAATACCTACACTTTAAAACTTCCAAATTGTTTAAATGTAATGAAAGTTAATTAACAAGATTTCTAACTGGCCAATTTTTGCAAACCTCATACTAAGATATAGTTTTCCAACATATATTGAATATTTTTAATCTATTTTCAAGTGTTTTTTTAATAATTAACTGAATATTCGAAGTCTTACTATGCCACTTCAGCATTTTTTTTTCTTTGCTTGTATGCTTTTATTCTTTGTTTGTTGGTGAATTAAGCATCACGCTAAAACGGCTGGAAGGATTTCCATCAAATTTGGTACATTGTTTATTTATGGCCCAACTTGAAACATACATATTTACTCTTTGTCTCCACCCCTCTCAAGTTTCAAAAAAGACTGCCGATATTCCTCTCAAACAAAGGCAGGAATATGTTTATTTATTTATTTATTTATTTATTTATTTATTTATTTATTTATTTAATTAATTTCTTTTTAATTTGGTACAATGTTTATTAATGATCCAACTTACAATACGAACACAGTTATTTTTATGTTCCCCTCAGTCTTCAAAATTGACCTCCTATCGAAGTATGTCAGTCTCCTTTATACGATGGATAGAATACATTTGTATGCCATAGACGCCATAGTTGTACTCAGGATTTTGGAATGGAAGGGATTATGATTGTCGTTCAAACATAAATATAAATAAAAACTGTATCCTTTTCTGGATGTAGGGTTTACAAGCGATGAATTTTCCAATAAAATAAAAATAAAAAAATCCTAGATTTTTTTAATTCCGGATGCAATGGGATGCAATTCCGGATACCCCTACCATACTGTCTCCCGATATTTCAATATACAGTATATCCAGATGTTTATTTACAGTGGGAAGAACGCTTAATACAAACGCATATCAGTGATTTTAGTACATAATCTCTTCACTAAGGACTTAATTGATATTAAATAAAGAGGAATATAACATTATCTAACACTAGCATTAAAGCTTCAGATTAAAAGTAGTTTTTGTGTTATCTAAATGTAGTGGTTTTCGGCTTCTACCTGTTTAATTATAAACAACATACTTCAAAATCAAAAGGCTAAGCATACGCGTTCTCAGCTTGCTAAGACAAATAGTTCTTGAATTATCGTACATAATTTTCTTTCTCAACAGTCCGATATGTAAGTTCCTTTTCATAATCTAAAACCTACTTCGATGAATAAAGCGATTCTATATTATTTTGGTCATTGACTGAAGACCATGCGTATTTCGATTTCTAAAATATTTTGTTCCAATCCGGTGCATATTATGGATATAACAAACAAATAAAATAAGATGAGGTATAAAGATTTATAAAAAAAAAATACTAACTTTTATTACTTTATGCTTCTATTTTACTTTCTGCATGTTGCTATTAATTTTTGAATTTTAAATAACTTTAAAAATTATTATTGTAAGACCTAATTAGTGTACTGTACAATTAATGTTTTCGGTCAATAAGAATAAGGGAAATTACGTTCTGTTCATTTCTTTAGCTACTCTATCCAGTGTAAATACTGTCCATCGCTTAACATTTCCTAGAATTGTCCTAAAAAATTTTGTATTTTTGATGAGTCAATAATGACCTTTTGATTAGCCATCTCGACCTTACCCTTGACCTAGTTATGTTAAAGTATCCCATTTCGGGCCTTTCGGATCGATTGGAGGTAAGGCTGCCGACTTTCCCTAATGCCCAAATCACACCAGCATATTTTTTCATCATTGATTTGCTTCATTGAAATGATCATTGTTTTCAATGAAGTGTTCCCCGTTCCTTGCTTTCCGCCATATCGGCGAAATATGATGAAACAGTGCATACGATTGGCAGAGCGCTAGCCAATCAGAGTTGAGCTCGAAAGTTATGGCGAAAATTTACCCAGTTACGAAAAGACGGTGTTTAATCTTTATTTAGAGGTTAAAATCGTGTTTCGGCAACGCAATTTTGGTAGAACTTGAAATGACTTTTAGCAAGCTGTCAATCTGTTCGAAACTAATTGTATATTGTATTCAAGCATCTTTACTATTTAAGCGAAAGCGAGGTGAAACAGCGGCAAATCTGACAGGCCCCTGCGAGCGTAACTGCTCAAGAAGAAATGAAATCTCTCTTTAAAAAGTTGATATCTGCACATTCTGATCCATGTAATTAATTTATTCCAGTAAAAATATTATTTATTTTCGAAAGATAATCTCCTCACTGTGATACTTAATTTATAATAACCTTCCGATTCAATCGAAACGGTGACCAAAATGGCGCCGGTTGGCTTTTCGCTCTCGAAGCTCGTCGGTTCTGATTGGAGCTTTCACTAATTACCATCATTGAAAACATCGACCCGATAGAGCAATTTCTAAATTTTTTCATCATTGAAATCAATCATGAAAATGGTCAACAGTGGCAAATGACACGATCATAGACCTCAATGATAGAGTCAATGATTGAAAACAATGAAGAAAAATATGATTGTGTGATTTGGGCATAACCACATGAACTAAGATGAGGTCAGTTCAACGGTCGCCCGTCTTCAATCCCCCGGGAAAATCAATACCTATTCTCTTGAAGGCTAGGTGGACCCTAGGACCCACCTCGAGATGAAATCAACGTGGAGAAATCACATGATTGAACCAGACTCCTCCAGGCCGCAGTCAAGAGCATTACCACTTAATTGCCAGGCCCTCTACCGTTGACCAAGTGTACCAAGAAAGGATTGATGGCATGGAAATTTTTAAACTACGGGAATTCTTAGACACGTTTTTGAAAAGGTCTTCTTCCTGACCTTTTCGGTTCCCGTCTCGATGTTTTCGTAACAAATAACATACTTGGTCGTCTGGTTGGCTTCCATTTATTATTCCATGTCATGCAGAGAAACAACACATTACAAACATTAAGATTGTGTGAGAAATGAAAAAACTAAAATAAAATAAAATAACCTTAAATAAATAAATAAAATAAATAAATTTAAAAAAAAAACTACTCCGTTACCAGTGGGATCATAAGCAATAACTATTGAATATCTGATTCCGATAGGATTAATTCTTTGTGGAAGTTTATTTCGCAGATACAGAATTAGAACAAGTTTATTTAAAAGGCATTATTAAAACACTTAAACATTTCTTTTAAAAGATAATAATGATCATCAGGGCCGTCGCTTGGGCGGGGCGACCGGGCGATCGCCCTGGGCGCCGCGACTAGGGGGGGCGCCTGACGAAATGTAGGCAGCGCACCGCGGTAACGACAACAAGAGATTCCGTGTTTTTTTTTGGTTGTTGAATTGGAGATTCGGGGGGCGCCTGACGAAATCTTGCCCCGGGCGCCAACAAACCACGCGACGGCCCTGATGATCATCATAGAATGAGTACGTCTATCACTTATATCCATTTACATTTAAGGAAACAATTTCATTTTATTTCACATTAATCTTGATACAACCTCCAACGATTGTTTATTTCTATTAGTTAATACTGTCAGTTGCTTAGATAGTTTAAAATGGCGGTCTAAATACTGTATAGTAAATCGGAAACCTATTATTGAATATATTCGTGACAATCAACCTATAGAAAATACAGAAATGGTTTCATTTGATGTAATTAATTTAAATACATCATTAACAAAGCATACCATCATCAGTGCAGTCCAGCATATAGTCAAAAATGATGTCAATATTAGGGAAGGAAAAACCTATTTTAATATGAATAAGTTTGTTAATTTAATAGCTCTTATTTTTCAACTCCAAATGTTTTCCTTTAATGGATTTGTATACATGCAAACAATGGGAGTCTTTATGGGTCTACCATCTTCCGCATGTTTAGCAGAATGTGTAATGAACTTTCTTGAGTACAGAGCCTTTACTTTAGAGAGGGTCATACATAACGTACACTATGTAAGTAGATACGTTGATGACTCGTTCCTCATCATCAATAAAGATGATACCGATTCCATCCTTGAGGACTTTAATATATCCAATTCACAATGGAGGAAGAAAAGAGATTTCAAATTCCATTCTTGGATATCCTAATTAATAAACAACTGCTGAAATATAGCTCTACTGTGTATAGAAAAGAAACAGATGCAATGGTAACTATTAATTACCATAGCTCGATCCCAACATGTTATAAAATAAATGCCTGCCAAACGGCAGTTGAAAGAGCAGTAAATATATGCTCCTGTCCGATGCTAATAGAGGAGGAAGTATCAAAAATAAAGCGGATTTTCACTAGTAATGATTTTCCTGTTTCGGTAATTGCATTAAAAGAATTAGTTGTAAAAATAAATATAAAACGTTTAAAGAAAGCAACAACAAAAATAGAAATAAAAAGAAATATATTAATCGATATATTTCTATGGTTTATGATGAAACAACTTATAGTAAATTAAAGCCTATACTATTTAACGCGGGAATAGGAATTGCTTGTAAACCTGCTAATACAATAGCAAGTTTCCTTAATAAAAAGAAAGTAGCTAATAAGAAAGATAGTAGTAAAATAAAAAAGCTTAATACCGTGTATGGTATTAAATGTAAATCTAATCAAGATAATGTAAAATGCTTATACATTGGTCAAACGAAAAGACCATTAAAAAAACGGCTTAAAGAACATGAATACGCCGTAAATAAGAAAAACATGGAATATCACACAGCTACTCATTGTGTAAAATATTCACACGAGCTTGACTTAGAAAATCAAATCATCCTGGGCCAATATGATGGCGAATACTTAAGAAAATTTTATGAATCTATAATGATTAAAACACACAATAGTTATAATAAAGAATTATCTACAAATAATATACTCGAATGTGGAATTTAAACAAAGCAAATTCCAATTAGTTTAAGGTTATAGCGCTGTATCATTCCATTAATAGCAGATGACGGCTAAGAGCTTCTAATGCTTAACACTAGGGGGAATCCTAAATAATATTATCCAGATCACTAGTGAATCATTTCTCGACGACTCGTTCAGGAGGTAAACGGAATTTTTTTCCTTTGTTTTAACCATTATTTAACTTGAAAATGATCCCCAAAAAGACGGGGGGGGGGTCGAATACGTACGTTCGAATTTTAAATGTAAATATA
This sequence comes from Thereuonema tuberculata, assembly GCA_023159025.1. Lineage (NCBI taxonomy): Eukaryota > Metazoa > Arthropoda > Chilopoda > Scutigeromorpha > Scutigeridae > Thereuonema > Thereuonema tuberculata. Next base: position 14,129,879 of record JAFIDM010009631.1, on the reverse strand, counting down.
TTTTTATTGAATATGTGCTATATTGGTGGAAATATTAGATTGTTTATTTCGTTTGATGTTGTATCAAGATTAATGTAAAACGCTCAGATGATGGTTTCTAGTTTAGATTACTTTGTTGATGATCTGACTATACAATAATACAAAGTTCCTTCAATCAAGGTATAGGACCTTTCATTCCATTGGTTCACACTTTGTGATGTTCTTTGTATAAACTTCGATTTCGAACTTTATAATAATAACTTTCTTGTTCATCTTAGATGGTTCCGAAGATCCTTGATCTCTGGAGTTTTGTCCCTATGGAAAAAAATTTTTTTCGTATTCAGCTTTAACCTCATTTTTACGTGTTATGGTTCTCTCAGAGGCCGACCTGCTATTTGAAATTACAAGAACGAACTATCTCATTCCACATATGATTCACGATTTATTTAATCTATTGTTTCCTCAACATTGGCATCGCCTCAACATTTAATTATTGAATGCCTAATTGTTTACGTTCAACATGGACAACCATGTTTGTTTGTTTTTTTATTTTTTAAATACAGACATATTGGACAAGCTCAACCTGATACTTCTTCATGGGAGTTATTTCCGAGGGCAGTTTATTAGTTTTCATAAGAATAACAATATCCCCAATAAGGCTGGTACCGGAATGCTTCACCTGTGTACAACAGTGGTCACGTGCTTGAAATCAGTTCGAGCACCTCGTGACTTTGAGCACGCTTTAGTGACCATGCTATAATTCACATTGGTAAGCAGCGAAAATGGTGCGTTCCAGTTGACGTTAAAGCAACGCGAGTCTGTCATTAAGGTTATTTATGAGTCAAATGGCAACATCTTTGTAGCAAGACGTTTATTTGATGAGGAATAGGGTTTTTCTTCGAAGCAATGATTTCAATCAAGAAGAAATTTGAAGACATTGGTTCTGTTGTCACAAAACATGCTACGAAAGGGTCACGTAACACAATCGCTACCAAAGAGAACCAATACATCATCGCCGAAAGTAATTGTACTATATTGTTACTACTGTTTGCAAGATTGACCGGGTCCAATTGATACACCCTGTATATAAAAATAAATTGTTGATAATGATATCATGCATTTATATATTATTAAATTTTTAAATGAAAAAGTAATTAATTTCGTAATTACTTCGAAAGATCTTTTTCTGCATTTCCACAAATCGATCCCTCTTGCCGGATCTATTGATAGATCGACATATCTAGGGCCCTGTGGAAGGTGCACGGAAGACCATCTCAGTAACTTTACTTATCCACGTCACACACTAAAAAAAAAAAGTGACTTAGAATATCATTTGGATTAAATTCAGAATGAAAAATGGGATAAATCCATTCTGTTGAAACAATGATTGTATTGCATAGTAAATAAACTTATATACTGTAATTATAGAAATTTGAAAACTGTAATATCTGTTACAGTGTAAATAAATTATTTTTGCCATTCAAATATTAATTAAAAAGATAAAATTAAATGTTTGTTTTGTTTTTTAATTATGTCTTTAAGGAATCATAAATTAGATCCAAACATTAAAGTTACTTATAAACTTCTCATGAACCTTAAAGGATTCTTTTTAGATTAATAACGAGTAAAAATTTTACATGTTTTTTATTTATTATTTACAGAAATACAAAAAAACAGGTCAAAGTAAGAATAAAATTGCTTGCTTGTTTGTTTGTTTGTTTATTTGTTTTTTTTTTTAAAGTAAGTTGACAATCTAATTTATGCTTGAATTTAAATTAAAAGTTATGAATGCAAAGTTCACATTTTAAATATTAATAGAGTCAGTCCTTGAAGTTGGTTACCTTCAGTGTTCCTTATTTCTTAAAGAGGTCGTGAAAGCACGCTAATAAAAGCTGTTTCTCAATGAAAATATTCAGAAAGTTATGTTTTTTTAATCATGGCAGAGTTCTGTTTGTTAAATCTGTGAAATATGATTAGGAAATTTATTTCAAACTTCACAATTGGATTTTCATTTAAAGGAAGAACTAACTCCAAATCATTAACACAAACCTGCTCTTTAACAGCAAGGTTAGGACTTTTCATTATTAGATTTAGAAAAAGTATTTGCAAAATAACGTTAAATGCCAAATGCAATTTGTTTTAAAAAGTTTTCTTGATAAAATATTAAGAGGCTTTCGGTAAGAGTAGCCTGAAATTGTCTTACAGACATGAGAATTGATTCCCTACGTAATATTAATACGTAATTGGCTTTCAGCTGTTAAATGATTGGTTATCTTTTCGAAGACGCTTCAATAGGATTGCTAAGTTAAATGAGATTTAGTGAGTGTAACTTTAACTCATTATAGTTATACTTTTAAAAGGATTATCGTAGGTAATATAATTTGTGGACCTTTTTTTAGAATTAGTATTTTCCCAATGATAACTTCATTTCTGCTAATTAACTCTGTTAGTTAGTAAAGACTATTATGTTATTTTCCTAGGAAAGAGGGATCATCAAGTCCTAATAATTTTGTAACAGCTGGATGGGTCTTCTTCAAACTTGGTGTGCTTAATTAAGAACTAGAGATGGTCTAAGTTTTATATTTGCAATCTTTTTAAACTGCGTCTTTTTCGAAAAAATTACGTGACATAAGAAACGCATTAAATCTTAAACAATCGAAAATTCTATTGATGTCTTAAACAATGGTCATTAATTCTTTGAGCTAATTGAATTTGTGTTTAAAAGATTAAAAATAGTTTGATACGATTAAAATTAATCTCTTAATTTAGACAATTTGAAAAGCAAATGCAAATTTAATTAATTTATTTACAAGAAACGGAATTTTTTTTTAGCAAATGCTAGAATTTAAAACTAAATTTATGCTTTTCGTTTTGTCGTTTTCACTTCTTTAAAAAATAATTTTTTTTTTAAAAAAAATAGGCATTTTTAAGAAATAATATTTTAAGGAAAGTATACTGTCAGTTCTTCCACTTTCTTGTATTTTCTTTAGCCACAGGATATTCTTAAAGTACATTTTCCCGAACTACAGCTGAGAATCCATCATTTCTGCTCAGCTGATTGTTAGACAAAATATCGAGAGGGCGATTGGAGCATAATTACTATTCTAAAAGAATTACCTTATGAACATTTCACATGATTTCCTATAAAACTTTTTTTAAGACATTATTTTTTTTTTCTATTCATCCCAAATTTCAGGCCAAAATTTAACTAGAATTTTGGAATCTATTTCTCATGACAAGAGTTTTTCATCTACGTCAGCCTCCTGACCGATTTCGATGCTAATATTCCATCGGACATCTGATCAAAGTGATTCGATATTGATCATCTGAGCCGAAATCCGAGAACCAATCATATCAAGAGTTTTTTTTTTTTTATTATTTTTTAGTCCCATAGTCGTTGGAGATTCCTACATATTTGGTAATTGTTTTCGACGACAAAAATAAGTCATTAACAATTTTCCCCACACTGAATTTTAAACTTTTAGGTAAAAGATTATTTCTTTTCCAAAATAATATTATATTAACATTAAATGACATTCATCATTTATGAAGCCTTGGTTAAATATTTTTCATTAAAAGGAAAATAAATTTGTAGCGGCATTTGAAGTAGCGGGTAGTCTCTATATTAAAGCAGGAAACTATAATTCATAGTAATAATTAACTACTTAAAATTTTACTTTTCGAGCATTAGACAAAATTCGAAATTTGAATTGAAAGATTTGACTTCGATCATCAGAAATTTAATACAGTAGTCTCATGAAACTTTTTCTACTTAAGATAGAAATTCGTTCCTGTAGATCTTATATTTCCGAATATTTTAAAAATATACTTCACTAATCCGTTAATCGGATTTTACAATACCTAAGAACCAATTATTTTTGCATTTACTATCTTAGTTGGCTTTGGGTGATTTGCAGCAAACTATTTAATCAGAAGCCAATAATCGTGGCTTTCCGAAGCTCTTTCCTTGCCAACATTCTTTGCTGTTGCTAGCATATTTTTCTACCTTATTTGCTTCTCACTGATGTCTCAGTTCTCTACTTTCTGATTTGTTATGAATGAGAGTTGCACCATGTAATTTAAATGCCATACGTATCATCCTTTGTTATAAATAACCTCCAAAATAAAATTAAATATATTAAGGCAGATTAAATCCTCTGCCCAGATACCGAAATTCTCAGAAATAAAAATTTAGTTAATTAAAAGAAAATTTTAACTGCTTTTAATAAATAATGAAGATTTGATGGCCACATTTAGCAAATGATACTGTAGAGCACAAAGCAAGAAGAATCCATCTCATTTGAGAACATTATTAAAAGCACAACAAGTCATTTAAAATTTATTTTGCTTATTAGTTTATTCATCGTTAATCATTATTTGTAAAAGTAAAAAAAAAAAAAAATATCTGCGAGGAAAACTTCTCAAGTAAACTTGTAAAACTTAAGTTTGTGAATTCAAGCTTGAAAATCACAGAATTCTTTTTATCTTCTAAAGTTTGTCACTAATAAACTTAAAGTCTTGAAAAGGAAATGGAAAAAAGTAAGGGAAAATAAAATAAAAAAAAAAATTGTATCAAGACAAAGCAACCTGCGACCATTAAGAGTACTTAATGCACCTTTTAGATAATCATGATGATCTTCAAAAAAATTAAACCTTTTATGCTAATTGCAGCAAGTACTTTGTTTCTTAATTATCTCTTTCTCTTCAATAGAGTCATTATTTCAGGAAGCTGTTGTTAAATTTTCGCTTATGCCATAAAATATAGCGAAAAGATTCAAAACTACTGTGGATAAGTTCGTTCTGAAAATAAGTGAATAGTCACCAACAATCAGTCGATAAAATAGTTCAATTGAGATTCTTTATTGTATTTTTAACTTTGTTTATTCATAAAGTTAAGTCATACCTCTAAGTCTTTCTGTCTGTGTTAATATCTTAAGACATTAATAAGCCACAGAATGGTGCAACTGTTTTCGATTTTAATAATTATTAATGAGAAATAGAAATATATAATACATGCAGTAATAAAAATAATAATATATTGGATAGCTTATATCTAAGTATTATTAATAATAATTATTTTTGCATGTAATTAATACAGATATAAAATAAGTATCTTTTTTATTATATTGTAATAATTTAAAGCAATTATTTAATATTTTAAGACATTGATATCAGTTATTTAAGATTTTTGTAGTTCAATAAGCAACAATGAATAGAAACAAGAAATAAATATTACATGAAGTGCTTTCGATTATGAGATGCGTCGCTCTAAACTCATTTTTATTATAAAATTCACTTTTATTGCTGGTATTTAGGAGAGCTAGTTTTTTGCCATTTTACACAGACGATAACGTACGAAGACGTGTGAGAGTAGAACACTTGTTTTTTTAAAGCATTTTTACTTTTTTTTATTAAAATCTAACTGCTTTAACCTCTTATTTCCATTATTACGGCATTTTTTTCTTTGTCATTAGATTTCTTTTTCAGATTTATATTCGATTCAGATTGTTTCTTCTTGTAATCAATGAGAATTTCTGCTAATTCCATCAATTTAATTCCGTCCTATTTGGTATTAGTTAACTTGTTTAATACTCTTGTAATATGCAGTTACGGCTACTTTATACGTTCTCGAATCTTACCTGAAAACGCGCTAGAAAACTTGCCAATTGCAGCTCGATGAAAATGAAATCTCTCTACATGTGCCAGTGGCAAACCTCGTTTTGCTCTCGTTGAGATTACGATTAATAATGCTGTTCGGCGAAGCTGCAGAAGTTGATTTTGCAGCTCTTACTTTAGCTATTAATTCTTAACTCATACCACAGCAGATAAAAAGAAAGGGAAAAAAAAAAAAGATACTGGCAGAAAAGAAGTTGGTGGAAAAAGCAGTGGATGGAAATCACGAACAAAGAACATACAGATTTCAGCAAGAAGTTAGCGCTGTCATAGTTTTTCAAGTAAGCTTTTATTTGTGCTAAGGGTGCTCGTGTCGAGCTGCTTCTAAAGCCTATCTCAAATTACATCATACTGTGCAAGTGACAGGTTTTTGAGTAACTTGCCCTTTTGAAGCAAGTTTTTTTTGGAGTGACTTTACAGCCATTAATTCTAGATTGCGTAGATTGTCCTAAACAATAGCGTATCTCATTCTTTTTTCTAATAAAGTGGAAAAAAAAATAGAAATTACTGTATTTAGTATACATTAACAATTTAACGGTATCGATATGAAACTTTAAAATATTCATCTTATCAATCTTATAGAACATGAAGTGTAAGGACATAGAAATAATTCAGAAAACAACCAAAATTTTAAGACAACATTTCATCTTCGAAAGTTTCAATGATGCGAAGACGTCATCACTGTGTGACCAAGAAATTCAGAAAGAACGTCATTTCATCTACTTTTTCCTTATATAGAAACCTAGGCCTGCCCCGCTGTTTCACCCGCGTTAAATTTTGATTATATATATATATATATATATTTCAAACACATTATGAGTATATAACTAAGTGCATCTCATTAACTACAAATACCTCGCTCGCTGACCTGGGCATTCACAACTCGACTCTTCTCGGTAATGTTCGGTTCTCGTCGTGCGGCCAACCCACCGCCGCACACGACAGTTTACCAGATTGGTTGACGTTTATGTTTACTGCTCCGCTCCTATTAGTCGTAGCGTGATGTTTTATAGCCTATAACCTTCCTCATTAAAAGGACTATCGAACGCAGAAAGAATTTTTCAAATCGAGATTAGCGCGTTCAAACATACAAACTCTTCGGCTTTATAATATTATTAGTATAGATTAGAAGGGATAAAATAAAAATTAAGTTATCCTACTAATTAGATAGACATTATAGAAATACATGAATAAAATCTAAATCCATCCAAATTTGAAATAGGTCAATTTCACTTACCTTTTCTAAAGATTTCAAGGAATCTCCAATCGTATTACACAGACCAAAGCAAAAGAGGAATTAAAGAGCACGTTAATGCCTTTAATACAAAAAAGTAACACAAATCAGCCACTGTTTCCTATTTCCTCGATAACGGACACATACCAGATTTCAGTCATGCCAGGAATGGATTTACCCACTTTTCATTGGTCAATCACACATTTACAATAACCACCAATCAATTAATCGCTTCTTTCCTTTTCCCAACCTCTGACACTAAACACCTTCAAAACGGATATTAAATAATATCCAACAACATGGTATTACTCCCTCATTTTTTCATCTATTTAATGTTTCTAATTACTCTATTTCGATGCAATTGTTTTATTAATATTTCTCATTTCGATCTTTGCACATAAAAGTTTTATACAAGGTTGTTCCTCTATATAGAGGCTCTGGAACGTTTTCTAAGGCTCAAACGGAAAGAAATTTGGGCAACAGGTACTTTAAATGATGCGCTCGACATTTATTGAAAGAAAAAAAATTATACTTGTACAAAAATGGCCAATAGCTGGCTCTGTAGCAATAGCTAGCCACAACTAACGTAAAAGCAATAACTACTGTTACTCTAAAAACATAACTTAAATAATGCAGATACTGTACTAAAAAGTAACACTAATTGAAGCCATGAAGCAATTCTGTCAAATTCGACTAGTTTATAGTTCCGCTCCACGTGGGAACTTGAACGGATCAAAGAGTTGCCTCACTGGTTACATATAGGTATGTGTTTGGAGGCCGCATCACTGTTTTGCATAATGTTGACTTGTAGCTCTATAAAAGGAAAGCGTTCTACCAGCTACAAGTCGAAAACGATTCGACTCTCCTCGCGTTGAAGATATGGCTACGGCTGTCGTGGATTTGTCTTGTATGTGATAGTGTAAGTATCAGCTGTTGCCCATGTAATGGATATGCCGTATACCACTAAGGTTAGTAATGCCTCAAATATTGCGGTATTATCCGTGCAAGATAAGGAGTCTACAGCAGCTACAGCACGGTAACGCAGAAATTCGTGTAACTTTTGCGCTTCAGTTCCTGGCATGAATGACAGTTTGTATCACTTGGCCATGGAACATTCTTTGGAGGACGAAGCCCACTTCTGCTTAAATGGGCAAATGAATAGCAACAATTGTCGCATATGGGCAACAGAAAACCCTCGTGTTATCCAAGAGGTCCCGCTGCATTCTCCAAAAGTGACTATGTGGTGTGGATTTACTGCTAATTTCATCATTGGGCTATATTTGTTTTGTGAAGAAAAACTCAACTGGGCCCCCGACCTGTTCCATAACCAGTGGTATTACGACTTGTTGGCAAATTTTGTGATGGCAGAGCTTCAACAATGCGAGTGCCTTCAGGAATCCATATTCATGGAAGACGGTGCATCATCGCACATCACCCGTTGTGTTCAAAATTTGTTAAGAAACAAGATAATGCTTTTAGACAGTGTCAAAAGCAGAGCGGCCCCATAATATGCACAATTTGATAAACAAACTTTTATAAATAAAACTTTATAGGAAGCGATCACTTTTGACCCCCAACTTCCGGTCAGGGAGTGGTCACCTACTTTTTGATGCTGAACACAATGGTGAAGGTTTCGGTCCCCTATGTTTTACAGGCAAGCTGTAACCTAGGGGCCGCTAACATTGCTTTTATTCTGTCTGGATGGCACACACTGTAGCGGCCAAACGGTTCGAGATATTCGAATGAAACCTTTACCATTGTGTTCAGCATCAAAAAGT
>JAFIDM010009631.1:14083767-14112987 GCA_023159025.1 Thereuonema tuberculata | reverse complement strand
GCTAATCCAAGAAGAATCGCTTCCAATGAAAGCGGTTATGATTTGTTGAATAGTTGAACAAATAGTGATATTTTATTCCTTTTTGAATGAACTCATTATTTGATATCGCGCGCCAAAATATACCATCAGCCCGTGCTCTTAAATAACAAGCAATATACATTCCTAACCTTATTTACTATGAACAATTTGGCTTGGTGATTCTTTGAATTTATAGTAAATTGAGTTTACACTAAATAAGGTTAGGAATTTACATTGGTTGTTATTTAAGAGCACGGATAATCCAAGAGGAATCGCTTCCAATGAAAGCGGTTATGATTTGTTGAATAGTTGAACAAATAGTGATATTTTATTCCTTTTTGAATGAACTCATTATTTGATAGCGCGCCCCATTGTTGACGGAGAGAACGCAATATTCTGAAGTTCAACAATGCTCATTTTGCATTTGTCGACTTCCTCGCAACAATGAAAACTGAAAACCCGTTTTCCATTGTTGCACTAACATTGTGAATATTGGAAATCACAACAATTGTACCTTTTGCATTTGTCGAGTTCCTCGCAACAATGTAAAAGGAACAAACTTTTTCCATTGCTGCACTGCGCCGGACAGACAGAGAAATAGATGAATTTAGTAATATGTAGATTATGAAATAGCCGTTCCGGCATGGCCCAGTGGTCTAGACGTCGGTCTGCCGTGTGGCCATTGTGTCGGAACCGGGGTTCGAATCCCGGCATTGGCATGGCTGTTTCTTTCTTATATGTTTCGTCCGTTTCTCCCCTGGAACTTACTATCTCAGGGTTATTCTGGAGGAGATGTGAATCTCGTTCCCCCTTCTTGAATTTCCTAGCCTCACCCTGACGTTGTCAGGTAGAGCTAGCGCGTGGTCCATAGTTGGCCAAAGTCGATAAAAGGAAAGGAAGATTATGAAATAATTTAGGGAAGGAAGTTTTAAAAAGCATAAAATATGCTATAAAATAACAATAAGCTTTCTTAAATGAAAGAAAAATAACACGCAATATTTTACGGAACTGTGATGGGCAAAAAAAAAAAGTATAGAGAAGCAGTACAATACAGAGCTGTACGACCTATTTAATATCTTGCCCTTACTTTCACTGGTTGCTTTAAACCATGACTACGGTCGTCAAAGAATGCATGAGATAGCTATGCCCAGGAGAAGAATGTTTGTATCACCTGAGGCACAAAAGAGATTCATTTGACAATTGTGAAGAATAGTTAATATATACTAGCACGTTAAAGTAATTCCACTGCGTCTGTTCCTAAATTAATTCTATTAATTAATGTTCATTGTCTGTCTGACTGAAAATAAGAAAGTTAAAGACAGTGGAAACTTAGTCTTTGAAAACTGTAACGCACCCACGTTAGTGATTAATCATTGATTTTTGAGCTAAATTAGCGGGCTCGGCAGCAGAACCTTAATAACAAAGGTCTCATTCCCTGGAGTTTTCAGATGCCGTATTCATCAAATATTATATATTTTTGGCGTGAAGTTATTTTGACGAAAAGCAATCCTCCTCCATCAATCAATCCTTGGTCGAAATAAATAGTGTATAACCTGTAATTCTCACTGAGTGATCCGGAAGCTTTCATACTGAAAGTGGATATGTATAAGGAACTCATCAACATCAATATGAATTTTAAGTATCGTTGTCAGTGTGATATTCTTTCAGTAAATTACGGTTAAACAACTCATGAAAGTTAAAGAACAAAAGTAATATTCACAAAAACTGTTAGACATTTCATATAAAATGCTTACTTTATTACAAAAAATAAATATATACTCTCCTGAAAACGACCAATATTTCGTTAATCGAACAGATCAACTTTTTCGAGGTCTCAAAAGTAAATAAATAAAAAATATACAAAATAAATAAGAAAAGAGAAAGAAAAGAATCTTACCTCTCTCTAAATAATACAAAAATATAACAAAATATAATACAAATATTATTTAGAGAGAGGTAAGATTCTTTTCTTTCTCTTCTCTTATTTATTTTGTATATTTTTTATTTATTTACATTTGAGACCTCGAAAAAGTTGATCTGTTCGATTAACGAAATATTGGTCGTTTTCAGGAGAGTATATATTTATTTTTTGTAATAAAGTAAGCATTTTAAAAGTAATATTCGTTGAGTAATATGATTTCGAGCTGATAAAACAAGGATTAAGTAACATTGGACGTTACTTTTTACTCAGTTTGTATTTCCTAGTTTCACTGTTTTGTATTGTTCTAGCGATGTGTTTCTTCCGAAGATATCAAAGAAAGAAAATTCAAACAGGACTAAAAGTGTTCTAAATTTTTTTTTTTATTTTTTTTTTAGCTAGTCATCTATAAATTTTAATTTCCGTTCGTCACATGTTTACATTTATTATATAGAATTAATATATTATAAAGAAATATATTATTAACATGAATTTTAATATTGTATTATATAGAATTAATATTCTATATTTTAAATAATTTCATTCTGTTTTGAAAACGACTTATTGCAATAATATTGTATTGTATTACTGTAACAATAACAATTTAAAACAGTAGATACGGTTTATAGTGATCCTAGTGTTCAACTAAATAAAAAATCCTTCCCACAACCTTCTTTTTTCTCGCTGGGGGGAAAAGTTGTAGCAAAACAATAGCTCTTCAACTAAAAAAAAAAGTTTAATTCCTTTTTTTTCCCTCTAATACTATATAGGGTGGGTGGATTAAAACGCAAGTATATTATAGGCCTAAATTGAGGCTGAGAGAATTGAGATAATCCCGAGTCAGACGTACATGTGTGGGTAATTCTGCTCTAAAGATAAAAAAAATAGATGAAAAAATTTGGAACTTGTATATCTCCATCATCCAACCAAAAACAAAGAAAAATAGAGGTTAGTGATACCTGATCTGCTACTAAAACTGCAGATCACTATAGAACGAATAAATTAAAAACTAAATCTTGATAAACTTCGCTGGAAATTAGATGGAGACTGTGTAACTCTCCCCTTTCAGAGACAGGCTATAAAATATCACTAAATAAATTCATATTACTGCAAAAAAAAAGACAGGGAGAAGCAATTCAGTTACAATCTATATTTGCACACAATTGTATTTTATAAAATCAAGAACTATTTGTATGGTAATACAAATACCTGTTAAAAATATTTATGTTATTAAAAAAATTCGAGAAGAAAAGGCATATTTACACTATCTTTATGAGCCTAGTAGGATTGTAACTTTAACGTAAAATATAATAAAGTAGAGCGTCATAGACTTTGTACGTTGCTGTTTGTTAACAGTAGCAAAACTGTCTTAAAATTAAATTATTATTAAAATAAAATTAACCACCTGAAAAGAGTTGTAGTAAATTAAATGAAGTTTCTATAATTAGTAGAATAATATTGTAACAGTTTACATGTAATTATATTTAGAAATCATTTAATTTATTTTTGTAGAAACTAGTCGGCTACCCGTCGCTTCGCTCCGGAAGCCTCGCGTTTGTAACGGAAAACAATTTGTTATTTATTAAAATAAACACACACACAAATTACAACAAATAACATTTTTGTTATTTTAATTTTTGATGTCTATATTCTCTCAATCCACGACTGCTTTTAGAATCAGCGTGTGAATCATATATCTATAATATATTTTTATTTTTTTTAGAGATTAGAATGTAATCCTTGAGGTTTAATGGCTACGACGTCTAACTTCGAATCAGAAAGTTGCATGTTCGATTTCAGAAGATAACTTATAGAAATTATTTCTATTTTTGTAAATTACAATAATTGCACCAGACTGACAGAGAAATAAAAGATTTTAGCAATATAGATACACTTTTTAGTGTCTTTTGAGTTACAAATAGCGAATTTTCAGTATTTTACCTAATAGAAATAAAGATTCTTTTTTTTTCTTTTCTTTTTTATCCAATTCCAATTGATACTTTTCAGTGGTTTTTGAGTTATAAATAGTGAAAATTATATATATCTATTAGCTAGGCCATCAGATTGTTCGATATAGATATTTGAAGAAGAGATTTCAGATGGACGTTAGTTGATATAGATGATAAATGAAGATCATAGCTTGTATACGAAATTCTTCGCAACAAATTGATTGTGAGTATTCTTTAGAGTGAAGATAACCAAATTCTGTTGAATTGTGACTCAAAGATATAAAGTTGTACGTGAATGAAGACAACGTTTTCCAAATATATGGCAACTTTATTTAGAGTTTGTCCTTGAGCTTTATTGATAAATATCGCATAAGAAGATCGGATCGGAAATTGTTTTCTTGTGAAAGTGAATGGAAGTAGATTATCGCATTGTTCCATAGTTATCCTATGGATGAAAACAAAATCTTTTTTGTGAGTTCTGTTATAATTTCGGTTTCTATAAGATCATTATCGAATGAACGGCATTTAAGTTGAGTTCCATTGCAGTATGCAAACTTGGGTTTGATGTTTCGCAACAATATTATTGGAGATCCAATCTTCAATGACAAACGATGTTGAGGAATACTGCTGAGATTCAATGCGTTCAGATATTCGAGCAGATAGAGATGTTCGTGTGGTGGATTATCAGAAGTGTCAATTTTATTCGCACTTGTATCTCTGTAGTCTCTCCTTGTATTCTTTGACTTATCATTCGATTGATGTTATCGACACTCTCGTTCATCTTGGTTGATAAGTCGCATATTCATCGTGAGTTTTTTTACTTTGATGTGATTCTAGCTTTTGAGTTACAAATAGTGATTTCTCAGTATTCTACCTAATGAAGTACTGCTTCTTTCTTTTTTGACTTTCTTTTTTATTACAATTGTTCCTTTTCAGTCAAAATCAGTTCAGTTTTGACAGATAAATCAAAAAAACAAAAAGAAGAGAGTTGTAGTTCCCATGGCCGAATGGATAAGTCATCTGACTTCGGATCAGAAGGTTGCAGGTTCGATTCCTGTCGCGAATGTTTCATTGTAAAAATTCTTTCTATTTTTCATTCTCACAGAAAACTGCGCCGGACAGACACACAGACACACAGAAAGACAGACAGAGAAATAAAAGATTTTAGTAATATAGATTATTTATCTGTATTTATCTGTATTTTCCTTCCTTTCATCGACTTTGGCCAACTATGGACCACGGGCTAACCCTAACTGATAACGTCAGAGTGAGGCTAGGAAATTTCAGAAGGGGGACGAGATTCACATCCCGTCCGGAAATAACCCTGAGATAGTAAGTCCCAGGGGAGAAACGGACGAAACACAGAAGAAGAAAGAGGAAACATCCATGCTCTCGACCGGGATTTGAACCCGGGTACCGGCACATAGGCCGCACGGCAGACCGACGCCTGAGACCGCACGACCACGCCGGCACGGCTTATCTGTATTTTATTCACTTTAATCGCTAACCGTTATTTATTTTAAAACATTCCTTTTCTATTTCCTAATTACTGATGTTCTGTTTATTTTTAAGTTCTTTTCCGTTGTATCCATTGAACCAGTTAATTAATTTAAATTCGTTTTGTTTTTGTCCAATCATTCTGTATATTTTAAATTACTTAGCCAATCAAATCAAACTATATATAATCTATAAAAAACCAATGTTTTTCGTTTAATAAATTAATTCAGTTCAGTTCCAGAACTTGACTCTTCGTTTTTTTTCATCTCAACGACTCTCCCACCAACATCTTTGCAATATATTAGATATAGAGTATAATATACCACAATGGAAATCTTGTCTAACTATTCAATATTTTTTTTGAAGTCAAGCCATCATTACGATACAGAAAGAACAAAAAAAGAGGGCCCAAGTGAAAATATCTTAAATTGCTAAACTGAGATTATAATTTAAAATAATATTAGTCCTTTAAACAGTATTGAATAGTTAATGAAAAGATTTATAATGGATATTTCATTCAGGCGCCTAAACATAAATCACTAAATTATTACGAATAACAACAGTAATTGGAAAATAATGTTCATTTTTTTTATAATATCTAATAGTATTAGATATTTTCACAATATGAGGGGGCTAGAATCAAAGGCAGCTAAATACATTTTAATTATTCAATACATTTTAATTTTTCAATAAAAGAATAACCTGTCATTATAGGCGTTCAGTGTGCTATCCATTGAGTTCTAATTCCTACTCTAAGTAATTTGAAGATTTCTTCATACACGTTACCACCTTAAAAAAAAACCAAAAAAAAAACCACCTTTTTGTAAAATTTCAAAACATGGATTTAGCTGCGTTTGATTCGAGCCCCCCCCCCCCCATTTATTGTCTTTGCCTCTCCATTTAAGTTACAGCAAATTTTATACCTAAACTGTTGTAGTGTTGTACAATAGAAGTACATTTTTCTATTAATAATGGGAACACAGAAAACTAAAATTTTTCATCAACTATCTCTTTTGAAGGTTTGATCCGACGTTTTTAAACTGAATCAAAAAGTCAATATGATAGACGCTTGAGAAATTTTGGTATTTATTTCCTTCAGTTAGGAAATCTAATTGAAATAGTTTACATTTCTATTTGACAATCTATTTGTTTCTCTATTTTTAAATACTACAGTATATCTTGTGAACTAAAATTCAGATAAATATGAGGTTAAGAACAAACGAATTTCAGACAAACAAAAGTTTACAGTTTATTAATGTTTTTGTTTATCATTTCTTAAAACATTTATGCCCGAGTGCACCAAACTTCACCAAACTTTGATGACTGCAGTTTGGACGGAGCTAAAATTAGTGGGGGCTGCTGCTCCAGAAAAATTTTAGCCTTTGTTTTAGAATTGTGTGAAAGGAAACATGTATAAAAAGAAAATTTATTCAGAAACTTGATAAATTTCTTTTTATACATGTTTGTTTCCTTTCACACAATTTTAAAACAAAGGCTAAAATTTTTCTGGAGAAGAACTCCCCCACTAATTTTAGCTCGTCCAAACTGCAGTCATCAAAGTTAACTGAAGTTTGGTGCACTTGGGCATTAATATGTTAGAAATTTGGGAAGCTAATGGACAGATAACTTTAAAATCCTTACAATTCTAACAAAGTTTTAAGGGGGCGTCCATTAATTATTGAGGTGTTTTTTTAAAAAATTTGGACCCCCCCCTCCCCCTTGGTGAGATTTGGTAAGATGTGGTGGGACCCCCCCCCCTCCCCCTCACGTGAGATTTCTCCTATAATTTTTAATGTTATAATCTGTGTATTCTCTGAATTAAAAAGTTGACGTGAGATTTTCATTGACCCCCCCCCTCCCTTTAAATGAGATTTGGTGAGATTTTGCCGGACCCTTCCCTCCCAATTTCAGCTCACGTAATTAATGGACGCCCCCTAATTAATGAAAATGCCATTCAAGGAATGCCAAAGATGCCTGCTTGTTGAAATATTTCAAAAAGTTTCTCTCTCTTTTGGTGTTAAGAATGTTTATATAACTTTTTTTAGAAAGCTTTTGTCTTATTCAACATTTGTTTAATCTAGTTAATTATTACAACTAATTCTAATAATGAGTAGTTGTTCTATTAGTTAGTACTGCCAACATCAGTACTAATGGATTGTACCAACGCCTGAATTACTTACATCATAGAACAAACAGATTGCTACAAAACAAGATATTTATCCTTTAGGAAATGAGAGCTTTTAGAGGATAAGATCCTTTGCACGAGACGCGACCATGTTCGCGCGGCCACATCGTTCTCTCAATTTCAGTGAAGCCTTTCACCCGTGGTCGCTTCTACACCTTAACGATGGCGAACGGATTGACTCTTACTTCGATCGTGCTTTAGCTACTACGGAGGAGTCAGCTTTACTGGGACAAGATCTCTCGGAGGCAAGAATTTGCGCCTATATTTGTAAGGGACTACCTAGAAAGTTTGGATCCGTTATAGCCACCTTTCAAACCCTCGAACAGCAGTCTGTTGACCGACTTCGGAGAGAGAGAAGCGATGAAAGGATTTGTAAGAAAGGGACATTACGACAAATTAAAAGATAAGAGTGATAAGCGCTGTTATGTGTGCGGTCGCTTAGGGCATTTTGCATTCCAATGTAAAGATAGAAAAGATAGATGCAGAGATCGTGATTCAAAAACTGTAAAAAAAGAATCAGTGAGATCAGCTTCAGAGAACAAGACGAAAATGTATAACACCAGGGATAATCTTAGTATCAAGTGGAACCTGGATACTGGTGTAACTAAGCACATGACCAATGAAAGAAGCATCCTCACTGAAATAGTGAGGGATTCCAGACCAATAAACGGAGCAGTGAAGGAATTCGAGAGTAAAGCGGAAGCTGTTGGGAATGTAACAGTCGATACTTTCACGGCTGATGGATCTCATATTGATTTAGTACTACATGATGTATTATACATCCCCTCCCTGAGAGAGAATCTACTTTCTTTTGTAAAGTTAGAAGACGATGGTTATTCCCTATCCATTAAGAAAGGTGATGTGACTTTAATTCGTGCGGAAGATGGGTCAATTATAAGAGGTGCTCGAGAAGAAGACTCGTACACTATACATTTACCTCGGAGTGAATCTGTAATAGATGAAACTATGAGAATTTCTTCTAATAATGGAGGACTGTGGCATTCCAGATTTGGTCATTTAAATTTTATCTATTTGCAAGAGTTAAGTGTGAAGGGAATTCACCATGATTTGGACTTAGATCAAATGAAAGAGGTCCCCCAATGCATCACTTGCGTTCAAGCAAAACTACCATCGCAACCTCATTTCCCAGTGAACCAGCGTTCTAGGAAAATTCTGGAGTTACTCCATACAGATATTTGTGGACCCCTTCAAATTCAATCAATAGGAAACTCACGGTATTTCCTCACGGTTACAGATGACTTCTCAGGGAAGATCTTCGTTGATTTCCTAAGAACAAAGGACGAAGCGGCAGATAGCCTAATAACCATCATTAAGGAGATAGAACGACAACAAGATTCCAAAGTAAAAGCCGTTCGGTCTGATAACGGATTGGAGTTTGTGAATCATAAGTTATCTAATTTCTTTAGAGAAAATGGAATTAAACACCAATTAACAGTTCCATATTCACTGGAAAGTAACGGAGTGGCTGAACGTCAAAACAGGACTTTACTAAATGTAACCAGGTTTCTTCTTCTTGAATCGAAACTTCCGATGAAGTTTTGGGCAGAAGCTTTACTGACAGCTTCATATTTAATCAACCGGTGGCCCAAATATGGCAAAGCAGAACAAACTCTGGAGTTAATATGGACGGGAAGGAGAACTTCTGTTCGACACTTAAGAAAATTTGGACGTCTTTGTTTCTATCGGAATAGAAAACCAAATCAGAAGAAACTAGACTCGAGAGGTATTCCCGCAGTCCTGATTGGATACGGAGAATTTACGAAAGCATATAGGCTATGGGATCTTAATACAGATCGATTAATAGTCAGTAGAGATGTTGAATTTATTGAGGACACTTTGGCAGTTAATTCACCGTTTTGGAACCCATGCAAGGGAGAAATTACTGAATTCCTCACTATTGACTTCCAACGAGGTGAAAAGCCATTTAAGAGTACAGGTGTATTAAACAAACTACTTGATCAGGGACAAATACAGACTGATACATCAGGAGAACAACTGATATCTTCAAAGAATTCAACCCAAACCGAAGGTACTGGTTCAGGAGAAACTTA
Organism: Thereuonema tuberculata; assembly: GCA_023159025.1. NCBI lineage: Eukaryota > Metazoa > Arthropoda > Chilopoda > Scutigeromorpha > Scutigeridae > Thereuonema > Thereuonema tuberculata. Next base: position 14,103,348 of record JAFIDM010009631.1, on the reverse strand, counting down.
ACGAGAAGAAAATAATCCACTTCAGAACACTCGCAGGAAAGGCAGGCCTAAAGGACATACTAAGGAATTATGCCAGAAACGTCATTCAGAACAACTTAAGGAAAGGGAGAGAATACTGAGGAAAGCTGGAGTAAGACGGTCATCTAGGACAAAAGGTGAGGAAGATGTTATGAACCAAGGAGAAGATGAAGGTGAACAAGGTCACCAATTCCAAGAGACTACTGGTGATAACGCTAATGTAGAAAAGAGCAACTTTACGTTTGATATACCCCACACATATCAAGATGCAGTAATCTCAACAGAGAAGGAGAAATGGATCGAAGCTATGAAGTCGGAATATGACTCCCTCATTCAACATAAAGTCTGGGAGCTAGTAAGCAAATCTACAAATGGAAAGATCATCAAAAGTATCTGGAAATTCTCGAAGAAACTGAACGATGATGGATCTACTAAGAGGTTTAAAGCTCGTTTAGTGGCAGCAGGATGTAATCAACGCTCAGGTATTGATTATGAAGAAACTTTCAGTCCTGTAATTAAACATCAATCACTCAGCATTGCAGCCCAAAGAAAGATGAAACTCCAGCAAATTGATGTCAAAACCGCATATCTACATGGTGATCTTGACAAACAGATATATATGATGCAACCTGAAGGATTTCTTCTTAAGGGAAAAGAAGACCATGTTTGTTTACTGAAGAAAAGCATTTATGGACTACGTCAAAGTGGACGATGCTGGTACAAGAAACTACGAATGAATTTACACAAAATTGGTGCTCAATCTTCAAATGCAGATCCGTGTGTCTTTACGTGACATTCAAATGGTGACTATCTTATTATAGGTTTTTATGTTGATGATTTCCTAATAGCAGGATCATCAGAGGAAGGTATCTCGAAATTCATTGAATTGCTTTCGAAGGAGATTGAAGTTGTAAATTTGGGATATCCGAAAAGAATTCTTGGAATAGACATTGAATGCTCAGATGAGAGAATATTATTATCACAGACGCCATATATTCGTGATTTACTAGTTTAATACAATATGACATCTTGTAACCCAATTAAGACGCCATTAGACCCTTATACTGACTTAAAAAAAATTAAATTTAATGATAGCTATTAGGTGAACTGATGTTTCTAGCGAACTGTTCGAGACCAGATATCAACTGTGCAACTACTATCATATCACAATTTAATAATGACCCCCACCACAGCTCATTATTCTGGTTTAAAAAGGATCTTGAGATATCTGAAACATACACTGAATTATTAATTGTGCTTAAGTTCAAGAAGTCACAAGGACCTAGAATTGTGACCATGGCAGATGCATCTTGGGACTCAACCCCGGGAAGCAAATCTATATGAGGTTACATGGTTATGATCGATGGAAATCTCATTTCGTGGAAGTCTAAGAAAGACTGAAATAGCATTGTCATCTTGTGAATCAAGAGTGTCTTAGTATGTTATCTGCTATGAAAGAAGTGATATGGCTCCGTGGATTACTAAGAGACTTAGAAAAGGATTGGGACTCAAAAGATCCAGTTTATGGACTATTATTCTCAGACAGTGCATCGGCCATCCAATCGATTAAAGATCGCTCCGTGGGTGATCGAAATAAACATTATGTGAGAAAACTAAACTTTCTAAGGAACATTTACGAAAATAATGACTTAGTGATTGAACATTTGCCCGGCAAGAAAATGTGTGCTGATATATTAACAAAACCTGTTAATGGTGAATTGTTTTTCACACATTTGAAAAAAACTGAGATGTTTCCATGAATTGTAAAGAGAAAAAGCTAAGGTAGACTGTGTTGGCAGATTGCCTAAATAGCTTTATCTCATTACCATTGTTGCACGTGGTTTCACACTTGAGATCTCGTGCGTTCCTTTGTTAATTGTTGATTATTGGGTCTGAGTTTCGACCTACATGTTTTTTTCTGTTGATGTAAGTTTTAGTCAATAAATTAATATTTACGCTATCTTTTATGGTGGACATTTAAACTATCTACTAACTGATAGTAACAGTGATATAGTAAAATCCCCTATTTTAGATTCACCTTGTATTACGTAGTATATTGTAAAATATAACAATTTTAAATATTTTAATATTTAATATTTAAATATTTAAAAATATTTTACGATTTTAATAAAAACATGCTATCATTTCCACTTTTATACATCTTTTAGTGACTGTCATTTATAAACTAAAAGACATAGACACACATATTGCGGATGAAATACTTAATAAAGCATGAGCTCAGAATCTGCAATCCGAATTCCCCTAACGTTTATAGTTTTCGAATTTTAGCAGATTAATTAGTAATACCTTGGACTGGCAACCAATGCGACGTCGCCAAGCAATGAAATTGCCCCTCAGTAAAAAAGCGCAATATATGCGAGAATACAGAAAAAGAAACTATATAGAAAATAGCGAAGCATCAACATCCATTCCCAATCGTAAATGCAACTCTGGCCAAACTGAAATGCACAACTATTATTCGAAAGTAAGAAACACAAAGTAGAAGAACAGCAAAACGCAGTACGAAAAAACCGATGCAGAACGAATACTTGAGTACAGAAGGAGTAGAGCAGAACAACAAAGAGCTCAATATTTAGATACAACCCCAATTCAAAATTGAGCAAGCAGACCTCAATATAATTTTGTATCTATTTCTTAGATAACGCATTTGGGTACGTTTGTGATGTTTGCGATCGCTTGTGGTTTTTGGCTGTCATTCAACTAATCAAACAAAAACACAATACAAATTTATCCAAAGACTTTCCGAAAGAAGATATATGTATATAAAATATATGTAATGTAATCTCCAAACCTAAAGCAGTAACAATGATATCCAATTCCTGCATAGACATGGTCTTTGCTAGAAATGTTGAACTTCTCTTTATGAACTATGTATCGATTTCTGTTACCGTAGATTCGGTGTAATTTTAAATCCACAAATCAGTGAAGTAAAGGATGATTAATGTTTAATTTGGGGTAATATATCAATACATCTATCTATATATATATGTAATGATTCTTTTCATATAATACAACAAAAATAAAATATCAAATAAAACGTCTTTCAACGGATAATTGAAAAACCAAGGTTCCCCAGTAATTTTTTTTCGGAGAGGGATAAGACACGCCCTTAAGAATTATATATCAACATTCCAATTTTACCAATATTAGAATGAAACAAGATTGTTGGAATGGAGAATAGAAAATTTTGCTTGAGATATGGCACTCCATTATTGCACAGAATATTGTTGTTAAGGAATACAGTTAGTTAATTTTTATTCAGTAAAAGATTTCTACAAAATATTAGCGTATTGCATTTCAAAAATTCTTATGGTGAACCTACAATACTTACTACAGTGTTAGGGCTTTTGATGTATAATCTTAAATTATCGTTTTAAGAAGTTGTTACCCAACAATCTATATTAACTATTTGAAAGCAGTACTTATTGTCCATTTAGATTTCTATAGATCATTGTTAGGAGAATAACAACGTCAATGAAATAATGCTATCTTTCTATTAGATTCCCATGACAAAGTTTTATTTGCAATAATTAATTGTTATAATGATCTATCAGGAAGCAAGTAAGTATCAATATCATATTAGCTATATAAGAAATGATTTACAGAAACCTGAGTTGGACAGATTCTTTTAGAGGCCTCAGACAAAGAGCTATGAAGTAACGGAGATTCTAGCTTTTATTACATTAAGTTTCATTGATGATTAATGACTTCAAATTGAAAATACTTACAGTCATCTTTTTCCCGTCATAGCTTGCGAGATTTTTGTGTGAATATTTGGTAGCTATCTTTGCGGCAAAAGCTGCATTCTTTTCCATTGAAGCTTTTAGTTTTCTTACTTTTATCATTTCTAACATTAAGTGCTAAATTATTCTTTGAACTATTAACTAAAAAAAAACCATAATTTGAAACAAAGCCATTAAAACTAAACGTGGATTTGGAATTATAATTTATTAAATAGGTTTTCACATTAAACCAACTGTTGATTTGACAATAGCTATAAGGTTTTAACTACAAGATTCAATTTGTGATAAAGTAGTGATTGGAAATGGGAATCAGAAATTACAGAAAATAATTATCCGCACTCTATTGTGTAATTGCCACTGATTACTAAACTTTACTCAGTTCAGAAATATCAAATTTGGTGAGATAAAATTTGAATTGTAGAAGGATTCATTTGACACTCGTGAACAATTAGATCCAGATAAAAATTAATCTGTTTTTGTCTTATTCTTACAGCCCTTGAACTGCGATTGTGTTAATTCTGAAAGAAAACATCCTCAAAAAATATTCAATATCCTGATCGTATTGAAACAATAAACCGCTTTATATAAAAAGTACATTTTACAAGTCTATTTATGTTTTTATTGATTTGACATTTTTTTTTTTACATTTCATTGATTTTACATTTCATTGTATTTTACTAAGTACTGTAATTTAGAAATGGGTTATTTTAAAAACTGCCAAATCATTGTTATTAGAGAATTATTTTAATAAAATTTGCAGTGGTAGTTGATAGTTTCGAAAAAAAGACTCTTTCTATTATTAGCTGAAATGCATTTTGTCTGCTTGCTACCTCAATTTGAAAGCTTATAGTTTGGCGCTTAATCCTCACAGTAATTGTCATAAAACTCAAACATCTTTCACAGTTTATGTAAGAGGATCGATCACATGACCGTTTTACGGTACTTAAAAATCAGAGAGAAAAGCTATTAGAAGAAACAACCAATAATGATAGAATATGGCGGCTAATAAGATCGTCTTAGGTCTCTTCTTGGACTTGAAAAAAGCTTTTGACTCAATTAATGTCAATATTTTACTTCAAAATTAGAACTTATGGGTATTAGAGACCCACCTCTTACATGGATCTCTTCATATCTATCACAAAAACAATACCAGCTGAACATAAACGGATATTCCTCTTCAGTATATCACACGTCGACAGGTTTGCCCCAAGGGTATATCCTTTCCCCCTTTCTCTTTAAATTATTTATAAACGATCTCATTCTCACATCACCTGCTTCCAAATGTATCTTCTATGATGACGGAACCCTCCTATTTGCTAATCCTAATGTGGAAAAACTCAAGCACGAGGTCCAGAGCTCACTTTTCTATCTTGAATCTTGGCTATCCTCAAACGACCTTACTTTAAATACAACCAAAACGGTTGATGTGTTTTTCTATCAAAGAAATAAAATACTCAACACTGACAATTTCTCTATCACTTACAACAACTCCTTCTTACAAGAAGTCCAATCCTTCAGATATTTAGGTGTTACTCTTTCGCACGATCTATCATGGAATCTCTATGCACAACAAATCGCTCATAAAGTCTCAAAAAATTTAGGCATCATTAGAAAACTTTATTTTCTTCCTAGGCAAATACTTCTGAGTCTGTATTGATCGCTAATTCACACAAACTTGTGCTACGGTGCAATCATCTGGGGTATTACTGCCAAATTTCAAGAAAAAATGATACTTAAAGTCCAAAAGCATTTCCTAAGATTCTTAGATAAAAAGCCCCGCCTCTACTCTACTCAATCCCTCTGGACAAAATATAAAATAATTCCTTTCGAACATATCTACAAGCTTCAGTTGGCTCTTGTCACCTACAAAACAATTAACAAAAAACTAGGTCCTTCAGTTACTTTCAATATTAAACCCCATTCCCATTCTTATAAAACTAGACTCAATCATGTTCTTCTACTAACAAAAACAAGATCCACCTATCAAAGAAGAGCAGTCAGTTATTCTGCTCCTCTAAATTGGAATAAAATTCCAAATGAAATTCGTGATTGCTCTTCTCTGGCACAATTTAAAAGAAAACTTAAACAACACTTATCTACTCAACTCAATCCTAATAAATCCTCATAGATATATAATTCCCCTCTTTACATGAACCCAATAATTGATTGTAATCTCCCCTCTCTCTTCTCACTCTCTCCTTTTTTATTTTCTCCTTCCTCTATCTAGATAAACGCCATCAGTCTAATTTTACATTATGTAATTTTCTCAGCATGTAGTTTCCTCAAAATGTGATAAACTGAATTTTTTTCGTCCTCATAATGTACATTGTAAAATATTTCTTAAAAAAAAAAAGGAAACAAATCCAGTTTCTTCATCTTTTTTTTCCCCTTTTTTGTTGTAATTGTAATGCTTGTAATGCTTTGTTTTAATGTAATGCTTTTTGTTTTAATTTCAAATGTAATTTGCCTCGATGCTGATACCCTTTTGTCTTCTCGACGGGATCACCCTTAAGACAACTGGGATGTCAAAACTGTAATCAATGTATACTGTTGTAAATATTTTTTATTGGCAATAAAATTATTATTATATTATACTATTATTCATGATATATTTTTGTACAACTTAGTCACAATTTAGCATTCGCCTGCTGCATTCATCAATGATGTACGATCTTTTAGCAGATGCTAATGTAAAGTAGGAAATATGGTAAGAAGGAGGAAAATTCCAAGTGTAGTTATGGTTTATCTAGCACTTTGTGATCATCTAACTCAAGGCAATGTTATATATATTTGGACGAATAAATATTTCTATTTTAAATATTGTTGAAGAATACCAAAAAATGTTAATATAATAATTTGTTTCAAGCATTTTTGAGTGCATATCTGTATTTAATCCTAATGACACTGGTAGAGCTGATTTTAGAAGATCAGTTTGGCAAATTCCCATTTTTATTCAAAGCATTCTCTTTATTGCGTTTTATTGCGTTTTTATATTTTAATGTTTTATTGCGTTAAAGATAAGTACACATATTGGCCAATAACGAAGCTTCATTAATCTTAAAGGTTCATTTTAAAACCTGTTTTATCTTAAAGGTCCGTAATTTTTAGCCAGTATGGTTCTTGTTTACTAGTATTTGAGAGTTGTTTGCCTGATACCATCACTTTTTAGGTCTGGCAGTTTGTTTGACTCAGGTACTTGTTTACTTAGAAAAATCTTTGCTGTCAAGGGCTTCAATGTAGACCAAGAAACATCGTCATCTTTAGCGGTTTATTGATTTTCGTTTTGAGAGCAATTATTTTCAGTAAATTTTACACAGCCAAGATTAAAAGAAAGATTAGAAAATATCTGGTTTCAGGCTACAGACGTGTAAACGTTAATAGCAAAATGATGTTATTAATAAGATTATTTTAATCAAGGGCCAGCTATATTTCCGGTGCTGCTTTAATTTCTTTTTCTAAAATCTTTATTATTTATTTCTTATAAAATTCAAAATAAAGCTGTCACTCAAGAAACCTGAGTTTATCGTTTGAGAATTTTCGTTTTACCTTAAGAAAAACAAGACTTACGATCTTTTAATTTAAGACTGTGAAACCAAAGATTTTTGAGTGTTGCACTTAAGAGATACGTTAAGTACAGTCGGACCTCTATTTAACGAACCTCTATTTTGCGAATTTCTCTATTTTGCGAACTTTTCTTTGGAACCAAGAAAATTTTGCTAATTTCTTCGTAAAATAACCTCCAAATAGCGAAGTGCATTTTCTATTTAACATACTTTTTCGTGGTATCTATTTTTTTTTTTATCCTTGAAATGTTTTTATTATTAATATTAAGGAAATGAAAGAAATATGGATACAGCTGAGGGAAAAAGAAGAAATTAACGATGATGTGCTGATTGATGATTATCTTTCACTTGATTTTGAAGTTGAGACCTCGGAAACACTAACTGAATCGGATATTTTGAACAGTGTGAAAAATAAAAACAATACAGCTATGAATTGCGATGAAGATGATGAAAATGGAAATGATCATGATGGAGAAATAAAAAAAACCTTCATATGATGAAATGCTAAAATCATTTAAAACAATCCGACGCGGATTACAATTTGAAGAAAATACTGAAGGGGTTTTTGGTGTATTGCAAAGATGCGAGACGTACTATGAGCGAAAACACTTTAAAAAAAAAAAAAAAAAAAAAAAAAAACTCGACAAAATTAAATAGACTTTATTAGTAAAATTGAAGTACGCATGTGAGAATGTAGGCTTTATATAATTAAAATTAGTACTTTTTTATATTATTTATTGTTTATGTATTTTAAATCTGTTTTATGTAGTTTAAAGTAATTTTAAAAGGTGAATCTCTGTTTAACGAATTTTCCATATAACGAACTTTTTTGGGGGATTTAGCGACTTCGTTAAATAGAGGTTCGACTGTAACTACAAATTACAATAATAATAGATTTATATATTATAGTTATTCACTTATTATAGTTATATGGTTATCTTCATATAGAAGACTAGCGGAAAGACCCGTTCTTCGCTCGGGTTACAAAGAACAAATGTCCAAATGTGTATGATAAAGAAATTGCAATTGCGAGATCATTTCGAAACTTTCACGGTTGGTACAAAAACAAAACAAAAAACAACAACAACTCAAAAGGTCTGATCTCATTACAAATCTATAGCTATCCCGAATCCCTCGTAGAAGTATCTTTGAACCATGTTTGCTCATCCACTCACCGTCCTCCCAGTGTACACTCCTAGTTCCATGTTATTTGAATTTTGTAACTCGACATTCATAGATATGAAAATAACATAGAGATCGGAAAATATAAGATTTTCCACCTCTTTCTCTGTCCCGTTTATACCCCTAGTTCGAGATTCGAATTTTGTAACATCATAATCCTATCACGTCAGACCTTTTCTAGTTCGTAAAAATTCATCTGATCATTATGCACTATTATTCATTATGTCGCTATCATGCACAACCATAGTTTAGGTCCAATTGTTGCACAACAATAGTTTCGTGCCAATTGTTGCACAACACTACGGGTATAGTTGTCATTGTCGCCGAGCTCCAATTGTTGCATAACAATATTTGTGTGGAATTTACTCCTTTTCAACCCCTGGGGGTGGTGTTTCCAGGTTCTAAGGTAGCCTATCCTTTCCGCAGGGTCCTAAAGAGTAATTCTGCAAAGTTTGGTCCAGATAGGTCAAAGGGCCTAGGAGTGTATAAAGGACAGACAAAGAAAGAAAGATACATTCATTTTTATATATAGAGATAAGCATATCTGTATAGCATTGTTATCTACTTAGTAATATTTCTAAGAGTTGATTTATTGTTGAATATGTTTAAAATTACGCTGAATTTGCATTTTGAATCGTCTCGTAAGTAAAAAATTATGTTTTTTAAGAAAATAATGCTCAAAATCAAATTGATAAATTAATTGATCAATTAATTACTGAAAATTATATTGATGTAAATTTACGTCAATTCTGTTAACAAAATAAAAAAAAAATCGATTTTATAATTGTAAACTTCATTTTTGGTCCCATTGCGGTTCTGGTATTTATTTGGTAATTAATTTCCATAGGTAAGTGGTTTAAAGTGAGCTCTGTATGTAAATTACTCCTACAGGCATGCAGAAAAATACCAAACCACATCGTTAACGACTAAATATTCTTCTTCAATATTTTTTACATTCAATTTAGTTTTTGGGAACTGTTTTTACCAATAAAATTTTATTGAAAAATTATTATTAAAAAAACTTTGGATGTGGGATGATTGTTTTGATAAAACAATCCCTTATATTAATTAAACGGCAAATATATTTAATTTTTTTTGATCTTTCACAGTTTTTTTTTTACCACTTAAAAATTAAATAAATAAAAATTAATTGAAAACTTAAAAATAAAAACTTTTCAAAATAAAAATAAAAGAAATTGTTCTTTTAATAAAATTTGCTCGTAAAATAATTAAGAAGATAATTAATTTAAGCGAAGTAAATTAAAAAAAAAAAACCTTGAAGCTCGATATAAAAGTTTAAACATTTTAAGTCTAAACTCTTCATCACGTTTAATCGGAAAAACGCAAAGAAACATTGATGATGCAGAAACACTGTTCAATGGATTATTTGACCCAAACTCATGGTAGTGCTGTTCTGGTATCAATGTTAAGGTTCAATATGAGTTAGATGTTTGATAATCCCTCAAAATATATTTAAGAGTAGTAATAACTTACTTTGATAGTTTAATAAAGCAAATACTTTCAAAGAGCTTATCTTAGAACAGTTTTACCAAAAAAAAATTTTTGACTATTCCATGCAACAGCATGACTTCGATTGAGCTTTTGTTTCATAGAACAAACCTAGAGCATGCACCCGGAAGTCGGGTTTTCGAAAGTAGGAAAAAAAATAGGATGAATTCTTTTGTCTCCAAGGGTCTTGTCGCCAACTCTCTCTTGTACATGAAATATATCCATTTGCTTACAAATCATTTTGCTTACAATTTTTTAATGTTAATCTAGTTTTGTTTCGCTTTATAAATATGACTCTAGATTTATCATAATCCGACCATGATATCTTGACGATTGGAAAATTCCAGAGCCCTATGACGTCTCTCAAGAATTCGAAGAATGTTTCGTTACAGCTATAAAACAAACAAAAAATTCCATAACAGACTCTAAAATCCATATACTTCAAAATCCAGATATTTCGAATGCATCTTCTCGAACATTCTTCATCAGGTAAAATTAATATAAAAGGGGAAAACATTCAAGTCATTCCTCCTTTACATAATGAAAAACTTAATTCTAGTAAACAAAATAAGCATATTATAAAATGAAACAATTGATTAACATCAGATAAGTAAACAATAAAAAAAATAAATTATCAAATTGGACTTACAAACCAATTGTTATCATAATTAAAGTTGCTATTCATTGTTTCCTTTTGTTTTGATATTTCCTGAAAATGCCAAGTGAATGTTTTGATACTCTAAGGTATTTATCTTTGTTCATACATTCGTATGTATTAATATAGCATGATTCAAGCAAAAGTCTCTCTTCATCATCGTTACATTTATATATCATCTTGGCTATAGGATCCGGGTTATGTTTTTCGGTCAATGCATGGTGAGCCCAATCTGATAAGTTGGGTTTATTATTGTGATACGCCCCACATGTTCATGAAGTCTTTCTTTTAATGTTCAATGAAAATGATTAACCCACAGGTTTAAAATGTACTCTAATGATGATTAAAGATCAGATGTGAATCAAAGTGATTTTTTTTTTCCAATTTGAGTCACAAGCAGTATCCTTTTCAAATATCTAAGAACAATGTAGAGAAGCTTCGCTACATTAGTCCCCATTGTTTTCTTCTCGTATGCATATGAATTCTTTACCAAATTTTAAATCCTAACACTTGATTTATCTAATCTGATGTTAATATTACAATTTTCTTACATTCATACTTGATTTGTTTACAAATTTATTAGATGATTGCCAAGTGGAGCTCTTTTATGCCACAATTCGGCAATTTCGAATAACCATGGTGTTGGAAACTTTTCTAAAGAACAACATAATTTCATGATAGTTGGTATGTAAAGGAGAACAGTAAATTGATTCTTTACCTTGAAGACATTTCTAAAAACAAGTTATGCTCTTCAACAGAAAAAAAAGTCATTTTTTCCCTAAATCCATTTTTTTTAATGTACCTCCTCAGAAACTATTCCACCGATTGAGATGAATTTTGCATTGAATACGGGAAAAGTAATAAATGTTTTTAGTTTAGTAAGATTGAGAATAGGTTGTATCCTGTAGGAACAATTAAACAATTGAAAACATAGGTTTATTTAAATCCACAGATCTACTTATAAGTGTCTAATAAATAAGTGTGTAATAAACACATGTAGACTATCTCTGTGTATTTATCTGTTCTGGAATTACTCATCCGATTGAGTTAATATTTTGTAGTTGGATAGAATAAACGTCGCAGACCAAAAATTTATTATGTTTCAGGACTAATCAACAACTGAAAAAAACCGCAAGTCAAGTTCCATTGCTCCAGGCTGTTCAAATTTATCTTCTACAATTTTAGTTTCAATGCGAAAAAAAATATTGTTCAGATTTTTCTCCTAAAATTTATCACTTGATTGTGACTTAGGGCAGAATATCCAGGAAAATAAAGATATTCCATTTTATATTCCCTTTATTTTATTGCCCTTTTAGTAAATCATAGATGGTTTTGTTTTTTCATATTGTTTGTCAGCTGTTTATTATTATATAATGTTTGTTATTCTATTTATAAACATTTTTTAATTGTTTTCAAGGAAGTTCGTCAGGCAAGTGAATATGCCATTTCAGTGAACAGCAATTAAGGTCTAAGAAGTAAAGTACGCTGCCCAAATAACGCCACCTTAACATTTAAATTACTGGAAATAAGGTGTATCGAAACACGAAAATTATGACCAAGAAAGTTTAATCTTCTGTTTGAAGCATACCATAATGAAACATATGATAATTTTTACTGGAGAAGTATGAGAACTCAAATAAGAAAACTTTGGAAACTGGCGTTATTAGGAACACCTGTTCCATTTAACGCTATCTACTTTCTAGTAACTTAACTTATTTAAAATTAAGAATCATTGTAAACATTATTTGTACAAAATTACAGTAAAATGCAACTAAATTTGACTTTCTGTAAAAAATAATAAAAAATCACTTGAAATTAACACAGTCTTTCTAATCTGTAGCTAAACCAAAAGAGGAAATGTAAAAATTAATTTGAATATCCCCTCCTTTTAAATGAAATGAGACAGTAAGACAAAATACCACAAAAAAACAATATTTTTCAGTGAACTCAAAAAGCTTTAGAGAAGTAAGCTTCAAAAAATAAAAAATTCATTAGTGGCGTTAAAGTGGCGTTAAAGTGCTACTGAGCACAGGGATCACATGATACACTTGTTTGTCTAAGAATTTCCGAATTTTAAAAATAACTTTATCTTAGCTACATAGAAGAATCTTCAAGAATCAAGAAAATATATAGTTTTATATAGTTAATCTTTGCTGAACATTAAAAAATCTATATTTTATCTTACCTTGATATAGTAGCAGCCTTTCAGAACCAGTCCTCGACACGAAATAGTCGAAATGTAATTTCACTCGAAAATGCTGGCGGTCTGCTAATAACTCACTGCAACACTAGATGGCATGTCAATGCAAACTACTTTAGTGCATTACCGCCATCTCTTATGTTTATGAAGAATTAGATAGGTGGCGTTAAAGGTATACATGGCGTTATATGGCTCAGGTACCTTAGTTTATTTTCCAGTTTGCCGATAACTTTAATTTTAGTTACTTTTATTTTAGTTTTGTTTAGTTTGTAAAACCTTGCCAAGGGCTATCCTGTTCAATCCTTTCAGTAAATGTTATTTTAGTTTATGGTATGGTTGATTCATCTTGTGATTATAATGTGTTGGTATTTGGACAAATTGAATTCACTTTAATATAAATAGAATATGAGCTTTAAACAACAGTAATGACGTAGTGTTCTCGTGCAAGTAAACACCGTCTACCGTTACTAAATTAACTTTTTTCCTTCCTTTTCTTCCATTCTATTTACTTTTTCTTCTTTCCTTATTTGGATTATTGATCTAAAGTTCAATTTTTTTTCTTCGAAATCAAGGAGTTGTAAACATTTTTTCATATTAACTAATATCAGTATGAATTCATAGACTTTCTAAATGTATTTGGTTTATTTTTCAGAGAGATATTTATTGTTATTTAAAAAGTTGAAATATTTTATCAACTTAAAGCTCGTCTTTAGCCTTTAGGATTTGATCTGCTCCATGACGATAGTTAATTTTTAATTACTTATAGCAGTTTCAAAATTGTTTATATCAGCGAGTTTTGTAATTTGTAAATAAATGCTTAATTTATCTTTAAGTTATTGTGTTTCCGTTGGATGTAATTTACAAGGTTTTTATTGTTTCCTGGTAATAAAGGTTTTACTTAAATGTCTGCAATCAAACCACCGTTTACCATTATTGGTATATAAACCTTTCTCTCTTCCCTCTTCGTGTCCTTTCACTCTTCTCGTGACTTCAACGTTTAGACTATGTTGACCCATAAGGTCACACATTACAATTGCGTCACCATAAAAATGAATAGTTAGACATTATTCATTACTCTGGTGACGTAACTGCCGCAAAAGCATCCCGTATTATGTTAGTTGACAAAGGTTCGTAGATATTCCAAATGGACTTTTACGTCTTTTCATTTGCTGTTTGTTCAAACACTGCCAGTACCTTCCATTTGGTGAGGACCCAACTGACGTCAATTGCGACAACGCTCAAAACTCGTAAATGTTTCAGGAATTTGTTCTGTAATAACCTCTAGCGATTTCTGCAGAATCTGTTTCAAAATGCAGAAGTTCTGAAATTTAATCCAAGAAGAATCAGTGTAAATATTAAATTGCTGTAATTCTTGTTTGAAAAGAACGATTGCGAATCACCCCAAATTTTCATGTGGATTGTTATTGTAACATTACAAATAAATGAAAATATCTTGCCATGACAAAGTTAAACACGAAGCCTACAGTAATTTGTTCAAATTTGTTTGATGCAGTTAATTGAAATAAAATCCTCAGTGTAAATTCAAAGTTTCATACTTAACAATTTAACTAAATTAATTTTCCCAATATTCAAATCTTGGAAGTAAACTTTCGAGACTTTACATGGAAAAATTCATTTTAAATTTCAAGCGAATTTTAAAGTAAATGTCATTGACTGATATATATAACCTCTTTCTATCCTAATTCTATTAACTATTTACAGGTCAGAATGGAGATTCGACTATTTTAAAATTTTAACTCACAACTACTATCTTATACATTACCGTTCCTTTAAGGTAGTCTAGCGCTTGAAGTTAGTCTAGACAAAGTTCGTAAATAATTTTTTTAACATAAAATGTCCATTAACCAATCGCATTCCTCGAAATTCACAATTTATTGTATGGGCTGTTTTCGAATTATACGTCGAAACACTGGAGAGAGTAATGATTGATTACATTTTCACAATTAACATATTAATCATATAAAATAAAAAATAGAATTATTTAGATTTTTGTGTATTAGCACTGTAACTCAAAATGTGTAAGAAATTTAGAAAGCTGAAGCTTGACTAACCTTAAGGGACTGTTCCACTTGGGCTGTGTCTTACCCGATATGGTATCATATTTACTTTCATTTAGAATTCAACACTGGACTGTGGAACCATGCAAATGACAAAAAAATAATGGAGAATTACCTACAAAGATAACTGTCATTGGAGGATATCTTCTGTTAGTAAACAATACTTTAAAAAGTATCATAAAAACATTTAGTATTCTACCAAAAAAAGAAAAATCTTCCTTTTATTTTAGTGAGTCCGTTATTTTGAACCTAAATGATAAGATCTCAAATTCTGAAGTTTTATTAAATGATGAAATAAAATAGAAGTTCATGAAATTCTGACTTCTTTGTGTCTTTACATTAATAAAACAGCCCTCAGTGTTAAGAGGATCAAAAAAAAGTAATGACACAATTGAAAAGCTATTTTTTTGAAACATCATACTTCCTTATTATTAAAAAAAAAATTGGTCGATACATAAAAGTCCATTTTACGAGGAAATTCGAAATTAATGAAATAATTCATTACTGTTGTGTCTATTTTAGATAATTACTTTTTTTTTCTTATGGGTAGTTACTTATAAAATTATCTTAAAAGAGCACATGGTTTCAAAATGGTTTTCATATGAATCTCAATCACAGTTTCAAACTTTCTTCTTTAAACTATTCCAATTTGCTGTCAAATGGGCTCTTCGATGCGATAGATAGCAATAACTATCGAATTTTCCCTCAGAAATTGAGTTTGAAATTCCTAAAACAAGTTGTTCTAAATTGGTAGATTTCACTTCACTGGTTCAACTCGGCGAACTATTGGCCACCAACACTATGGAATGACTTTTGAGCCGTTAACAAAGCTTCTAGGTCAAAAGTTGTGCCACTCGCATGAACTATAACGATCGAACGCCACTGTGATTCCCCTGCAGGATACTTTTGGTGAGGCTTATATCTGTGGTTTTGAGACAGTTCTAATTGACTTTAATCTGTATTGCTTTAACTCTTTAACGGAATTAATTAATAAATCAACTTTATGATGTCGACCGTTTAACGATTGCAATTAGAGACATTCCAATTTAAACCCAATCCTCTTAATTGCCAGTCATGTATTAGTAGTCTGATTCTATTTGCTTCTCGTCTTCGGATAAAAAGAATGAAGATGAACACTATAAGGAGGTCTCCATTGTTTACGAAATAAAAAATATTAAAAAATTACATGTATTCTCTAAAAGATAAAATGACCAATTGAAATTCTTTGCTGTCCTCTATCGCAGGCGTTAAGACACTGTTGGCAATCCTTGTTGTTCTTTGTTCCGCATTTCATAAATAAATTTTATGAATAATTTAAGCTCTATGCTGAAGTTTCATTTAGCCTCGTACTCAGAGCATTACAAGAACAATTGATTTTTAGCTCCTGATATTTCAAAGCATGAAAGAAAATACAACAATGATATAACGAATTCTTGAAATTAGTTTAATGTGAAAATTTATTTAGAAATGTTATAACTTGACAAATAAAAGACAAACATAAAATTTAGGAAAACTAAATAATTTTTTTTTCCATGCGTTTCTACAGTTAGTTTCAGAGTTTTCATGTAACAACGTTTTATTAAAATCTACGTTAATAGCAAAAAATTATATTTCATTATTACATTATTATTTTTATATTAAATTATACATTATTATATTTTTAAAGAAATACTGTTTAAAAGCTTTGACAGCTTAGTTGTCATAGGATTTACCATCGAAAAGCAAAAAAAAATTATTCTACAATTTAAATTCTTTAAAAAAAGTTAAGAGGAAATAATTTTACTTGTGTCAATTATTCCATCTATCTATATGAATAAAAATGTAAATGTTCGTTTGTTCAAAATCTTAAATCTCCCAAAGTTCTTCACCCATTAATTTGAAATTTTGACACAACGTTGCATTCGAATACGTGCGTGTTTTTATATACCTATTATATTGATTTCACACTTGTGACAGGTAA
This sequence comes from Thereuonema tuberculata, assembly GCA_023159025.1. NCBI lineage: Eukaryota > Metazoa > Arthropoda > Chilopoda > Scutigeromorpha > Scutigeridae > Thereuonema > Thereuonema tuberculata. Next base: position 14,086,419 of record JAFIDM010009631.1, on the reverse strand, counting down.
AAACATGCTTTTTTTGAAAAACAGCGCCATCATTTGGACGTAAAAGTTGAACATTGCTCATGCCGGATAGAATGCTCCTTGACAGTTGTTGTCACTTAGGATTTTAAATGTTTCCGATTGCATTGTTAAATTGAATTGTTAAATTGAGCCACAGCAACACGTGGCCGGGTACAGCTAGTATTTAATAAATAAAATAATCTACAATACACAATTAATGTTTTTAGACAGATTTTTATTTAAAAATCTAGTAGGACTGAAATGTAATAACTAAAGAAAAAAAAATACATACAGGAAACCGGTTTTCAGACTAACATTTGCGTCTTTCCTCAGCCTGACATAATACAAAAATTATTCCGTCGGGCGCAACCGATCTCCTAGACACACCTCGAACTCTTTTGTTTGCCCCTCCCCCACTAAATTTTTTCGCGAGGTGTCCATCCTAGTAGCTTCCGCTTTTCCAGTGCTAATAACAATGGCAAGGTCAGTTACTGATTTTCGTTCTTCATTTCCGGCTGACAGACGAAATGATCGCATAGGCTCACTGCGCCCGATTATGTTGCAGTTTGACAAATAAGAATTTTTCAAAATTCCCAGTTATTTTTAATACTGTATCACATTGAGTCGTTAATAATGTCATATTATATAATATTTCGTAATTATGTATGAAACAACTCTCTCACAATCCTTGTGTTTGGTCAATTTGCTCAACGCAGTCAGAAGTCTATTGGCTTAAATATACGTAAATATACGTTTTCTTTAAAGACTAATTAAACCTGTTTTACTGCTCCTGCGGTATTTTTATACAGTGTGGGTGTTTACTACGAAGTGTTACCAATTGTTTTTTGTAAGAAAAAACGTTTATATCTGTAGAAAAGATTATTAAATCAAGGGGTGTACAAATTTCGGTAATTTTTGGTAGCTAAATTTCCGTTTCCTTTAAAGACTATATAAAACTATTTTATTACTCCTTCTGTATTTTTATAATGTTTAGAGGTTTCCAAAGAATAGTTAACAGTTGTTTTTAGTAAGAAAAAAGGTTTTATCTGTCGAAAACAAATTTAATAAAGTAGTGCCTCTCAGGCTCGTTGCGCCCGACCTTGTGCCACGCCCTATTGCGCCCGACGGAGTGTTAAATACATTGATGTTCTAGCATCAACCAGTCCTAATACAGATTCTAATGACGAAACAACGTAACGTAGAAAGCGTTCTCTTGTTTCTCGGACTGACGTGAGTTGGCTGTGACGGGTCAGAATCTGCCGTGAAGTTTCGTCAATTTTTTTTCGTCATCGTAATCCTTCATACTTCAATGCTGTATTTTTTAGTTTCCTTTGGTGGACCTGTGCTTTTTCTTTTTGATGTCTTCGGTAATCTTTTTTTTTTTGTATTTGATGATTTTTTGGCGTGATGTAGAATTACTCAGATACAAATTCACATTAGAAAGAAAAATAAGAGTAAAAAGCATAAGACTCTTATTACTCTTATTTTTCTTTCTAAGCTTATTGTACGCATGTTAATTCTATGCATTACAAATTGACATTAGCATTCCAATCTTATTATTATACGGATTCAATAAATGGAAATAAAATAAGGCTCTACCGCTTCTTATAAAGCAACAATTAGTTGTTTAATTTTTTTGTCGTTATAATATTATTGTGTTTTCAAAGTCTGTTTTCTATGGTTTTTTTTCTTTGAATGTTGGCAAATTAAAGATGCATTGATGTTGTTGGTATTGCATATGTTCCTGGAGTCGTTCATGGAGTTTTCTGCCTGTGTTTCATTTGTAGAAACTAGACTTCTTAAAACACGGGACAAGATATACACTTCCCTTCTGGCCGAATTTATTTTTTTTATTCTGTAGGGAATTGAATTTTATTTGAGATTTTGAAAGAGATGCTGATATCAGTGTCTTTCAGAATTTTATCCAACTGATTTTGAAAAATTGGATGATACGGATATACAGCACAGACTGTATTACTGTTGTTGCTTTTTGGTCATAAATTTTGTTGAGGCTAAGACAGATATTGTTAGTCATACATGCTTTTGGGTATCCGCATTGAAGAAATTGTCATGTGATTTCTTCAAGATGATTCTGGAATATTGCGGCTGAATCACTCCAATGCAAAGCTCTATATACAATTGTGAATATCATTCACTAGTAACTGGTTTTACTGGTAACTGGTTTTACAGATAACATGTACAAAAATTTTTAAAAATTTTAATTGTGTGTTGTCGATGATTTTAATTATTTATTAATATTTCATTGGCGAGTTTTTTTCTATTTATTTTTGCTTTTGAGGCACCACTGGGATTCCGATGATTATTACTATTAGCCTCAGTGGTGAGACCTCTGTTTTTACTGGTGACTGCTCCTAGTTGATGATTGCCAGATAGCATGAAACAGCTGTTCCAGGATGTCACTTATTAAACAATTTTTGTTTACATTGTTGTTTCTTGGTAATTCAATGCGAAGATTTAATTGTTTATGCCTGAAAAAGATTAATTGAGATTGGTGGACATGAATTTTCTTACTAATACAGTTAATGAGGAATTTTTTTATTGTTTATTTTTGCTTTTAAGGCACTACTGCGATTCTGATGATAATTCCTAATAATCTAAGTACTGAGACCTCGTTTTTTACTGGTGACTTCTCCT
>JAFIDM010009631.1:14059234-14071478 GCA_023159025.1 Thereuonema tuberculata | reverse complement strand
GCCTAATGGATAAGTCATCTGACTTCGGATCAGAAGGTTGCAGGTTCAATTCCTGTCGCGGATGTTTCATTGTAAAAATTATTTTATTTTTTTTTTTATGTTTATCAGTCCCATTAGGTATGCTTATCAAACTGCATACCTGTGATATAGGACCGAGAAGTTTAATCTATTTCTCTGAAATTAAAATTAATAGTTATTAAAATGTTAAATAGGTAATCACTTTAAAATTAAAATATTCTTTGTTCTTAGTAAATAATTTTCCCATCCACAACATCAGAAATTAATTGTTGTTTTATTTGTTTAAATGTTAAAGTATCATTTAGATTAATATTTAGTTGACTGAAAATTTTGTACTTCACCCAATTTATTAATCTATATCCAAAATTATTTTTAATATTATCAATTTTAAACATTTTATACCAGTTATATCTAGTTTTTAATTCCAATTGTTGAGAATTTCTTTCTCTACTTACATCATAGTAATACCTGATCAAAATTTTGTATACAAATTTTTCATTTAATTTTAATATTCTATATTTTTTCCTTATTCTTAATTGTTCCTTTTTAGCTTTTTGTTTAAAATTAATGTAAACATTATTAAATATTTTCATAGTTAGTTTGTTAATATATTCCATTTGCTGTTTGTTAATGTTTATCCAACATTCCAGACCATAATTTAATATTGAATCTACAAGAGACTTGTAGATTATAAGTTTTTGTCTAAATGGGAATGCGTTCTTAATATGATAAAAAAGAAATGAATAAGAACTTAACTTTCCAATTACAAATTCATAATGTTTATTCCAAGAGAATTTATTGTCTATATATATATACCTAGGTATTTATATGTTAAAATTGTTTCAATTTTTTTGCAGTTACATGTGGTCATGAAATCATCATTACTTTGATTAATATTTGAACATTCAATATCGTGTAATCTAATTATTAGATTATTGTTTAGTTTTTTATTTTTATTTTTGATTATCATTATCTTCTTTTTTCTATTTTCCATATTATTTCTATTTTCCATTCTCACAGAAAATTGCTACGAACATACAGACAGACAGACAGAGAAATACAAGATTTGAGTAATATAGATTGAGTCAAAGCTATTTTTAGTTCTGGGAAGAGACAGCTTTATTTAATGCCATATTCTCTGATTTCTGTTTAGCCTTTGCTACATTCATCATTGCTCATGAGAATTTAGTAGTACTTTATTAAAAAATATTAAACACGCGATTTAGAAACTTACGCACCAAATTTAATTGAAATTCGTTATTAAGTACTTGTGAATTTAAAGGCTAAATCAGACTCAATAACCTTTAAGTTTTTTTTTATTTTACAGTATTTCTGTATTTAGTCTGAAGTTGAACTTTTTCCCACGGATAATGTGATTAAGTACAGTAGAGCCTCGATTATCCGAGGTAATGTGGACCGATGGTACTCGGATAATCGAAAACTCGGATAACACGGACTCTGTCAAAAAGCGAGAGGGAAACATATGGTAAACTGATGAAATGAATGAAAACGTGGTCAAAGATGTGAAAAAAGGCCATATTACAAATGGCCATATTATCAAATGAAAAAATGACGTACAAATATATATGTAAAAATAAAATAAAAATTCAAAATGGAAAAAAGACATACAGTACATGTTCCAGTTAAGAAAGTTATTTCTTCAATAAGTCCATAAGGGTTTTTTATCTGTTTAACGGAACTCGTTCGCTTCTTTGCCGCCGTTTCACGCAATCGTCGTAGCAGTAGAAGGTCTGTTGAAATTGTCTCTGTTGCTCTAGGTCATTGTTTCCCAACCTTTTTTGTGCTGTGCCCCACCTAAAGTATCTAAAGTAGGCTATGCCCCACCATATTATGTATAACTTTCAAAAACAAAAATTAAAAAAAAAAAAAAAACAACTTTCACAACCAAAAAAAAAAACAACATTGCTTTATTTTCGAATTGCCCCCCCCCCCTTAACAATCAAATTGCCCTCCTGTGGGGCGTGCGCCCCACGTTGGGAAACACGGCTCTAGGTACTCGATGACCTTTTCTATCGCTTTGCATCTTCACTGTGGCTGATTTTCTCATTCTCCACTTCAATGTCACTTTTACTTTCTTCAACATCTACATTCACTGAATCTACAATCATCTCATGAGTCACTTCCAATTGATCGTCTGCGTTGAAAAATTTTTTTTTGGGGGGGACTACCTCGGTTAGTCGGGGCTCGGATAGTCGGGGCTAGAGCCGAGGCTCTACTATATTTATATACAAAAATATGCTTAATATTGAACGATTTTACACCAGTAGATCCAATCCACAGAGTTAAAATATTCTGCAGATATTTCTTATATCAACGTATGAAATAATTTTATGAACTTTATCTAATAAGATCAGAACTATTAAACCATATTTAACCAGTTTTAATAGAACTGCAATGTCGTTTCAGGCTTATGTATTGATGGTATCATTCTGGCCTTTGGATGACGCCTGTCTTTTGCCTACATCCTAGTAGTGAGAAACTTCATTACATAAATATGGCTATATACATAAGGACTGTTTTTCGAAGAAACCGATTCTAAAACTTTCTTTAGTGAGATTTGAAATATTAATTTTTCTTTACTGAAATTTATCATTTTCTTAGCAATAATTTCAATTACTATATAACACTTAAGAAAAGTAAGGCTAATTGTTTTGTCTGTGGCCATGTTTTTTTAACAAAAAGCACTAAATAGGTAAAAGAATTAGCAAATTTTATTCAAGAAGTAAACTTTTAGTTAAAATTTATTTTTTTCACCTACGAGGCCACAAAAAAGTACATAATACAGTATCTTCTTGTACTCCCAATCGAGAGCACTATCAAGTCCGGTGACAAATTGAATTGTCACAGTTTACTTTTTCTTGTTACAAGTTGTTTCATTATAACATTAGAATACTCTATTTTATAATCAACAACATATTAGTCTCAATTAGTTGGCTATTTGAATAATAGAGCTAGTAAACTATACTTTTTTCGATTATGCGACCAACATCAAATATTCGCCAGGCATGTCTCAGTTGTATACAGTGGAACCCCGCCATTTGTCTGCCTCGCTATTCGTACAACTCGTTATTCGTCCAACTTTTTCAAGTAAAATTGAACTCGCCATTCGTACGCTTGCTCGCGATTCGGACAGCGTGACTTTGTTACTGGCCGCCTTACGCGGTCGCTTCAGTTCAGTCTCGTGCTAGCTTCCGTACGCTACGCATCATCGTAAAGAACTCTTGCGAAGTTTGAAAGTGGAATTCGTGTCTCTGACCTGGCAACTCAGTATGGCATGGCGAAATCAACCATATCGTCTATACTGAAAAAGAAAGACATAATAAGAGAGGCCTATATATTTATTGTTTTCATAGTTTTTATGTATTTTTACGCTCAAAGTATAATTACAAAGGTTTAAATAAGCAATCATCTCTGGGTTCTGGAACGGATTAATCCAATTTACATTATATCTTATGTGAAAAAATGATTCGCCATTCGTACAAATCGCCATTCGAACTGCCTCCTGGAACGGATTGTGTATTAACAGCGGGGTTCCACTGTATATGAAAGCTGTCTATGCTGTCTTAAAAGACGGTAAAAGGTCCTGTGACTTCGCCTTAGAGAATATAAAGATCCATAGGATGAACAGATGTATTCCATAATACACTGCATAGTTACTTGCATCGATGTATGTTCAAGGTAGATACTTTTATTTGGTGAACTCAAAAATACTGTATGTTTAGGGGAAAGTAGGATAATGGTGCGCATCTAAGCAAGAATCGTTATTGCACTGAATCCTTTGTAGGTTGCGTAAATATAATTATACGAAATGAAACCTTCGTTTTATGTAACTTTTATTGCGTAAAAGCTATCTAACGTTGTAAAAAAAAAACAAAAAAAAAAAAACATTTGCGCACGATTTTTAATCCTATGGGATAATGTTCCACAAAAGTTAGGTATTGCGTCATAGAAAGTAAAGTTTGGAAAACAAATTAAAACAACTTAATAGAGATGTGAAATCATCCGTTATCTACGTATTTTAGATTAGTTTCGTTAAAATAATAATTTCTTTGGAAATTGAATCCTTTATTTTTCAAATAAAAAGTAATTCAAAATAAACTACAATGTTATTTTCCAAAGTCCAAAGGTTTTACATCGGCAAAATATCTAATTCTCTTACTTTATTTCCCAGACAAATAAAAACTCACATAACCATTTGTGGTATCCAGACCAGTGTAGCCTTCTAGCATGATTTCAATAGGAACTGAAAACACATGTATATCACAGATGAAAAATAAATAATTAGGTGCATCATTTTTAATTATCCTCATTACTTTCTGAAAAGTTCCAAGAGTATATGAATCAATCTTTGTCTTGCGAGTATAACTTCTTGGAATCTGAAAGGAAAATCGAAGGTTTTTGGCATTGTTCAAATTAAATTGTACGTAGCGGAATCGTGAACAACCATTCCCTTATTCACATCATTAACCCATTGCAGTTTTAAGAGTTTACTTGTTCCCATGGGAAAATTAATCTTCTGAATTTATGCAATAAATCATGCAATAATGCTTTAACTATTACAATTTAAAAATATGTTGGATTTAAAATAAATGGATAAGGAGTATAGGCTTAACTTTTTATTTTCCGAGAGTGAAAAATAACAAGGATGTGTTCTTTGTTTGGTTGTCATTGCTTCACTAAGGTGGGCAAAGCTGTTGAGCAAATGATTCAAATGGTTTTCATTGGTAACGGGAAAGTGTCTCGGAATTACTTTCCACCAAATACCAATGATAGCTTAACAACGATTGGTAACAGTTATGTGAGATATCTAAAGAAATTGGTTTCTTCAGATGTTTCTTTTTATTTTCAATTTTGTTTTACCAATTAATACCAATCAGATATTTTCTCATGTCAGCAAAGGATTTTGTTTTAAGAAAAATACAATAAAAACATAAAAGCTATAACACTTATTATAAAATTTCCATTTCTGATGTTAAAATCTTAAAGAAATAAAAGCAACAAATAAAAATTCGCAATTATTATTATAATCTAAAACTTTAAGCAAAACAAGCCAGGTATTCTAATAATTAACGAAAAATAACTGTGAAATGAGAACCTTGCATAGCGCTGATTGCGATTTAGATGCGTTGTTCTCGAAAACTATGCAGGGTTGGCAACAACTTTAAGTGGAATGTGGATTGCAGCCTTATTCTCTGCCAACTCATTAACTTTCGTCAAAATCCGTGATTCTAATTTGTGGTCTTCCCGTTGCTAATATGAAATCTCTTCATTCTACATTTTGTAAACCACCAAGAACACTTTTCTAAGTCCCGCCCTTCGGCCACTCCTACGGGCTTGTGTCGTCTGCCGTCATTAGCACTAATGCCATAACAACAGCGAATGTCGTTGAATTTGATTGGCTGAAATTATGTAAGCTATTGTTAGAAAAATAATCTCGCAACTTTTCGATTTCCTTTTTTTTTCTTTTTTTTTTTTTTTTTTTTTATAAATAAATAGATAAAAATAAGTAACAAAACAAACATTTATCAAACAAAAATGAAACACCTGTTAACGTTTCCCTTGAAAAAAAAATCAGATGGAAAATAATGACAATAATCAAATATTAATAATTTGAATCTTAAATTACAGCTGTAAACAATTTGCTTATCTGTCTAAAAACTCTAAGAGAAGAGACACAATCCTAGTCGTATATTCATATTATGACAAGCAACCTATGCCTCAGCCAACTATTCTCATGAAAATTGGTTTTAAACAGCTGAATTGCTGCAGAACTCTTATACAGGTTTATAAATGTTACTAGCAAAAAGACCCGTTCTTCGCTCGGGTTACAAAAAACAAATATCCTGATGTGGATGATAAAGAAATTGCAATTGCAATTTTGAATCTCAGATTGTTTATTTATTTCCGTTCTATCTGTTTATTTGTAACTTGAAAATGGCAATTAAAACTAAAATTGCCCAAACATTGTTTTATATTTTAAATATATTCCTTATTTAATCAAAGTTTGTGTGATTTTTATTATCTGAATAGATTTAGTTCCAATTGTTGCGCAACAATATTTGTGTAGTTATCATTGTCACCACCAGGTGCATATTTGGCGATAGTTAACGGATTTCACCCCTTTTCAACTTCTGGGGGGGGGGGGTTAGGACCACAGGGTCCTAAAGAGTAGGCTAATTCTGCAAAGTTTGGCCTAGATAGGTCAAAAGGTCTAGGAGTGTATAGCGACAAACAAACAAATAAACAAATTCACAAACCAACTAACATCTTCCTTTATATATTTAGAAGATAAAGCTAAAATACTTATTTTTTTTCTTTGAAGTGAGTGATGAGACATCCTGCAGTAAATTAGCCATAAAAAAACAGTATTTTTTTTAAAATTTCTTAATGAAGCAAATGCCAAACCCAATCATTCCATCATTAATCACTACAGGGTATCTACTACACTCAGTGGTAATGATGTGAGCAGATGTGATTAGTGATTGCCACATTAAAAAAGAAAAAAAAATCAATTAGGCCTATATCAGTAAAGAAGTAGGCGTAATGTTTGAGATATCTAAGTTTGTTCAATAACACATAAATCAAAGACAAACTTATCAGCCTAAAATTTTAACATTTTGGACATACACTTTGAAGTCGATAACTTAAAGATGATGTTAATTTTGCATAAACATTTTAATAAAGTTTTTTCCAATTTCTTACATAATTCGCTACTCAAAAGTAGAGTATTAAGAAAAGTTATTTATGAATTATATTTTTACATAAATAACTCAAGCATTCTTGAATTAGAGTCCCTGTTACAAAATTTCTATTTGAAGTCAAAAGGTAGTAAGGTGGTTCTTAAGTCATATTTCCTTGTCTAATATTGCGTGTCTGTATGTTCTTTTTAAGACTCGAAATATGTCTGTCATTAGTAATTTAATGAGATTTACAGTAATTTCATGTAGGACACTTTTATTGTGGAGACTTATTAATTTTGGTATTAACTGTGCCCATAGAGAAAGAGATTAGACCCCAAAATCATTACTAGACTCTCGTTAAGCGATTTATAAATGAACTAATTAGTTAGTATTAAAATTAATACTAATAATTTAATGTTAAGGATTACTTTATTTTGAGCCCTAAGCTTTCAGGATTACCGCAACACTAGGTTCCCGATTTACTTAGGAAGTAAGTCAATTGTTGCTTTATTATTAATTTAGGAAAGCAAATTACTTGTGTTTCACAATATACTAATATTGGAAAGCTTAGATCCCATCTGTTCAAGATATTGTTTTTAAGGACCACTTTCAGGACTTTAAGTTACCATAATCCTGTCATTTATACAATTACGTTAAATAAAATTAATAAAATAATAATTAATAAGTTGATAAAAGTTACACAATTAAATTTAATTAAAAAGAATGTTTACGTGTGACGATATTTGAATTAGAAATTGAAAAAAATCACTTCAGGACACACATAATGAAGATAAAATATATTTTTACAATAAAAAAATAAAAACCTGGACAGTTTCCGCCTGTTTTAACTCCACAAGGCATTATCAGCAGATATAGTTTATCTTCATTATGTGTGTCCTGAAGTAATTTTTTTTTTAATTTCTAAATTAAATTTAATAAAATTAGTCAGGAATTTATATAATTAAACTTAAAAATCATATTATTATTTAAGGTTACAATATTAGTTAAGGAAAAAAATAAAAATAATTGTGAACTTTTTATTGAAAGACTAACAGGACAACTACTACAAAACTTGTACAAATTTAATTCTTTTAATATCGGAACAATTTCACTATCACTGGTTTCAGTTTTAAAAATAAAAAGTTGTATTAACAAAATTTAATAAATGTTACTTTTAAAAATCTAGGCGGATCAAATTTCAACGGTCGAGTAGCCTGCGATACCATCAATTGAATAGCTCCGGCTTAGAAAGTGAAAAATGCTTATGTTTCGACAATATTTTTAGCGATTTTTATTAGTTTTAAAATGCTTTAAAAGTCGCAATTCGCATGCTCATCAATACGTTTCATGGTCTATCATCAAAATAACTCAAAACTGGGAAGTTGAACTTTAATATCAGATATATATTATAGAAAGGTTAATTTCTGTTATTGATTCTGTGGGAAACATTTACCTTCTGGTAATACACTGACTTCACTTCTAATCCCGTGTACTGTTCGGTTTCAAAAGCGAGAACTAGCACTGGTGGACGATTCTACCCGGCAAAGGAGTGATACGCTGAGATGGGCACTTTCCTAAGACCTGTGTTGTTTTTTTGGTACCTGTTATTTTTGCAGTAGTATTTATTCTTTCCATAATTCTTTCCCGAAAAGCGCAAATAGAACGCAGCTACTAGTAAACTAACACTGATAAAAACAATTTACAAGGATTATTAAATACTATCCAATTTTACTTAACTTATTTTTGTTTCGACGATTGTATCCGACTGAAAAATAACAAAACAGATGAATAATTTCTATTCACTCCTCCTTTTTTGACAGGTGTGTATTAATTTCAAATAGGTATTTGCATGTTCAGGAAGGAATGAAATTAAAGATTCCTACTGGTTTAATTCCGCAAATGCTAAAGAGAAAATACAACGAATTAACATTATGAGCAAATTATCCAAAATTGTCCGAATAAAGTCAAATTCCGAATTATTGAAACTAGAATTTGAAAATAATTTAATTATTTTAAAAACCAAAACATTCCCATTATAACTTTTATAACTTTTGTTTTTGTTTTTGTGATACTGTTTAAATAGATCGAAACTTAATTCTCGCCAACGCAACGCAACGAACGACGTCAAAAATGAATCGAGGTCACGTTTCTTAGGTAACTTGGTAAAGTGGTCGCCTTTCTTTCTTACAGAATAAGGAACTTAATATAAGGAATTCAAAATAAAGGCCATTTTGTTTCCTATCAATCATGATTTCAAGTTTACACGATGACAGTGTACTGTTTATATAATTTTTAATGAATATAAAGTTTTGAAAACTCCTCCTTTCCAATCCTTTTATTGTTTTTCCTCACAAACCATACTTACTATCGTCACCTTCCACTTAATTAAATATTCAAATCGAAACAGACCATTTGCAGATGAAGTCACAACTACAATAATTATCAGAAGCATGTTTTAACTTATACGAAACTTATCAGTTTGTAATCTAATTTGGACTGATAATTTATTTCTAACTTCTTAAAATAAAAAGTAGAGCTGTCGATTAGCGTTATCTGAGTACCGGGATTAGGTTCTCATATGGATTCTTGGTGGTGGACAGGTTTTCTCTGGGTTCTCCCATTTTCCCTGCACTACTTCCACCATTCTCTCCTTTTGCCCTTCTTTTAGTGGATACACTACAATAGGTCGCGGTGCATGGCTTTCCTGCCACTCACATTCACGACAATCCAATCCACGAATAAAAACTACCAAAATGTATTTGTTAGCATCATAAATAAAAACCTGTTTTTAAAAAGCTTAATTTTTCCCTTTTTTTGATTACTATTATTCAAAGAGAATAATTAATAATTTCGGAATTAATTCAGCCCTATTCCTTTTTTCTTTCTAAAGGGTCATAAAGCAAGGTGAGTAAAAGAAGCAAAAAAGGTCTTTCCTTAGGTTTCCTGAATTATATCTCACGTTCCTGTTTTTTCGGTTCTTTGGAAGCCTCTGACAATAGCAGTTTTTTGGAATGAGTGATCGCAAATGTTGTCCTTCGCAAATATGGGACAGAATTTAGAACCCCTAAAAAAATCATTAATTTCTATGGATGCCAGAAAATTTAAAATATTCTTTATTTTTTTTCCATTTTTCTGCCGTTTGGACGGTGTCACTTCAATCTCTCTCTCCATTAGCAACGTTATTGGAACTGCAAAATCACACAATTTATACAAATTTCACATATCACTATCGCAGTAGGAATTGGAGAACTTAATGATATTAGTTTACTTTCCAGTAGGGTTGCTTTATTTTCTATTACAATTACTGAAAACAATTTTAAGACTGTGATCGGACGAGTTCTTTAATTGTTTTATTGGCATTCATATGAAGTTTTACGATTTATTCTGAAGTTGGAAAATATTTATTTTTCTTTAAATGCATAAATTTAATTTAGTTTAATTAACCCTGGTTCACTACTAAAGGAAAACAGGAATCCGGCTTTTAGACTTAATCTTTTCTATCCATTTGTAAACGAAACATCATATATCTCCAGAAAAAGAATTCATGCAAATTGACATTTAAATAAAGAATTCGGTTTAGGCAGAACGCAATTATATTTATTATTTAGAAAGAAGATGTGACTCTTCGAGGGAAACAAAATATATTATAGATTTATGGATTTCGAGATTTCGGTTATTAGATCCATTCCGGAAAATCGAAAAGCATCTACACTGCAATTTACTCTAGCAGTCCTCCCTCATACTTGTAATATTTAAAGTTCCTTCTCAAACTTGTGAAAAGGTCTCTTTCATTTATATTCTGGAGCTTCTCCATCATTTACATAAATTCAGACGACAATAATGTCAAGTTTTAGTGTCGTATCATCAATTACTTAGTGTAAGAGCTATTTGTGCACGGAATTTCAAATTGAATTCTAACTAGAAGGCATAGACTGAATGTGTCTTGTGTTTTTTTCCATTTGTTTTTATGGAAGAGATTTTCAGAAGCAGTGAACATAGATAAGATTAAACAATTCACGAGTCGAAGGTCAGAATCGTTTTATCTTTCAACAAGATGGAACTTCTCCCCCACTGCACTTTCACTTCCAGGCTTCTAAGTAATTACTGGAAGATGGATTGATAATAAGAGATGGCTAATACTCGACCTCCTCGACCCAAACGTCTCAGTTGATTATTTTCCTATAATCTTATGTCAACTACAAATGTATATAAAAACAGAGTTTGAGAAATTGAGTAAAATGCTTCTTTGCAGCATCACGATAATGCTACAAAAAAATAAAAAACTATCAAAGTTGAAAAGATATCATTGATATTGATAAATGTAAGCAGTTTATAAACACCTCGGTTTACGACGGTTCAATTTACGACAATTCAAATTTACGCCGATTAGAATTTAGGCCAAAATGAGGAAAAATATGTTTTGAAAAACTTCAAAATGAGAAAAACGAAAAATTAAATTTCTTGAGTGAAACTGTAGTCATAAACGGTGAACGCAGTCAACTTTAACAGTTTTACTTCGACTCCATCCACTCTGTCTTTGCTTTTGTTTCGCTCAGTCATCCCCCATTATTGCCTGTGAATGTTGTGATAAAACACGTATTATAATTAATAGTAATAAAAGTTTTATAAAAATAAACGTGCTAATGTCTGGTAAAAGGAAATCTATTAGTGCAACTCCCGATGTGAAAAAAACCACGCCGTTCCATATCTTTGGAAGATGAAATGGAAGTGATTCGTCGAATGGAAGATGGTGAGGGTCGTCAAGTGTTTTTAGGGCTATGAATTTGCCTCCGTGGACTATTACCCTGATATACTTTACGCTGTGAGCATGTAATAATTAAGTTATTATTTATTTTTTATGGTAATTTAGTAGGCCTATGAAAGTATGTAAATATTTTACATTAATTTTAGTCGTAAAACTTATATCAACATGGTTTAATTAAATAAAAAAACATTAAGGTAAAGTCGCCAAATACCTCACCCGGCCCTATTTCCGTACCCCTTGGTTTCTTGAAAACAGGCAGTGCCCTATGAAATCCAGTTGCGAAACCAATTAACAGGTCACGTGATTCGGCCATTTTGACTTGTGAAGGAAGGAGCTACAGAAATTATCGCGTTGAGAAGAAAAATAACATTATATCGAAAATGTAATTTTTTTCCAAAATCTTTGCAGTAACGTATAGTGAAAGGGTTTGTCTATAATACAATATAGTTACCTACATTTTTAGAACGTTTTTGTCAAAGATTTAAACGGATTCATCAAAATTTTAGGTTACGTTTTATAAACTTTTTTTTTTTTGGTTGGTCAAGGAAAAATGTCAAACAGCCTAATATCGTACCCAGTGGTGTCCCTAATATCGCCCCGGGTGCGGTATTAGGCACAACATTAGGAATGATTCATGTGTTTTCAATGACACATTTTTTTTTCCCCCTTTCTGTGAGAAGAACTTTTCGGAAGATCGAGGTGGAGAAAATAGGATAAGATGCACGAAATGTTTTACTTGATGCCATGAAGACTGTGCAGA
>JAFIDM010009631.1:14022218-14044234 GCA_023159025.1 Thereuonema tuberculata | reverse complement strand
GACAATCTATAATCTGCTTTGCATTCTGGGAGTTTCAACTTTAAGCGCGAGCACTGTAAGTCTGTTAGCGCTTTTTTTTTTCTGATTAAAATTTTGAAGATTAGGAAAGAAAGGCCGAAACATCGACATATTTTATTGTTTTTGATTAAAAATAATTTTTGAAAAGGAAGGTGTTATTGAGTAAGCCTAAACCACTTTTAAGATCATGGAAAAATAATTTAATTTACTTAAATATATTGACTTTACTGACGATCTGCCTAAGGCATCTCATTAGAATTGAATGTTGACAAGATTTTAATTATGAAGCTATAACTTATTTATGTTGAAAAGTGTAAATTTTAATTGCAACTGCTATTTATTTTTTAACTTTTATTACGATGTAATGCAAAATAATTGTAGCAAAAAGGGATATGTTTCCTTTAAAAATCAGATGGTTTTATAATAAATCATACGGAGATGAGACAGTGTCTCTTGCCTAAGCGTTATTACAGTAGATTCATATCACCTTAGTTCTATAATTCCTTCCTTTCTTAATTCTTTTTTTCTTCGCCATGTGTTGTGTAGACGGAGAGCGAGATATACGACGCATCTTTATGACCTCCCGAGTAAAAACAATTCATTCTAGCGCCGGATGTGGCTTCTCTTTGAGCGACCAGCTTTGTGGATAAGCCTACCTCCTACTCTAACCGGAGATACAAGAATCTGAAATTCCGATTTCTTCGGGGTTTTTTTGTTCAGAGAATTCCGAAGACGAAAATGTTTTCTTTGAATTTTATTCAGCAAAGTTTCTCAGATTTTATATCCTAGGTACTTCAAAGCAAAGAAATAGAAAAAAAAATGGAAATTCCTGAAGAGGTCTGTCATGGCAAAGCATCTGTAAGCTCATATCATCCTATGACTATCTGCTTCTTTTGAATTTATGGAAGTTGCCAGAACTGAACAAAGAATGTAATAATTTAGGTTAACCATACTGCATTTATCGGTGTTAATTGTGTTTGGTAGTTAATCATAAATAATTAAGAAAATATTGATAAAGTTAAAAAACATATTTATGGTTAAAAGACTTTTTTTTCCCTATTTGAGAAGAAATAAACCGTTGCATGGTATGAAAAAACTGCCATTTTCATATTTCTCCAGAAATTTATTTATATCAAATGAGGTATTAAAAATAACGCATTAATTTCGTAAACTTAAAAAAATCACAGACAAATATATTGAAAATATCTTACTCTGGATTTATTTTATTTAAAAATTGTCAAAAACACATGAAACTCAATCTTCTGTAATATTAAGTTGATACATCAAATTTTAATTATCTAATGTTGGAAGCTTATAATATGAAAGCAACACGCCTGGGAATTTTAATCATTCAATAGATAGCCGATATACAGGGTGAATCACAGCACTCGTATCACCCGTTTTTCTCGGAAACCACAGAAAATTTTCATTACCAAATATTACCCAAAGAATTGAATAGTGGCATTGTTGATGTCCGGTAGACACCGGAAGTAGGGATAATCAGAGTCAACTTTGGAATTTCAAATTGGAACATTAGTCTTGTGTGGTATCGTTCAATAGATCTTTTGAAAAGAAACAACTTTACTAAAACTTTACTTCTCTAAAATTCCTTGTTTAGTCACAATTGCAGCTATTGACAAATATGAAATTGACAATGGTTAAATCAATGTTCAAGACGTACAATGTACAGTAATTGTTGAAAAAAAACACAAACATTGACAATGTCATTGTTATCAACAGCTGCAATTCTTCCAATGAGTACCGTTGTAATAAGATCGATCATTTTCTTTTCTAATTGTGACTAAACAAGGAACGTTAGAGAAAAAAGGTTTGAGTAAAAGTTGTTTCTTTTCAAAAGATCTATCCAACCATACCACACATGACCCATGTTCCAATTAGAAATTTCAAAGTTGACCACCACTTCCGGTTTCTACCGTACATCATTCGATTGTTTGGGCACTATTTGGTAATGAAAAGTTTCATGCGAACAACCTTTATATCGTGTGGTTTTCAAGAAAAACAGGTGATAATAGGTCGTGTGATTCACCCTATGCACTGATTTACTCGCAGTATCCAATTTCAAATTCCTAGTGTCATTGAAAGTCAATATATAAAAATAGAACATGCAATATTTATCTATCTATCTACATATTAATTTCTACTTTTTCCAAGTTTTTGTAAAAAAAAAGATTATGTTTATTTTTTTCTTATTATTGCATATTTAAGATTAGTTAAAAGTTTATAATTTAAGCTGTTATTACAATAACAGCTTAATAATTCATGAATGTTTGAATTACACGATTCACGGTTATTCAAATTTGCAAAAGATGAGTTTTTTTGCAAATGAAAATTTGTTCAGAGTTTGAAAAGCGAGTTGCTATTTTAATAAACACGAGGCTAATTTTTTCTGTAGACAATATAATGGCTGACATCTTAATTAAAGAACTTATTTTTTATTTAAGGTCCTAACTCAAGCAATTCAGACGACTGCACCTTTTAAACCTTTTATTTTATATATTTCTTTTACCAATGCACCTAAAATTCTCAAAAATTTAAATATGAACTTGTGAAGTATCTGGAATTTTCTTGTTTTAATTTTCAAACTATTCTGTAATTAATTAAATTAAAATTCAAAAATAGTCCTATTTTTGGAGGGTTTTCGATATTACTCGTTATTTTAAACTTAAAAAAACTTGACGAAAACCTGAAATGATAAAGTATATGAAAATAATGATCTGTATCTAAAATATTTATTATTAGTGCAACAGTTAATTTTTAAAAAAAATTAAAACTATGTTCTTTAAAATTGCATGAGATTAAATAATTTTTTTTTACGTGCTATCAAATAGTCAAAATAAAAAGCTTTTTCATTAAGGGCTTGCTAAATGTCATGCAAGTTAATTTGATGCTGTTCGTTTCCAAAAATAAATTTGTTTTGAAACATTTTTTTATAAAAATAGATTTTAATAGAATTAACAAGTTTGCAGTCGCCTCAATTGCTTGAGTCAGGTGCTTAAGATGTTCTATCAATTTGAATTTAATTTTCTTGGGCGATGAAATTAATTTAGAACTACCAAGAATATTTCAGGATAAGGACATTATAAATTTAATTTTCTTATATTTTGATCACAAAACTTACTTTGCTTCTCTTGAAACGAATCTTTATAATAAAAAAATATTAAAAGGATAAGAGATGTCCTAACCTAGCATTAAGAGATCAAGTCAGATAGTTCTTACCAGTATTCGTCCAAATTCTAAGGATAAGAGAGCTAAGATAGATTAAAGAAACAAATAAAACATAATTCTGCTAATTGGAAAGGTTTCTGAAACATTCAATGTATATGAAATCAACAAAAAGTAAGAATAATTAAATAATAATTGTTCGCCATTGTTGCCTCAGCGAGACGGTGATTCGAGAGCAGTCTGTAGTAAATCGTGCTTTCATTTGGAAAGCAGCTTCATGAATATGTTTGAAAGCCCTTCTTGTAAAGCAGTCGGTTTTTGATGAATAGAACCTCTGTACTGTTGTTATCTGATAATTATAAATAAGTTCAATGCCTATTTTTAGATTAGAAATAACTTTCTAAAAAGTTTGGAAAATGTATTATTTTTAAGCAACACGATAATAAATTTGCAGTAACTTACTACTTTAAGCAAAGAAAAAAGGAATTTGAATTACAAATACATATTAAATAAATTTTAATTACAAATATGTATGGTTGATCAGTATAGATTTAATACAATACGATAGTCAGCAAAAATATTGTTACTACTATATTTATATAATGGATATATAGTCTTTCTGTACTATTTAACATTAAGGCCTGATTTAATTGAAATTTAATTTTATCTTAATTGAAAGATTATTTTGCATAGACTTTTAAAGATCAAATTTTAGGTCAACTTTAATCGATTTCTATTTAAATTTCGTCATTTGCAACTAGATCTTCTAGGGATTTTAGGATTAGCTGCATTACCAACACTAGTGATCCTGAAATGTTCCCTGTAATTGAGATTTTGAAGGATCGTTTTAGAATTTAATCTACCAAGTTATTTAAATTAGAACATCATCTGCATCCGTGTTCGATTTCGTATTTCTACCCCTGACGGAATGAGATCATCCAGAAGAAGCGAAAAATACGAATTCGGCTACATTTTTATACTATTTTAAAATAGTATAAAATTTTATCACAGGAATTGAATTTGATAATTATACTATATTTGAAGTTATACCAAGATAAAGTTCAGCTATTAAATTTTATTAACTTTATATAATCAATGTGTAAATATAAAATGATTAAACATATGTGCGAAAATGGAATTATATATTGACATTAAACCTGAACGAATCCACTTTATCTACAATTTCTAAATGACTTAAAACACTTCTTTTGAACTTTTTCCAACAACCTTTTGAATAGTAATTAATCAGATTTCATAAATTTGAAAACTTTATAATATTTTTCCATTGCATTTTCGTTGCACCTTTCCGTTTGAAAAAAAGAAAGAAGAAAAAAGAAAGGAGAATAATTTACTTTTCTAATCTATTTCCTTTCTAGTCTCTTTCTTTTTTACTCTGTTTTCTCTTTTAATATAGCCATGATGAATTTCCATTCTTTTATTAGTTCGACTTAATGTTTCGACTGTTCTCTGAAAGTTATTAATTTAGGTGCTAAGTCAGTAAAGATTTATTAACAAGTAATGAAATAAAAGGTTTCTCGTTGCTCCTACCTCCTTCAAGATTTTTATTTTTGTTTTAAATTAATTCAATCTGTTACTTAGAAAGTTGAGAAATTTCGAAATAAACTAATGTTAACTAATACTTTCTGAAAAAGTGTTAACTTTTGAATAACTTCTTACTGATTTGAAAAAACAAAACAAATAAAAAACCTTCTTTAAGTCAGTAATGTAATCGCAATTTTGACTGTTAACTAATATGTGTGTGTATTTAAGAATAGAGTCATCCCTCGATTTACGTCGGGATTCCGTTCCATCCGACAGGACGTAAGAGGAACGGACGTAAGTCGATACATTAAATTAACAGAGTTATAGGGGTTAGGGACTTAGCCATAAATTAGTAAACTGTCCCAAACACTGTATATTTCACTGATATTGGATTATTGACAATTATTAAAGATAAAATACAAGAACAATAGTAATGATGATGAAAGAGAGAAGAAGAGACCATAATATTCACCGTAAGACTATCGCTGAACTTTGTAGCTTTAGATTTGAAAAGGACCTTGTCGTTGCTTCGTCACTTTCGTCGATTTAATAGAAGCAAATACTTTCACAGTCTCTACGGTTTTATCCTTAGTTTTCAAAATGGTCGTGACTTTAGAATGATACCATCACATTGACGGGTTTACCAGCTTTATGTTGCTTTATAAGTTCAACTTCGTTTCAAGATCAATTGCTCTTCCTCTTTTTCTGTGATTCATCATTAAGTTTACGATAGGATGTTTGGGGTCCGTGATGCGCAAAATACAGCGAAATATTTAATCATAAATGCACAAAATAATGTATTTCTCAAACACAAACATCAACAGCAGCACAGTTGAAGACACGTGCCGACTGACAAGGGAAGTTGCCTCTGAATGCACTGTTGCCACTGCCCATGATACATTGTTGCTAAATAGAAACCTTTTTACTTTACGCTCGCTTGGGTCTTGCTCGAAAGTGCAGTACAAATGTTATTCACTCCCTTATGGAATCACGGACGTAATTCGAACAGACTGTAACTCGAGGGCTGACTGTACATAAAAATTTTCTTTTCAACAATGTAAACTTTAGGAGGTGGACACAATAATGCGATCACCCATAAGAAAATGGGCCGTAATTCATTTGCTCAGCAGAGCCAAGCCATCTAGAATAGATGTCTGCCATCTAGTGGCCGCGAAGGCGGAGGTATCAGTCGATCAGCAACAGTCGTAATAGGGTTGCAAGTGACAATTGTGCTAGCAGTGAAACGCCGTTATGTCCGGCCTCTCAAATTTCGAAAGATCATTGGAGCGCGCCTCGCTGGAGCTTCAGTGACGAAAACAGCCAACCTTGTGGGTGTTGGAAGAAGCACTGTGTCAACTGTTATGACAGCCTCGCTGGAGCTTCAGTGACGAAAACAGCCAACCTTGTGGGTATTGGAAGAAGCACTGTGTCAACTGTTATGACAGTCTACACAAAACAAGGCAAGACGTCATCTGCGAAACAGAACATTGGACAAAAGTCAAAGCTCACCGAAAAGGAAGACGGGTGATGAAGCGGATAGTGAACCGACAGCACAAGACAACGGTGTCCCAGATAGCCTCTGAGATGAACACCCATCTCCAGGAGCCCGTATCATCCAAAACTATCCAACGGTGACTGCATGGTGCGAACATTCGTGGCAAAGCGGCTATTCTAAAACCATTGGTGACACCGTGGAATGCGTTGAAGCGACGGCAATGGTGCCGCGAGAACAGACACTGGACACAACAACAGTGGGGACACGTCATTTCGTCTAACGAATCTGCATTTACAATATTGCAGACCACTGGACGTGTTCATGTGTGGAGAACGTCCACAGAAGCCTTTCATGTTGACTGTCGCCTTCCTACTGTTAAGCATGGAGGGGGTGTTGTAATGGTGTGGTGTGATATCTTGTATTGTATTCCTGTATGGGAAGGTCAGAGCACAGCATTATGTCAGCATTCTGGATGATCATCTCCATCCTACGCTGCAGACAGTGTTCCCTGGCGAACGACCTATGTTCAAAGATGACAACGCTGTTCACACTGCTCGGTGTGTCCAAGTTCGATGAGCACGAGTACAGTATAAAGTGGAACATCTCGTCTGGCCTCCTCAATCTCCTGATCTTAACATAATCGAACCTTGTGGGGTTTTTTGGAGGCCAAAATGCGTGCTAGATTTCCACCTCCCACACTTTCTGAACTAGAGAACGCTTTGCACGAGGAATAGCTGCATATTCCCTTGAACATTGTTCATGAACTGTATCCACGTCAGATATAAGATGTAATTCAGGCGGAGGGTGGGCCAACACCCTACTACTAAAGATTTTGTGTCGTTTACAGGCGTTCATATTATCCACCCCCTGTAGGTTTACATTATTGAAAAGAAAAATTTTATATACAGTCATACCTCGAGTTTAGTCCGCTCGAAGGTACATCCTGAATTAAAATTGCTATCAAAATGTTTTGCTGTATTTTTTTTAATCAATGGGTATTAAGTGATATTGAAATATTACAGGTAAACTATTAGTAACTACGGTGTGCAATAAATTTGATTTTGCTCGCAGTAGAACTTGGCAAGAAAAACTAAACAATTTAAGTTTAAACAATAAAAAAGATGTAGAAGAAATTACTTAGAAATTTATCCTGAAGACGTGGACTTGTCACAGAATAATTTCATGATAAATATAAACTATGAGAAAGCTCCTGCTGTCAAATTCTTCTACCGTGTTTACACATCACATTACATTTACCAGGAAAACAAAATGGATAAAGTTTTTGATATACAAGTTGTTTCAGGTTGAAAAGTTATGAACAACATAGAATTCTGAAGGTTCTATTGCATCAGAAAGTTTATTTCAGTACACAATATGTCCAAATCTTAAAAGCTATGGGAGTTTAAGGTAAGAAAAAAAGTATAGAAAAAAGTATAGCAAAAAAACATTGGTTATCTTAAACTCCCATAGCTTTTAAGATTTGGGCATATTGTATACTGCAATGAACTTTCTGATACAATAGAACCTTCAGAATTCTATGTTGTTCATAACGACTTTTCAATCTGAAACAATTTATGTATCAAAAACTTTATCCATTGTGTTTTTTTCTATAAATATCACTCTGAAATACCTTAATTGTGGTAAAAAAACAAATAAATTAAAAAGATATTTTTGTAGAAACATTTGAAATCCTTGGTTTACCAGACCAATAAGAACTTTCATGATGTCAATTTCCAAATTACAATGGAGTATTTTGCAGGTGGATAGGCTTGATATGAAGGTTGGAGATGGGATTTTTTTAAAAAATTGCATGTATTGACTTCTTGAATATTTACCTTGATAAAGCCTTTTGTTGTGTTTTGTGGAATAAACTTGCTCACATTTAGAAAATAACTTTAGCAGAGCGTTTAAATAAAATAGCAGATGAAGTTAAACGAATAGGTGTAGGTGGGTGTAAAATTGTTTTATTTCAAATCCTATCCTAGTAAGAAATACTGTCAATTAAAGGTAATGGTTCAATGAGCATAAACAAGTAAACTAGAATTAAGTGCTTTTAATTCTTTGATTAAATGCTATATTTAGTTACATATATTATTTCTTCTTCCTAGAAATGGTATATTACTCTTTTACAATTAACATAGTTGCTTCAGCTTAAAGTCTCTCTTAAATCGATAAGTCTTTCACTGTATGTGAATCAATCGTTAAATGTTCTTTGTAAAACTTGGTAAATCTGCATCCACGAAGGTAAACGTCTTTACTTCACTTTAATAGTTGAATTATCTACTTGTGTCATCTTGATACCTTTAACTATGGTTACGCTGTTCGTGAATTAATGCAAATGTGTTCTGTGTATCAACAAGAAAAATATGACTTACTTGCAGACTTCAATGCGATGTTTAATTATATCCTTACTTCGTATAAATAAACATTGGCTCTCGGTATTGGAAATAAACTTTGGAATATTTCGTATCACTTTCAAAATGGCATCGTTCCAGTTGCTGCACATCGAATGAGATTACGTCACTACTTATACGCTGAAACAGAGCATACAATATGATTAATAAATTATATCACTAAATCCTTCTCATTAATCATAGTTTAAATCGACACTTAATGTTTCACACATTCGATATAAAACCTGTCTCCAAAATACTTGTTTAGAGAATTGCATTTCGCTTAAATATCGCCATCTTTATATTCCAATGACTTCTGCATTTTTCCTTGCTGCTTCTCCTTGGTTCTCTCGCAGAATCCAACAGTCCAATCACGTGTCAACTATATAATGCACGGAGCAATTGTTTCCGATGACTTCTGGTGATTGTTTCTTTACAATAGCAGTGCTTCAATTGTTTCCATTGTAAGTCAAAAATCTGTTTGAAGGAAATGTTCTATAATTTCATTTCATGACGGGGATTGCACTGTGGTTTGGTAGTAACCCTTTCTTGATTTTAACCACAATACTCCCTTTCAATCTTCGACTTGAAAATCGGAATTAACTTTTCTTCTTGGAGTGTAAGCATGAGCGTGTATATACTATAAGCTGGCTCGGTTGACTTGCATGACCTTTAAGTGCTTGATCAAATCTTGAAGTCTAGTCTTATTCACAACCTTTGTCAATAAATCAGCGGGATTATCCTGGCTGCTTACATACTTTAGTAGAATTTCACCCTGTTCTACGTAGTCCTTGATGATGTAGAACTTTAAATCAATATGCTTGCTTCTGGTGGTTTCAAACTTATTTTCGATCATCCGGATCGTTGGTTGATTGTCGCAATAGAGAATACTTGTTCGACTTGAAAAATCTTCGAACTTCAATTCGGACAGTGTTTTCTTGCAACTTACAATGTCTCGAGCGCATTCGTAACAGGAAATAAGCTCGCTTTCTTGACTGGAGTGGGCAATCAAACTTTGCTTTTTACTTCTCCATGATATAAGGTTGTTGCCTAGAAATATGGTGTTCCCTGATGTTGACTTTCCGTCTGATCGGTCGTTGAAGCTAGCGTCAGAATATGCATAAAGCAAATTCTCCCCCTTGGTGAATATCATCTGCATGTCTTCAGTGGCATGTAGGTAACGTAGCATTCGTTTGACATTTCTCATGTCAAATTCAGTTGGGGAATTTAACTTCTCCGAACAACGGTTGACTGAATAAGTAATATCCGGTCTACTGTTGGAACTTATGTAGATAAGACTTCCTACGATGCTTCTATACAGCAAATGCTCTTGTTTTCCTAGTTTTTCACTTTCATCCATTTCGTGACTTCCTTTGTTAGATATTTCTACTAACGGTGTGCTCATTGGCTTCGAGTTTTCCATGTTATGTTTTACTAATAAATCATGGATAAATCGCTTCTGGGAAATGAACAACTTTCCTTGATCCTTGTCATATCTGATGTTCATACCTAGGTAATCCTTTATTCGGCCTAAATCTTTTATTCCGAATAATTTATCTAGCATGTGTTTGATATTGTTAATCATTTCTTCATTTTTGCCTATGATCAAAATATCATCGACATAGAATAACAATATATATGTATTTCTATCACTCGCTTTGTATGTGAAGATACATGGCTCTGTCTTGATAGTTTTGAATTCATGTTTCAACAACTTATCTCGCAGGGTTTCATACCATCTACGTCCTGCTTGCTTTAATCCGTAAATTGACTTTTGCAATTTTGGTCCGTTGCATGCTTTGTCCTTGAGTTCGACTCCTTGAGGAACTTCAATGTAGACGTCATGGTCAATCAGACCATTTAAGTAAGCTCCTTTTACGTCACATTGATGAATTTCATGGTCCTCTTGCACGGCTAACGATAAAAGCATTCTGATGGTAGTTAAGCTGGGGGTTGGAGAATAGGTTTTATTATAATTTTCTCCCTTTCGTTGTAAATACCCGTTTATTACAAGACGTGCTTTATACTTGGTAATTTCACCCTTTGCATCTCTTTTGGTCCTAAAAATCCATTGTGTGGACAGAGGTCTCGCATAACTTGGGATTTCCGTTTCTAGCCATGAGTTATGATCCTTGAGATTCCTTAACTCTTCCCTAATGGATTCTTTCCACTTAGAACTGTCACTGCACGTGATTGCCTCGTTGTAGTTCACTGGAATGGTTTCACATGTTCGCTTGTTGATTCTAACTTTAGGGTTCAACTTAACTTGACGACTTCTAAGTTTGAAGTAATTTTCTTCTACTTCAGGCTCTTCATCCGAGGTTTCCGATTCAGACTGTTCAGACGCCTCTCTTGAATTGTCTGATGGGTCCTCATTGGATAGTTCTCCTTCTCTAATGGTTTCATCATGCACACTTTCGTCTTCGGAAGAACTGGTGTCAGCTATTTGGCTCTTTCGAGTAATGAGTCTGAGGTCATACTTGTGGTCAGTTGTGTTTCGGTTCACTTCGAGAAACTCACTCCCACGCTTGTTCTCATTTACGTATACATTTCTTGTTTCAACTATTTTCCTGTCATCTGTATCGTAGATTATGTATCCTCTGGTTGCATTGGAGTAACCTAGGAAGATACCCTTATGAACCTTCGACTCGAACTTGTTCCTAACTTGAACTTTTGGTAATTTTAGGTAAGCTGCACTACCAAATCTTCTTAAGTGTTTAACGCTTGGGGGTGCTTGGTTGTTGTACCACCGAGTTAAAGGGATGTCAAAATCTATGCTCTGATGCGGCAGGCGATTCAAAATGTAATTCGCGCACTTTACAGCATGAGTCCAATATGTCACGGGAAGCTTGGCGTCCGTGAGAATAGTCCTTGCCATCTCGACTAAAGATCTATTGAATCTTTCGGCAATACCGTTTTGTTGTGGCTGGTACGCCGACGAATGCTGGAACTTAATTCCTTTATCCTCTAACAAATTCATAACGTCTTTGTTGATGTATTCTTTCCCCTGGTCAGATAGTATGTGTTTGATCTTATTTTCACTAGACCGTTCTGCATAGGCTATAAAAGTCTTGATATGGTCCACTACAACATCTTTACTTTCAATTATATCAATGAAGCTCCGCCTGGTGTAGTCGTCGATAAATGTCAATATGTATGCTTTCTTTCCGTTGTGTGACTGCATCGGCCCGCATAAGTCAGTATAAACGAATTCCAATGGTTTAGATGATCTTACTTTATTCAATCTCTTGTGGCTGATGTTAGGCATCTTACCGTGTTGACAACCTTCACAGAATGAGTCTTTCTTGTCTACGGGGATCTTGATTCCTTCTACTCCTTTGAGTAAGTTCTTGGATTGAATCATCTTCATCATTACAGAAGAAATGTGGCCGAGTCTAGCATGCCATAGGTGATATTTATCGTGTCTCTGTTCATTGAAGTAACTCTTCACCGGTTCTTTTACAGGTGTACAATCCACTTTGTACAAGTTATTCACCTTTTTACCTACTAAAATGGTTCTGTTGCTTGGATCCTTGACAACGTATCTGTTCTTGTTGATGTACTGTTTGCATCCGTGTCTATCAAGTTCTCCAGCGGATATTAAATTAACAGCTATTTTGGTTACAAAGTACGTGTTTGTCAGCCTCACTACTAGGTGTTTGTTTTGTGACGTCTTTACTCTCAATGGAACTATGCCGGCTCCTAAAGCTTGGATGGATTCCTCAGAAGCTCCGTATACTTTCGTAACATTGCAGAATTCCTGGTAACTGCTAAAAGAGTCTTTGTCGTTACATATGTTATGACTACTAGCGCTATCGATGTACCACGATGTCCTTTTCTTTGTTTCGACTTCACCTCCGTACATGGTGACGATACCAGAGAAGTTCTTCTTTTTGTCGTCCTTAACTACGTCATCTTCTGTCTTCTTACTTTTGCGTTTTGGCTTCTTGCGACAGAATCTGGCGATGTGGCCTATCTTACCACAATTATAACAGCGTCGAGAATCCTCGTCTCGATTAGGGGTTTTCTTAGACTTAGTATCAGCTACAGCTTTATAACTTTGACTATTGCACACAGCGTCATCTGACCTTTTGTGGCTTCTGCTATCTTCAGTAGTATCATCTGATTTTATGTTGCTGTGTCTGCGTTTGTACTCTTGCATCACGCAATCAATCACCATCTCCGAGTTGTAATTACTGTGTTTCTGCATTGTCATAATATTTTGTGCACAAGCGTCATAATTATTCGGCAAACCAGACAAGATAAGCCAACTAACTTCATGGTCAGGCATCACACCTCCCTTTGTTGTGATTTCCCCTGCTAGGAGTTTTATTTTGAGTATTGTATCTGGCAAATTTGTGTCGTCTTTCATTTTACTCATAGTAAATAAATCTCGTTTGAGGTCTGTCACTTTGAGATAATCGATGATATTAAACTTTGCATCGATCTCATTTAGTAGCTGGTGTGGATCACTCACTTCTTGCAATAACATGCGATACTTCTCTTCAAGAGATTCGTGAATTAAACCAACTGCCTTCTGGGCTTTATTTAAGAGTTTGTATTTAATGGGCTTATCTTCCATTTCTTTTAATTCTTTCAGCGGAGTGTTTGCCACATCCCAAAGACCGTCTTTTTGCAACTGGGTGCGGATATGCATTTTCCAACTTGCATAATTTACGCCACTGAATTTTAGAATGTAACTTGCCATGATAACTGCAATAGTCTAGCAATTGAACTATTGTACCTTTTATTGGTTCAGTTGAATGCAAAACTGGATCTTTATCCAAACATAGTTTGCACAACTTGAATCTTTGCCAAGAGTTCGTAACTGTCTTTGTGGCACGTGTATTTCAAAACATCTAGTACGACGCTGTAATTCTATTCGTAGCTTACGACTTGTTGCTTTATTTGTAACTTGCGGCTCGCTATTTTACTCGTGACTCGCACAGTCCGAAACGTTCCTAGGGTCTATAACCATAGATGTGCCTAACTTGCGCGGTCCGAAGCGTTCCTAGGGTTTATGACCATAGATGTGTCTAACTTGCGCGGTTCGAAGCGTTCCTGGGCCCCATAACCATAAATGTGGAATAAACTTGCTCACATTTAGAAAATAACTTTAGCAGAGCGTTTAAATAAAATAGCAGATGAAGTTAAACGAATAGGTGTAGGTAGGTGTAAAATTGTTTTATTTCAAATCCTATCCTAGTAAGAAATACTGTCAATTAAAGGTAATGGTTCAATGAGCATAAACAAGTAAACTAGAATTAAGTGCTTTTAATTCTTTGATTAAATGCTATATTTAGTTACATATATTATTTCTTCTTCCTAGAAATGGTATATTACTCTTTTACAATTAACATAGTTGCTTCAGCTTAAAGTCTCTCTTAAATCGATAAGTCTTTCACTGTATGTGAATCAATCGTTAAATGTTCTTTGTAAAACTTGGTAAATCTGCATCCACGAAGGTAAACGTCTTTACTTCACTTTAATAGTTGAATTATCTACTTGTGTCATCTTGATACCTTTAACTATGGTTACGCTGTTCGTGAATTAATGCAAATGTGTTCTGTGTATCAACAAGAAAAATATGACTTACTTGCAGACTTCAATGCGATGTTTAATTATATCCTTACTTCGTATAAATAAACATTGGCTCTCGGTATTGGAAATAAACTTTGGAATATTTCGTATCACTTTCAAAATGGCATCGTTCCAGTTGCTGCACATCGAATGAGATTACGTCACTACTTATACGCTGAAACAGAGCATACAATATGATTAATAAATTATATCACTAAATCCTTCTTATTAATCATAGTTTAAATCAACACTTAATGTTTCACACATTCGATATAAAACCTGTCTCCAAAATACTTGTTTAGAGAATCGCATTTCACTTAAATATCGCCATCTTTATATTCCAATGACTTCTGCATTTTTCCTTGCTGCTTCTCCTTGGTTCTCTCGCAGAATCCAACAGTCCAATCACGTGTCAACTATATAATGCACGGAGCAATTGTTTCCGATGACTTCTGGTGATTGTTTCTTTACAATAGCAGTGCTTCAATTGTTTCCATTGTAAGTCAAAAATCTGTTTGAAGGAAATGTTCTATAATTTCATTTCATGACGGGGATTGCACTGTGGTTTGGTAGTAACCCTTTCTTGATTTTAACCACATGTTTATTAGTAAATGTTTATTTCCTTATAACTCACACAGTCCTCTTCCTTCGAAGATTTGGAAATACATTGATATGGACTTTCTGACAACCCTCTAGAATGCTTGTATGGAGTTTTGACGTTTCTCAGATATAAAAAAAGTCCTTAAAAAAAGCTTCAAATTAACTGTAAATTCAATAATTGTCCATTACTTTACTTCATATTTTCTTGATTATTTTTTATTTGAGAATGGCATCACTGTAGTGTAAGGAACATTTTATTATCGCGAAGATATAATCTATATCTTACCCGGATTTTATTATTAGGAGAGCTTTCGATAAACGCATATATCAGAATATTCCTCATTATGTTCAAGGCTTGTCGGAACTATTAAGCAAATAGCCGAGACACGAGTTTCACCTGAAAATGTCCCATTACGATCCCTTCCTCTCTTTCAAAAAAAAAATCACATTTAAGAATTTCATTACGAAGACATCGTCAGATTAATCAAGAGCAGTTGGTGCCGTATTGACTCAAATCTTTTGACTTCCTTCACTTGAATGTGAATTCGTTCAATTGATGCCAGGAAAGAGTCAGTATGACGCGGTTCGAGTGAAACAAAGCTCACAATGACATTCGAAGACAAGATTAGTAAGATTTTGGCATAGTTACTAAATAAAAACATAACATATAAATGCACATTTTTCGAAATCTATACGGCGATTTCTTTATCAAGTCAAAAACACAAAATAAAAACATAACATATAAAATCATGTTAATTTTAAGAATGGAAAAATTAAATGAGACAATTTGCATTAGTGAATTGTTGATAATGCTGCTTTTGTTGAAATGATAATGAATGAGCGTGTAAACTATCTTTGATCGTGAAACAACCACAAGTTTGTTATGAACGATGATCGCAGGACAAAATGCATTCACTTTGTTGTTGGTAGTTCGTTTTTCCAGAGTACGTAGTCTGACAGTGAAGACTGATGCGGGCTACAAGATGGCGTACGAAGAAATGTCCCTGCGTGAACTTTCCAAGATATCCCCGATACAGGAAAAGAGATTATACAGATGTGATTATTCTGTATTATGTTAAATGTGACATTAATGCTACCTATGTGTGATGTATATGGGCATTAATTTAAATTTATCTTTGCAGGAGATTAACCAAGATGTATCCAAGTTATTTAGGACTTTTTCCGTCGAACAAAGCGCCATGTTTTAGAATCAAGTTAACCTCAAGAGATAAGTGAATTTAAGGAGGTAAATCGATACTGTGATTTCAGAGTAAGAATGCAAAAAGGAAAGTAAGTGACTTTTATTCTGTTTTATAAAGAAAGAAGATTATGAAAGCTTTTCAAGTTAAAGAAAGTTTCAGCATTAAGAAATAGTTATTTAACGTTACTGGACCGATACATAGATTGTGGTTTCTTCAATAATATCTCAATTAATATTGAACGAATTAAGAAACTGTGAACATTTAAGAACTTTAAGTTTTAACGGAGAAATGGAACATCAATAGTTCAGTAACCTTAATTGGCTGAAAAGACTTTGAACTCTTAAGTGAATTTAATATTAATCGATAGCATCTATTTTACAAACTGAAGATTTTGTGAACCTATAAAAGTAATGAAGAAGTTATTGGGCTAATTCTTGTGTGCTGGTGTATTTTATTTAAGAACAGTAATAATCAGGAGTCATAAAATAAAAATGGTAAAATAAAAATGGTAAAAACAGAAAAGAAAACATATGAATACGTAACAAATAGCATAAACGAAAAATAAAACAACAGCAATTGAAGATACCGGTGCAAAAAGGAGGCAGCTCCAAATATTGACGATTTTTCGTTTTTAATCGCTACAAGTTTATAGAAAGACGCTCCATCGAATGGTGCAAAATTGAGGCAGCTCCGTTAACTCATAAGGGAAATACAATGGATATATATATGCCTCCTGATTGGATTCGGTGCAAAAAGGGGACAGTTTTTTGCTTCTCCTGAAAAATTTGCTGAAATGGAGCTGCCTCCTTTTTGCACCGGTGTCTTCAATTTCAAAATAAAATAATAATTGAAATAATTACAATAGTCTAATTACCTACTAAAACTTAATGCAACGTTGTGAATTGTCTTTTTGCCAAAGATATAAAGATATTATCAATAGTAAAACCTTGTTTCTGTTGATGCAATCTAAAATCCGAAAACTTAAGAGATTCCATAATTTTCCTCTTTTAATTAATATGTTTATGACAAGTTACTAAATAAAGTTACTAAATATCGTTATTGAATAAATAAATGAATATATAAATATCCTGGGAAATAAAAGAAAAACGCACCAGACTACGACTAAGAGTTCACTGATCTGTTTTTTTGAAATTGTGATACCGGGATAGACCATTTCTGGTTTCCTGAACTTCGTCAGTTGATCCGCCCAGTATCTTATATCTCAGTGAACTCGGAAAACATATAAAGAAAACAAAAGTAAACACCGCAATGGCCCTGGGCGGATCCAACTGACGAAGGTCAGAAAACCAGAAATGGTCCATCTTGTATTCCCGGTATCACAATTTCAAAAAACAGCTCAGTGAACTCTTAGTCTTAGTCTGGTGCGTTTTTCTTTTATTTCTCATTTATTTGTATGCACGTTAAACTTTGCTTAAATATCCTATTATTTAATCCTTATATCCGAATTATAGCTAGCTACTACCATAGGATATTACAGATTTCTTCTAAGGTTTGCAATGTCCTTTTATATGCTTAGAAGAGAAAGAAGAGAAATATTCTTATCTGTCTATTCTTTATCCGTCAGTCTATGATCAAGATAATATACACACTGTATATTCTAGGAAGATGAAATTTAAGGGTATTTGTTACAAAAATAAATCCCTGTTTATTTTATTCCATATCCAATCAACTGATAAGGAAATAATTTCAAATAACTGTTAAATTACACTTCGTTAAAACTATAACTCAAAATTATTTATCGAAGAAAGTTGAAATTTTAAGGGTGAGTCATCGTTTTTACGTTATCTCCCAGTTGATTTTCATAGACATTGTATCTAGATGGATCGAACATTACTAATGTAAGAGACATCGAAAAGAATCGCCAAATTACGTAGATTTGTCTATGGCAAGCACTAGTAGTACGCTTCTTAATCCTGAGAAAAGTAACATTAGTAGAAAAGATATCTTTTCGTATTGTACTAATCAAGATAGGTGGTCAATTGCAATAGATCTTTCTATTATCCAATTAATATTTGAAGAGAACCATTGTGAATAAATAAAAAGATATCATTTTACAAACCACAGAACTTATCCACAGGATTGATATTGACGACAATACGTTATCATTAATTTATTACCAATCATATTATTCGCTATTAGGAAAAAAGTAGAAAATTACGATCGGGAAAATCCAAAACCTCACGGATACTACGGAACAGATATGATAAAATACATAAAAATATATATCATTCAGATTCAGTCCTGGAGGCTAAAGACGAGGAAGGTTTGAGCTGGCTGCAAAATGGTCGGAGTCTATACTTCCGGTGGCACACAATGTGATTCGAATGGGAGTCATATACGTTATCTTAAAGTAATGCCGTTCAGGCATAGCCTTGTGTGAAGGAGGCGGTCTTCATGAGACAGATGTGTGCGAACCTGGCTTTGCATCGGCATGGATGTAAGTTTCTTTTTCTGTATTTCGTCCGTTTTTCGCGGGTGTAAAGCTAGTTCGCGCTCCGTGGTGCACCCTGGGTAAATCTAAAGATCTAGCAACTTTAGCAGTCAGAAAATCGCATTGATCTCCTGTCTATTTAATGCCATACGATAAAAGAAAACAAAAATTTCTGAAAGTAATAATCAATATATATAAATAATTTATTTTACTGTGTTTAATACATCGTACAAAGAATATACTAAAGAAAGCATATGTTAATATCATTGTTATGCATTTAATAATGACCCACAGAAATGAAAGATCTCATAAAATAAAAAAATCGATAAACTAGAGAAAATAATGGTAATTTTAAATGTCCATAAATAAAACATTACCTATTTTAATTTTCTTTCTGAATTTAGAAGCAGCACAGAGTCTCTCTTGGAGCTGCATACTGATCTCTTAGGAATGAAATTTAATATTAAAAGAAAATCTGCTGTAACGAAAATGTTTATTTATCTTAAATACGAACTACAATTGCAAGAAAGGCCTGAAGGTTGAGTGAATCTCATTGGTTGAGTGAATCTTCTGCTCTTCAATTATTTGTGAAATCTAGTAATTTTGAATTCTCTCTCATGTACGACTGAATCTTTTCTCGAAATCTTGAAATCTTTATGTAGAATTCGAATATTCTGAAATGCTCCTTGGACGGAAGTGTTTATTTAATTATGGGAGTCTTTTTTACTTTTCATGGAATGTCTGCTGAGTCATTGATACGCTGCCAAAAATCTTCTTCCGTCCAATCAAAAACGTCAACTTTGATTTCTAGTGGTTGTGAAAACTAAAGATGATCGATGTAAAACGAATTCCCTTTAATTTCATTGAATAAAACCAATTGAACAAATAGATTTCTAAGAAAGGCAGTGGCTTCCTACGGTTAGCAATCGAACAAAATTCTTTTGGACCTTTTTATGAAACATAAGAATAAATTGGAGCGCAGGCGTCATGCAGGTAAGACATGCAGTTTTCTTGCTCCCCAAATAATTACTTTTAGAATTGAAAAAGTTCCACTAAAATCCAATAAGAACTAAATTTTAAACTAAGTCTACAGCAACATTGTGTAAACAAAAACTAAAAAAACTACAATGAGTGAATATGTCAAGTTAAAAATTAAGTGTAGTAGCTGTAACAAGTTGATGAAGAATGAAGAACTCCGTTGCATGGCGTGCGGTTCAGAACAGCACATGGTCTGTTTAAAGGAAGGTGAGGCAATAGAGAATACTATTCCATCAAAAAAAAGATTTTGGAAGTGCGAAAAATGTAAAAGAATAACAATTAGAAATAAAAAAATGGATAATGAGAAGAATATGGAGGAAGAAACAAACATAAATCAACAAGAATCCCTCCATCTACCAATCACCTACAAAGGAGAAATGGTTTCAACCAATAAGGAAATAAAACAAAAATTGGGGCATACCATTTTAAAAGAACTAACTGACATAATTAGAAAATCAATCAACTTCATTAACAAACAATATGAGGAAATATTAACCAAATTAAACAAATACAAAGAGAATCAAAAGGAAATGAATGAAAATATGAAAAAAAAAAAAATAGAAAAAGAAATTATTGAACAGAAAGAATGCCTAAAACAACTGCAAATTACAGTTGAAAGATTCGAGTTACAATAAAGAAGAAATAATATTGAAAAAATAGGAGTAGAAGAGCATGATAATGAAAATCTATCGAATACATTACAGAAAATAGCTGAAACCTTTGAATCACAGCACACACGAGAGAAATTGAAGTATACCATAGATATGGTAAAATCAATAAAAGTAAGTGTAGACCAATTATTGTAAAAATTGTAAATAGAAAGGATAGAGATTATTGACTTTTGAAATTCAAACAATCAAGAAATTTAACAAATGATAATGTTTTTAAGAAGAATAACCCAGAAAAAATCATATTAATGAAAATTTAACATTACAACATAAAAAAACTATTTTGGCAAGCAAAAATGGAAGCAAAAAGCAAACAATATAAATTTGTGTGGATTAAAAATACTAAAATTTTAGTTAGGAAAAATGAAAATTCTAAAACAATAAATATCCAAACAGAATAAGATATTGGAAAACTTTAATTAATAATAATAAGAAAAAAATGGAGTCAGTAAATCAAATAGAATTAGGAAAACTTAAAACGATAGAAAATATTAAAGATTAGAATCCGAATAACAATATACATAATGTGCTTTATCTTAATATTAGGAGTTTAAAAACAAATTTTTCGTATTTAATTATCAATCTACAAAACAAAATTAATAAATTAGACTACATAATTTTAGTTGAAGGAAATTTTTAGGAAGAGGAATTATTTAGGGGTGGTTTTACGTGCTTTATGAAGAGTTAAGATCAATGAAGCCAAACACACAATGAAAATTAAAAAAAACTTAAATGATAAATTAAACTTAGATCATCAAAAATGAGGTGGTGACATTATTGTGTTTTACAGAATAAACTTCTATGTAACTACAATTGAATGCTCTACAACTACATATGAACATATTACATGTAAATACAAGGAAGATACCTCTCTTGGTTTTCAATTTGTAATTCATGCAATTTACAAACCTCCTCAGACCAATAAACTTTTATTTAATGAAGAATTGAAAAATAATATAATTGAAATTAAAAATAAAATAAGTTCAAATGCAATTTATGTAGGAGATGCTAACACTGATATTTAGAAAAATACTTTAAATAACAAAACTCTAAATTACTTGCAGTTCAGTTCATGAAAGAAGAGCTTTTGATGACGTAATTTCCTGATTGATTGATGTTTCCAGGACGTAACAGCGCTATCTATTGCTAAGATTCATAACTGAAATCTTACAAACATTACGAAAACAATCTAGTTTTGTAGTTTCTACAATTGCGAATCATTTCTACATTATTGTTATTATTTTACGTTATACTATTCCCCTTGCTTGGCTATGCAAAGTTTATCCTTTCTTGGTCACGCTTATGCGATCACAAAACAACGCCATCTATGACTGACTGCTCGTAGTTACAGTTGATGACGTCATGACTGGTGACGTTTATTCCAGACAAAATCGATCGGTACTTAATGACCTTATATGGCAAACCCTTCTTTTTTGAAAAATACTATATTCATATTTATAAATCTAAAAGAATACCAAAACTGCATGTTCAGAATCATATATCGACCATTGTTTTTCCGACATTAAAAATATCAGAACAATGGCTACCATTATCGAATGGGATATTTCCGAATGTGTCTTATTCGAAACGAATAACTCAAATGATCATATTAATGACAAAAAATTAAATAGAAATGTGATATATAATTAACATCTTCTACAGATACCAAACTGAAAACATCTTGTAACTTATTAGAAAAAACTCCATAAACACCTTTTGGTTATATTTCGACTTTTAATTCCAAAGTCTTAATCATACCTCTATAGGAAGTGAGAAACAACTCTCACTTTTCCAAAATACGAAAAATAATACAAAACAAGAATTAATTATTCTTAAACTAACAAC
>JAFIDM010009631.1:13955027-14020384 GCA_023159025.1 Thereuonema tuberculata | reverse complement strand
GGCCTGGATAATACTAGAGAGCTCAAATTTTCAGGATAAGATGCAGTTACCATACTAATGAAATACGCTAAGTTTCATTTATCTAGCTTTTATAATTTGGATTTTATTAAGATCTGAAATGCGTCGTACCCTCAATGCTTCGGCCTAAATAATACTGTGTAATAATGTGATTTCTTACAAAAGTGCAAACAGCTTGTATATACAAGTTGACCAATAGAAAAACAGAAAAGTAGGGTATTGAAAAAAAATACATTTTTTAAATAATCTTAAAACTAAATTTAGTTGTAATAGATAATCCCACCCAAAACATTTCATGTAAAATAAGTTGCCAAGACTCACATGCTCATAACGCTTTCACTGTTAAAAAGTTATCAGATCTCATCTTACAAAAAGAAATGAAATCCCACCCAAAACATTTCATGTAAAATAAGGGGTTGCCAAGACTCGCATGCTCATAACGCTTTCACTGTTAAAAAGTTATCAGATCTCATCCTACAAAAAGAAATGAAATCCCACCCAAAACACTTCGTGTAAAATAAGTTGCCAAGACTCACATGCTCATAATGCTTTCACTGTTAAAAAGATATGAGATCTCAGGTAGAGCCAAGCCCCTAACTCTACGAGGCCTAACTCTACAAGCCCTAACTCTAAAAACCTTATATCTTGGTCAAAAAGTATGGCTTGGCCGTTTCATTGAACTATTTCATCTCACCCAAAACATTTCATGTAAAATATGTTGCCAAGATGCTCATAACGCTTTCACTGTTAAAAAGTTATCAGATTTCATATAGTGCCAAGCCCCTCACTATACATGCCTAACTCTAAAAACCCTAATATCTTGGTCAAAAAGTATGCCTTGGCATACTCCATATCCTTTACATAACTCCATGGGATTGTCTGTGTGACAGCCACGAAACGGCCAAGGCATACTTTTTGACCAAGATATAAGGTATTTAGAGTTAGGGCTTGTAGAGTTAGGCCTCGTAGAGTTAGGGGCTTGGCTCTACATGAGATCTCATATCTTTTTAACAGTGAAAGCGTTATGAGCATGGGAGTCTTGGCAACTTATTTTACATGAAATGTTTTGGGTGGGATTACTTTTACGAAATTTTTTTTTACTACATTATAGTTTTAAAAGAATCTTGTAATAGCAATGTATATATAGTCACACTAATTTTAAATATTATTATTAACATAATTAATGATGATTTTTTTAACAAAAAATTAAATGAGCTCATTCTTCAAATAATAAATGATTACAATCAAAATACAAATAAAATTATTAATAAATTATATGGAATAATAATAAAAAAGTCAAAAAAATAAATTGGAATAATAAAAATAAATTCTTAGAAACATTATCAAATATACAAAATACTACACATAAGCAACCATGGATGGATAAAGATATAATGAAACATATTGAAGAAAAAATAATTATTTAATGAATATAAAAAAAATAAAAAAGATAAAATTTTGGAAAAAAAATACAAAAAAAAGAAATTGCCTAAAAATTTTATTAATTATAAAAAAAATATTATTACAGGAAATTAATTGTAGATGATCCAAAGACAAATGTAAACATTTGGAATTTTTAAAAAAAACAAATAAGTTATAAACAGTAAAATATTAATAATATTGAAATAATAAACTTATTAAAAAATATGATGTGAAAATTATCTTTCAACTGAAAAATGTTTTTATTCAAAAATACCCAAAAATTATAAATGTATTGACATTTCATAAGGTAATTATGAAATTAATTTTTTTATTATTTTAATTTTTGTTAATGATTCATATTAAACTTATCAGTACTTAAATTACAGATATGCATTATTATAAACACACCTAATAGGACTCAGATACATTAAAAAAACACACACAAAAAAGAACGGAAAAAAAGCCAAGATAAACAATTACTCGAGCTTTAATTAGAGTTATATAAATATTAAATTTTTCAATTGTAATTCATTTTTCATCATTCATACCTCGAGACACCTGGTTCTGGGTCTTTATCTGTCATTATATAAAAATGATTATCCAAAAATGTCAAAATTGCAAAAAAGCAAATTATAGAGAAGACTGGCAAATATTTGAGGAAAGAAACGTTGTTAAAATACTACTGGATAATTTACGGTGATTTCTTCACTGCCAAATGTCTGCGGATAATTCAAAATTTTGTATTCTAAAAAGTCGAATGTTAGTAATAAGTTAATATTAATATTAATATCAATAATAATAATAATAATAATAACAATAATAAGCCCCCATGGACCCTACCTCCTCGCGGTGGGGGCGGGAACTACACTAGCTTTAGGGTAGGCTAAAGGGTCCAACCATCCATGATGAGAACTCGTTCTAATATAGATCATGCTGCATCGGGTGTGGCGCAGGATAAAGTCACCCGCGTTCGGGGGTTAGGCAGAGGTCTCCGTTCGAAAAATATACTACAGTCTCCCGCAGGTGGTGGTGGAGAAAGTGGCACCCCATCCTGTAGTATGGCTACCACAATGCCCAGGCAACACCATCCAGCCCGAACAGTTGGAAGTGTTTCGTCTGTGTCAGAGCAGGCGACCACCAAGACTGGGAAACCACGCCAGCGCATCCGATGGTCATCACAGATGAACCAGGATCTTATGCGCGACTTCTACACTGTTACACAGTTAGGGACTCAACTCACAGGATACAGACAGGCACTACACCATGCATTCACCACACGTTATCCATCGTTAGGGCTTAGCGAACAGCGGGTAGCGGATCAGCGACGTTCTATAGTAGTAAACAATCTTATTCCTCCATGTATGCTTACACAAATTAGGGAAGAGGTCGCTGAATCCAACCACAGGACACCACACCCCACCCCACCAGCAGACATTACCTTTATGGCAAACACAGAAGCCTCAGAAGCCCCTATCCCTCAGTCCACATTCCCCAACAATACAACTAATGATATACAACATGCAGCACATGATAATTTCTAAAATGCACTAGCACAATATACAGGCACAGACCCCACACTCAGACCTCCACTCCCCAAGTACACACATCAAAACAACTCGCCACAGTGATATACCATCTCAACACACACACTATCCCACAACACCTTGACAATATCCAAACATTAGAAGACATACATACAACACTCTACTGCGCGGCACAGGGAACCATTCGGGCACTTGGAATAAAACAACACCACATACCTACCACTGCACGGTCACAAAAATATATCCCTCCTTGGAGACGTCGCCTTGAAGGCCGCATCAGCGACCTTAGAGGAGACATAGCCAGGCTCACACAATACTGTGCAGGAAACAAAACAAAGAAACTTATGTCCCAGGTCAGGAAGATATTAAAGCACATAAACACTCGCCCTTCACACTCAAACCATCATAACCAGGTTCAGGAACATCTCGACACACTAAAACAAAAACTCAGTGCACTTGCAAAAAGATTACAAAGATACAAACAGTGCACTCTGCGGAAACAACAGAACAATACTTTCCAATACAATGAGAAAAAATTCTACAGATCCCTTTCATCTCCCTCCACTGCACCCAACACAAACACACCCACCAGCGAGGCATTACATGAATACTGGTCGTCTCTGTGGTCCAACCCCATCCCCACAATGACAAAGCACCATGGATCACTGATGAAGAACAACTCGCTGAACACTTACCCTTCATGCCCTTCCATGATATTACTCTTGCAGACATACAGACAGCACTAAAACATGCACACAACTGGAAGGCTCCTGGTGCAGACGGCGTTCAGAACTTCTGGATCAAGAGGTTCACGTCCCTGCATGGGAAGCTAGCTGTTGCACTCACTGACATAATCCAACACCCAGAACATATGCCTCTTTTCCTCACACAGGGTGTCACTTACCTACAGAGCAAGAACACTGAAACAGCACACCCTGCAAATTACCGTCCAATCACTTGCCTCCCCACACTTTACAAACTCCTCACCTCCTGCCTTACAGACAAAATTTACACACACATCGAGACACACAACATTCTTTCCGAAAAGCAGAAGGGCTGTCGCAGGAATTCCCAGGGTTGTAAGGAGCAACTCCTTATTGACTCTGTAATCCTGCGCCAGGCGCGCGCGAAGAATAGGAACTTACACATCGCGTACATCGACTACAAGAAGGCATTTGACTCAGTCCCCCATTCCTGGCTTTTGCACACTCTTCAACTCTACAAAGTACACCCCAAGATCACGGCATTCTTGGATGCCACGATGAAGAGTTGGAACACAACACTACACCTACGCACCTCTAACACCTCCATCACTACAGTCCCCATTCCCATAAGGAGAGGTATTTTCCAGGGAGATTCCTTGAGTCCTCTTTGGTTCTGCCTCGCCTTGAATCCATTAAGCCACATGCTAGACAACACAAAACACGGTTATAAGCTTACCTCAGGCACTCTGACACCATACAAAATCACACACTTACTCTACATGGATGATATTAAACTCTACGCCACAAACAGTGCACAACTTACTAATTTACTACAAGTCACAACACAGTTCACCAAAGACATTGGGATGGAATTTGGAATCGACAAATGCCGCAAGCTGCATATAACACGCG
This sequence comes from Thereuonema tuberculata, assembly GCA_023159025.1. Taxonomy (NCBI): domain Eukaryota; kingdom Metazoa; phylum Arthropoda; class Chilopoda; order Scutigeromorpha; family Scutigeridae; genus Thereuonema; species Thereuonema tuberculata. The sequence goes on along the minus strand of JAFIDM010009631.1, from coordinate 14,015,784 downwards.
GGAAGACTACGAATTTGGAGGGTTTTGAACTGGACCATGGGTTGGCCATCCAATCCATGGAAGAGGGAGAGACCTACAGGTACCTGGGCTTCCAGCAAGCGCGCGTCATTGACAACGCAAACATCAGAAACGCACTCAAGAAAACATACTGTGCTCGCGTTCACAACATCCTCAAAACACAACTCAATGCCAGAAATAAAATTAAAGCCATTAACACTTTTGCCGTCCCCACACTAACATATTCGTTCGGCATAATTTCATGGACAAACACTGAACTCGAAGCACTACAACGCACAACACGCACTACATTCACGAAACACAACATGCACCACCCCAAGTCCGCTACGGAAAGGATGACTCTTCCCCGCAAGGAGGGAGGCCGAGGACTCATCAATCTCATCACCCTACACGAAAAGCAAGTACACACACTTAGGGAACACTTCCACCAAAGAGCACAACACTCCTCACTCCACACAGCCATTGTCAAGGCTGACACACACTTCACACCCCTGGACCTCGCAAACCCTTCTCTAACACTCACCACTCCCGACACCCACACACAGCAGCTGCGTGAATCATGGGCTCGTAAGGAACTCCATGGCAGACATCGCCACGAACTCAGCCAATCTCATGTCGAGATGGAAGCGTCGAACAGATGGCTTATGAGTGGTGAGCTGTTTGGGGAGACCGAAGGGTTCATGATTGCGATACAGGACCAAGTCATTCCCACACTCAACTACAAGAAACACATTCTACACGACGCAAACACACACGACGACAAATGCAGGAAATGCCACACAACACATGAGACGATCGACCACATAATATCAGGCTGTCCCCTTCTGTCCCAAACAGACTACCTCCACCGACACAATCAGGTAGTGTCGATCGTTCATCAACAGCTAACACACAAACACTCACTTATTAAGAACACGGTCCCATACTACAAGTACACACCATAAAGCGTACTAGAGTCACCCTCACATAAGCTGTACTGGGACCGTCCCATTCACACAGACAAAACTATACATCACAACAGACCTGACATTACACTTGTTGATAAGGTCAACAAACAGACCTATCTCATTGATATTGCAGTTCCCATCAGCAAGAACATGCAGAAAACTCACGCTGACAAGATTAAGTAAATACACAGACCTAGCATACGAGCTCCAGAAGCAGTGGAGGCAGGACCGAGTACGTGTTGTACCCATCATCCTGTCCGCTACTGGTCTGGTGCCTCACACATTGCATCACAGCCTCAGCACACTAGGACTTCATAAAAACACTTATGCACAACTCCAGAAGGCTGTGGTACTCAACACAACACGCATAGTTCGGAAATTTATGGACACAAGCACACATCCCTAACTATTCTTCCAATTTTTTTTTTTTTTTAATACACTTGGCAATATGTGCTTTGGTCCTTGACCCGCCATATTGTCTTAGCTGGGGAATCCCATGGTTTGAAACTTTTTTCGATAAAATATAATAATAATAATAATAATAATAATAATAATAATAATACAATATTATAATAATAATATAATAGTAATAGGTTATGTTTAAGAAAGAAGATCGTCTTAATTTTGACCAATACTTAAGGTGATAGAGACCGTAGGGGATTGGACAGTGCCATTTTTTCTTTTAGGAGATAGCGACATGTTAATAGTAGACTTGATTTAAACATTGTTTATGAGTTTACTTGAAGAAGAATTCTTGATGATTTGAAGATATTTCTTTATAAAATTCTTCTTTGTTAAGGATTATTTTTTTTTGTTTTTATTTCTTTACTAGCCGGGTACCGTCGCTTCGCTCCGAAACCCCTTGCATATACAGCATTAAAAAAATATTTATTTAGCAAATTACTATTGAGATCGGAAAATATACAACTTCCCAGCCTGTTGTGGCCTTCTCCGCATGTTTCGATATCATGCTTATTTATATAATATGGTGTATTATGCAAATGTTTTAATAAAAACAAATCACTTAAAGTTAATGAAATTTCATTAGGTTTTTTTCGAAAATTCTTAAAAGGCAATAAGAGATTGAGTGAAATTTTTAAGATTTAATTAATGATCTGTTTTTTCCAATAATGGTCTATTGCTTTATTGTAAATTATTTGTTTAATGTTATTTACTATTTTGAAACAAAGACACGATGTAGCGTGAGAACTGTTTGTTATATTTCGTTATGATCTATATTTGTTTTCGTATCATCCTATTAATAGACAAAAGTTGTACGATCTTTGTAAATTTGTAGATTTGTAAATTTGTAGGTTTGTAAATTTGTAATTTGAAATAACCAATCACAGTGCAGCGTTGGAACACGTCAGGCATGACGTCACGCCTGTTTAAAGATGGCGTCTCTACTATTTTCTCCACTTCACCAGGACGAATCGCGATTACATAATTACTATCAGTGTATTGAGATTTTCTTTCCCACATAAATAAAGTTTACACTGAAATGCATGAAGTTCATGCGTCAAAATTTATCAGAGAGTTTGTAAAACCTCGGTTTTTACATAATTTCGGCTGTGTCGCCGCTCTCTCAATAATCAACAAGTAGGGAATAATGATGATGCACGTGCCCTCATTGTTGCCCAGACGGGATTATTGGTATTGGCTGTTGGGCATTCGTTATTGTTATTGTTATTGTTGAAACTGGTAAATCAATTCTTTATTTTCTTTTATTTTAACAAAAGTTGGCTTAGTCATTCAAATTATATGTGGGCTATTGTGGAAGTCATGGCTTTTAAAAAATGAGCTTAGAACATCTTTTTCAATCTTGTGTTTTTCAAAAATTTCAGGGTATTTCAAAAATGGGGCATTTATTTTACTTCCGTTAATATTGCCTCAATTTCGACGAACCTATTCTTTTAGGGCAGCAGGTTGCCAACATGTTTCATAATGAGAAACCGCAGCGCTGGCTACTACGAAAATAGTAAATCAATTTTTTATTTTTTTTTATTTTAACAATATTATAATACTATTTTAACAAATAAGCCGATATTCAAATTAAATATGGGCTGTTGTGGAAGTCATTTTATCTAAAACAAATAGCTTAGAACATCTTTTTCAATCTTGTGTTTTTCAAAAATGTTGAATTTGTTTTACTTCCGTGTTATTTCACGGGTCGCAAATAGTTTTCATGAATTGTACAGTTGTTTCATTTTTAAGTGCCTTCACAAACTTCTCACAATAGCCAACATGAAATTTTTCACATTTTTGCATGTATCTTGCAAACGCTGAAGCGTTTTTGAATAAGTGATATATCGTTCGATAGAACTTTCAAATACCAACATTTTCTCAATATAATGTTCTCTTCCAACTTTTATACTTTTCGTTTAAATTGAGAAAAAGTCAAAATTTGACCCTTGAAAAGGCGACATCTTAAAAACCAAAAACTTTTTTCAGAAGATTTTTGTAGCATTTTGTTTGTCTTGAAACGATCTACATTTTATCCATTTGCATAACCAATCTATCTCTTATAGTTTGGTCACAAAATTGGAAAAACGCAAAGTCTTATGACAACGACGGACAAAATAACATTTTTATGTAACACAATTACTTTTTCAGAGACATTATCGAAAATAGATCAAATGAGTAACATCATACTGATGATCGCCAGCGTAGGGAAGAGATCTTAGACTATTGATTATTTCGACTAATAAAGTTAATTCAGCAATTTTTTTTGTCTTCCTTTTGATTTGTATCCTGGAATTTCAGGCTCTGTTCGGAACTGAAGAAACCTTTCAATGCGTTCCAACCAGTTAATGCGTCATCAAGTTTTACGTTTAATCCTCTCTAATATACCTAGATTTCGTTCTTATTACAACGATTTCTCATCTTAACAACTTCATTTTGGCACAGTCTATTCTTTATGGTTATCTAAAAATCAACACAATCATTTAAAAATAGGACTATTACTTTTTCTTGTAATTTGATGAAAGGAAAGAAACTAAACACGCGAAGTTAACTAAAATTAAATACAATTAACAAAATATATTAAAACCGTTACTAGTTTCTGCTCTCCATACGGGCGCAGAAACATATGTTTTCTATTTTTAATTGTAATTTTAGTTTTAACTTTGTGTGTTTCGTGGTATCAAATTGTTAAAACTGACACACATTACATCATAAGCAACCTTTTCTTATATTCTTACCCATTGTCCTTAAGCAGGGAACTTTGCTTTTCTTCTCTCGTCGTTGATAAAGGTGACATCGTAGCCCAAATATTTAAAACTATTGAATGGATTGACTCTTTAAATGCCATTGATGAAGTACTTATCGTATGTGAATGCTCTTAAAACTATTTCTTAAAGTAAATAAAACTGGCTGTTCTTCTGAAGTGACTAATTAGAGAGCGAAGAAGAGTCATTAATTTACTAAATAGAAATCTCAATTAGAAAAGCGAAAGTATTTGATTGAACATTTACTACTCATAGATTGAGTTCATACTGTTATTTATTTCGAAGTATATGTGAATAATTAATCAAGAGATTTATTTACTAAATAAATTTACAATTTATCAGTTTTATCAGCTATCCTGTTTATCATTACATTACACTGTTGTCCTTAAATTAAGGGTTCTTGCAAAATGAACTGTTCTGGTTGTCCGGTCGGAACCAAACTTGGTAGGGTGATGCAGAAATTCTTCCCATTACCATCCCACACCAAAAAGTAAAGGTGGCAGCACTGCCTCTAATAGAAGAAATAAAAATGTACGAAACATTATTGAGATAGAAGCACCTGGAGTACTCTCCAGTTGTTTATGGAAGGCATAAAGAGCGTTCAGTAGCTGTATATCCCTCCGAACAGCTTCGCAAGCAATGCAACATGCTGGCGTACTGCACATCAGTTATCAAGCAGACTTTGGGGGATTACATCCCACTCTTCAATCAATGCTGTCCTCAGCTCGGGGAGCGTTCGTGGTGTTGAAATTCGTGCAGCAACACGTCTTCCGAGAGCACCTCATGCATATTCGATTGGATTCAGCCAAGTACAGGCCACTCCAAACGATGGATGGGCTGATATTGGAGATCCTCGTTCACTAGACGAGCCCGATGCGGACGGACGTTGTCGTCCTTGAACAGAAATTCTCTTGCCAGGACCAGCAGCACCTCTGAAAAGTCGCAGATGTTGGTGAAGAACATTGTCCCAGAACAACCGGGCAATTATGGATCCTCTGTCGAAGATGTGCAGTGGTGTACGAGAGCCCAGCATAATGCCTTCCCACACCATCACACCGCCATCCCTGTGCCGGTGATGTTCGACGATGTTGGCAAGATTGGCCCTGGTTCCTTGCTCCCTCCAGTCCTGAATCACAGTCTAGACTGTACCAGGACTCGTCAGAAAACATGACATGGCCCCATTGTGCCCGAGTCCATGGTGCGTGTTCAGTGCACCACAACAAGTGTCTGCTCCGGTCAGCTTGGCTCAAGGGTCTGCACTTCATGGGTCTGCTGGCATACAGACCAACGAGCAGTCGCTTGTACACTGTTTGTCTGTGTTGCTGCTGCCAGCTCCCTGGCAAGGTGGTATGCCGTGCTGAAGGGGATTCGTCTATCCGTTAGCGATAGACAGCGGTCTTCCCGGGGTGTGGTGACATGTGGACCGCTGTACCGTCGGGCAATATGTCCATCCTGCTGGAAACGTCTCCATAAGCGATAGATGGCGCTGGATGACAGATTCAGTGCACGAGACACTTCCAATTGTGACTGTTCTGCCTCAAGACGTCCTATCACTCTGCCTCTCGTTTGCAGGTGGACACGATGGGCCATGGCTAACAATTGACATTGAATACTTTACAATCAATGACCAAAACTGTCACACAATTCGTCCTGTGTCGAGACCCGCATTGCCACTATACATGTGGTATTTCTGAACTTTATTTACCCGTTCAGACAGAACGGGTTCTACCATTTTTATTTTTTGTATGGGGATGGTATTGGGGAAATCTCACAAGTGTTTCATAGGTTCATATTTGATTTGTTTATTCTCGTCGATTCGAAGGGAAGAAGAGCAATAACTGGCCAGGTAATATTAACGAAGTATTGTACAAAGAAAACTCCAAATTATCCAAGTAAATGAAGTTTAATCACAAAGAAATCATTAAAGTTAAATAAACTTAAGACTGAATTTTCTACTCACAAGAGAATTTACAGTCAACTTATATTTCACTTCGAGCCTAAAGACTTATTTTAATATAATTAAATCTCAGCATTTTCCTCCAAAAAATACACTTTTTCATTTTAAAAATTAAAGGAGATTTTCTTCTGGCTATTTGTCTGAAGTTTCGCAGCCTCTTAAAGAACATTCAGACATTTCTTGAAAGACTTTTTAAGGCCTCCATAATCAATGTCGTTGTGAAATAGTAAATTACTTATTAAGTCTGAAGTGATTTACTACTTCAGAACTACATTGATTATTGGACAATGAACACTGTTTCCATGTCGTTCTGTATCAGTTATTTCTTCATCTTCATTAAGAAGTTTGAATCTCGTTCGCCTTCGTGTAATCTGAATGGGATATTTATCTGGAATAACGATTGATGTGTTTTATCTGTAAAAGTGCTCTTTAGCAAAGATGAACATGCTATCAGAAAGAACAGAAGGAAAAAAGAGCAGCCCCGGAAAAAGAGCAATAATCAAGTGTCTACTGTTTAGTACTTATGTGTTTTTTTTTTAAATATATCTACCAATCAACTTAAGGTAAATTTGATAAGTTTAAGTAGTTAACAAATACTTAACTTCAGATTTCTAAAGAATACTTTAGATAATTCGTTCGGTTTTTAATTTTCTATCGTCGCTGATTAGCATCATATAAAATATGGTAATTCTTAATGGTAATTCTTCGCCTTCAGAGGTACTTAAAAAATCGTAACGTAAGAAAGCTTAATTACAAGGTTGTTTTATTTCGATGTAGTAAACTTTTTAACTTGCCTTAACATTAAGTGACTGTGCAATTTTATCTGTAATAACAACTCTTTAAAAGCGTAATCGTGAAATTGTCCTTGATATCATAAATATTTATTGCTTAGGTCTCTAAGGCCTCTTGTTTCTCCTTTAGAAAATTTCTGCTTGTGAAACAAGTTGCTTGGCATTTAGGTAATTGCAATGTCAGCCAGTGCTTTTACAGGCCTAGTGCAATACGACGGACTCAATTAGCAATTAAGACTGGTCCGTGCTTAATTCCGTAGCCATTGTTCCACAGCGCAGTGCGGTCACTTTGAAGCACGTGCCATTGTCAAGGCTTTTGAATAAATGCACAGTGAAGGGGTGGAGGATTGCGCATTCCGCCTGAGGAGATAGATAGACTTAGCTCCGGCGGAAACACGCAGAGAGAATCATATTGGTCGAGTCACTCGTGGGAGCGCACCTCTGACAGCGAACAGGTAATAAACACACGCCGACGCTCGCAGCTCGGATTGGGGCGTAAGGGCAGCGTGTGGGCAGCAGTCCAACCTTGATTGATTGGAAGGAAACCAGAGATTGCACCGTTCCAATTCCGTTGGTCTACCCTCATTTTAATTTCAGAATTCTAAAGTCTTTGTGTGGGTGAATCGAATTCTTTTCACCCGTCACCTCTTCCTTTTATTGTGATTCACAATACAATAAAAGCCGAGTATCTGACACCTGGTTCACGACTAGGCTTCTTCCTGAATATAAATATCTGACACCACCAAAATTCCACCTTTTATTGGTTTTTCTATTATTAACAACTCGAAAATTGAGAGAAGTGAAGTAGTTCCTCAACAAAAAAAACAACAACAACAACAAAAAGTCCTTCGAAAACCTATTTTCTAAATCTAAATAGATTTTTGTCTGTTCTTTCGAAGGATAGTTATGCTCATAAAAAATATTGTCTCTGTGTATTTGTATCATTCGTCCAGTTAGTTTAATTTCAATTTCTAGTTTAATTTCCTAAAAAAGTTAGAATGATAAAATCATTGTGTGTATGTTTTTACCCGCTGATAACATGTGAACGAGTAAATAGATCTTTTAATACAGCATGCGTTTACCGACGAGTAGATGATCAATTTTTTGTATTAGAATGAATCACTGTGAAGAAATTTTTGTTTGAAGTTCACAGAAATTCCCGTAGAAAAATATAGGAAGTAAAGTAATTAACTCTCACTGGTGGCAAACAATGAGTTTTATCGACGTTTAATAATTAATTTTGTGAAGAACTGTAAATTCTCGTCCTTATATTAATATTAATTTGATTTAAGCAACATAATATAATAATTAATTAATAGATTTAATTACTTTTTAGCAATTTGAAAAAAAGTAAGTACATTTTAAAATTTTACCTAATAATTTCAAAATATGGAGTATAAACTCATCATATTCCGTTTGTTTTGCCAACCTTAAGAAGAATAAAAAAAAAAACAATAATATTTTAAGGAAAGTTCTGTAGGAATTTCTTTTCCGATTTATTTTTTGTAAGTTTCATATAGAAACGTCGAAACTACCAAGTTCAGAAATTTCTACAAACCCCGAAGATAAAAATGGTCATAGAGGAAAAGAAAACTGCAGAGAGAGAGACAAACACAGGAAAAAGAAAGACACGCCCAAACCAACTTCGAGAATCGAATCGACCTGAGTAGTGAAGCTCTACTATAACAAACATGCTTTCTAGTTCCTAGTAGAAATAAAATTGGTGTGTCTGTCAAATATACATTACAATATATTGTGTTTCGTATTAACAACATTATTTGTACAGCTAATTACTGTAAATAATTTTGTTGAATTTTTAATACAAAATGAGAGATAAGTAGACTGATATTAGATATCTAAGTCTAGAATCCAGAAGTTTCTTAATATAATTGCACAATTAATTCTTACTTTATCAAATTCTGTGTTCAGAGAGGCCTACTTCACATATTTAGAAACAATAAAAAGTTTGGACATTTTCTTTATTTCTTCTGTATTGAAGTTCTTGAATACATCTTCTATTGTTTCCTCCTATTTTACATTGGACGACATCAAAATGGATGAATGGATAAATTCAGCAAGTAATTTTTTATTATTAGGCAAAAAAAAACAGAGCAATCAAAATTCTGCTTTTAGTTAATAACAGCTTAAAAGTGAACAATTCTCTGCATTGAAGAAAATAAAATAACTAATTTTGTAGATTCTCTTCTAAATTATGAAATTAGAAGCAGGATCTTAAAAATTTTCCAATAAATCTCTTTATGACATTACTTTTACTTTTACTTTTCAATTGTGTTTCTTTCATTTGCGTCAGAAAGACATTGAAATTTCTGTGATTTCATTTCAACTATCTGAAGCTTATTCTTAAAACAGAATTCCAAAATAATTTTAATTTACTTCAGTATAATCATACAATTTGACTGCTTCTTTAAAACGGTGGAAATTTCCTCTTCAGGTATTTCCTGTTTCGTATTCTTAAATACTTTTAAAGAGGATTTCAACTTTAAACGAATATATACTTTCTGTTGCTCTTCTTCCGTGTCTCAAGATCTCTTGGGTCTCTTAATTTCATTTGAACAATTCATCCTTCTCGTGAGCCTGTGCAGAAATTACAAAACGAACACATTAAGTTCATTAAAGAAATTAACTTGTAATCAATAAAAAAAACTTAAGATATATTTCACCTAGATGTTAATTCTTTTATTTACGATTTACTTCAACTTTATAGTGAATAAATAAATGTCTTTTTTAAAGAAAAAGAACTTTAACGGGCTCATTTACAATCATAATTTCATAATATTTTTTTCCTTAATGATGTTAGACTATAAATATAAGAAATTATTTTTTTTTTTCCCAGACAAAAGTAGTTGTTGACCTTCATAAAAGATCTTTCATTAATGTTTAGTGTAAGAAAAATATTTTTATTCTATTTTACTTTCCGTACCCGGTAACTCTTTAAGAGCTAGACAATGTAAGGGGACGTCCATTAATTACCTGAGGTGTTTTTTTAAAAATTTAATTCCCCCCCCCCCCCTTGGTGAGATTTGATAAGATGTGGTGGGACCCCGCCCTCCCCATCATATGAGATTTCCCCTATAATTTTTAAATAATTAAATTTATTTGATACGTTCATGTCTTTTGCTTCAAACCAGTAAATACCTAAAGATGTCTTCTATGAAATACATTTTTTCTTTGAAAGAAGAGGAGAATAATGATACTATGTTTAAGGTGCACTATAACGAATTTAATTAAATTTAGTAAAAGTAAAAATATAGGCTGCGACACCACCTTCCCTAATTCTTCACTCACTTCATGTGTTTCCTCTGTTGTAATGATTGGACACATGACGTCCATGATTGGACACATGACTACTTTTTGGTAGTATAGGAAGACAATCATTAGACGCATCTACATCCGCCTCGAGCAGCCACTCCAGCCTATCGTCCACGGCGCATAGCAGCTCCTCAGCCCGACGGGTGACAACACGCGTTGGTCGAACCCTGACCGCAGGTGCTGGCGGGGTTGTATGCAGCGCCGACCAGTATTTCTGCAGCTTCACACGTGAAGCAAAATAGATGCCGGATTTTGCCGAATGAAATCTGACACTTGCGCGGGTCTTTTTTCAAATCGAGGAATTCCGGGCATAGACAATATTACAAAATGTTACAATCTGTTAAAACATGTATATTCTCTGAATTAAAAAGTTGACGTGAGATTTTCATTCACCCCCCCCCTTTAAATGAGATTTGATGAGATTTTGCCGGACCCTCCCCTCCCCCTCATTTTGAACTCACGGTAATTAATGGACGCCCCCTAATAGAGATGGGCAAAGTCGTCATTTTTACTGAACTAGTTCTTTTGAGATAGTTCTTTTTATTGAACTAGTTCAAATAAGTCGTTCTTTTTACCTTAACAACCAAAAAAAACCAAAAGGTTCTCAAATACTTAATATAAAACAAAATAAACAACCAATTCCAATAGCCAATAGTGGAGTGGTAAAAGAACGAACTAGTTCATTTGAACTAGGTCGTTCATGAACTATAGTTCTTTTATACAAACTAGTTCAATGAAATAGTTCGTTCACGAACTACCCATCCCTACCCCCTAACCACATTTTTATTTGTTTTTTAAGTAAGTCCTGCTAGGATTGCTTCAAAACTTTTAATTTTCAAAATAAAATCCTACTATCCAATCAATATGAAATAATATAGTTTTGGGGGAGTAGGATGTACTAAGTAACTTATGAAAGGGAAAGAGAAAGCTTCAGACTCCAAGTAATGGAGCTTATTATTTCGGTTCGGTATCATTGTTGTGTCTATCTCGTGTTTTTATCCAAGATATTGTTACTCTGTAATAACTCTAACAAATAGTGACATGAACTTATTAATTAATGTATTTTTTTATTTCTCTTGAAGGATGCTTTAAAGTACCAGCCGAAATATTGATTAACCTTGCCTGGTTGCAAAATTCATTTTTATAGTTTTATATGTTAAGTAGTAGAATCAATTTTGATAACAATTAATGTATATTATTGTACTAACATAGGCATAATATAGACCTCGGAAAAGAAATATAAATATTTTCTTTAAAAATATATGTAAATTATGTTTTTTTTTTGTTTTGTTTTTTTATCTCAATGTTTATCAGACCTATTAGGTGTACTTATAAGCTGTACACCTGTGATATAGGTACTGAGAGTTTAATCTATAAAGATAATATTCCACCCAAAAGAAACATGTAATAGAAAAAGTAATGATTAAATGATTAATTTTATATTTTTATCAATTATATCAGAAATTAATATTTTCTTATATCTTTTATAATTTGACTATTGTATTTGTTTCACTTGTTTTGATTAAAAAGTTTAAATATAATATAACCATTTAGACGGTAACCATAGTTACTTTTTATTTTTTTATCGTTAATCATATTAAACCAATTGTTTCTAGTTTTTGTATTTTTATTGTTATGTAAATAGTTTCTCTTTACAACTCCATTCAAAATAACTGCAATGTTATTAGGGGTATCTGGCAATTTACAACTTCACTACAGTATAATCAATAGTGTAATGAATTAATAAACTGTATAAAGATGTTAGTGATATATTCCTGCATTTTTTATTTAATTTGGAGAAAATTTAAAGTATAGCCATGGAAATATATTTTACAATGAAATGTCCAACTACGGTAGATGTGACTCCATCGCTTCGTCAACGAAGGTTGTTGTTGTAATGATCGCAGACAAGTTTGTATGAAGAGATGAATCAAAACGTATTCTCCGATGAAGTTAACAATTACAAATAAATTGGTTTATTTCAGTATTGGTAAATGGTTCTCTATTGGTTTATTTTAGTAAACACCGTTGTAATAATGTTAAAAATCAACAGAAAGATAACTACTAATATTAAGCTATTAATAATATTAAATGATTAAGTTACATTTCATAACACAGATCTATTACAATCAAAAATTAAAAATTTTTAATTATGGAATCAAAAAATTGGAAGAATACTGCCATCACTTATATTTCAGAATAAGTTTCGAAGGAATGTGAGACAAACATATACTACAAATATAATTTTAATTTTTATTTGTATTAAATAAGGATATGATATGTGTGTGTATGTGACTCAAGTGGCTAAAGGCTGGAATATTCAGGTTCAATCTCTAACGAGGATTTTTCTCTGGTTACCTTTTCTTGCATATGACTCTCAGTCCACTCTTTATCTGGGAATTAAAGCCGGGAGAAGGGCCTCCTATTGATTTCACACTGATCAAAGTAGCAATGAAATTAATATCTTCTAAAAGTACATTGTAGATGCAATTTTTCGTTTCTTTTGTCTGAAGTTGGAAATTTAAAATGTAATTAAATTAATGTTTCCTTAAATTAAAATTAATGTAAATTATTTAAAATTTTGAGAAAGAAGGCATAAAAACAAGGTCCAATTTTCCTTTAGAATTAAATATACTTATTTGAATTATTTTAATTACTAACTAATGAAAAGGTCTAATTTTTCTTTAGTAAAATGAAATCTTAAAAAAATAAAAGGAACGTTCAAAATTGGCTTTTTTGTCTTTTATTACTAAAAAATTATAGATTGAAAATTTAACAATTAATAACCATAACTCAATTCATGGTTAATTTTTCAGCTATAGATGTAGAAATAAGTGTAGTAAATCTACAGCTAAGTAAATACGTATTAAATTCAGTTAAGGAATCCATAAGTCTTATAAATTAAAGTATCCCCCTGCCCTCCTTTAACTGCCGCATATCAAACCCGAGACCCACTCAACAGAGGAATGGATACTGACCGTCTTTTACGAAATTCAATTGTACAGATCAAAGAAATGACCTTTGCTACTTCAAAAGATTCTGCAAAGATGCTAAACATTTAGGAACAAAAATAAAGCCATACACCTGCTGAAATTAATTAGTATGTTTATACAAAATAACTGGTTACAACGTTTCGCCATCGAGAGATAGCCTTTTCAAGTAAAAGAATACAAAAGCCAAGGTGAATTTATACAAAAATTAAAATCACAAAATAACATAAGTGCGCATGCGGGATACATGACGTCAGTGGAGCTCCATACGAGACCCTCTATCGGAAGACTCCTGCAACAGTTCGTTGTAACCAGTTGTTTTGTATAAACATGCTAATTAATTTCAGCAGGTGTATGGCTTTATTTTTGTTCCTGCAGTTATGCAGTACATGTAAAATCTTAGTTTATACTGCTAAATCATTTTTTAAAGGATTTTATTCGTTGAGGAAGACTCCTATTAATGAGATACCATCAGTTAGAGTTATTCACTTCTCAAAGGCTCAAGGGTGTAAGATTCCTTTAAGAAACACTAGAAAACATAGTGGCCAAATCAGATGTCACAAAATTAAAAAAGAAATTATAAAAAGAATCATTACAAAAGATGTACAACATTGACACCTAAACGAACCATATCTTTTCTTTTTACCCATTGTAGTTGCAGGCAGGGTCGCTGGTACATGACATCGGCTCTCTACAGTCTACAGAACCCGGAATGTGACTGAACTTTTTTTTTTTTTGCTTTTCTTTGCAGTTACAAAAGGATAATAGATGAAAATTTCTTATTAAACACAGAACAATTATTATTGACTAAGCCTGCGCTATTATATCTATTTATAACTACAGTCGGACCTCGATATAAAGTCATCCCTGGGGACCTCGCGAAAATGACCTTATAACCGATTCATACGCATTTGTCAATAAATAAGCATTATATAAATACAGTATAATTCTTTGTAAAATTTAATACGTATAAAAAAATCAGTTTATTAGGTTATAATTATTTAATTTTGTTGAACCAATTAAAATTAATGGAATCAGAAAGGAATTAGTTAAAAAAAAATTTAATTCGGAATAAAGTTGTATACAAATAGTACTAATATGCTCAAGCAAAGTACTGATGTACAACTGACCTTACTTAAAATAATCCATAATACAGGAGTGTCGCGATTTTGGTTTCATCTTTTGTACAATGTTTTCTAAGTTTTGTACTTTCTGAAAATTTAATGCTCTGAGTGCTTCTCCTAGTGTCACCGCTTCATTTTCAGTATCACTGTCGTTATCCTCACTTTCTAATGCATTGGAATCTAGACCTTGCGAAACAATTTCGGAAATCGAAGCTTGAGAAGTGGTAGCAATTTCATCATCAATTCTCACATATTCACTTTCCCCTTCTATAGCACAGCCGCGATTTCTGAGATCTTGTATTAACACAGGTAAAGGAATATCGTCTTCATCATCTTTTTTCCTAGAATTTGAGGGGATGAAGTGCTTTGTGAAAAAGCTGTCCCCTCCGTCAGTAGGAGAAATGACGCCGATAAAAGATCGTACCCACGGAAAAATTCTTGGAATTGAATCAGTGTGGCACTGAAATCACAGACAAAAGTGATCTTATTTGCGATTACGGTATTTAAGACCTGACCATGTATCCGATAATCCATATCAAAGAATTCCTATTCAGTGAACCGGGACTTTAGAAAAGTGCCCTTATATGCGGGGTGACCTTATATGCGGGTGACCTTACATCGAGGTCCGACTGTATTAGTAATATCATCATAATGGCATTGACTCCTCAAGTCAGAAATACTTATTTCAGAATCGTACTACAATTCGTCTTCCAATCTATATAAATTTGGCAGAACTTTAGGGCCCTTCAAGAAGGACTGTCATCTAATCATCATGTAACCTGATACTTTGGGTCTGTAATTCAAGCTGAGTAGGATCCCGCCACCTAATCTGATTCTGGGAAACAGGTTCCACCCTTTGTAAGGGAAGGGGATTTGGATTGTACATATGAGGGACCTGATTACAGCACAAAAATACACTACTGTTCATAAATAACAGAACACTTGAGAAGAGTCGAGCTATGACTTTGATTTTTGTAATATACGTAATTAGGCCATAATTAGAAGGAAAATTAGAGGACGTGTTTAAAGCCCAATTACCAAAAACCTATTGCGCCAAACTCCACCAAATCTGGTGTAAATACAATTTACATCATGGGGTTTTGATTTCCAAAGAAAAAAAGTAGTTCAAAGTTTTGCCATCAGAGGAAAAAAATTTTACTGGAAGCACGGAAATATGCAAATTACAGTAAACTGACGTCATAGATTGAAGGATATAAAAAGATGAAAGCGAACAATGTGTATGAAGTCCGACTGATGTACTATGGTTGCGCGATGGTGCCTTGATTTTAAACCTTCGCTATGCTAATTTTACGTGATCGTGCTTTGCTGGTCAAACTTTATTATGAAAAAAAAAATTCTGTCGCACTTCGGGAATATCGCAGGTTGAAGAATTTAAAGAAAGGTCCAACGACAATCACAAATTTGCGAAAAATGATTTTACGATTTGAAAATACCAGATCGTTACAAGTGCTGCCAGGACGCAATCCGATATCAAACCAACAATTTGAAAAAGTTGCAACTGTGCAGTGAATCTAAACGATGCACACGCCTTTAGCAATGCACGGGCAATATCCGGGGAAGTTGATGTGCCGTATGCAACGGTGTGGGAAATTATACGTAAACTGCTAAAGTTTTTCCCGTATAAGATCAGACACACTCAACAACTGCTTCAAGAAAATGCGGTCGCTCGTCTGAGCTTTTCTCGTCTGATATTCGTAGCTCGAATGGAAATCGAGGATGCATGGTCTTGGATCATACTGTGGAGTGATGAGGCACATTTCCATTGGATCATACTGTGGAGTGATGAGGCACATTTCCATCTGTGGAATTGTAAACACACAGAATTAACGCATTTGGATGTTGGAGAATCCTCATGTGTCTCAGTAGATCGTGTAAAGGTACACTCATCGAAAGTCACAGGGTAGTGTGGCTTCACTCCTTCGTTTATCATCGGTTCGTATTTTTTTAAATAACACCGGTGACGTGCTCTGTCAATGTGGTGAGATATCAACGCATGCTGCTTGAATTTGTTGTTCCACACAACTTCAACAGCGTGGATGCCTCGAAACCACCATATTTGTGCAGTTTGGAGCACTCCCTCACATTAGATTAGGTGTTCAATAAGTCTTACGGCAGCATTTCCTACGAGTTCGCCGGATCTCACTCTCTGTGACTTTTGGTTATGGGGATATTTGAAAAGCTTGGTGTACCATGGAGGCGTGGATAACTTAGTAACATAAAAGGACCGAATAACGCTGTACGTGAGGCAAATCGCTGCAGATCTGTTGCGTTCTGCTGTAGGAAATGCTGTTCACAGAATGCAGATATTGAAACAGTTGCAAGAAAACATATTGAATCACATCTGTAAATGATGCCAAATAAAAATTACTATTGATTGCAAACTTTATTTATTACGTAGTTCCAGTGCCATTTTAAAGAAAATTACCCTGGTAGTGAAATTTTGAACTAATTTTTTTTCTCTAAAAGTCCCGTGGTCTAAATAGCGTTCACACCAATTTTAGTGGAGTTTGACTCAATAGGGTTTTGGTAATTGGGTTCTAAACACCGCCTCCTTCATATGACCACCCTGTATATTCATTCGACAATACAGAACATATCATTAGCAGCTTGGTCTTTCGTACCAAGTGCGTCGACGAAGCTAATAATCGATGTGGCCATCTCGGGTATTCATCATCTGCTGTACACTGCCGAGACATTGAATCAATAATTGTTTAAATGGTGTCCTGTGGAATAGACATCTACGCTGTATTGACACACGTCCAAAGTTCGTCAAGAGTTGGTGGCGGACGGTCGTAGTGGAGCATCTGTTGTTTAAGTTTATTCCAGAGATTTTCTATGGGTGACAAATCTGACGATTTAGCAGAATTGGAATGTTGTTATCTCTGAAAAAGCCACGTGTTGTCGCTGTAACAGGCAGTGTGGCATTGTCCTGTTGAAATATGGCCCGTTGAAATATGGAAGTACGGAAGGGCAAACGGCCGTTGAATGTCATTGACGTAAGAGGCACTCATTATGGTGGTACGGACATTCACGAGATTTGATCTGCTATCGGGTATGTCTGGTGCAAAAACACTCTTTCCGTTGCCTCTCTCCTATTGTTGCGGACAAAGATGCCATCATTTTGTCCTAAATAGAAGAGCAATTCGTCCGAAAAGACGATATTGTGCCACTCACTTCCTTCGATTCACTATTGAAACTTGGCTGTCCGTTGCTGAGATGTCATAGGTAGCCTGAGGAGGGGCCGAAGAACTTACAGTCCGAGCTACAATAATCGGCGGCCTACTTGTACAGTTGAGATGGGAGAATGCGTTACAGTTCGCCAGTAGTGTATTTAGATGCCTTCTGTTTTAATTAATTATTGGTTAATTGCTTTTCCCTTTACAGCCCATTCCTTTTTAAAGTTATTTAACTCCTGAACCTTATAAAAAGAAAAAAAGGACTGTTTCTAATTATTTTTACTTCTTACATTTTTAAAAATTTATGTTTTAAACTAGAAATACCTAAATCTCAATGGGTAGATTCGTCTATGTTTGTCTAACATTTAATAAGCATCTGTGAAATAAAAAAATAAAAAAAGAGAAAGATTCTAAATTGAAATAAGTCTAACAATTCAGTCTATACCATGACTACAATTCATTCACTTCATTGATAATCGTTTAATTTAAAAAGCTTAAAATGTTAAAATAAAGATAAAACATTTCTTAAATCTTTGTGCACTCCTTCTTGAAGATGAGACTAAATCCATGGCTACCAAGTTAAAGTGCTACAGAGAAGGAACTTACAGGCGACCTGTGTTACGAGAATGTTCTTAGAAATAGAAGATTTTAATTAAATAAGACTCCATGACAATTAACCGATGGGGAGGGAGAAATGAGTGAATTTAAAAAAATTGATAAAAATAAAAATGAAGGCCGAGATATATATACTCTCAGGATTCCGAAGTGGTGTCTATGCCTGTCAAGTTTCTTTACTACGCATATCCTATCAATGCTCAAATCACTAATCCTGAATAGAAACTATTTTCTGAGCCAACACTTAAAGCCCACGACTCCATAGGACCATATTTAGTGTTTCACATGTACAGTGAACTAAATAGTAATTTCCTGTTATTTATAGGAACGTTTTTCAATTGGGGTAGTTAGCACTTAGATCTATGTATTTTATTTTTTTTAATATTTAAAAAGTAAAATTTAAAATTTACTATTTTAAAGTGGTTATGGAATACGACTTTTAGTTATTAGATGTTATTGTTCTATAAAATAGTAAACTTTTATTTTAATTTTTTTAACTGTCTTTTGCCACAACTAAAGTCTTCATTAACTTCCATTCGTGATTTGTCCCTTCATAAGACAATGACTTACGAATATACCATTGCTGTTACTCCCCCAACTAACAATTACCCTTCCACCTGATCAATTAATAAATCTGACATTTAATTATACTTATCGAATCCTTTAATTAAATCAATAAATTCAATAGTAATTTAAATGTAAAACTCTGAAAAGTAATTGTTTAATACAAAGAAATTTATTTAACAGAGGTTTATTCAAAACAACAATTTATTGAAGAAAAAGTACCACGATGTAGTAGTTAAACACCTTTCTGTTGATGGAAAAATCCAAAATAGAAAATTTCATATTAAATAACTTATTTAGTAAATATATACAATTGAGACACACAAATTATTTACAATTAATATTTACAATTAAAATATTTTTTAAAAAAAATTTAGTTAAAATTAAAAAATTATTTAAAAAAAAAAATTTTAATATTTTTTTAATTTTAACTAAATTAAAAAAAATTATTTTAATTGTAAATAATTTATGTGTCTCAATTGTATATATTTACTAAATAATAAAGTACACACATTAAAAATTGACATAAATAACTTATTATGTACGAGAGTTTTCAATGGAATAAATAAAGGGATATTTGTTGCTTCACTTCTGTTCTTCGTATCATGTTTTATTTTACTGTAATTTAGAAACCAATGCTGATGATAATAGTACGATAACTTTTTCAAAATATAGGGTTCTTAGAATAGGTGGTAGGGATTTTTATTTTGAGGTGGGAGGAGTCTTAGTGAAGCTGAATACGTCAAGATGACGTCAAAAAAATAAATCCATGATTCCGATTGCGCATGCACGGAATGGAGTTTCTCGGCCATAATGCGGGAATTTTGAAAACTGGAAAAATTGTTATTAAAGATAGGTAGTCATGTGCTAAGAGAGTTTGTTTAAGCAAGGATTCGTCGGTGGTTGTATTTTTCAAGGGAATGACAGAAGCCAGAGAAAGATAATTACAAACCTGTTCACTGATTCACCTTCCGTCGGAGTGGACTGTGTCCTGATTTCTTCTTTAACAACGCTATGTTCAGGTGTCTGAAATGAGAGAAGCCTTCACACGAATTCTTCTAAAGTAAGTCAAGCTTTTCTTATTTTATATTGATTTTAAATCGGACGTCTTATGAATATAGAACTATTAACAGGAAGGATTTACATAAAGAAGAAGAAACTGCTATGTTTCTAGAAGAGATGGACTTTTGTTGAATTTTAGAATAATAGTTAAAAGTTATTTAAATCTGTTAATAAGCCTTAAACTGGCATTCCGTCATGGCTAAGATTTATTATTAGATAAATTGCAAAAACTACATGGTTGTTGACATCTATATAGAGGCTCTGGAGTTTGTTGTAAGGCTACAAATGGTAAGAGGTTAGTTATCCAAAATTTAATTTAGATCCGTTTAGATTTTGAAATACATCGGCCCATAATGTCACTTTACGAGTGAAACCGGAGATGAGGGTACAAGCCTTCGAGGAATTTTTTTTTTCAAGTTTTAATGGTCGCTTTTGGAACTATTTTCCGAATCGGAAAAAAATTAGAAAGGGACAAAATTTTGGCTAAAACGGAGAAGAGAGTACAAGCCAATCGCAGTGTTCGGAATGATACGTTTTTATTTATAATAAAGTATATTATTATTACAGGTAAATAAATGGCTAAAACGGAGGAGAGGGTACCAAGCAATCGCAGTGTTCGGAAGGATACGTGGCGGAGCGAATTAGCCTAAGAAACAACTTACATGCTATTGAGTTCCGGAGGAACGAATCGTCGATTCCGATTAGCTGTAAGTTAGCTAAGTTAGGTATCCAAAGCTGCAGGATGTATCTTTAAGGAAATTTTGAAAAAATTTTGGCCCTTTCTAATTTTTTTCCGATTCCGAAAGTAGTTCCAAAGCGGCCATTACCTCGAAGGCTGGTACCCTCATCTCCGGTTTCACCAAATAAATTTTGTTATTTCTGTTTAGAGAGTATATGTCTACTTGAAATATTATTAACAGTTATATCGAAACATTGTCGTGATGGGGGGAGGTGAGCAAATAATTATTTTAAATACTTTTTATAAATACTATTAATTATTTATAAAATATAAATAAGGTAACTTTACTTGCCATACTAATGTAAGTAATTAAATAAGTTTTATTTAATGCGTAATTATTTCGGTGTAAGGTTAAATGTAACGAAAACTAAATTTTGATTTTTTAGAAACGAGAAACATAACGAATCCTTCCTTTATTTCGTTTCGAGCTCTTTTGTAATTTGTGAATTAGCAAATTATTTCTTTGAATGCGTTATCTTTAGAAAAGCTACGGGTTCCTTAAAGAATACAATGAAAGTTAAGGACTTCTATCAACTAATCAAGAGGATTTCACAGAAATACATAAATGAAATATAATATCCCAGCTTCATGGACACCAGTCTTAAACAAGTTTTAAGAAATTGAAATGTAAAAATAAATAGCATAGAACTATTGCAAGACTCTCCATTCTAAGGAACTGGAAATCGTCTTAGAATGTTTTATTCTATATTTTATTTAGTCTTTGTTCTAAATAAAATAGCTCTTATCAGTCATATGGATAAGCTACGATCTAATCTCAAACTAAAAATATGCTCCAACAACAAAAATAAAATTATTACATCACAGCGTTATTAGTTGAGATACAAAAGGGAGTACTTCTGTATATAAATAAAACTTACATACAAGGTGACTCAAAATTGCCTGTACAAACTCTAAAGGTTGGTCAGGAATTCAAAAACAAACCGTATTCATTGTGGAACGTATGTCCACAAACGCGATCCGAATGTGCTAAAAGGTACATTAAAGTTCAGAAATAAAAGATAAGAACAAGTAAGGTAGACAACATGTTTATTAGCCCTATGTTTACAATATGACTAAGGTTTACACTTACAAAACTGCATTCGATTTAAATGTTTAATTCGATAAATAGCTAATAGGATTTTTGGTTTAAATACAAACACCAAATTGCTAAAAAAATATTAATAGAAAAAAAAAAAAATAGAAGACAAATATTTTTTTTTTTTTTTTTATAGGATGTTGTGATGTTCTGTGAAATATATTATCAGTATAATGAATTATTCCTTGGCCCTATTAGACTGGATTTTTGAAATTACCAAATTAAAATGACTACTGAACATCAATTGGTGTTGATACGTTTTCACGATTATGAACAATACTCAGTATTTCCTTAAATTCAAAAGTTAGTTAAATGAAGTCAAGATGAAGGTTGATTTTTTTCTCTGGGGTTCCAATATTTTAAAGCCTTCTCTGATTCACAGGCGAGTTCTGAAATATCGTAAGCTCTGAAACGGAGAACAATGAAACAGATGAGGGACTGAATACAAGATATTCTAAATTTTGTATCACTATCGATTATAAACTTTAAAAGACTTAGAATGTAAACAAAAACCTAAATTTTCGTTTTTTATTTGAATCTGATTTTTAACTAGTCAGAACTGTTTTTTCAATAATTTTTAAAATTAACAATTTTTTTTTATTTGCGTTTTATTTAGTATTTTTTAATTATTTTAATTAACGATTTAATCCTAGTATTTATATTCAGATTTTATTTAAATGAATAAATAGGCAATAACGTCAGTTATGTTATTTCAGTCATGTTCATTATTTATCAGACATGATGTGCGTAATTATATTAAAGAAGGACCAAACACACACAATAAGTAAAAATAAATATAAACACTTCATTATAAAAACTTCATGACATGTTTCGAGGATCTTAATCCTCCTCTTCAGATGATAAACATAATATTAAGGAAAACTCTATGGCTCCGAACATAATATTGAAGCCAGAAAAGAATTTCAACAAATCAATACAAAGTAATAATTCAATAGCTTACAGTAATTGTTACCAAATTAATAAAGATGTTGTGCAACATTATTATATGAACTATCAAAACAAATAGTAAATGGTCATATTAAGTTATATTGTAGGGCATTAGTCACCGAAATTTCGTTGTTATAGCATCTCATTGTTTTTATTAACAAAGTCTCCATGAATTTTCTTAGATATGTGTCCTTCTCATTAGCATAAACAATTGGTTCATTGGTGAGTAGCGTATGTCCCGTTTGTTGATGATGCAGAGCTGTTTGGTACCGCTTATTTTTCCTCCTGACTGCCCCTTCGTGTTCATTTATACGAATTTGTAGTCGGCGTTTCGTTTCGCCAATATATAGGCATTTATCACCCCCTTCTGCACATTTTATTCCATAAACTACATCAGTTCTGTCTAAATTACGTACATGTTCATTTACTTTATTTTGACATAATAACCTACCCAATGTATTCTTAGTTTTATGGGCTAATTTGATATTAATTTGGCCTAGTATGGGAGAAAGTTTACTTCTAAGACAATGTTCAAATGGAATGGAAACAAACTGGCACACGCTTCTGCCTTCATTATCATTAATTTGTGATGTTTGAGATCTTATCATAATTAAACTCCTATGAATAATCCTATTAATAAAACCTAATGGGTAGTTATTGCTTTGGAAAATACCTCTAATCAAATTCAATTCCTCGAACAGTAGCTTGCCATTGGAACAGAGTTTGATAGCTCTATTAACAGCTGTTTTTACAGCATTGGTTTTGTACAATAACGGTCCAGCTGCCATATAATTTAAAGTGATGTTTGCATTGGAGCTTTTGCGATAGACAGTGTATCAAATGAAGAATTATTCCTATTAATCAATACATCCAAAAAAGAAATTTTGCAATCCACCTCTGTTTCAGATGTGAATTGAATATCACTGTGCATCTGATTACAAAATTTTAGAATGTTGTTTAACTCGGCTTTATCTAATATGATAAACGTATCATCTACGTACCTACACATGAATTTTATATGCAAACTAATTAAGTCAATGTTCCACAGCTGTATCTCAATAAAATTCAAAATTATTTCAGCCAGGATGACCAAGGATGAAAGACCCATGAATATACCCTTATTTTGTGAGTATATACTACAGTAAACCATTGCAATTTAAAAATAGTGTAAACTAACCTTTGTATTTTACAAACATCCGTGAGACCCTTCCTGAGGTAATCATCAATGTTTAAATTAAAAATATACTCTATAGCCTCTATTGATCTTAATTTATAGATCAAATTAAGTGAAAGTGCCGTGTACAACCCCACGACATCAAATGAAACCGTGAATGAATTGGTATTACATTGAATTTCCTTTAACTTATTTAGAAAACTGATATTGTTTCTTACACTGAACTTGGACATATAATTGAGTTGCTTTAACTCCTTAACCAATAGCTTAGATACCCCCATGATAGCAGAACCCCTACATGCAATGATGGGCCTCACTTTGTAGATACCATATTCTTTATCCTTATGGATGTTTGGCAACCCACGGAAAGCACGAAGTTTTTTTTTTTATTAACATTAACAATATCTTTTTGTTAATTTTGTTTATAAGATTGGTGTTACTTTCTTATATTGTTAGTAATGTCGGAACGTAGCAGCAGGATTTCAATATTTGAAACTAACCTCTCTGTGATTGACTTTTATAGATTAGATTATTCTCTCGGTAATCAAGAGATTCTATTGGGACAATTTACCTTTTTGGAATTCAAACATAATTTTATTTCGACTCCAAAGCATACCATTACAAGATGGCAATAAATTCTGGAATTGAACAAAGTTGCACTTCAAATTCAATTTAGACCTTCTTCTTGTAGAAAGAAAATTCGAGCCGTTTGGCAACGTCTACAATCTCCATCGGAACAGATGGGGGCGTTGGAGTCGTTTCGCTCATCCACAAATGGCTCTTCTGTATGAGCCCCGTCGAGTGTATGGAAATTAAGCGGCAGAAGCGGTGTTCTTGACCGCTCTCGCTCTATTCCCGGCGGCCTCCCATCCGTTGAATGTCCGCAAACAAGACCGATTCCCAACGAAGGAGCCTCGGACCATTTAATAACTCTAAGATTAGAAAAGGCTCTCAGAGAAGGTTCTCTCTCGATAACTAACAAATTGGAAATGAAATTCAAATATTTAAAGTGCAAGAGCAGGTGCAAGAACATTTTTCCCATTATCTATTGAAAAGAATATATTTCCTAAAATTAAAGCCCAGCAAAGCTTTCGGATAAGTGTAAAATTCATTAACACAATGAACAAAAGAGAATAAAGAAGAAAAATTCCATAATCAAGGCATTGTTTTAGTATTATTGTACCGGGTGGTTGTTGGCTTTGTTTTTCAAAATTTATAAATTAAAAATGTCTGTCTTTCTTTATATTTCTTTATTGTAATGTTTCTTTCGATGTTAAAAGCATTATTTGTGTGCTGTAACATTTAATTGATATGTTAGTCAGTTTTGTTTTTGGCAATAGTAGAAATAAAAGTTAAGATTTCATTTGGAATGATAAAGAAACAAAACAATTATGTTTTGATGTCGAGTGGCGAAGAAATTCATCAGTTACTAAAAAGTATGTAGTTACAAATTCAGAAAAGGGTTAGAATATGTTGTTTCTTTCTCTTCTTGATCCATTGGCGTGCTAAGGACGGAGTTTGGAGAGATGTAAACCCTTCCTAGTTGCATCTGAAAAGAAATGCACCCCTCCAATTGTATTTGTTCGTTTAGTTTGCAACTCAATTCAGAAAAAGGATTTTTTTTTTTTTTTTTTGGTTGAGGTCAACAAGTTTCCCCCCCCCCCCTACATTCCAAATTCTTAGGCAATTCTACAGTTGGAAGGCTGGAAATTCACCTGTAGAGTTTCACCTGTAGATTTGGACTATTTCCGATTGTGGAACGTAATAGTAATTCACCCTATTTTCAACCATGAAAACAGAATTACCTTTGGCTTCACTGAGCTATTGATTATTGGAAAATTTACAACTAAAGAGTTTTAAAAAAACGGTATATTTTGGTATCCATTTTATTTTTACGTTTGAATACATATTTTAGATTAAAAATCAATTTTTGAGTCCAAAATCATACATCATTCATTTTCAATAATATTGAATTAGCTTGAACTTTCTGGAATTTTCTATACCTCTAAAATAGCAGTGGCAATTGCTGGACAATAATGCAGCTATTGTCCAGAAGATAGCCGAAGTTAATTATCTTTACATTGCCTTCAATTTTTTTATTCTCGTTTCACAAACCTTGCATCTAACATTTCTTTTTCCTTTTTTTTTTTTTTTTTTTAACGAGTTTTAAGTTTTCTCTCGGAAGTATTCAGTTCATGAAAATGTCACACTTCTAAAAATATGAAATACGAAAAGTAGTTATGGAAAATAATTTTAAACATCACACTAAATTTAAATGTAAAAAAACTACATTAAATACTAAAAAGCAAATTTTCAAAAAGATTACGTCTTTTCTTTTTAAGGCTTGAAAAAGAAAAGACGTAATCTTTTTGAAAATTTCCTTTTTAGTATTAAATGTAGTTTTTTTACATTTAAATTAAGTGTGATGTTGGAAATATTTAATGGTAGAGGCTGTAGAAGGAGGGATCTACAAAAGAAATACGGGAACTTTACATGGAAAATAATTGACTAAAAAATACGGAATACCTACAAGGAAGGGCTCATAGTCTGTGCATAAATCAATTGCATTCTCACATAGGATAACATAATCACCGCAAAGAACTTGAATACATTTCAATAGAATTGTCTTTCAGTAAAGTTTTCTTATAGATTTTTTGAGATTCCAACGTTGTTTTCCATAAATTTTCATAATGACAAGTAAGGACTCGAACTACTGAATTCTACTAAAAATGATATTGTAAAATTTAATTCAGTTTTTCCCACTTGAATAAGTTGTACAAATGAAATTATTCAAAGGCAGTTTGGAGGAGGTCGAGCAGAATTTGAAGCAGTTTTTCTTAGGATTGGATTAAAGTTTTCCGAAATAGAAAGTTTGAATTTCCGGCTGATAATTTTTTAATTTCTTTCTCAAAATAAAATTCTTTAATTCATTATTCACTTGAAATAATAAACTCAGAATTGCCAAAAAAAAAATGTGAAAGAATAAAAAGCAATTCGATGTAAATTATTAAGAAACTCAAAAGTCTATGACTAAACTGAAACCCATACTACTTTTAATATTTATTTGAGGAAATTTAAATTTGGTTAATTAGAATCGTCGATTAAGTAATAAGGCAAAATTAAGAAAATCTGACAAGTTCAGAAAAAAATATTGTTATTTGATGTATAAAAATATCTCAACCTGGTTAAAATTAACGACGAGTAACTTGTTAATTAACTAAAGTGAATGAGTTTTTCCTGAATCGAGAATCCAGGAAATCAATGGGAATTTTAGAAGATACAGCAATATCTTCTGTAGAAAACTAAGAATTCCGAAATTACAACAGTAAAGGGGATTTGTTAGTAAAACGCCATGGAAAATTTCTGGAAATGTTAACCCCATTTACTTACCTTAAGATTTTTGAAATCTTAGTAAAAATATTTAACCGATATATTTCATTTGAATTGCTTGATATAAAAAGAAATTCTGATATTATGCAGAAATGTGTTGTCTGTTCTAGATTAATAGACATTCATTCAGTTCTCGCGTTACCTTTAAGTAAGGGGAAGTTTCTATAATAGTTAACTCTTAGCCGATTTATGAAAGACAAAACATTTTAGTTTCACTTAATTTAGTATAACTACTAGTAAAACAATTCTTTCTTTGAGATTCCTTTACATTATGCAATCACAAGAAAGAACTGTTAAGAATCTTTTCCTGAATTTTATATTTCTTGTGAGATAATTTTAATTAACGATGAAAAAGCGTTGGGTTTTGCTTATAAAAGTTTGCATAGTAGTTGTTGTATTAACATTTATAATTTCTATAAGATAATGTTTCACTGAAGGCTCTTTTCTTTACATATTTTCGGAAGTGCTAGGAATGTCTGGTCCACACCAACTTCCTTTGATGTCGATGGCTTCTGATAGAAGTCCCATCGGGGACTCGTCAGATGAAAGGAAATGGCAGCTCCAGGCTCCTTTCCTTTTCATCCTCATCGGTGATACCGTTAGCCACAGCCCAATTTGAGATCCGGCAACGAGATAGCGAGTATTGGAAACTTTTCTGAAGGCTCCGAACCAAAGAGAGAACAGAACATCGCTCGAATCGGGTGGAAAACTTCTGTAATTTATGTAACTTTTCAATTTTGTTCTCAGAAAATTTTATGCGTTCCTAGTATTGTAATGAAATTTTAAGAACAGATAGCGGTATTTATCTTTATCCATCCTAATATGCTTCATTTAGCGAGGTTTGTTCGTAAAAAAAAGAAAAAGGCAAAAACATGTTTCGTAATATTTTCTATACAGTTCATAATTTCACAAACTACACTTGAGACATTAACAGTTTAACAGTAGTAACCCTATAGAGGATGAAAATTTATTAGAATAAAAAAATGTCTGTTTCTGCAGATTCCAAATGAAAATGGTTATTCTAATATAATTCATGTAATAACTTATATTTGTTTTTGTAGATTTATTACTTGAGAATTTAATAATGGTATATATTCAGAAGGTAGTTTATCTTTGGTAATTTGAGCTACAGAACAAGAAAATATTTATATTTTTGTTGTATTTTACAAGTTTAGGCCTTCACCGTCGTGTTGTAACTGTTGGAGCAGCAGGATAACTTCAACACGAACATCGGTCGATTGAAACAAATATAGAACGGATGGCAGAAATAAATATTTATCTGAACATTGTTCTTATACTGAATGCCACAAAGTAATAGAAAACGCTAAAGAACAATCGTGCTGCTAAGTTTTGGCTGAAATTAACGAATTTCTCTTTAGTTTTCATTTTATTAGAAAAACTGCGGTTTTTTTTTTTTTTCAAAATCAAAAAAAATTATTAAATTTAAACCCAAGAATAAAATTTAAAAAATAATTTTTAATATAGGTTTACGGGAATTTTTCTTTTCCATTTTGATATCGTGTATGTTACTCATTGTTGGATAATGAGATTAAGTATTGAATAAAAAATATTGCTCTTTCTATGAAGTTCATAATGGTAATGTTATTTTCTAAACTGTATTGCTCCAAAAATTAAAGGATGCGTCAAATGTTCAAGGAATGTCTGCTTTACTGCAATTACATTTGTAATTTTAAAATGAAAAGAGAAATGATTTACACGGAATTGTCATAATGTTAATATTATGAATATTAGCACTATACAAATGTTAGATGCATGTCAATCAGTTATTTTGTTATTCTCAGGATGCCAATACTTATATCTTCGAATTTTAAACCACAAAATACTACGAAATTGAATTCCTGCAACTTTTAAAAAACGTTAAATATATTTTTATGTACTTATAATACACTGCCACCTATAGAAAATCAGAAATCAGAATTAGCAGAAAATTCCTGCAAAGCAAATTGATATTTTCATATGAAACAAAAACGAACCTTCCAGAACACAGTCGAAATAAAAAACTGGTCACTTTATTTTGTACTTCATAGATTCTACTATACACCAGCATTTAAGAATGTCTAGAACAGTAAAAGTTACAGTTGACCCTAACAAATTTAAGCAATATTTACTTGAATATTTTTTTTTTTTTTTTTTATTTGTTGTCTCTTTCCATCAGAGCCTCACATTTGGGATTTTTTTTTTTTTTTTACATTTGTATATTCACTTCATATTTAAAAGTGGCGTCGACTCCAACTGTGATTATCATTTATTTGGCTCCGCTATTATATAGTCAGATCTCGATATAAGGTCACCCCTTGGGACCTCGCGAACTTATAAACGGGTTGACCTTATAACCGATTCATACGCATTTGGCAATAAATAAGCATTATGTAAATACAGTATAATTTTTTGTAAAATTTAATACGTACAAAAATATCAGTTTAATAGGTTATAATTTTTTAATTTGCTCAAGCAAAGTACTGATGTACAACTGACCTTACTTAAAATAATCCATAATACAGGACTGTCGCGATTTTGGGTTTCATCTTTTGTAAAAAGTTTTCTAAGTTTTCTAGTTTCTGAAAATGTACTTCAGCACCCTCATGGCTCATAAAAAAATGTCTTACGACATTTAATGCTCTGAGTGCTTCTGGTTGTCTCATTAGGTATGTCCACGAAGAACATCGATCTTCACAAAAGTGGAAGAGGCAATGGTCCCAATGTCCTCTACTCGCCAAAGTATGTCCTTGGGTGCTCCTTTCCCCCAAGGACATACTTTTCCTCCACATAGTGAATGGTTGTGATACCACGTCAGCACCGTATGGATTGGGGAAGAACAAAATTTGCAGCACCTACATGAAGAATACCTCCCTCTCTGCAGCAGTGGCTCCAAACGCTACTCCTCAGCAGATCAGCGACGCTGGAAAAAAGTTCCTGGTAGCAGTTTATGGAGGCGACATTAACAATGACAATCTCGACGACCTGCTGTACCGATTATTCACACGATCAGTGACGAAGGCTAAATTGCAACTAGCCCGCCTACCACCAACAAGGGACGCTGCCAAGTACCCTTCCCTCCGCACTTACCAGCAAGTACAGGCGTGGTTAGGCAATTCTCCCATCAGTTTGGGGCTGGAGCCTAACCATGCGAGGGGTACTACCAATCCCCACAACCAGAAATGCTGCGCTGGATGACATCCTCCTGATTGTTTCCTGCAAGCGCAGCAAAGGCTGTAGCACCGGAGCTTGCAGCTGCAAGAACGCAGGTCTCCGGTGCTCAGCAATGTGCACAGGCCACTCCTGCAAAAACGCCCCCGCAAAATGATTTGAACGAAGAGGACTCACCAGACATAGTAGATGAATACGACGACGGCGAGGACGTCATTGACAGCTTGATCGGTCAGGAGGACGACGAGTTGTTAGAAGCAGAATCAACGGCTAAGAAATCCCGACATGAACTGTAATGAGTACAAATGAGTATCTACTATGATATGTACATGTATATATGAGTACCTTTCAATAATAATATCTCTATTCCTCAATATAATGTATACCTTGAGAATACCTTAATATTGTTAATTTCATTAATTTTTCCCACGAAAGGACAACCTCTTTTTTTTTAAACATGCCCTGGGATAATTTTGTAGTTTGGGGGGGGGGGGGGGGTATCGATCCGAAAAGTAACTAATCATTAACAACATGATGTGAATATGGTTGACTTCCATCAGAGAAGAAAATTAGCTTTTCTGAATTGGGGTTGGGTAGGGAAAGGGGTTGGGGGGGGGGGTCCAAAGTTAGTTATTGTAACCAGGAACCATAATTACAACAACATTTCATCATAATTCGGTTATAGCAGAAGAAATAAGGTAAATACTGCATTTTGGGGCATTTTTTTTTTGCGAATTTTGAAAAATGACATTTTTTTCGAAGCGCCATATCTCGATAACGAATTAACAGACAAACATGTTTGAATAGTAAAAGTTGTAGAAAATTTACCGCCCAACAAAATTGTATAGGGATGATTTTAACGTAGGACGTAAGGAAAAAAAGTTATTGAGGAAAACCCGGAGAAAGGTCGAAATTTTTGCAGTTTCCCCCTCCCCCTCTTTTCGCACAGGGTCCTCGAGGTCAAAAACTTGAGAAAATGTTAATTAACCGTCCCTGAATAACATCCCAAAGTTTCATTAACTTCCGACCTTTTTCCACCTAAAACTACCTGTCGACTGGACTATAAAATTATGTTTGAATAAACAAAAAAAAAACAAAAAAAACAAACATAA
Source organism: Thereuonema tuberculata (assembly GCA_023159025.1). Classification (NCBI taxonomy): domain Eukaryota; kingdom Metazoa; phylum Arthropoda; class Chilopoda; order Scutigeromorpha; family Scutigeridae; genus Thereuonema; species Thereuonema tuberculata. The sequence goes on along the minus strand of JAFIDM010009631.1, from coordinate 13,984,335 downwards.
GATCAAAATTTGCTGGTAATTATATTGTTTCTTAAAATATATTTCAAAAAATATTCAAAGCACATAACTTACCACTGAAGAAATTGTATTATAAACATTTTATTAACTCTACAAGAGATCGAACACCAAAATATTTAGCTTTCAGTTAAATATTTAATTAATTACATACTTTAATAATCATTTTATTATTATTATTATTATTATTATTATTATTATTACAAGTATATCATCATTCAAGTATGACAAATAGCTTGAGTAAAGTTTGTTAATAATTCTTTCCGATTTTTCACGGATTGTCAATTTCGTTTTTCGGCTGAAATCATTCCATATTTTAGTTTTGTTAATAGACCAATGTTCTGATTTTCAATCCAATCACAGCTTCATTTTCATAAGTAAAAATTCGAAAAAGAAAATTATAATCAATTATGAAAGAATTAAATGGAAGATAATTGTCGAAAGGTTCTGCATTAATTTGAGATTTATGTTTAATTACTGTAATTTTTTTTTGTAATTAGAAAAGTTGGGAGGTCAAATAAATTTCGACAAATGAATTTAATCAGTAGCGGAGAATACGAAATATTATTTGTGAATTCTGTGAAAAGATACTGTTATCAGAGAAAAGTATCTTCTCACAAAATTCACATAAAATTAAATTGCAAAAATCAGAAGAAAAGGCATTTCATGCTTATTGGTCCAGAGTAGAGATGGGCAAAATCCCTTGGGACCTCGCGAAAGTGACCTTATAAGCGGGTTGACCTTATAACCTATTCATACGCATTTGGCAATAAATAAACATTATATAAATACAGTGGAACCCCGCTATTCGTACACAATCCATTCCAGGAGGCAGTTCGAATGGAGATTTGTACGAATGGCGAATCATTTTTTCACATACGATATAATGTAAATTGGATTAATCCGTTCCAGAACCCAGAGATGATTGCTTATTTAAACCTTTGTAATAATACTTTAAGCGTAAAATACATAAAAACTATGAAAACAATAACTATATAGGCCTCTCTTATTATGTCTTTCTTTTTCAGTATAGACGATATGGTTGATTTCGCCATGCCATACTGAGTTGCCAGGTCAGAGACACGAGTTCCACTTTCAAACTTCGCAACGAGTTCTTTTTTCAATTCAATTGTCGTTCTCACTGCTTTCCTTTTAGGCTTAGTTGAAACAGTAACCTTTTTTTGGACCCATGGCTGCACTGTTTTCAATAAAAATAGCAAAAAATAACAATAAAATATCACAAAGTTTCATGAAGCTTGCGTGGATGATGCATAGTGTACGGAAGCTAGCACGAGACTGAACTGAAGCGACCGCGTGGGGCGGCCATTAACAAGGTCACGCTGTCCGAATCGCGAGCAAGCGTACGAATGGCGAGTTGAATTTTACTTGAAGAAGTTGGACGAATAACGAGTTGTACGAATAGCGAGACGGACGAATGGCGGGGTTCCACTGTATAGTATAATTTTTTGTAAAATTTAATACGTGCAAAAATATCAGTTTAATAGGTTATAATTTTTTAATTTAGTTGAACCAATTAAAATTAATGGAGTCAGAAAAAAATTATTCCGAATTAAAATTTTTAAAAAATAAAGTTGTATACAAATAGTACTAGTATGCTCAAGAAAAGTACTGATGTATAACTGACCTTACTTAAAATAATCCATAATATAAAACGTCGCGATTTTGGTTTCATCTTTTGTACAATGTTTTCTAAGTTTTGTAGTTTCTGAAAATGTTCTCAGCTCCCGCATGGCTCGTAAAAATATGTCTTACGACATTTATTGCTCTGAGCGCTTCTGCTTATGTCACCGCTTCACTTTCAGTATCACTGTCTTTATCCTCACTTTCTAATGCATTGGAATCTAAAACTTGCGAAACAATTTCGGAAATCGAAGCGTGAGAAGTGGTAGCAATTTCATCATCAGTTCTCACGTATTCACTTTCCCCTTCTATAGCACAGCCGCATTTCTGAGATCTTGTAACCTATTAACACAGTTAAAGGAATATCGTCTTCATCTGTTATTTCATCCACAGTATTTGTAGAAAATTGAAAACCAGCATATCGAAAGCAATTTGAAATGCATGTGTTTGGCACAAAGCTCCAACTTTTATGAATATAAAAAATTGCATGTAACACAGACACGTGAAAAAATTTTTTCTCATCAATTGCTGAAATCAAATCTTTCAGAAGGAGCTTTCTGTAGTTCAATTTCAGATTTTGAATGACTCCCTGATCCAAAGGTTGCAAAACACTGGTAACATTTGGGGATAAGAAAACAAGCTCAATTGATTTCAGCTGAGGTATGTTGATATGAACAGGGCAATTGTCTGCGATGAAAACAACTTTTCTTTTATTATTCAAAAAGTGTCTATCGAAACGCCGTATAGTTTTCTCAACTATGTTAGCATTCATCCATGCTTTTTTGTTTGCATCATAATCCAAACGTTTGTAAAGCAATGTGGCTTTTCAAATTTTCCGATAACTAGCGGTCTCAGTTTTTCAGAGCCATCCATATTAGCTCCAAAAAAAATTGTCAGTATTTCTTTACTTTTTTTTCCCCCCTACACATTTTTCTTTCTTGAAAGTAAGAATTTTGTCGGAAAAAGAATGAAAAATTCTTGGAATTGAATCAGTGTGGCACTGAAATCACAGAAAAAAGTGACCTTATATGCGATTATGGTATTTAAGACCTGACCATATATCCGATAATCCATATCATAGAATTCCTATTCAATGAGCCGGAACTTTAGAAAAGTGACCTTATATGCGGCGTGACCTTATATCGAGGTCCGACTGTATATCTTTTCTACAGTTTGAAAGAATTTATTTAAGAATTGTAATTACGTTTGTATACTGGCATTATTAAAAGTTGTTAATTAGTGCATAGAACTTACGGTAGTATTGATGATATAGAGAGGAAAAGAATACGAACTAAGTAAAGGATCAATAGAAATAGTTATTTTTGAAATGTTAAGTTAATTTTTTTCTGTTTTTCGTTTGTCGATAAATATAATTTGTTTGTTTGTTTGTTTGTTTGTTTGTTTGTTTGTTTTTTTTTTTTTTTTGCGTATCAGAAATTGATAAATATCTACTTTGTTTAACATTTTTTTGCTTGAGTTCATATAACAGGAGAGAATCTGAGAAACACAAACAATTAAATTAATTATTTATTCTAATTAAAAATTTTGAAGTCTAGTAACGTAAAAAGAAATCAAATGTCCGATCTGTCGTCTTAGGATTGGTGTTTGTAACGAAAAAAAAAAATGCTACGACACAAAACTTTCGTCTTTTTAGATTAAAAAAAAAAATCGTCTGACTAGTCTATCAATCGGTTCATTCCCAATTCGTTTGCAATTGCAAAATGGTCCTTCTTAGCAAAGACAAATTGCTTATGAATTTACTTAGACTTTCCTGAGATATTTAGCTTTCAGTAGATAGGTATCCTGTTTTTACTTCTTCTGTTTTCTAATTCCTGCTTTGAAATTAGCATTTTAAATTAAGATCTTATCAATAAAGAACATTTATAATAATAATAGCTTACAGCAGCAACCGGTGGGTCGCGACCCATTAGTGGGTCGCAGAAGGGTTACAGGTGGGTCGCGACTTGATCCTAAAACTATCAGAAACCATCGATAAACTATCAGAAAAGATCAGAAAAATCGAAAATCGATCATATATAAGGAAGGGATACGATACAAATATGGTTTTATTCTATATTCTTCTATTCCTATATACACATACATACACAGTACTTCAATCCGAAGATCGGTTGAAAGTTCACGGACCCTAGTGACCCCCGAAGGGCGACCCCTAGGAGAAACCGTAACTTATTCTTGGGAACAGATACTAGAGTGGATTCCCGTTGCCTTCTCTAGGACGCCATTACGGAATGACGTCAGACCACTATTCCTATATATGTGGAGGTATTCCGATAAAGAAAGGTGGATCGCCAGCTGAAAAAGGTTGGGAACCGCTGGCTTACAGTCAAATGACGTTTGAAATATCTAACATATTTTCTTACTACATATGAATCTATTTTCATCATTTATCAAATTCTTATCGATAAATATTCATCATAAGAAAAATTTGAAAGTAAACTATGCATGATATATTTTATTTCAGTCAGAAGAAATGAATATATTTTATTAAAATTTCACCTATTGAACTTATTTATTTAATTTTCAGTGTTTGTTTACATTTTCTTCAAAACTATGTGCATTGGTTATTTTGTTAAAGTTTTAAAGCAAAATTGTAGTTCCGAAAAGCAATGCTTTATTTTGAATCGGTGATATTCAAACTGAGATACGAGAAGACATCTAAAGGATTATGTGAAAAAAGAAATCTGCCTATACACTGTTGGATAGTTTTCTTAATTTTGATTATTAAAAGTTACTTTTGAATACTTTTGTTCATTTAATATTTTTACATGATAGAAATAAACAGTATGTATTTGTAAAATTAAAATTTATTGTTGAACTATTAAAAAATATTAAACTTTACATATAAAATTTTAATACATTTAAAGTTCGATTTTAATTTTATTTTAGATGCTTGCTGTAAACACTAGAATTTCATTTATATATAAGTAAATGAAATACTTTGAACTATGTACCATAACGTCGGGCTTACATAGTTAAAGATTGCTTGTCTGGTGATACTCGAACAAAAAAGTTTGAATACAACTGTTTTAAATGATAAAAATGGACAAGAGTTAAAAAAAAAAAAAAGGATTGTGAATTTTTGAAATTACAAATTTCAAAATTTTAATTTTTATAAAGAAACGCACAATTCGTAAGTTATCCGTTATTATCATTACTAAGTCAGTTGCCGTAGTAATTATAAATCAATTGTTGCTAACATATTTAATAAGTTAAGGGATTGTTTTCTTATTATTCTTTCATTTAATGGAGTTTTATTGTCATAGAAGGCACAATATACGATCGTTAAAGCTTTTCTCTTTTACAAAGATAAGTTTATCCAAAATTTATGTAATAAGGCAAAACTACCTCGGGCATTACCTTGAACAATCTCGACGACAGATGACGTCACAAACAGAGTTATCCCTCAACACAAGATTCTTCCTGATGCTTTTTTTCACTTAAGTGAATAAAATGAAATAGATGAGACGACATATTTAGATAGTAATGCAAGCAAAAGTAGAATTCATTGAAAGGGAAATAAGTTTTCTATTTTTCTTCATCCGCAGTCGCTTGTGCAAAGGCGTAAAAAAAAATACTTGATTTCAAAGCTAGCTATTTTAAATGGCTTTAAAAGTTGTTTAATTTAGCCTTTATGACGAAAATATATAAGTGAGATTTTTTTTTTAAGAGAATTGTCTTGTCTTGTCTTGAACATCTTAGGTATAGACAATGATTGTCTGTTCCTAGCTCTGAAGATGATTTTGGTCTTTCCATCGTAGTTTTGGTCGTCCTCTGTCTCTTTTTCCTTTGGGCTGATATTTCAAAATCAAATTTGGAATCTTGTCGTTAGATAGCCTTTTTACATGGTTAAGCCAATTTTTTTGGTAATTTTGAATTTCTTGAATTAAACTTGGAGTTTTAAGTTGGGCTCGAATATCATAACTTTTTTTTTTGTCGAGACGTGTAAATCCTAATAAAGGTCTCAGAAATTTCATTTGTGCAGTTTCCAATCTTTGTTTGTTTCTATGTTTTAGTATCCAGGTTTCACTCCCGTATTTAATTGCTGCTTTGGCTGTAATATTATGTAATCTTAGTAGTGTTTCTTTCGTCGTTTGTTTTCCAAATCTTCTTCTAATTATTCCATTCATTCTGTTGTATGTCTGTATGTTTGATATCAGGCTTGCCTCATCGTTATAACATGAAATTATGTTTCCTAAATATTTAAACTCTGATACTTGTTCTATTATTTTTCCATTAATTACAATTTTCACTCTTTGTATTTGTTTTCCACACATTGCCATGGAAACAAATTTAAGAGAATTTTAAATGTTTATTTCTAACCTACAAAATTTCTAGAATTTTAAAAGACAGAAGTGGAAGTCTTGAGTGTTAATTTCAGAGCTATGTGTATGAAGATTGGATTTTCCTTACCATTCAAAGATACGGAGATACGACACAAAGAAAAATGCTGATGGCGGGAAATGTGAGGCTAGTTTCCCGGCCACTGAATGGCGCACAATTTTCCGTATTCTGAGCTTCAATGATACGAAGCTTGCCAATTTGTAATGAAGAAATGGAAATTGGATTGGATTCAGTGGTGCCCCTTCAATGTCTAGACTAGCAAAAATGTCAGTGCGGCAACTTTCATGTTTGTTTTTTTCCTCTTCTCTTTTCTTCTGTCGTCTTTGATTCTCTTAAGCACCCGTACTTTGTTCTATTCTCATCATCAGATTAAATCGATATCTTGAGTTTTAACGTCCGTTTAATTTTCCATCTTTTTTCGAAACATTTTAGCCTATTTTTTTTATGGAATTCGCGGCTCATAAAATCAATGTCTATTGGTGCTTGTCCCTTCATTACTTTTGAACTGGGGAATTTTTGAACTATTAAAAACTTGACATTCGTATTTACGAATAAGAGAAGACCTAATATTTAATATTGAAATTTGGATTCCTGTGGAGACATTTGAGAGGATGATGAAAATTCCCGTTCAGAAAATGGAAGAATTTCGTTGATTTCAGAATTTTTAAAAATGGAACTTTTTCATTGTATCTTTTCACTACTAAAAAAAAAAAAAAAAAGAAAAGCAACAGTTTAGAGAAAGTACGCTTTTATTTCATCTTAAAAACTTATTTTTCCTTTTTTGTGCGTTAGCCTTGTAAAATTGGGGGGGGGGGCATAATAGAAGCTTTATTGCTACAAATTATTTCGTTTAATATCAGTTTCCAGTTAATATCTGACGTTGATATTAATCTTTTCTTCTGAAAGTTTCCTTTCCTTTCCTTTGTCTAAACATTTCAAAGGTTTCCTAATTTTTTTTCTTTTTTTTTTTTTTTTTTCAGCGAATAGTAATTTAGCGATGTTGTTGTTTTCATATTAGTCATGTTCAGAGAAAATTCGATTAAACTAAAGGTCAAAATTAAATTCCTTTTTATTATCTAATAACAATGATGAAAGAAATACATTGAAAGGCTATTCAATAAAATATCAATAATTTCTTATTAATTTTATAAATATTGACACACAATACATCTAACATATACATATCAAAAACGGAACTGCTTTTCAAATCCCCGTCTCAAAGAACGGAAAGCACAAATATATAGGATTTAAGAAATGAAAAGACCAATGGAGGACATTTTAAAAATTATGACGTCCGAGTACTCTAAACGAGCGTCTGTTGATAATAAGGAAAATTAATACGTCCAAAAAACATGAATTATTTAGACATTTTTTTTTCCGTATTGGTTTTTTAAATTTTTTTACTGTAATTAACATCCTTTCCATTATTTAAATAAAATGTGATATTGTTTAAAAACCAAAGTTGTTATACGTGTACTGTTCATATTTAGTAGACTATTAAAAAATCAAGACGGTACACCTCAATAATAAATGCTAAGCAAGTATTTAATCACACAATTACGACTATAGTTTCGGCTTACAAAAGGGGAGAAACCTTCTTGTAGTAAAGAGTTGCTTACAATGATTGTAGGCAACTATAAGCTTCTCCCCTATTGTAGCCGAAACTCTAGTCGCAATTGTGTGATTAAATACTTTGCTTAGCATTTATTATTCAGGTGTACCGGCTTGATTTTTTTAATACGAAATGTGATGTTGCTATTGGGGAGTTTGTTTGCATGGGTGTAACAATTTTATGTAATAGGATTCTCTATTGCATTGACTTCTCTTATACATTTGTTTATTCAAAATGGTTTCTCCAAATTGGATAGGCTAAATAAAAACCGACTCTGTTACTGTTTTTAAAACCTTTGCTGTATCGCTGTTCTCAGCACCAAAAGGTGGCTACGGCCGTTACATCTTGGAGGGCCGAATTTCTTAGCTCCAATGCTAATCCTGTAATTTCTCTCCAAGGTCAGGCTTTGTTCAAAAGGCTTCGTGCTCAGGAGTGGCGAGCCTTTCATTCCCAACCGGTTTCGCACTGGCAGTCAAGGATGTGTGGGGCCCTCGCTCACCTTAGGCCTCCTTCGCCTGTCTCCTTTGTGTGCACTCCGGTCCAACAGCAAATATTTTATCGGTTTTTCCGTGAGAAGTTTCGCGCTCTTCCTCTCCATCCCATTTCCTCTGATTATCTAGACATATTACCGAAGCTGCCCGACGATGACTTGCCTTTTCCCGGTTCTTTTCCGGATTGTTTGGCTAGAGTTCTTCGTCGGGCACCCTCCCGTTCCGCTCCTGGCCCTGATCGCCTATCTTATTTTGTTTATAAGACGGATGTTTCTCGTTTTACCACTTGGTTCGTTTCGTTGCTTATTCAAGGGGAGGTGTGGGACAATTCCTCATATATCCAGCTTATACCCAAGTTCAAGGGCCCCTATGATGTTCCACAGAACCATCAGCCACTAGCCCTCAATAATGCTGATACTAAATTAATTTCCAAGAGCTTCCTTCAATGGTGTGGTCCCATGATGGATTCCCTTCTTCACCCCCAACAATTTGGAGTATCCACCCGGGGTAGCACCGTGGAGGCGGATTTCCTCATTAACTATGCTGTTTCTTTAGCGAAACGTACTCGTCAGGATCTGTGTTTGGTGGCACTGGATTTTTCTGATGCGTACACTTCCGTCAATCAATCTAGTCTGCTCCATCTTGTTGAATTTTGGAATTTTCCTCCATCTTATCAGCAGTTTTTGAGTCAACTTTACCGGCCGGCCACGGCCAGAATCATTTTTCCCGATGCTTTGTCGCCGCCATTCTCTCTTGGAAAGGGGGGGGGTCATCCAGGGTGATTCTTCTTCGCCGCTCCTATTTTCCCTTTATCTTACACCGCTTCTGTTTGCTGTACAGCAGGATCATTACTTTGTGGGGTTGTCTGGCAGGGGTTCGAATTTGAAGGTCGTCGCTTACCTCGACGACCTAACCTTCTTTTGTTCTCCTGCAGACCTTCCGCATTTACTGCACCATCTAGAATCTTTTTCTGCCTCCTTTGGTATGACAATCAATGCCCGCAAATCTTGCATCCTTCCTATTTCCTCAGGCTTCCCCATTCCTGCAGATTTCCCTTTTCCAGTGGTCTCGGCACTGGATATCTTAGGTACTACCTTTTATGCAGACGTTAGTCCGCCTTTAGATGTACATTGCGCCAAACTTCTTCAGAAGCTGGCCCACTTCCCTTCTTCTTGGCCTCTGCATCTCTCGGATCGCCTTCTCAAATCCCGCATTCTTACTTCGGTATTTCATCCCGCGGTAGCGATCCGAGTGGCATTTCTCACTTTTCCCCAAAAGGAATGGTCTACCCTTCATGCGACACTCGTCCGATTCTTCTATGGCTCCGGTCATCATGTGGAATCGGCGGCGAGACTTCGTCTTCCTCAAGACGCAGGGGATCTTGGTCTCTACCATCCCATGTTTTACCAACGGGCTTTTAACCTGCTGTTTTTGCGCCGGTTGGATGACAGTGAATCTCCGACAAAGCAGTTCTGTCAGGACCTTCATTCCAGGGGGCCATGTAAATGGCAACTTCCTCCCTCTAGTAGGTTCAAGGCAGACTCTTTCCACTGGTTCTATGTTCTGGCTGTTACTGATTGGGGTAAAGCTCTTTCGGTTAGTTCTTTGAAGCTTCGCACCGCCTATTATCTTCTCCATCAGGTTAGTCCTGCCCCCGCAGTTCTTCGTTATCCCGACTTCCCGTGGACCCAATTGCGGTCCTTAACTTGGCTCATTGAAGGACCCCTCATTCGGGATTTCCAATGGCGACTCTTACATCGCCGGATAGTGTCTCCTACCAGGAGTGCTCAGTGGCTCCATCTTCCGGTGCCACTGTGTCGCTCCTGTCCCCAACACCTCTTACATTTTCCCATCGTTTCGTTACGTGCCGACAGACTGTTGCTTTTTGGCAGTTTGTTCGGCCTTATTTCTCAGATCCAGCCTTAATTTCCCATTCTTATTTTTTAATTTTCGGAGCAGCTGAGGTGGCCATGGATCCTGGTGATTTCCTTATAGGTTGCCTGGTGCGGTACACTGTTTGGCGCTCTAGGTCATCAGGCATTCCTTCCGTGATTTATTTCCACTCTTGTTTACAGCATCTCTTCCTTCGTCATTGGAAGTCTCTTGGTCCCCGCAAGTTTTGGCAGTTGTGGTCGGCATGTCCCATCGTTAGGCGATCAGGGTCGGGGTATCACGTAGTTTTTCCTATTCATCCATAGTAAGTGTTTTCTTGTGTACGGTCGTTCGTCTTTTCAGAGGGTACCGGGAGTGGTGAGCAATGGTCCGGGTGGACGGCGAACTTTACTGGATCCCCACGGTAGGGTCTTTGACGGCCGTGGGGTGAAAGGTGCTGTCCTGCCGGCGTATCTCCCACTCTGTATCTCTCTTTGCTCATTGATGGTTTTCTTTGTTTCGCGTCTTTCCCTCCTCTTGTCCGGTAGGTTTGTTGCAGTTAATGGTTTTCGGGAGTTAGGAGCAATGGTCCGGGTGGGCGGCGAACTGGACTGGATCCTCACGGTAGGGTCTTTGAAGGCCGTGGGGTGAAGGGTGCCGCCCTGCCGGCGTATCTGCTGCTCTAATTCCATTCTTTTTGTTGTTCGTCTTCTTTGTTACTTGTGTATCATGAGATTTCCCTTTTCTAGCGTTCTGGTTCGTCAATTTCATGGATGGTCTCGGAGTGGCGCTGGTCCGGGTGGGCGGCGAACTGGACTGGATCCCCACGGTAGGGTCCCTTCGCCTGCCGGGCGTATCCCCACCTTAGGCCATTCCTTTGTGTCTTTTGTATTAGGTTTCTGTCCATTTTTGGTTCTTTTTCTTATACATTTTCCTTTATTTCATCACTTTCTTTACACTTCGGTTGGCAGAAGTGTTCTTCCTCTCACAGCTTTTTGAGTTAGCAATAACTCCCGTGCCGACAACTCCGGCCCTCTTTAGGGTCGACGGTTGGGTAGGTTTAGATTCACCTAAATTTCTCTTCTAAAAGCTGTGCTTCCTTTCCTTCTCTTTCCGCTCCCCTTAGGCTATTTGCTATTCTATTTTCTTTCTTCCTTTCTCTTGAGGCAATACAAGCCTTCTCCTTTTTGTTTATTCCCGTTCTCCCCCTGTCTAGACTTTTTAGTCTAGAGTTGATTTCATTTTTCTTCTATCTTTCTTGTTAGGCCAATCGGAGTCAGTCGGCTCCGGTGGGGGTTGGTTACTAGCCTCTTCTTTCAAATTAGTAGCTTGACAAATAACCTAACCTAAAGACTGGTTGCAGTTTGAGCTCCTGACTTAGGACTCAAATTCTCTGGTCCTAGGGGACCCCCAACAGTGTAGTTGGTTTTATTTTCTTTATGAATTCCGTGCATGTGCCCAGCGATTTTGGATACGTTTGGCCCAGTATTAGTGGAAATATAAGTGTTTTTGTGTTTTTGCCTGGGTTGGCTTAGGCCTCCCTATGGCACCATTCAGTGCTTAGGTCAGTAATTCAAGATCTTCTCGGAGGTTGTTTAGTGGATACGTGTGGACAGACACTTCACAGGAACACAGTGAGTACTTTATTTTGATCCTAGGGGATCTTTTTTAAGTTTTTATGCCCGTTTTTGTATGTGGGACCCTGCTAGTTGCCAGTGGAAAATTCGATTTTTGTTAATTTTTGCGGATCCTGCTTTCATATTTGAAATCTTGGCTCCTGGAGGCTTATCCTGCAAGTTTCATTAAAATCGGCCTGCAGGTTTTTTATTTTTTATTTTTTATCTTTTGCAAACATGTGCTCGCCATCCGGTGAAGCCAAAATAAAAGGCTTTTTGTTTCTTCAGCTATAGTGTTTATTTTTGATCCCCAATGAGATTTTTGGGATCTGACTATGTTTTTGCGACCTCTATTATGTTTTTGTAGGTCTTTGCTGAGTGTTATTTGACTTTTTAGTGGTTGTTGCAAATTCTTCAAAAAAAAAAAAAACTGTTGCAAAACTCCAAAACCTTTAAATTTTTCAGTTTAGAAGTGACTATTAGGTGTGTTCGCGTCGCCGAGTAGGATCTACGGATCCTTGACTGTGAATTTAGTGTGTGTGTGTGCGTGTGTGAACATCGCTGCTCGTCGAGTTCCTTCATCATTGAAGCTAAAACTGATTTACCTTTGCCGGAATTTTATAGAGTCACTACTGCCGGGTCTTGTACAAGTAAAGGTTTGCGAAATACTTTAGCAAAACTTACACCTGGCTTACCACATTTTTATGGTTTATGTTATGGTGAGGACGAGCCGTCCTCTTTTATGATTTTCAGTACCGTGCCGAAATGGCACGATTGGTTTAATGCCATTGTGGCTGCGGAGTTTCCGGTTGTTGTCTCTCCGCAGCTCACGTTTACTAGTTGAGTAGCTATTGCGTAGGCCACGGTTCAATCCTCCCAAAGCACGCAATGGCGCTTTCATTCTCGATGTAAACGTCATGCCTTGACCGTACAACTGCCAAGTGATCATCCCGATATTCTCCCACCGTCGTCGGAGCCTGCTGCTCCGGAGTTATCGACGGCTGGACCGTCTACATCTAGGGTATCATATGCCGCTTGAGTTCGTGGGCGTTCTACTCCTCATCGCCTGGCGCATGCATGGAGTGATCACCACGAACCTTCCGTGCGCACTACAGTTATTACTCCCCATCGCTTCCTTGAATCAGTAGCCCACAGAGATCAAAGTGTGGTCATTTCGCTAGCTTCATCACGATCAAATTTAGCAGATGCATTGACGGCTTGCCTCCGTTACCTAGGGTGGAAGCCAGCCCATCCCAACCCATTCATGGGTATTGAATTAAGGGACAGTCTCAACTATGTAGTTGTATGTAACACCACTGCCACTGCGCATGCACTTATGGAGGCTGGTGAAGTTGAAACGCCATCGGGCATAGTGCAATTATTCCCGGCGTCTGATCAGTACCGGTTATTTTATCTCCAACCGCTCCCAATCTATATTTCAGAGAATCAAGTCGATGAGGCCTTTGCTCAGTATGGCGATATAGCCATGTTCAAAAGGGCGACTATCTGCCACCAAGAGTCCGGCCTACAATTCCCTACAAATAAGGGCAAACTACTCTTACATTTATCTACCGACGAGGTACCACCTTCAGAGATTCAAATTCAGGGATTATCGGTTCGTGTTCAAGCGGACGTCCCCTTTCATGCCTGTGGTTCGTGTGGGAGCCTCGCCCACGCCGCATCGGACTGCACTATACTCGTCTGCTTGAATTGCAGAGGACGTGGTCATCTGCAGGATGCTTGTGACACGCCGTGCAAGGTTTGCCATCGGCGTGATCATACTTTTTTGCAATGCCCTAAACGCCGCACAGGACCAACTCTTCCCAGTTCTTCTACGTCAGTGCTTCCAGCGTCTAGTCAGTCACATCTTCCCACGTCTACTGTGCCTGGTGCGACGCTTCCTGTAGTTCCTGTACCTCCTGAGGCTCCTCGACTTCAGTCTTTGTCGCAATCTACACCTGCGGTGAGGCCATTATCGCCGACGGAGCGCACTTCTTCGTCCAAGCGTCGAAAACGTCGTCTTCAGGACGCCGCATCTTCTCCGTCCTCTCTGGTAGCCGTGGCTATTCCCAGGATTTGGACGTCGAAGAGGACAATGGAGCAGGAAGTTGCCCTGCAGCTTCAGTCGGAAGAAGAGACTGTGGACAATGTCCTCGTGCCCTCTCCTCCACCTGTGTCCCAGGCGGATATTTGCTCATCTCCGTTACCTGAATCTCCTTCCCACGTCCCCTCATATCAACTTACCCAGGATTCTGCGCAATTGATAGTGGATCCATACCTTTCACCCTCCTATTCTCCCTATCCTCCTCATTTCCCCAATGACGCGCAGTCGTCTAGTGCTGGGGATTCCTCTCCTCCTCTTTAATTAATTTATACTCTGTTTATTCAGAACTATGTTTATTTATGTTTTTATTATCATTATTTTAAGTTTAAGTTTATTCATGTTCACGTGCTTAAGTATTAATGTTAATAGGCTCTCAGATGCTCATAAACGCCAACATTTATTTGGTTTCATTTTTCATTGGGAGCCCGATGTGGTCTTACTTCAAGAAACACATTGTTCCCGCGAGCGCCTCCTAGGTTATTTTTGTGATTTTCCGGGAGTGCTCGTTACAACCTCGGACGACAGTCTAACGGGGGGCCTTATGCTATGGCCTCGGAACCCATCTCTTAAATTTTTGTCTGTTCGCTCTTGAACATTCCGTATTTTATCCGTACAGGTTGCCTTGCGGGACAATGTGTTTCGCATCATTGGCGTCGATGCACCAAATTTAGTCGGGGATTATCGGCTATTCAGTGAGGAACTTTCCCGGGTTTGCCCCCGATCTATACCTTTTGTTATCTCCGGTGATTTTAACTGCGATTTAAATGTGGAATCGCCTAAGTCCAAATTTATTCACCACATCAGCCGGACTTTTCAATTAACATTAGGCCAAATTTCTGGTGACTCTACTTACTTTGGTTTTCATCACTCTAAGATAGATTTTCTTTTAGCCAATCCTCGTTACTCTCTGGAAAGTGTTTGCAATAAACGATGCATTACAGTCCTGATGGCATATTTATGTTGGTAGAGTCGTTGTTGAATGTTTATACTCCATCCATCCATCCATAGTATTCTGTCCGGAGACAGGTCCAATTCTATGGACTTCGCATGGAAGTTCCACAAATGCCTGGGGAAAGATACTGGGGTGGTTTCCTGTTGCCTGCCCCAGGACGCCATTAAGGAATGACGTCAGACCGAAGAGAAAGCGAAGAAGAGGCGAACAACACAGGAGATGAAATTGAAACAGCCAAGCAACTGCCGGGATTCGAACCCAGGTACTGGCGCACTGGCCGCAACGGCAGACCGCCGCCGAGACCTCACGGCCACGCCAGTACGGCATGTTTATACTGTATTATCTAAGTAAAAACTGTTTTCAGCGGTGGATAGAAAGGATAAATGCAGTTTTTTTTTTATTAATATCTTATTGAGTTGCTTGATTTAATTTTTTTTTTTAAATGCTGATTTTCTTAATTGAAGCGAAGCGAACTCCTTTGTAAAGTATTGTAATTTATCTTGTATCTTGCTCCAAACGAACTTCACCGATTTTAGTGTCTGTTTGCAAATCATTAGGGTTGGCCTGAGATTTAGTACACGTATGAGATCAAAACTCAAGGAATCGCCACTGATAAATTTCATTTGGACTGAAAGAGTACGAATGCTTTCTCATTAGACGGAGGTGGCGATTTTTCTTTTTAAATAAGAATTGGAAAATTATCCGTCAATAAAAAAAACAAGGAGCAGCAGATTAATAGACGTGCAGCTTCATTCGAAAGTTTAACTAATCTTTCGGCAATTGGTTTCATTACAATTTTTCTTTCCTATAACGTTAGCATAGATCAGATCCCAAAGAACGACTGTGAATCAACCCGTTATGGATTTCAGCGTCACGAAATTTCTTATACTTTTTTTTTTCCCATCCTCGGAAATTTAAAAGTTTATTAATTCCACTTTAATAAAATGATGAGAATTGAGTGATTGAATGAACTTGACCAATTTTGGGGGGAATTGTATCGTTTAGATTCTATTCCTTCCAACCGAATTTACTCCAAATTTTATTATTGTGTACTTAATTTTATGTCTGTTTAGAAGAGAGTGAATTATAATAACATTTTATCATTACTGTAAATATTTTTTTTCTCAGAAACCTTTACTGTAGATTCCATAATAACGAATAATTGTAAAACTAAATTATAAATACGTAGCTTAGGATCAGGGGCTTTAAAGCTCTTACAGCACTGCTGCCTTAATTGATCTTATCGTGTGTCTTACGTCAGTTATTTCTGCTGACGTTCTAAGACTTTCCTGTACAGAGGATGCTTAAAGTTCATTATCTTTGGAAAGCCTCTTCCAAAATGGTCAAATGTGATTCCAGACACAGTCACACGAATAGCATTTACTAATTCATCGTAGTACATTAATTATTGGATCTGGAATAATCTTTAATTTAAAGTTTGTTTGTTTTATTTTTTTTTATTTTTTTTTTTTAAATTACACTATTAAAATTTTATTAAACTACTCTATTTATAAAACAATGACCTCACTAACGTAAATTCTTTTTTAATTAAATATTGAATTGAAATTTAGAAAGGATTTCGCTGAATATCAAACTATGCGGTAAACTCAGTACTTTGATCGAAAAAAAGACTGACCAGTGGAAAAATTGCAAAAATTACTATATTCTATTCCCAAAGAAAACATTGTATAATTAATATTCATTATTTATTTATGAGATTTCATATAATATTTATCAGTATTATTGTGTAGTCCATTTGACTTAGCAAAATTAAACTTACTTTTCACTCGTTTAGTAAACACTGCAAGAAAATAGTTTGGTTAAGGTTTAAAATTTCCAACTAGTTAGACAAAAATTCGCTGCTTGAAGTTACCCATATTAATTATTAAAAGTATTTTAGCCCAATCTAAAAACATAATTTTAAATACGAAAATCTAATTCTTAGGACTTAGTTGAGGTCGAATGATTGAGAAAGCGAATGGATGGTATCACTTAACGTTTAAGTCATCGAAGTGAAACAATAATCTCATGAAATGAACAATTTATTTTCACAATAACACTACCTATTAAGAGTTGCGAAACTACTCCAGTTTTTGTGATTAAGATTCTACATTTAAATTTCTTTGATTTTTATCAGGTATTGAAAACGTTATTGTTTTTTCTTATTTCATTGTTCTTCTCTCATCCACTCAGCAATATTTAGAAACGTGAATCTCTGCCGAAATCGTAATTGTAACAGAACGTTGTCATTGAAATATTTGTCATTTCCCGATTGTCACAACATTTCATGAACCATCGAGGTCACTTTTACTAAACAATCTGATTTCTTTATGGTATAAGAGCGGAAATTTTCCTTCGGGTGTTGACTGTGAAAAGCTCTCCACACAGCCGTCATCTAACTGAACTTTCGTGACTGAAAAGACACGGACAGACCTCAAGTCCAATCCACTGGGCATTCCCTAATGGATTCTAGCTTGTCATTTCCAACAGCTTTCATTATTTGCTGTCGTTGTAATTCTTGGTCTGTCCGAGTTCTGTTTTGATTGAGGGGCTCCTTTCACTGGCAAATACAACCCAGCTTGTAATATTCCAAGTTGTCGATCAATAGCTTGACAGGACCTAGTCCATTAGTGTATAACCTAATAAATTTCTTCTTCTTTGCATGAAAATGTCTTTTTTTTACTATCTTAGAAGCTCATTCTTAGATTATTCAGATATTAGAACATTATTCGTTGAGATTATTATGGTATCTCCAAGAATAAACAAATTAATTCGATACACCAAAAGGTTAAATAACAATTAAATTATCTGAAACTGTTTATAAAGAGGAACCGTTTACAAGGTCAAAAATCAACATCAATTATGGTAAAATATTTGCGATTATATCACATAATAGAAAACCAGGTGGTCTGATAGTTTCAGTCGTCTTCTCTTTAGATTTCCGTAGGAACAAAGCATCGTTAGATTTTGTATGTTAGATAAAAAAGCTTAACGTGTGTTAAAAATTAGCATTTAGTTGAATAAGAAGTCACCAAACACACCAAAATTTGTTAAAAGAGTTTATGTAATAAAAATATTTTAAAAATACATTACAGTAAAACCAGGTCGAGAGCTTTCGGAATCTGTGCGATTCCCTTGTCAATCAAATTAACAATGAGGTATTTTGGTTTTAAATAGGAAAATAATAAAAATTCTGTCCAATCAGAGTAATTTAAAAAGAGAAATAAGGTTGACCAACGGCAGGAAGACAAGTTGAGACAGTCAATCAGGAAACATGGTGAGGAATGATGGGAAAACCTTCTGTGATTGGTGGTGTTGGATTTTTTTATATATCGCATCCTCTGGTGGCGGGTTGATGAATGCATTTTATTTTTCTTATGGAACCAAGTGTCTATTTATGGAACTGTCAGGACTCGAGTGGAGGCTCTGTAGAATTGGAAGGTCGTCAAAATTACACTTTACTAATCAATAAAAAGGAAAGAAAGTTTAAGATTTATTAAAGATTTTTTTTTAAAAAAAATTGCTTATTTTAGTTTTAAAATTAATTGTAAATATTAATTTATTTAAAAAAAAAAAGGGTCAATGGCAAATGATGGAGGAAGAAGAAAAAAGAAAAAAAGTCGCCAGTAGAGTGACTAAGAATACTTGGAAGCATCGTCAAGAAAAAGGTTTCCAATAGGACAGCCATTTAATTGTCTATAAATAAACCCATTCATTTGTATTAATGTATCGCGGAGGAAAGCCACTCTCGTGGCAGAAACTAGTACAGTGTATTTTTATTGGGTTAGTAAAGTGCAATTTTCAAAAAACCAGGTGCATAGGCTGTATGTTTGAGAAAAAAAATGCTGAAAACGTCCAAAGTGTGCCAGGAAAATATCCCACACGCCATGACACTGCCCCCACCGGCTTAAAGAGTTGTTGTGAGGCACAACGAGTCCAGAGATTCATGTTGTTTGCGCCAAATTCTGTGTCTGTCATCAACATGATGCAGCAGGAACTTCGACTCATCGGACCAAGCAACCTTTTTCCAGTCGTCGATGGTCCAATGCCGGTGTTGCTTTGTTCACAGAAAGCGTGCGCTCTTGTTCTTTGCTGATAATAAGGGTACCCGACGAGGTCATCGGCTGCTGTTGCCCATCTACAATAGGGTACATCTGGTTGCGAGATTGTTTGCTGCGTACCACTGTTAAAGTCGGACGTCACTTGGGCAACTGTGACCCGTCTTCTGGCTAGCGCAATTCTAGACATTCTCCTCCGGCCTCTGACATCAACGAGCGATTTTCGTTCACAGGAGTGCCGCTATGGACGAAAACTCGACGTTTTCTGTTCGTTGCACCATTCCCTATACACCCTTGATATTTATTGATGTTCTCTACTACCATGCGGGAAATATTGGCTACTTTGGAACCCGGTTAACCACCCTCAAGGCGGTGAAAAGGCGCCACTTGCGCTGAAATAGCGCCACTTGCGGACCTGATGGCGACAGTGGGAACAACATAAATATTGTTTTGGAACAATTGGGAAGGTTTGATGTGATAGGGTTGTGGAGAGGGGGAGAACCAGGACTCCCCACCCCCTCCCGGAGAACGCCGGTTCCTTTAAGCTGGTAATAAATAATAATTTACCATCCAACTGTGCCTTTCTTAAGTGAGGATTATGTGATACAAACTGTTGGTCTCCGGGTAAAAAGGCCTTCATGAAGTCTTCTGATCACAGTTCACCGATTCTCCTTCCAGTGATTTGCTTCAGTGATTTGGAAAATAAGCTGAAATTGAGCATTTTTCTATACTACGCTTAGCAGATGTAGGTAATTGTCATCTTGAGGACTTTTGGCGCGAAGACTTCCTTCAACAACCCTTCCAGCACTATTCTTTATATCCTGTTGTCAAACTGTTGCTTAATATCTGTATTCTTGATGTATTCAACTTTCTGGTCATAATCTCTTGATTCAATCCCATTTCCATCCAAGCAACAGCCCTTAGTGCAAAGAATAAACTAGTTTGTAATCATTGGATTTATGCCAGTAAAATAAAAACAGAATATTTCAACGAAAACATCTTCAGGAATAGATGAGCGATATTTATCCCAAGTGAAGATCGGCAAAATTTTGCAACAATTCCTGAAGATGATGCACAAACTTCTTTTTTTTTTTTTTTTTTTTTTTAAAGATCAACGGCGATGACTTAATTTATTGCATTTATAATAAACATAGTTGCTTAAATCGCAGACTCTCATCCAAGAGTTGCAGGTCCTCTGCTGTCCATTACCTGTATTTAGTCAAGTATTCCAAACATTGACATATAATCTCAGATATTGTTTATAAACATTGGCCCTGATACCCTCTCGGACATCATTATTTCAATGACGCCTGATGTAAGACGTATCGCTTGCTTTAATGGAATTTAAAGAATGAGGACGTTACAGTATAAATTAATAATTCGATATCGCAATTACCACAGTAGAAAAATATTAAGGAACTTTGTTATCTATTCACATTCAACACAAAAGAACCAAACTTACAAACTTTGAGAAACGAATTCAGATAATAATGCGAAATCAGATGATAGCAATAATAATATTGATATTCACTATTCTAGAATTTTCAATTTTCCTAACCAGTATCTTGGAATTTTTAATCCAAGCGAATTTGTATTGTTTGCTTTTTGCCTCAATTTTTGTACGCCAGAAGAGATTTTTTTGTTTTGATGTTAAATTTTCATTTATAAATATTCTTTCTTGATTTTGATTTTTAAAAACATTACTATTAGTTAGGTTTTTCAGTTGTTTGTGTTGTGTAAGCCAAATATCTCTATCCTTTCTATTTCCAAATTTTACAATAAATGGTTTACCTTTATGTCTATTAATTTTTCCATATCTGTGACATACTTCTAAATATTGAGAGTACTGTAATTTCATTGCTTCCGCTATTTTTCCTATTACTTCTTCTACATCCTCATTTTCTCTCTCTTCCACCTCTATTATTTCAATATTGTATTTTCTCTGATGTGATTCCAGTCTATCAAGTGTTATTTCCAATTGTTTTATATTTTCCTTTTAGATATTATTTTCATTTTCCATTTCTTTTATTCTTCCAGTGATTACGTTTTGATCAGTTTGAAATTTATCTAATTTGGTTAATATTTCTTCGTACTGTTTATTTATGAAGTTAATGGACTCTCTGATTCCTTGAAGTTCCTTCATAATGGTTAGTCTCAAATCTTTACCTATTTCGTTATAGGCTGAGTTCATTTCTTTATCATGGATGTAGGGAGATTTGCCGAACATGTTTGGTTTATTTCTTCATTTGTATCATCTTCTTCATTACTTCTTACTTTTCCTCTTATATTATTACATTTCTCGCATTTCCATTGTCTTTTCCTGAATGGGGTAGTATTCACCGTGATTTCTTCATCTTTGACACAAGCAATATGTTGTTCTGTGCCACACGCCATACATCTAAGTTCTTCATTTTTGATAATCTTAAGGCACTTACTGCATTTAATTTTTAATTTAGCATACTCATTCATACTGGATATAGAATTTAGGGATAATAAAATAAAATGAAAACTTTAGTGGAAAATTAAGAGTTTAGTTGTAGTTATTATGTAACATTTTAAATTGTTTATGGAGCGAAGCAACTGCACGTCTTACCTTCTCGACGCATGCGCCCCTTTCTTCCGTAGCCGTACTTGAAATACGGGGTGGCGCCTCATCCTTCATAAAGGATATGGTGACTAAACAATTACTTTCTTGGAAAGCCAGAATAATCTTGCGGCGGCGAAGATCTCTATATCGTGGTCCATTCATCGATTGCGACATTGCTTTTAGCCGTGATCTTCTCAAAGAAAAATGGTGCGATTATAAAGTTTATGGTAAATCCACACCATACAGTTATAGTCTTGAGTGTAGAGGCTCAGCAAGCACAGCATTGCGGATGTATCGGATCCCATATTCGATAGTTGCGCGTATTCACTACTCCTTGTAAGGAAAAAGCGCCTCATCAATACAGAAGACTATCGAAGGACATATGTCGTCCAGCTGCATCCTCTCCAGAAATCGCAAAGCGAAATCATGTGGTGTTTGTGTACATACAGGTCACGTGGTTGCAGCTCTTGCATCCTCTGATTTTATAAGAATACCATTCGTAATGGATCTTAGAATTTTACTGGTAATTGACCATGGAACTTGCAGTTGCCTGTATACGTGTCTGGCACTAAATACGATTAGCTACTGATGTCACTGGATTTCTATAATGATCAGTCCGCCTCTTACTGCAGTCAGCCTCTACCCGGAGCTTAAAGGTTCTTTCTTTATTTTCTTTCAAACGACGAAATTGGCTTAATGCAGCGGCGGCATTACTTCCATTTTGATAAAAGTTTTCCTAGCAAAGCTCGTTCCTTCTTGCAGACATCCATGGCTACGACTAGCGATTGCAAAAAGATACGTGGGTGATTAGCTCCAATATCACGAGAAATTAGCATGTTCTAACATGTTTTTACGCACCTTCGCTACCTGGTGGAACTCAAACTAACTTTTTTAGTCGCAAATTCTCTTCCCCGTATTCTTATTAAGGTATCCTGATCCAAGAGTTAATGTTTGCATTCTCCAAAAGCGATCGTTTGGTGTGGATTTAAGGCTAATTTCATTATTGAGCCGTAATTTTTTCGAAGAGGTAACTCCAACTGACCCCGTATCTGTTCCATAACTGGACAGTGGTAATGTGACATGTTGGCAAATTTAGTGATGCCGGAGCTTCAACGCGAGTGCCTTCAGGAATCCATATTCATGCAAGACTGTGCACAACACCAATTGAGTTCAAAATTTGTTAAGGCAGCACTTGACAAACGAACGGGTTATCAGCCGTTATTTCCAGACAACTTGGCCTTGGCGATCACCCGACCTCACCCCATGTGACTTCTGGTTACTGGGTTTTTGAAGAACCAGGTGTATAATGAAAGATGTCAAACTTGGTCAGATCTGAAGTACAGCATTAGATGTCATGTTCTAGCAATTCCAGCAGACGTATTGCGTTCTGCGGTAGAAAATGCCGTTTTGCGAATGGACACAATGGTGGACACATTGAAAATTTGTAACTATTCAAATGATTTGTATTGCTGCAGTAATGTTATTGGCCATACTATCTTTTTTTTTTTTTTTTCAATAAATGGCGAGCGCATCATTTAAAGTATCTGTTGTCCAAATTTCTTTCAATTTGGAGCCTTAGAATCCAGATCCCTCTAAGTAGAGGAATTTTAATGTTCACAACCCTATATATTCGCCGTTCCGGCACAGCCTTGTGCTGAAAGCGATAGCCTTTCGAGATGTGTCGGAATCTGGGCGTCGGCGTGGATGTTTAATTTCTTTCTTGTGTGTGTCTGCTCCTTTATCTTTCCATTCAGGTTTGAAGCCATTCCGTAATAGCTTCCTGAGGAAGGCAAATGGGAAACCACCTCAGTATCTTTCCCAGGATATTGAAAGGATCCTTTTAGAGGTTCGCATGATGTACTCTTAGTACTTTGAATCCACTGCACACTGCAGAACACTGAAGAAGAAGAATATATTCTTAATAGTTAAAACATAAAAATGAATAAAATGTAAGGCATTTTTTTGTAGATTTCTCAACTCATTTGAATATATAATTAATTTTAAACCAAAAATGAATCTACTATTGCCCCTAAGTATACTTTCGCACACTGATCCATCATCGATGGAATCGGGAACAGCCGTTTCGCTCTTATTAGGACAGCCAAGATATTAGGCTAAGAATTTGTGCGAAAGGTTAAGGACACAACTTCCATTCCCGGCTGTGGTATTCGACTAAAAAACAAGAATAATAAAAAATAAACTGTTCTATCCAGCTTTCAACTCTTTGTCCTTCAACTGTAAGACTCAAAAGAAAACCTAACTAATATTATAAAAAGAAAAATGTATCAGTTTGTTTGTAATTCAATCATGTCTCAATAGCGCAACGTATATGAATGAAATTTTGCATGCAGGTAGTCTACACTGAATAGGATATAGGCTAGTTTTCATCCCTGTTGATCACGTATGTTTAATCATTTATTCCTGTGGGATATGATTAAACGTCTATAACGATCTGAAAACCTTCTCAAAACTGTCAATAGCTTGCGCTATAGTAGTTTTAAATTGCGCTATGGTTGCAATGATACATTTAAGAAGATTGTTTGCAGGCGTGGAAGAACCACGATTAACTCGGGAGTTACATGATACATCTATAGGGCGATTTATGCAGTGATACATATGCAAGGCTTCCGAAGCAGAGCAACGATAGCAGGCTAGGTTCAATACAGACCGAACAACACCAAGGCCTTTCCTATTGATCCTTACAGTTGAAAGAAAAAGAGTTTAAAGCTGAGATCAGTTTATTTTTTTATTGTTGTTGTTTTTGTCGGATTCCACAGCCAGGAGCGGAAGTGCGTTTATAACTCTTCGCACAATTATGAGCCTAATATCTTGAGTAAATCAGGCTGAAGAGTCCTAACAAGGTAGAAAGGTTATTCTGGATTTATATCGATGATGGCTAGCAGTGCGAAAGCATATTTATGTTCAATGATGGATTTTGTTTTTCAAACACAATTATTTGTTTTTATTTCGTTACTTTTATTTCATTATGCTGTTTTATTGTTTTTCGTTAACTATTCTGAGTTTCTCAGTCGTATTAACCATTTGTTACTGAACTTATATTAGAGTACATTTTTGAGTGAACAAATATTGACTTTTTAAAGATTCTTATTTGCAGTCATCTAATTGATCTGATCTATAATCTTCATTATGTTAGAGTGGAATGAAATGAAGTGAAATGAAAAAAACAAAACAGTTTCCATCATATCTATTACTTTTCTAGGTAAAAGAATGAGAGATGAGCGATTTGTTTTGGTGAGTGTTACCTAGTGATATTTTAATTGAATTTCGTGTAAAATTTTGTGAGCAATTCAAAGTTTTAATTTTGTTGATTATGAATTCTTAATACATATTTAATTGACCGGCTAATTTTTTTTCTTATTTTTCTGTTGTAAATGTTCTTAAGCTTTTAACTTTTATCAAAATAAATTTGAAACGCCACTTTAAAAAAAAAACACACAAAATGTAATTATAAAATTACAAGAAGAAAAAAATAGGCCCGTTCTAATGATGATTACGTTTAATTCTTCTAATTTTCAACAGTTCTTGCAGGAACTTCGGTCTCTTCACATGAACACCATTCTGATAAGTGGAAAGTGATTCAGTTTGAAGTTACTTGGAATTACGCTTCAATAAACTTGGTCGTTCTTGTTTTGTAATGAGTTGTTCGTTGCTATCTTCACTTCGTCTTCCACTTAATGTCTTCCAAACTATGTACAAAGTTAGAGCCCGACAGAATCGCCAAAAGGCATCGTCCATCCAACCTTTTCAATTGTCCCTTTCCGGAATTTCGTCTTCTTCCGGTCTCCACTTTAAATTCCGACCTTCCATCAAGAAAAGGAAAAAAAAAAGACAAAAGCCATCCTTTCTCTTCTTTCAAAGAAAGGAAAAAAGGACAGCGTTTCTCGTAGATGTAAATTTAAAAGCGAGAAATTTATGTGTCGCAGCGACGAAGGACATTGCACACGCATACCTTCGGAATAAAGCGTGTATCTCATCTTTCTGTCCCTCCAAATGACAAAATGGTAACAGTAAAAGCAAAACAGGGAAAGAAAAAGAGATGGGAAAGGGGGGGGGGGGGTTATGAGAGAAGATAAATTCCATCGCTCAGCGTTATGGGATCTTTCGATGAGGGTTTCGCCCTTTCTAAGTAGTTATGCAAGTTATGAGAAATATCTTTTATAAAAGAAAAAAAGATCTATGGGTAGGCGAGTCTTCCGCAAATATAAATTTATTCCTACTCTCAGATTTCAAGAATTTAATTTGACTGGATTTTTTTATTTTTTATTTTTGTATTGAAATTTTCTGCAAAATAGGAAAATTGGTAAGAAAAAAAAATATATCATTTACAAAAAGGTACATATTTCACAAATGTAAACTCTTGGAAAAGTAAAAAAAAATTGTTTTTTAAGAAAACTAATTTTTTTGCAAAAAAAGTTTCTACTATCGATTTATACCTTCAAGTGAAGTGAATTCATTGTGCTTTGTAAATATATAGATATAAACTTTTTATAGCATAAAACTATGAAAATATATCTCAGTGTAGTTTGTCAATTTTGTGGAATATGTACCTTTTTCAACTCACTCATTCAATTGCAAAAAGCAATTTCCAGAAGTCAAACAGGAAAACAAAATCTAGTTCTTTGATTTTAATAAGTATAATAACAATTAGTTTTATTTAAGTCTCCTGGAGATGTTTTGAATATTCTCCATCTAAATAAGTTTGTTTTGACTGTAATTGAATCCTATGGCAATATACTATCAAATTTCATCTTCAGACTAATTTCTCACATAATAAAGACCTGATGTCACTGTTACATTATCATTAGCATATTAACATTTGGTTCTAAAGAAAATGATAATGTGCTATAGTGACATCATCTTTTCAAATTTTATGTTTTAGATTAAGTAAATTATTTTGCACTATTCAATTTAAAACTCTATTGAAACGTAAATATATCAACTCGGAATTCAACTCGTGTTAAAACGAGAATTTTTATCACCTTTAAAAAAAAAAAATCAATTGTTTTCCGTAACAAATACTAAAGCTGAAGTAGAACCCGTAGAAATTCTACTTTTTGGAAGTATAGTTCTCGTAACCACACTTAAGTGATAATTAAGATTTAATAGGATCTTTTAATCATATTTGAAAAATATTTTTTTTTTAAATTAAAAAAAATGA
Source organism: Thereuonema tuberculata (assembly GCA_023159025.1). NCBI lineage: Eukaryota > Metazoa > Arthropoda > Chilopoda > Scutigeromorpha > Scutigeridae > Thereuonema > Thereuonema tuberculata. Next base: position 13,957,846 of record JAFIDM010009631.1, on the reverse strand, counting down.
AAAATGAAAATTAATATGCGAACGGATTCAATCATTTTCTGGTTCTAGCAGGACGCAATAACAGGGATCCAGGAGATGTCAATTTTTTATGAAGTTTTTTTTTATTAAAATTACAGTCGGACCTCTATTTAACGAAGTCGCTAAATCCCGAAAAAAAGTTCATTATATGAAAAATTCGTTAAATAGAGATTCACCTTCTAAATTACATTAAACTATATAAAAAAGATTTAAAATACATAAACAATAAATATTATTAAAAAAGTAATAATTTTAATAACATAAAGCATACATTAACACATGCGTACTTAAATTTTACTAATGAAGTCTGCTAATTTTGTCTGAGTTGTTTTTTTTTTTTTGTTTTTTTTTTGAAAAAATGTTTTCGCTCTTAGTACGTCTCGCATCTTTGCAATGCACCAAAAACCCCTTCAGGCATATTTTCTTCAAATTGTAATCCCCGTCGGTTTCAAGTGATTTTAGCATTTCATCATACGAAGGTTTTTTTATTTCTGCATCATATTCATTTCCATTTTCATCTTCATCGCAATTCATAGTTGTATTGTTTTTATTTTTCTCACTGTCCAAAATATCCGATTCAGTTAGTGTTTCCGAGGTCTCAACTTCAAAATCAAGTGAAAGATAATCATCAATCAGCACATCATCGTTAATTTCTTCTTTTTCCCTCAGCTGTATCCACATTTCTTTCATTTCCTCTAAGGGAATATCGTCTCCGTCTTCGTCCTCCGTACTTGCCGAATTATCATTGTTGACAAAGAATCCAGTTTTGATTGAAATGAAAAGAATGGCAGTGATTGGCGCCTTGTAAAAACATTTCAAGGAGAAAAAAAAATAGATACCACGAAAAAGTTCGTTAAATAGAAAATGCACTTCGCTATTTGGAGGTTATTTTACGAAGAAATTAGCAAAATGTCCTTGGTTCCAAAGAAAAGTTAGCAAAATAGAGGAATTCGCAAAATAGAGGTTCGTTAAATAGAGGTCCGACTGTACTTTTAATAAAAATCAATATACCTCAGGACCTTTTAACTTGATACCACACTTGCCTCATTTGTATCTCATGTGGTTCCCGAGAAAAAGAGCCTACAGACTCTTCCCTTTATATACTCAAGAGCACCCGTATCCTGTTTTTCTCGAAAACCACAGGGTACAGGTTGTTCGCGTGAAAATTTTCATTACCAAATAGCATCCAAAGAATCGAATGGTGGCTTTGTGTATGTCCGGTAAAACCCGGAAGGGGGTAATCGGATTTGTCGACTTTGAAATTTCAAAGTGGAACATACGTCATGTGTGGTATCGTTGGATAGATCTTTTGAAAAGAAACAACTTTTACCCAAACATTTTTACTCTAACGTTCCTTGTTTGGTCACAATTCAGGAAGGAAAATGATGGTGCTTGTCAAAACGGTACTCATCGGATCAATTATACCTATTCATAACAATGACATTGCCAATAGTTGTTTCCTTTCAGCAATTAGGGAAAGGTGTTGTACCTTTGACCAGTTTTCACTAAATGAATTTTACAATTTTTTGTACTCAAGTAAATCCTTATCTGAATGGATACAAGTGATCTTCATACATTTTGCCATCAACTGCATCTGTTTCATATATTTTGAGTATAAATATTTTATTTTTATTTTACAAAAAAACTATACCTTATGGTCAAAGGTACAACTACGTGTTGTACCTTTGACCAGGTGGTAGTAGAAACTGATAGTTAGATACAAGTTATTTAATTAACATTTTTATTCAGAAATGTATACATTTCACAAATATATGCAATTCAAAGTAGAATAATGAAACATAAAATAAATTCTAATGGCTTAAGTAGCCTACTCCTGCCCGTTTACTCTACAGCTGTGCCACCAGCTGTGGTTGGATTTGGTAGCCTGACCACAATATCTTGTAGTTCTAAGTCGTAGAGCTGGTTATCTTCTTGGATGAATTTCGCCATCTTCGGTAGTCTTTTCAAATATTTAACTGTAAAAATAATCACATGCTTTATTTGGGCCACAAAGTATTTTTTTTTTTTTTTTTGGTCAACTTGACAAGGACATAACTTTTTTCAAGTAAATCTTCTTTTTCAAAGTTTAATTCCTTCTGCAACTCATGGCATTCATCTGAAAGATCGAAAATACTTTCCCCTGATGAATATTCAACATCAGACTCAAAGTCGTGGACAAACAATCGATTGTTTACTTTCTTTGAATAAGATTTGGTTAAAAAAAATAAAAATTTGGCAAAAAATATTTAAATTTCCATCTTACATAATGCTAAAATGACTGTAAGTAAAAACATTTACATATTATTAAGTAATGTTGTACCTTTGACCTGGTCAGAGGAACAACACCCTGCTGTGATCAAAGGTACAACATCAGTCAAACTTACGTTTCACGCCATGCTACAATTTTTATGTTAATCCAGTCATTTTAAAAGTCCTAACAATTAATCTATAGGCATACAGTGGAACCCCGCTATTCGTACACAATCCGTTCCAGAAGGCAGTTCGAATGGCGATTTGTACGAATGGCGAATCATTTTTTCACGTAAGATATAATGTAAATTGGATTAATCCGTTCCAGAACCACAGATGATTGCTTATTTAAACCTTTGTAATAAAATACATAAAAACTATGAAAACAATAAATATATAGGCCTCTCTTACAGGCCCGGATTTAAAGACCCAGGGCCCCTAGGCCCCACTTACATTGCCCCCCCCCCAGCCCCGGACTGAAACACCCAGGGCCCCTAGACATTTGATATTTGCCCCCCCCCCATCCCGAAAATCTACAACCAAAAAAAAAA
>JAFIDM010009631.1:13924549-13947004 GCA_023159025.1 Thereuonema tuberculata | reverse complement strand
TTTTTTTTTTTTTTTTTTTTTTTTTGCATAATCCTTTTCCGCGTTTTTTGAATAGTCTGTATACAAAGTTTGGTGTCAATCCGCTTATTGGTTAGAGCTACAGAGTGCACTGAATAGGCAAAGATTAATTACGATCACTTTTTTATATTTTATTGTTAGATATTAATTTATATTATTTACCGAATACGGATTTAAACATACTTTTGGTTTTGTAATTGAAGCTGTTTCTTGCATTATTTTTTTTTTAAGTCAAAAAGATATTTAGATCATAAAAAAAATCCGGACGTCTTAGTTTTATTCTAATAGTAGTATCACTTTTTTTTCCATGGATAAGATAGTCATTATCTTTCATAGTCATAGTCAATGTGATCCATCTCATTTTGCCGCTTAGACTGAAATAGTTTGATCCTAATCTATCATTAAAAAATTTAACTTCATAAAAACGTATGAAGAAGTTAAATTTTTTAATGATAGATTAGGATCAAACTATTTCAGTCTAAGAGGCAAAATGAGATGTATTACATTAGCTGACTAAAGATGGTTCATTATCTTTCTATCCCTGAAAGAAAAGTAATACTACTGTAAGTCCGGGATTTTTTTTTATGATCTACTGTAAATATCGTTTTTTTATGCTCGAAAGCTTGGTTCTTTTAAGTAACTAAGAAGAACGAGTATGCACAGTTAAAGACTTAAATTTATGTTCAAAATATTTTTTCTTTCTAATCCATTTTTGTAATGCTTACCAACAGGCATTGTAAACATTGTTTTTCCTTGGATATGCTTTGTTAGGCCGATAAAAAAAACTGTCCAAAAAAGAAACTGTCCAAAGAAGAAACACTGACATAAATATTTATGATGGAAGTTTAGGGTTAAAGAATGCTTTCTGTTTTTTTGGGCTGGGAAGACTTTTTTTTTCCCTTATTTCTTACGTTGATCTTCTGCAAGACATAGTTCTTGCTTTTCAACATCAATCGTGAAACTGTTTACAATCATCTTTTTAAACCTTTGTTTTGAATTATAACACTTAATATCTGTCTTCTTTATTCCTTTAACAGATAAATATTAAGATTTGTTGTAATAAAAAAAATAAATCGTATTTTGAATTTCTGCATTTTTTTTCCGTTTTTTTAAGGAAAGAAATTTCTGCAGAGAAAAGTTTTGTCTGCTGGAAAAAGGAATTAAGTAAAATTAAGTAAAAAAATGTGGTATCTCCAAAATTTAAAACAAAAACATAAAATTACACATTAAATATAAAGAAAATTCATGTTCTAGCCTCCGCCAGCCTCAATGAGTTTTTCAATGCGCAATTAAATAAAAGCTCTAAAAATATATAAACACATTAAAAGTTTGACTATTGATTACTGGTGAATATTCCCAACTGATGAACGCTAACGAGTGTGAAATTGCTATCCTGGGCTGTCACTAAGTAAATACTGGGTCTCAACCTTTTAAAGAGAATTTATCTCTGTCAGAAGATTATAATAAATAGCCTCTATCATAGTTTGATGGTTTGAATTCTATCTATTCCAACCATTCTCTTTTTAGCTCTTTTTAATCTGATGATACTTTAATTTGATCATCCAATCTTTATATGGTTCCTAATAGTTTTAAACTTCAAATGAAATAGAGTTGGTGTTTTGGAATTTGATTTCCTCATCAGAATAACTTTTCGTAAAAATACAAATATTACATGAGCTGTTTCCCCTCCTAATTGGATGAAAATGTTTAAGTCATTTTTCTAAGTCATTGCGAAAACTCCAATTGTGAAAATTTATATTTAATTAATATCCTCCTTACTGTCGTGTTTCCTCGCACAATATATTGCATCCCATCGAAACACGAGCCTCCCATTAGGCTTCGTCATTCTTCATTCATAAATTTCAGGGCTACGAAGGACCTTAAGCCCTGTGCAGAGGATGACACGTGAGTAAGAACGGAATTTTATCATTTACTAACAACGAGAAAAGAAAATATTAGGGCAGTCTTATGGGAAAAATAATAAAGATTGCAGAGCATGATCTTATTAAATATTTTAACCAGAAAAACCTATAAAGTATATTTAAAATGTCATTATTTAAAATGGAAACTAAGAGAAGCAGGGATCAAGATATGTTTATTTAAAACAAATTTTGATCTGTTTTTCTTAGCTTAAAGTCTGTTTTTAAAATAAATCGATACAAAAAGAAAAATGTTCATTTTAAAGAATCTGTTTAATATGTATTTTTATTTCTTAGCAAGTTGATTGCACTAATTTCTCATTGAATCTTACAGAAGGGTTTTAAAGGAAACAGAAGCTTTATCTTAAGGAATAAGATTAATAAATTATCCTTTCTAATGCGATACTTGGCATTTATAGCTGATTCACAATTGCTATGAACCTGTGTGTTAGGATATCTATTATAAAAAGTTCTTAGTAAAGAAAATAAACCAGAGATTTTCTATAAGATATCTAATATGTACTATTTCTAATAGTTTTCCAATTCTTGATCAGCATGGATATTCACATGAAATTTAAGCAGTACCAAGGAAAGAGTAATGCCCTTAAAATGATATTTGCTAGAAATTGTTTTGTATTTGGTTTTACATTTGTTGGGATTTGTTACTTTTATGTTGAATAAATTGCTTTTCGTGTTTCATCTTATTAGAAATAACTTTCACACTGCTTTAAAAAAATAAAAGTAAACGTTCTCACTTTAAAGATTTGATAAATATCTTTTAAAACTACAATACGATCTTGTTCCATTCCAGAATCTAGGAAAACAGCTGTATTTGACGTCCTGAATGAGATAGAAGCTTGAGAATGGGTGTATATTGCGTAGTACACTTCAGTAGGTGATAAAAGTGACAACCGTTAATGCTGCAAATATAATTTACTTGCTGTACAGTTTCTGGTCGTATGTTGTGGTCCATCGTGTACAATATGAACATAGTCTCTCTGGAAGTTTATCTAGTGTGTGGATCATCATTATTCTCTTCCTAATTGATTTATCCTGAAGATAGTATCCAGGTCCGTTGACAAGGCAACAAAGTTTTACTGCCTCTGTTTGTCTTGTAAATGACAATAAGAGAATACTTATAATACGATTTCATTCATGTTTGGAAAACCTGAATCAAAATTAAAACGAAGTTTTTAAAATAATAGTTTTTTTAATAAGAGAATTCCGAAGTAGTATTATTCATCTCAGGTTTTTGTTATTTATCAATTAAGTTTATTATTCATCTCAGGTTTTTGTTATTTATCAATTAAGTTTTTTTCCCCCCTCAATATCCATTTACACAGAATAAGAATTTGATTATCTGCTATTTTTTTATTTCTGGTTTTAAAGACAACTTCAGCAAATTAATGGATATTTTTCCTGATTGAAAAATAAGAAATCTCAGAAACATTTCAAATTTAGAATAAAATACGGTCCTTGAAACAAGATAAGTTTTTAAGCTAATGTAATGCAATGTATAAAAAGAATAAATAAAAAAATTGACGAATGACTGCTTAAGGATCAATATTGCAGATACTTCATGCATTCCCCTTCAGTTAGTAATATTCCTCCGTTTAACTTAAAATTCTTTAACTCTCATTTCAGAAATTCTCACTATTAAATTAATAATCTTTACTTTATTAATGCTTTGTATATATGTTCTTTACGCATTCTGATCCCGTAAGAGCTAGAGCCACCAAATTTCGCAGACACACCAAATGAAGGTCAAGTCAAGAATCAGATGACGAACAGACTATAGACTTAAGGTTCTTTTCCTTAAGCCACACGAGAAGTTGGATAGAATAATCAAAGTTTTTAAAATTTTTATACAGAAAAGATAGAAGGGAATCGGTCGATACAAAGTTGGACTTTCTAGTCAGCTGGGGGCACTATAACAAACCTGTGTCAAGAAATATAAATTACAATTCTTTTGAAGAAAAGAGTACTTTTCTAATTTACTACTTTCATGGAAATGTTGAATAAACAACGATATAAATTAATCTTTTTTTAATTTTCAAACACTAAGTATCAAAATGTTAGAAATGTTTGGAGATAAAATTGGTCAAATTACTTAAGACGAACATTTGTTAAAGGAATCAGTAGAGGATTTCTGAAATTTTAAATTGTAAAGTATTTGAATTTTAATACACGGAGGGTCATTCTCTCTGTATAATGAGCACTCAGCACATGACCTCGAACCTTACACAAGCACCAGGAAACCCGAGTGCCATAACGGAAATAAAGCCTTGTAATACGCACTAATTGTGTTAAAATATTTATTCGTTAATATAAAAGCCTGTAAAATATAACTGTTAATATAACAGCACTTTTCCATGCTCATTTCAGTTATTCTATGATCCTCAAACAATGTAAAGAAAATGGACTGCAAGTAAGTAAGTACGCAATTTCGAAGATTATCCATCGGTATAGTAATGGCGCCAAAGATGACAAGAATTCGCTAACAAAACGCCAACAAAATTAGTGCTGCATCGGATACGTGTCAGGATATCTATGGAAAAACCCACCAACATAAACTAAAACTGTGGCTGACAAAACAAATTTGACCCATTGAACTGTCAGTTTTTTTTAAGTTTATTAACAAACGACAAATTAAATAACAAAAGCAAAATAACAAAAAAATATTATATAAGAAAATATCACAAGGCACGGGTTCATGTACTCACACCTCGACAAATCAAGGAAAGACGCACCAGCTGTCTTAAGCTTATCAGAGGTATCTTTCTGGTGATAAATGGAAATTTGTCACCTCTTGATGAAGCTTTGATTTATTTAAGAAAATGTGGCAAGCAATGAGCCATTTCATATCGCCCTCGTGATAAAAAAGGACTAACTTTGTATGGCATTGCAAAGAGTTTTCTTAAAGGCTCCTTGGCTGGTTTTAATCCTAAAGGTAGACTTCAGATCCGTCGCATTGCTTCGAATATCAAATCAATGCTGTTTTTTATCAGGTTAACATCTTGGAACTAATTCCAAACACAGAAATTCCAAACCTGTACTAAGACGATATAAATAGTCTTCATCCAACAGGACAAGGCCTCAAGTGATATGGCAAATTCTTCGATTAATTTCTACAACGCCATGAAAGCAGAGACCGGAATTCAAGCCGTCACCTTTACCCACATCTCAGTCAACGCCTCGGATGCCAGCCCATAGGACTATTGCGGCTTTGGACTTCTAAACGCGTACACGGAAAACGTCGATGCAAGACCATTCACAGAGAGTGGAACTGGATTCCACTCGAGTTTCTGCAAATATCTTAAAACAATGGAAACTTCGATGTAGGAATAACGGTGGTCACATTGAACATACATAGATGTTGGCTCGATGGCTTTTCGTAGTTGTAATCTAATCTATGTAAAAAGAAAAGTCCTGTCTGACTCATCAACGCCCACCGCAACCGTTGGACCTAGAAAGCTGAAATGTTGCACAGAGCTTCCCTTTAAGATGTAGACAAGGAATAAGGCCGGGTTTTTCGAAATTCCCAAGATATAGGGAATAAAGAGGATTTATATTTTCGCTTTAAAGTTACCTTATCTTTATACAGGTATGTGGCACCAACCCGCAATACAACTGATTTTTTTTTTTTTTTAATGCTATGCATGCAAGGGGGTTCCGGAGCGAAGCGACGGTACTTGGCTAGTCTTTATAAAAAAATATTCTATTATATAAAGCGAATGGTCCTCGTTATTAAATTTTGTTCGTTCGAGTAATTTTAATCCGTAAAATTCATCACAAGTAACCTATCCGATGAATAGAATTATTAGCGTTTAATAATACAAGCTAATTAAATGTTTATAATTGAAGTAGACCATTGCTATTTACTTATTCGCTAAGTAATTAAGGGCGACCAACATTTCAATAGCAAGAACAGAATGTCTCTTTACAACATCTAGGTAATCCTTAGTGGATAAAACAGCCTTTCTACGTGTCTCGACTGAGTAAAAGGAAGTCACAGGGGGATTCCTCTGAGAAATTTTAAAGACTTGATCAATACTAAAAGACTTCAAACATATTCTGTTACCAGGATTCGAATGTATTAATCGATCTAAAGAATAACATTTATAAAAACAGATAAATAGAATTAGAATAAAGCAATACCTTACTTAAATGAAGTTTTATTTTTGTAATATTAAATTTAAATTGTAACATCATTTAATTTCTGTTGATTCACTGTTTTAAGAAGTGATGAAAAGTAGATAAATTTCAAAGAAGAATATTCCGTCATTTTGGATTATTGCCGCAGATTGTATTTTTTTGTTGAAAAGACAAGTAAATTATTTCTTCGCTTCAACGCAGAGCACCGGAGCTTTCAAATTTAGTCTAAGTAATGCTAATGCTTTCATTGAAGCATACCTCTCACTTATGATGAAATTACACCTCAACTAATTTCATTAAAAACCAAAAAAACGTTTTAATCAACTATCTAATGCACTTTCATTTCGCTATATTTAATTAGGCTTTCTGTATTCCTCCTAGAAAAGCTTGATTTGTGATTTTTTTTTTCCTTTTACCCTGAAGAAAAAAGTAATTAATGGAATTTTTATTTCTGCTCCTCGAAATTGCTGTTTGCAGAACTTAAACCTTGACTTTAATCTGAGTTTTTAGTAAGAAGAAATACCCAACTGTGGCTAATTCTTGGATTCGAAATTCATAGCAATTTATCTCTCCAAGGAAATTATGTATTTTTTTAGATAAACTAAAAGTTCACTACATTCGGGGAATTGTTTAATTAAAAAATATGAAGTCCTTCTAATTATCTTACAGCAAGTTGAAATTGATTTTAGCACAGAACAGCAGTATATTGTGGTATTTTGCTTGAAAGGGTACGTCGATTACAAACCAAAAAATAGCATTCTTTATATTAAATTACTGAACACTCTCTCCTGAAAAACTAGATACGAAATTAAGTTTTCCAATAGATACAAAGCATGTATACTTAATATGGTAATAGTACTTCTTAATGTAAGAAATAACAAATTGAAGGTATCCAACGAAATTTCATTAGAAAAGGCTATACTGTAGAAATAAAACACATTTACAAAAAATTCGCATTATTTTCCATGTAGGATATCAATTATAAACAGAAAAATTGTTGGCAATTGAACAGATATATTCCTTACGATAAATTTGTGGAAGTAACTGTGCTGAAGACTGCTGATTATCAAAAGAAAATTGATGAATTGGGCAATATCCCCATTTAGAAAACTTTCGACAATTCTTCTTGAGAAATCTCACAATTTTTTGAGGATGCCGAGGGATCCAAACGTAGTGGGATAAACTAAACTAAAAATCCCTTTCAATATAATCAGCAGTCTTATAATGTTTAACTTTTAATGTTTTAATTATTTTAATAAGTTAAATTTTGTGTAATTTTTAAAATTTTTTAAACTTTTTTAGTCAAGTGTATAGGCGTCAAAGGATATTAGAAGTAATCAGCAGTCTACAGACCGAAAAAACACAGGCAGGAGTCACAGCTCGAAATAACTAATAATGAAGAGATAGCAGCGCCTCTGTAGACAATATAAAACAGGCTATTGAGTCGCTATCAAAGAAATTCTTTGTGGTAAAACGATTTTGTTCTATAAAATTATATCCATAATTTCTTTAACATTTAAAAAGAAAAAAAATATGGTACCTGTACAAATCTAAATTAAAAACAAGAAATACACATTAAAAAAAAATAAAGAAAATTCATGTGCTAACCTCCGCCACCCTCAAAAAAATTTTCAATGGGCATTTAAGTAAGCAAAATCGTCTAAAATTGTGTTCATTAATTATTTTATTTCTTTATTTATTATAACTTTTTTTTTTTTTGCATAGAAAGCTTTCTAAGGATCGAGGTTTTTTTTTTTAATTTAGTAAAAGAAACCTTATTTTTATTTAGTAAGGGAAATAAAATTATATCGTATAATTCTCTTCTTGTCATTCTTATATTTTCTTCAGTTTTTTAGGTTTTTGCAATCATTGCATTATAATATCTAAATTATGTTTTAAATTTGATTAGTGACAAACTTCATTGCGAAAACTAGAAAAGTAGAAAATAAGAAAAACTCACTTGTGAGTTATGTTCAAAATTTATACTGTATTTGTATGTTAGCTTTTATATAGCATTTTGTGAATTGGAAATTAATTTACCGATATATTTTGCAGAACACGAGTGTCCAATTCCATTATAATTCACAAATACCGATAAATATTTGACATTTTCCGAAAATGAGGAAAAAAAGTTTTGAGAAAGAAAGGAAAGCGCTCTGAGGAATGGTTCGTTAGTCTCATCATTTTTAATCCAATGAAAGACATAAAAATCAATCCTTTATTGGTAAATGGAAAGTCGTGGCTGGGAAAGAAACGGCATCTTTGAGCATTCACGGGCATTACTTCTGCTTCTAGGCAATTTCCGATAGAGCCATTAATGTGTAGCCGAAGTCAAATAACTTCTGGAACAATCTTCTATTAAAAAAATGAGGGGGAGGGCGAAGAAGAAATGCCTTTAGGAAGGAATAGTGGATGGTCAGATTTTCCAAGTAAAGACTGTCATGTTAAATTCTACTAAAAGAATGGGGATGGTTTTTGATCAGACCTGATAATTTATTTACATAATAAAATTTCTGAAGATACTTACAGATATTGCTTGTATAGTTTAATGTTGAAGTCCTGTAATCTTATCTGTTAGTTACTGTTTCAGCTTTAGGCAAGTCCATAATCAATAACCTATCCATTTAGATATTTAGTTTTTTAGTTACCGACACAACAATTATGCAGTAACTATAGGTTTATAAATCTTTCTTGGCTTTGTCTGAATTTTACAAATTCTATAATGAAATATATCTTAGTTGATGTCGGCTATGATTCGACTTTCGTAAATGTAATGAAAAAAAGTCATTATACTGAAGCCTTTAATGACTGAATTTACTGCTGAGGTATTCTGCGCCAATTGCAATTATTTCCTGGAAGCCGTCGCAAAAAAGGGTGAAGAATGAAGTGATGACACTTTGGAGATTCCTGCCTAAGTCTGGACAGATGCGATGAAAGAAATCTAGAAACTTATCGGGGTTAGAAATCAAAGTCGAAATGCTGTACATGGTTAGTTTAGATTCAAGATTATTAATTAATGTTAAATAAACAAATTTACAGTGCAGCGAATTAACAGGATATATGTCTGCACATAGATTTGCTTTCACACCTTGAGCTTATCATCCAGAGTAAATCTGGCTGATAAATCCTAACAAGGACGAAACAGATTTCCAGATTTCAATCTCAGAAAGGCGTGAAAGGAAGTGGGATCCCACAAAAATAAACAATAATAAAAAATTAATTAAATATTACAGAACTAAAAACCTTGCCCTTCAAACTTTCAGGCACAAAAGGCTTGTAGTTAAAACCTTTTAAGGAAAAAATTAGAAACAAGAACCAAATAATCATAAATAAGCAAATATAACGTTCAGGAAATTATAACAAAAAAATTGCGAAATAAAAGATTGCACAGAGTGTTTGCTTTTACACCTTTTTGAGCTTATTATCGAGAGTAAATCTAGCTGATGAGTCCTAACACGAACGAAACAAGTTTTCCAAATTCCTGTCGACGATAAGCTCAGAGTGAAAGCAAATCTATGTGTAAACTTTTTTTCCTATTATTTTAGATTATTGATGTTCTCTTAGATTAATAAGACTTTACTGAAAATAAATTAGTACAAAATTAATATCCTGGTACTTTCACATAAAGTAAATTGCTTGATTTGCTATTAACAGAATTTAGAATACAGGATAGATCGGTGTAGTTTTCACAAGGTTGTTAGTCATGTCCTTGATTATCCAAACCCTAGAGGTGTAGTCAGTATAGTAGTCAGAGTTTCGGGAGTATATGCAGTTTTAAACAGCATCCTTAGTTCGATGGATGTTGTAGGATAAAGTCCTTTTTACTGGTTTTTTTTCCGAGTGTTTAAGTAAGTTATTACTATGTATACGTTGTGTTTTCCATCGCATAAGCACGCAGAGCTGGTGGGGGCATATTTCGAAGACTGATGAGTAGACACCACAGTAATCGTTTTTCATATTTTCAGTTTGGATATTGATATTGTGTCAACTTTGATGGATATTCTTGCAGCCGTTTTAACATGTACGCATCGCGTTATAACCAGACAATGGAGAAGCAGAGAACAAAAATATTCAAATGGCTCAGTAATAACATAACCAACTCTATCTTTAGAAATAGCAAAGACATAATTTCCAATAATTGTCGTTGGACATCCTTGTTTTTGGTAGTTTTTTATGAGGAATTAGGGATTCTCTATTCTAACCCAGGCTTAAATGCCTAATTTTTTAGAAGAGTTCATCAATGTTGAGGTCTCTCAGGTTACAAGGATGGTTACTATATGCAACGATTGTAAAACTGGAGATATCACTGATACTTTTCTTTTAGCGAGAGAAAATAATCACCCGAAATTTCGAGAAGACAGAGATACTTACTGACAGAGATACTTACTGACGTCATAATTAAAAATGCTTGCATTTTTGAATTAAAATTAATTCTAACGTAAGGTATTTAGGGGCTGTTGAAGTGGTCCTTGACCTCCCCACAAAATCACTGTGTACAATAAACGTAATGTCGATTTTTTTTCTTTTTAGCGATCCATTTCGGAGCTATTGCATTTGTCCTCTACACCCGTCCGTATCTGTCCACTACTAACTACTCCCGAACGGAAGATCAGATGGTCAAACGGACTTCACCATCGTGTTCAGAGGCCCAAACACTGTAGTAATGGGGTATTTACTGCGACTGTTTATTTCCGCAAGTTTGGGAATTGTTTGCTCGACAACTACCGACCCGATCGACTTGAAATTTGAATATGCTTTAGTTTATAGTTTCTACTATACAGGGTGATTCATAAAGTACTGGAAAAATAGACCTATAAAGAACAAACATCGAAATATTTTTCTGTCAAATTCGGTGTAAAAAAAAAAAGCAAAATAGGGCATGGATTTCCGGATCGAACGTGCGATTCTGAGTCGGATGATGGGGGTCCCCATTTTAGCCTTTTTTCTGGCCCTATGAAAAAAAATGGTCTAGTTAGCACCCTTCACAACCGGGAAGAGCAAGGAAAGGGAAGCGAGATTAGAATAGGCTAAGTTAAATGGAGTATTGACTCCATTGGGTTTATTTCAAACACAAGGAGCCTCTGTAGGAGGGGGGGGGATAAATAAAACAAACTGTAGTGAGTCCGTTGGGTTTATTTCAAATACAAAGGAGCCCCTGGAGGAGGGGGAATAAATAAAAACAAAGTGTAGATTTTTCCAGATTTTATGAATCACCCTATATAATCTATATTTTTATTCGATCGTATCTATAACAGTTTGCGGACACAGTCGACTGTTTCTTCATCTTTCGGGATAGGCAGAAATAAAAAAAAAATATTCATTGTTTAGTAGACACTCTAAACTAAAGCATATCCAAATTTCAAGTCGATCGAATCAGTGGCTGTCTAGGAATAAATTCCCAAACATCACCTTTCTTCCGATGGACAGTCGGCTGTCGTTGCGCGGTAGATAAGCTCCTTAGGTGAAGTTTTGGTTTTAATGGATCGCCTATGCTTTAGCACTTGTTTTTTCTGAATTGTTTGGTTGGATAGCCGGATGAGTGTACCTCGGACCCTCCCCCTCCCCATCGAAATCTTTCAAACTCTTTGATTTTCAAACATGGCAACTTGGCCACTCCGAAATAAAATACTATTTGCTCTGTTCCTTGATTGTGACTTTAATCTAAATTAAAGGAGTTTCCTATTGGGGTGACTTCAATATTCGTGTTCAGGGTTTTCTATCGTCAATATTCTTTACTCAGATAGTGCTTTTACAGAATTAATGAATATGAAAGCACTACCATTTATAGCTAACTACAGCTAATTACGTCAGGTTATTTGGAAGTGGACTGACATTCAACATTTGATCTATTTTTTTTTTAAATTTAAATTTTAGAAAGTTATAGGCTTGCAATATAAAAAAAAATGTAAGAATTTAAAAAGATATTTTAGTCATGCAATTAAAAAATAGAAATCTTAAATTATACAATCATGAATCGAGCAGATTTTTCCACTTGTTAGATTTTTGGGTTTTGAAATATATTTTATCTTCAAAAAATTTGAAACTTCCAGTAATTTTTTCGAAGATTCCAAAAGGATAAAATTTCAAAGTAGCATGATGAGATTAAAATTTCAAATTTTATAACAAGAGAAAATGTTAACTGAAAAATTAGGTAACCAATCGCCGTCTCTCCTAATCTAAATATTAAATCTACTTTCTTACGGTTTCTTAAGCTAAAGTTTCAGTGAATCTTTTCTATTAATCTAAAACCAACGGTTGGATTAAATTCATTTAAAAATATAGATCTCAAAACATGCCTTGAATTTCAATCCGAAGTCTCAGGGCAAGGATCTTCAACCCTCCTTCTGTCGAACAATGTTGTCCGCGAAAGGATTTTTATATTGCCAAGATTTTCAAGCGTAATGCACAGCTGTTACAGGTGCTTTCCATATTATTCACTACTGATATTGAAGTAGTTCTCAGCAACATATAAATGGTACTCATTGAATTGCTGTCCAATAGTGATTTGAAGGAGAACTTGAACAATGTCGGTCTCATGGAATTTTACGTTGAGGACACAAACTTTCCAGTTATTCGAAACCATTCCCTGTGCATTGCATTTCTTTTCAACAGAGTATTCCTAAGATGAAGAACGTCAAATCAGTTGAGAAACCGGCTAATGGATACTTACTAGGAAAACTGCCTTCGAATTTTGTCGTACAGCGTTAAAGACAACATTGAGAAAGTAGTGAAAAGCGAACAATGTCAGGTGTTTCTGAGCGACGCTACACATCGAGTAAGCGATCACTCGATAAATATTTCTTAATTTTTTGTTGTATTCAATAATTAAAATAAAACTCCAAAAATAAAATTTACTGTGTATGATTTTATAGTCATCTTCAACCTCCTTTCTAATGAAAGAAAATGGCACTTTATTTAAAAAAGGTTGAAGACCAGTAGTTTAGGGCCTTAATGGTTTAATTTTATTATTCAAGTGCTTTACGAAGGCAGTTAGGATAATTGGATTACCTTTGAAATAGTAATAAAAATCCTATGAAGCTTTTTTTTTTTTTTTTTTTTTTTTTTTTTTTTTTTTTTTTTTTTTTTGAGAACCTTTTAACAGGCGAAAGGAATTTTGAAAAAAAAAATCAATAGTTAGAATCCTATAGAAAAGTCCTGTAGAACCGTCTTAGTAGAAAGGGTTCAACATCAGTCTTTTTGAAAAGATCTTGTTGGCCAGATTTTATGGAAACAACAGATCTGTGAAGTAAAAATATGAAATTTGAAGTAGTTCAAGAGGAACAAATGAAGCTAAGGATAAAGAATAAAACAGAAACAGTTACAGCGGAGTTTCTTTGCTTGCTTTTGTTTTTCTTTGTTTTGCTTGCACTTTTCTGAATAATAAAATATAGATCTATTTGTCAAAATAATTATTAAGAAACAAGATAAAAAGATTAATAACACCCATAAGATGCTGATGTAATCTTGATAAATAATTGTAGGTGTTTATAACTTCGTAAGGTGATTATATCTGCACTAATTCCTTATTATAATTTGATTGTAATTCTTTTTTTTTTTTTAGTTATGCGAGCAATTGGCAAATTTACAGCGTCTTTTATTTCTACAAAATAAGAATAATTATTGATTGTTGTCATCGGAATGGTTTATTTTTCCTCACAAATTGAATTTGTCTCCTTAATAAGAAGGGAAAAAAATGTTTTTCTGAATTCTTTGATGTAAAATATACATAATTGGCAATATCTGCAGATAATGTTATTTTCTCATTTCTAACAGTGGCCTTGGAGTCACCAATAAGTCGAAATTTACTTTATAACCTAATAAAATAACTGCATTTACGGTACCTTTCTTTGTCAACACACAAGTGACATTAGGCATAATTCAATGATTTTCATTGGAAACTAAAGAATTCAATTCAATTCACTTCAAATGCAGTTGCTTACTTTAAATTGAATTAGATGATGTTTTGTAATTTATATAATGTAATATTTCGTTAAATCATTTATAGATTTAAGGACTGAACTTTCTCCTCAATTTCTATTCACATGTTTCTGTTCCTAAGCTATAGTCTTCAGGAATATTCTATTTAAAACTATTAAAAATCCCCAGACTATCCTGTAGAAAAAAAAATTAAGACAATTATTTAATTGTTTTCTAATTGTTTTAGGCTCTATCCTTCTATTTTTAGATAAACTAAATATCGTAGGTGCAGAAAGACTTGTCTTTAGATAGCTATGGTCACTCCTTTGTAGTTTTATTGATAGATACATCGCCATCTAGCAGCTCTACTATCTATCAAGTGGTGGCAGCTGTTAACTTGAAAGAACATACCTAATAATATTTTAGTAGGAATGAACCTAAAGTTTAAGAAATCATTAGGATGAGGTAAGGGGAATGGAAATCGATGAGCCATCGTTCCATACCCACGGATGTTGCTAGATAAAAGAACGAAGAAGAAAACGATGCCACATATTTGTATCTGATCAAATATTTCGGTAATTCACTCACATCGTATGGAGTAGCAACCAAAAAGGTGTTATTGGTCTAAATGTTATAAGATGCATTGAAGAGTGGAGGGAAAAAAATCAGACAAGTTGCAGAATCGAATTTTAATAGGAAATAAGCCTTCCTGCTAAGTTTATCCTGTAAACTTTCATTTTGTCATGATCTCCAAGAAAGGAGAAATGTTCGATAGCGTAGGTAGTTAATCCGTTGTTCATTCAAGCTTTCTGAATGCTCTCTATTGCAAAGAACACACTTATTTCCCATGGAAATACAGTCAACGTGAAGCAATATAAACAATTGAGAGATACGTTTTAGCATTTCCTTTACTCAATGGGATCACGATTATACGAGATTACCAAGTAAATCTATGTTATTAAATCTTTTATTGCTCTGTCTGTCCGGCGCAATTGCTGTGATTTGTGAAAATAGAAATAATTTCTACAAGTTCGCAACGGGAATCGAACCTGCAACCTTCTAATCCGAAGTTAGGCGTCTTATCCATTAGGCCACGGAGACTACATTCTAATCTACATTCTAATCTACTAAAAAATACAAATATGTCATACACGCACTCGCTGGTTCTAAAAGCAGTCGTGGGTTGGGAGAATCCACTTATCGGGTAGTTGTGAGAAAGCAGTGGCACGTTGTGAGAATCCAGTTTTCCTGGGTTGCTAGTATTCGCAAATGAAAACACCCGATTCCTGTCTTTTCGTGCAAGGTAATGACATTGGAGTGATTTGCTTCACCTATCTAGTATCCAAATTTAGGTGTAATCTTTTAATTCTAATGACTGAAAATGACATTAATCAGGAGACTCATCATTTTCAGTCTTTAATCGTCCAGTGCTGATAAATTGGCACAGAAAACGTTTATGGTTTCGAAACTTCGCCATTCATCTTATTAAATTTCATGGTCAAAAGAAATGTTCCAGTTTTTCGTCTGTGTTCTTATTACAATGCGAGAAACCTAGGTTTGTCCACCATTGCCCAGTCGTTAATATTTTGCGTCATACCCTTCCACTCCTAGAATACCGGTATCATAAGTACGGTACCCGCAAACAAAATTACCTTTAAATTGAAACTTGTAACATGCCTCTGTACGAGTGCTGGAATGAAATCTTAGATTGTTACAATATTTTCACTCAATTCTAAATATTGATTTAATTATGATTTTAGTCAAATAACAATTAAGAACATAAAAAATTTGCAAATTTACAAATAACGACTTTTTATTCTGGTGGAACCTGAGCTTAAAGTCTCTAAATCACCATCTTATTAATGACGTTAAAAGTTTCATGTTTATCTGCTCTTAATTTATCTCCTCAAATTGGCATAAAAATAAGAAGTCTAATTCAAAAGAAAAAAAAAACGCCATTTATATGAACTTATATTTCGATGTTATATAAAAGTAATACTTTCGCCAACTAGTAATTTCTTTGTTTATGTGACTGAGTCGTCTAAATATGCGTAGTCTTACTATTGAACATTTTTCTTCGGTTTTTCCATTTATTTGCTTGTTCGCTATCACAACTGGATAGATTTCATACGTATGTTATTTGTGGTCCAACTTACAACAGAGGCAACTCCACCCTTTCCACTTCCCAAAAGTGATGTCAAAGTCCATCGCTAAATTGGCTTGGCTTATTTCTTTTAGAACCTGATACGATGGTTGTTTATGGGCCAAGTGAAATTGAGCACGGTTATTTTGGTCTCCAACCCCTAGTTCTCAAAATGGCTCCTCCTTCAGTTGTGTATGGTCGGTCTAGAAATATACAATGAATAACTGAGTGTAAACCTAGTTTTATTGATTTTAAATAAATGAATAGAAGTAAATGGTCGCATCAGTTTCATAAATTGTATCATACTGAAGATTAGGTCAGTTGAAATGTAAGAAAATATGGATCTGGATTACTTTCTCATTAATACATAACTTTATTCAAGTTGTCGAAAAGCTGTAGTTGTGCGATGTAGGAAATTCTTCAGCCTTCCGTCAAATTCCAAAGCCTATGGAAGGAAACAGTGATTGTCCTTAATATATTCCCTTTCTAAGTCATACACACTGGCGAATTGTCGCTTTTGCTGGTAATGGCATTGAACTCATTAAAAGAAAAAAATTGTGTCTACTTGATTTGTACGAAATACTTTTATTTCTAGCACTACAATATTTGTGTGTCAAGAAATGTTTACGGTTGGAAACAATATGTTATTCCATCATCTGAGACATAAGAATCCCAAATGAATTTCAGAACCCAAATGAATAGTCAGTGCTCTCTCGGAATGCTAACTTATTTCAAATTAGGTGCCTAATTCTTCAAAATACTCGGTTTTCCTTTTATACCTCATTAGAAAATTTTCAACAATGGAGATTATTACAATAAACAGGAAAGTAGTTCCTGGAACTGAAGTAATAATCGAAGATCCATTTCAGAACCTCCAGAATTAAAAACTCTGTGAAATTATAGCTTGAATAAATTGTTAGACAGACTGAATTGGAAAGGAAGTTACTTCATTTTAGACATAAGAATTGGATACCACTTTGACTGCAGTATATTATTTTCGCCGAACATAGAAGATAGATCTGCTTGACACTGTTGCACGATCATTTTGATTTATCATTTATTATCTTCATTTTTGGAAACTTTCGTATTCACCCTTCAATCCAGCCATCTACTTTAAAATGCTTCTTTCGATGGGAAAATCCATGTGCTTTAATCTGCATGACCTGACCAAACCTTACTGGTATCATCTGTAAAATCGCATGTTATCGTAGGTCGTTGTGGCGAGCTTTTTCTCGGTAGTTAGTAATGGAGATTGTGTAGCTTAAAATTGTAGCTTTGAATTAACTTCCAATTCTGTTACTGCAAGTACTATTTTACATAATTCTACGTAAAATATTATGGACTAATTCTTCGGAATAATAAGTTCTGCGAAAATGCCGGATGGATTGAATATGTATTTTTTTTCTTTTTTGCCAAAACACTTTCGGAAGCACTTCGGAAGCTTTCGTTTTAATTTACTGTTTTTATGTATAGTTTTAAAAAATATCTTTATAGATTAATAGCTGCTGAATAAAAATATAACATATGCAGAAGGAAAAGAAGTGCCTTCGTGTGATGTTTACCCTGAAAATCAAGAAGAGAAGACTTCAAAACTTTAGATTTAAATATAAATGAATCTGAAGCACAGATTGGGATATAGTATAACATATTTTGTCCAATAAATGTCTCGTCAAATTAATCACTTTCGAAATTCTAAATCAGTGACATTAAAACATCATTTGCTCTGATTTTGATTAAATTTATTCATCCAATATTCAAGACAGTATAAATAACTTGAAAATAAGAAAAAAAAACTATTATATTCTTTTTTAAGATACCGGTAATTCTAGCAATTTTTGTTTCAGTAAGGGAATACAATCTCCAAGTTCAATAGATTGCCTTATAAATAATACTGAATGGTTCTCATTAAAATGAAATGCTATGGTGTACATTTTATAAGCAGTAAACAAACATTTCTTTTGTAGCTAAGATAATCATCTATAATACACTTTACAACACCAATTTTTCAAAATGAAATAGTCGATATTTTCGGAATTTTCTTATTCCTCATCGTTATTAGCAAAATCTTCATTTGGAAAATGTAACGTACTTATAGACTAGTTCGAACAGACAATGGACCCTTTTCACTATACACAGAAACTCACGCCAAAAAAAAAACAATGTATGCATACACCAACATTCACGCTTTGGAAAATTACCTTTGTTTTTATGGCCTTTTGTTTGTCCAGGATTTTGTAACACTTAGAATATTATTAGCCTATTATTATTCTAAATGAACATTAATTTTATAAGCAAATTATTGTTGAAAGTTTTGAAATCTTCCTATTTTGAACGATATCTTCTTTTGATTTGTATTCATAAACTCTACACTTGTATCCGAGTTAATAGTGTAACAATGTAAAGAACTCAAATATTTGACAAGAAATTCAGACATTAAGCTATGTTTCCAAAAGTACTTTGATCATCCAATTAACGCTGCTAATAAAAAAATTCCACCTTGATTTTTATAAACTCAAGAGTTTTCATTCAATTAAATTCTTTTTTTGTAAATTGTGTTTGCAGTCTTTGCCTGACATAAGCTCTTCCTCTCTTGATTATTGCTTTCATTAGAGATCATTCAGTCTTTGGGTCCACCACCGTGCACCCACACCGTTCGATCATTCGCCGATGTCCTGCTAAAGAAGGAGGGGAGAGGAAAAATCAATATCGACGTCTGAAGTTCTTGTGCGGGTGAAGCAATCACGGTGCCACACGGCTGGCGGCGAAATTGCTCTCCCTCGACCCACCGTTTAATCGGCCCAAGCAGTGCCTCAGAAAGGAAAAAAACTACCCATTTCATCTTATCTCTTTTTTTTTTCCTCCTGATTCTATTTGGACCCATTCGGAAGAAATCGAAAGATCAAATAAGAAGGCGCTGAATACACCTGAAAAAAATGCTTACTTTTACAATGATACCCAAACTACTTTCTGTAGAAGATTAAAAAAAAGGAGCAATTTTCATTTGTATGAAGAAAATTGACATTTTTTTTTAGTGCACAAAAATTTTAGTTTCAAGAAAAGTAAAAATTATTTCTTTACATTATTTAATCCAGTATTAAAAAAATTAAATAAATATCAAAATATCAAAAAGATTTTTCTAAAAATTATACATTATGTATTATTCTGCTACATTACTTTTAAAAATAAAAAAAATATGAGATTTTTTTTTCTTTTTCTTTTTTTTTTCTATCTTGAGTCGTAAGAGTATGGACTTTTAATATCTTAACATATATCCAGTTCTATAATTGGTGATTTCCTTAAAATTGCCCATCCGGTTTAGAGGCGATGATTTGTTGAATCAAAGTTATTCTAAAAGATAAGGTAAACAGTTGTGCATCATCAAACTTTGTAGCCAAATCAAATGGAAAATGTGGAACAGCGAATTTTAATAATTTGTAAGGCATTCCTCTACGTGTAATGATATTGTTTACCTGACAAATAATGAGATGTACAAGAAATATTTTTGCCTCAAGTTGGAAACATTCACATTCAATTTTTGATTCATTGTTTTTGATTTTTTTTTTCATTTATCTCACGTATTCCTTGCTTTGTTTTGGAAAGTGTAATATCATCTGTACTTAAAAAGAAATTAGTCTTTCGGTTGATCTGCAGTGATTGTATGGTGTCTGGAATTAAGTTGTTTTGTTCATGATATTTATTGTGCCAATAGAAGATTGCAAGATATTATACTCTACAAACATTGTTCACAATATGAGGCTAGGATTCTTTACTACAGTAAAAATACTTTAGAAAGTTTTCTCAGTGCCTTAGACAGCCAGAAATAAGATAAAGAACAAAGTCAAGTGAACACTGGATGAATCCCGAAGCTTTTGACATTTAGGAGCAGGTCGTCCCAAATATTTGTGATGGCAGAGGCTGCCGTTTGGTTCTGCAATAATAAGTAGCATTCAATGGAAAACCGGAGGTGGGTGTTGGAAGGCGAGTCAGCTGTGTTTGAAAACATCATAAAACATGTTTGTACTTGTTTTGTTTTTTTTTCGTCAATAATTTTTACAACACATTCTTCTGGCATAAATATAAATAATGTTAGATATAACTAATCTTTTTAAAATAATGACAGAAAATGAGTAACTTTCATACTCAGAAAAGAGCTGAAAAAAAAAATAATTGCTGATAACAAAATTGAGTATATACATATATTTATATAATATTTTAATTAATGAAAATATGTAGTATTTTTGCTTTAAGATATTTAACAGTTTGAAATCAAAGCAATGGAAAACGTCATTAACTGCTGACAATTTCTGATTGCTTCATTTTGGCTATTGAATAGTTTAATGTAAGATACTGAAGATTTAAAAAAAATTACTAAAAATAAAATTTATTGTTTTTCTGCATTTTGTATTTCTAAGTATAAAAATATTTCATTTTTTGAAAAATAGTAGATATATTTAAACTTATCTACATAATATGAGAGAATGAAATCTTTTATTATTTTTTTATCACTCTTATTTTTACTCCTATTCACGGAAAATAGGAATAAAATGAGGCAAAAATAAAATATAGTAAATAAGATTATCCTTTTTTGTGAAAGGAAACATCAGAAAGATCTATCTCTTAGGAGGCATCCGTGGCCGTACTGAATTCTCTGAAATCATTTTCATGTATGTTTCCTTTCTTTTCTTGTCTTCAGAATGCATTAAGCAAGAATGGATATACTTTACTTCAGTGAGTTTTCTTGATTCTTGCATTTGAATGGTTAAGTTCCCCTGAGAGGCTTAGAATAACTTAGTGCAGTAGAAGGACTGAAATCTTTATAAACAAGAAAAAGGATGCAGATTAGTTCTTGAAATTGTATGATTTGTTTCGTCTCAGTACATCAGAAGATGATTCATTTGTTCTTGTCTTTATTAAGACGTAACGAATAATGAACTTAGTATTGGTTGATACTTCAAAAAATAAAATCCGAATAAATAAAAGTTATTGTAATTCGAAACTGCGTCGAAGTCACAGGTAATATAACATAATACTTTGAATGTCTAAGAACAGTTAGGTTAAGAAAATGTGAAAACCAACTGTTTCAGATGACGAGCAAATCTGTTAATAACATGAGAAACAGTAACAGCCTAAGTACTGTTTCCTATTTACATAGTAGTTGGTAGAACTTTGCTTCTAAAAGTCTAATTACAATTATTGTATTGCTTTTTAATTGTAAAATCTACATCTGTTACAACACATTTGAGACATTTAATACTACTACTGACAGGTTTCCACTTTAGGTAACGAAATTACATGTAAGTTGATTGGTCCCGACCAGAATATTTTCCATAAAATGTGTTGCGTTGATTCCTGTCTGAGATCTGTAAAGTATTGCAAAAAATAGCTCTTTGGAGACTCGCTTTCGCTTAAGAAATGTAGATATCGATTTTACCACAAGAAATGTTGCTGGCCTAGAACCACCGTAACCACAGTTCAGTGTCGAGTTAAAAATGGATGCTGTTTTCAAGTTAAAGAAGAAAGATGTCACAAAGTGAAGCTATTTATTCTCGTTCTCTAATTTCTGATGTCAAAACTCAAAGCTATAAGAAAATGCGTTTACATTAAGTTACCAGTAAAATTGCTCAAGCAAATAAATATTTTGACTGTTACCATAGTAAGTTCTTTATCTTCTGTTCGAAATGGGTTAGAATTGGAGGAGATTTTGAGAGACACTTAAAGTTAGTGTGTCTTGAAATGTATTGTTTTTTTATGTTAAACTTTCTTTATTCCGAAAATGGGAATTTTTACACCTACTTAAAGACAACTAAAAATTTTGTTAGAATGGTTTGCATTTACACAATAATTTTTAATTATTAGTCTTTAATATATCAACAATATTGGAATTCATATTTTTAAGAAAAATAAAACAATGGCTTGAAATTGTTTCCCTTAAAATTGGGCGTCTCCAGCATGGGCTAACTGTGCCTACAGCGGTTCGTGAACAAACCATTCCATTTCAATGTCCGTGAAATGTTTCTGAAATATCCAAATGGAAAACGGAAAAACAAGATCTCTTGCAGTTTGAAGGAATTTCAGGAAAACTAGCAAGAAATTGATAACATTAGTGTTTAGTGGACACGGATAAGCGTGCTTTACCCGAGTTAGCTTTTACATTGTTCTATTACAGTGTCAGCAAAAGCAATATTCTGCAAGTAAATTGAAAGATTCATTGTTTTAAAACCAATTTCAAAATTCTATTCACCATCTTGATTAAGCATCTGTTATTAAGAACTGAAATTTTTAAATTCGTCTAATAGAAACGAA
>JAFIDM010009631.1:13833454-13917421 GCA_023159025.1 Thereuonema tuberculata | reverse complement strand
TTTAAGACGGTTTAACATTGTATATGCGACCAGGTGTCGAATCTTTGGCTCACACAAATAGTTTTAACGACACGTAAATATTTTAGTTATGCTGATATATATGTTGATTTTTATTTTTTTTTCTATTTTTTTTATAAGCATTTAATTTTACTAAAAATTGATGGTGTAGCATGTCAAAGCAAACAAATATTAACTAATCTCATCATTTTCAAATGCTTAACTTATCAATACTTCGATTATGTCAAAGAATTAAAAAAGAAAAAACAAAATAATTCTAGTACTTAGATCCAAGCATTAACATTACAAACATCTTTTATTTAGAAAAACATCCAATGCTGAGTTTTACATTTAGCCCCAAATTCATTTCGCCGAATAATCAGTGCACAGGAGACAGTTTAGAAAGTATATCTTACATCCTTTGGGGAGAAAAAAATAAAACCCGAGAATCGAAATAGAACCGCCATCTTATCCAGCCTCTGCCATCTAGAATATTCATCTTCAGGAATTTATTGTCATTATCTATTCACTGTAATGTAATTTATTTACAGCCTACTAGCTGCTAATTAACTCGATGGCAACTTCTATAGCTTTAATAGAAATGGCTTCCATTTTTGTTTTTAAATGAATGCTCTGTTAACTTGAGAACAGAAAGCCTTGCCAAGTGAAATACTGATATTAAATGGTTCTTTAATGATATAGAATTTGTTAAATATTTTATATTTTTTTCGTCAGTTACATTCTTTTTCGTTTCATTAAGTAAAGTCAACCTGTTTCGGAACTTAATGGAAAAGATATGTTAATAACTAAGTTAATAGCATTTAAGGGCGTAATGATTCCGAGAAGTAATTCCTAGGCAAAGTAATCTTTTCATTTCTCGCGGCAGGTGTGCATCTCATCACCCACACTTGTCCTCAATTCTATACATCAATCGCCGGGTTGAATCGACAGCCTTGCTTCGGCGTGATTTTTGTTGAGACTCGTGCTGAGTCGTTTTTGCAACAGCACTGACTCAGAAGAGTCTGTTATTGCATTTCTCGAAGATCTTTCAATGTAAACACTATCGAAGTCTAGACTAGACAAGTCAAGTAATTAAAAAGCCAATTCGAAATAGCTTGAAGCTAATGTTTTCTTGTCAGATATTCAAAATTTTCTTATTTAATTTATTTACCTTTCATAAATGAATATTTCCATTCTATTACATAACGAAATACTATAGTTTGTTTATTACCTAAATATCACAGGTACACATTTAATGTTTGTAAAGGATAAGCTTTAAAATTGATTTCATACAATTATAGATTAAAGATTAAATGAGTTTGTAAAAGTTTCCATCTTACTGAGATCCTCTTGAAGTGTAATCCTGTGTAAAGCTTCTAATTGTTTAATTCATTGCTTTATTCCTTTTCGATTTATGAGACCTAAACTGCTTTTGGAAGAATAGTTAAAGCATTATTAAGTTCTAATAATTTTTTGTGAAGTACACTGTCTTTAGGGTGAAAATCACGGTGATTTCTTGTTCTTCCTCCCAAAACGATGCTTAATAGTTTTCTTCAAAATAAATCTTTTATTGATTTCTTTTCCATTAGCCACATTTTTGGAATATAATGGCTTTTCTTTAAGTTTTTCACCGCTAATTCCGGAATCCTTAGTATCGCCCTGCCTTCTGTAATTACATTGAAGCTCGGTTATAACGCGGTTGTTTATATCGCGAATTCGGATATAACGCGATTTGGTCTTGGACCCCTTCTATTTTGGAAAAGGTGTATAATTGTAAAATTGCAAAATTTATCGTTTTTTCGCCTAAAATCAAATCAAAGGTGTAAATTAATATGCTTGTTTCCTTATTATTTACAGTAATTGAGACTCTATACCCACCCTAATGTCACGAAAATGCGTCAAATACAATATATTTTTAAAAAAATACTGGAATCGCGGACTTTTTTTTTCGCGGACTTAGATTAACCAAAATGAATATCGAGATCTATTTTTCTGCCAATGACAACCAGTAAAGAGGCCCATGAATCTAATAGGCGTATGAATACCTAAATTTGATCCACGTGATTCGTCGTTTGTACAAGATGGTGGCGCCAAATCGATTTTGGCTAATACAACCCATCAAAGTGTTGAAAAGGTAATGATTTATGTACAGTGGAACCCCGCCATTCGTCCGCCTCTCTATTCGTACAACTCGTTATTCGTACAACTTTTTTAAGTAAAATTGAACTCGCCATTCGTACTCTTGCTCGCGATTCGGACAGCGGGACCTCGGTACTGGCCGTGCCACGCGGTCACTTCAGTTCAGTATCTTGCCAGCTTCCGTACGCTATGCATCATCCACGCAAGCTTCGTGAAACTTTGTGATATTTTATTGTTATTTTTCGTTATTTTTATTAAAAATACTGCAGCCATGGGTCTAAAAAAGATTACTGATTCAGCTAAGCCTAAAAGGAAAGCAGTGAGAACGACAATTGAATTGAAAAAAAGAAATCGTTGCGAAGTTGAAAGTGGAACTCGTGTCTCTGACCTGGCAACTCAGTATGGCATGGCGAAATCAACCATATCGTCTATACTGAAAAAGAAAGAAATAATAATACAGGCCTAAAAATTTATTGTTTTCATAGTTTTTATGTATTTTAGGCTTAACATATTATTACAAAGGTTTATATAAGCAATCATCTGTGGGTCTGGAATGGATTAATCCAATTTACATTATATCTTATGTGAAAAAATGATTCGCCATTCGTACAAATCGCCATTCGAACTGCCTCCTGGAACGGATTGTGTATGAATAGCGAGGTTCCACTGTATTTATAAATATAAAATTCTCTCACATAGCTCTGAATGATGTAGGTAATCGCGAAATGACCATTTTAAATCGATTTGGAATCGTGTGGGCGATAATAGGGTGCGATATACGACATATTTTGACATCGCGAAATAATAAAAGTTCGGATATATCGCGGTTATATCGCAATCTTCAAAATCTTGGCTCCGAAAGATCGCGTTATAACCGAGCTTCAGTGTATTACTATTTAATAATAGTCCATTAAATCATTCTTTGCCTTGTGGTTCAGGTGGCGGCCTTTCACGAGGCACATGTGTCAGAACTTGTGTTCGAATCCCAAAGTCGACATGGATTGTTACTTCCTTTCCTGAGGAAGTCAAATGGGAAACCACCTCAGTATCTTCCCCAACATATTAAAAGGATCCTTATACGAGTTTGCAATGATGGGTATTTGAATGAGTCTTTTGAACCTATGAGCAGCAGAACACTGAAGAAGCAGAAGTCAGTGTTCTTTATAGGTCATTCCATCTGAAATCATCCAATGCTGGTTGCATGACCATTTCAGAATTTAGTTTTTACTGACTTGTTCCCCAGTATAAAGACATAACAAAACCAGATGTGAATTTTATAAAGTCACTAAATCATACAAAATAACTTCAAAAAAACAAATATAATTAGATTTCTTGACTTTTTTAAAAAATTTTCCACACAAGTTTTTCATGTGAAATTTTATTTTCCACTTTTCTTTATCCATCATGTCTGACACTCAATTTCGGCAAAATCAAAGTTTTCGGAAACTCTTGAACTAAAAGAGATAAAGATATAATTAAAAAAAACAATTGACAGGTATTGAAATGTCAATTTCTTTTCTTTCAAATGACTTTTGCAGCTATCTTTTACAGGAAAGCTGAAATTAAAGCCTAAAATTTGGACCTCAATTTGCGAAAATTACAATTTTCGGATTTAAATTATAGTATGAAGGAGAAAATTGTAAGATTTCAAACTTTCACCTTAACTTGGCCTGTGCCAAGAGAGTTTACAGCCAAAAAATCATCCGTTAAAATTTTACCCTTGTAATGAGGTCACTAATAATGCCAAATTGCATAAAAAAACGCCCAAATTCCAGGACGTTATATCTCAGGTGGGGGAACTGCAAAAAACTTGAAACATTCAGGAAATCAAGTACTAGTAGGAACTTAACTAAGGAATAAATTTGAATTTTAAGGTTCTAGGCTTTTCTGGTGTAACTATGAATTTTTCAAAAATCAAAATTTTCTGTACATGTCCTGCTATAAAACAAGTTTTTTTTTTCAATGGTACAATTGTGAAAAAAAAAAAAAACAATATTTAATTTGTTATGACTGGTGTAAAACGATAAGCAGGTCCGTGATCAATATAATTTGTTTACTTATTAGTTATGTTTGTTCATATGTATGATCTTGACCATCTTTGTGACATAAGACTTATTATCTTAACTTTTCTTCATTACTGGCTTAACATGTAATTCCATGTATTCGTTGCAAAGAGGATTATGAAGTTGTTTTTTTTTGTCTTCACCTACGGTACTTGGAAAGATTGTTTTTAACTTTTATTTTTTCACTTCACTGGATATTCGTTTAGACTTTGAAGGACTGACTATCGTTTTTCTTAACTTACTCTTCTTAATTTTGATGCTGGAGACATTTCTAGTACTGAACAAACAACGTCAGGGGTTGTCCATACTTTCCTGTCGCGAAATAAATAAATCAATGTCATCGTGTTCATTTTCTACCGCTGTTTCAAAAGAGGGCTGATTAACTTTCACAATTTTTTTTAATAACATGTTGGGACACAATGATTTACTTGGAACAAACTTTTCAGCTTGATTTTTCATCTCTATGCAGGTGCTCTAATTTTTATTTAGAAGCAATCTTTGGAACTTTTTTTTCCATTTGTCCAGTGTGGTAGTTAAAAGGATAACAGCAAATAGCTAAAGATATGATTGTATTTCATTAAAATCTTTTTTTTTATGATATGCACACACAGTTTTACTGTCTTCTCTATCGATTCTATGTTTCAGTAATGTTCGATCATTTGAACTGAATTCACTAATATCATTGAAAACGCTTGATTTTTAGAACGACGCATATAGGAAATTTTGATTTTTTTTAAAAAATTCATAGCAGTTATATCAGAAACGTCTAGAACTTCCAATTTATACCTTAGTTAGCTTCCTATTAGAACTTGATTTTCTGAAAGTTTCAGATTTCCTGTAGCTCTCCCACCAGATATATAATGTCGTGAATTTGGGTGTTATTAAAATTATAAGGGATGATTTTTTGGCTATAAATTCTCTTGGCACAGGTCATGTTAAGGTAAAAGTCTTACTTTTCCCCTTCATCATGCAATTCAAATCTGAAAATTATATTTTTAGCAAATTGCAGGCTTCAATTTCAGCTTTCCTGTAAAAGATAGCTGCAAAAGTTATTTGAAAGAAAAGACAGAACGTTTCAATACCTGTAAATTGGTTTTTGAATTATATCTATCTCTTTTAGTTCAAGAGATATTTGAGTTTCCGTAAATGCTGATTTTACCGAAAATGAGTGTTGGACATAATGGAAAATGACCACCACGGATAAGGAAAAGCAGACAAAAGTTTTCGTACGTATTTAAATATATTATAATAGTGCTGTATTTAAATGTTATATTTAACATATATTTCAGAAAGTTCGTCGTCTTTATAGCTGCCAATATATTCATTACAATCGCTTATTTCTCATTTCCGCTCTATTTAGTTAATTGAGATTTGAGATACGGACTGATTGAAGAAAAGGACAATCTTTAATTTCAGAAAGACAAATTTCTACCACAAATTATGTTCAGTCTTACCCAGACATTATTACTTCAGAATGAACTATTGACGCTTTTTTATATTTTAATTTTTCAATTTAAATTTTCAGTCTATTGTATTTGTCTACTTACTTTTACTTGCTATCTCTAGGTTACAAAATGAGAAAATAAATTGAAAATTTAAATCTAAAAGTAAAAAGATTAAAAAAAAAAGCTTGATTGAGCATTAATAATTCATTGAGAGATTGTATGGATTAAGACTTACTTAACACTGTGTTAAGTATCAATCTTTTACTTTTATCTCTTTTTATTCTCTGTCCTAACTCAAGATTCTTCCAACATCTTTAATTGGTTGTCAATCAAATACACTCGTCGATAGTATCCAGGCTTTATTCTCTGAATGTTTGTTCTTGTCTTCTGCCTGAGAATGTTTATCAGAAAAATTGTGTCTCAATGTTGTTCAAATGACTTAAGTTTTTACCAAATGTTGAATTTCAATTTTAAATTTAGAAGTTAATAATTTAACAGTACACAAGAAACTACTTTTGCATCAGACCATAGCATTATTCCAGACTTTAATTGAAGAGGTAGATATACTAATTAACTTAAAAATATCGTTTAGAAGTGTGTCACAGTAAGCTTGCAAAGCCTGAAGTAGTTTTAAAACTAGTTTCAAGAATTAAAGAAGAAAATTTAAAGATGATGTAGACCATCGTATAACTCTGGGCTCCAGCCAAGTTGGTAGAAGAGCTCTTCTTGTCAATTTAAGGCAACCAAACAGCATAAGGCCGGGTTATTTTTGGCGGACATTGCGGAAGTAGTGGCGGGAGGCTATGCTTCCATTGTCGGCTATCTCAGGCACGTCAAACGTGCGATCCGATTGTTGATTATGTGACGCCTCGAACCTTCAGTTCAACTTTCACAAAATCCAATATACGAGAAATGCAATTCAAAGAGAAAGAATATTACATAATTAAACTTAAATTTTGATACATTAATTACCAAAAGCATGACATTATTTACATCAAACTAATATAAAGTAAATTATTATGTTTTTTGATATAAATTATAAAATTGTATTCCTTTGAGCCTTTTTATGAAAGAAAAACCATTTGTTTGTTCGCCCTCATTTTGCAAATGGTTTGGACCCGTTTGGAGGAGAATAATCCATCCAAAACCATCCACTTGACTGGAAAATCCAAATATACTACCTCCAGCCTGTAGTTACTTTCTTTATCACTTGAACTCGACTACTAGTATAAAAAAGGTTCCTATTGTAATTACTAAGCTTATTATTCCACTTCAGCAGTTTCTTCTCTGTTTATATAAGTTAAAAATAGATGGATGGATTTCCTTCAAATTTGATACGATGTTTACTAAGGTTCTTAAAATATTAATATAATTATTCTGATTTCCAAGCGCCATTTCCATCCCTCAGACTTATGCCTCCCCCCATCCCAATGCAGTGATATCAGTCTTCCAATATGCATTGGATACCTAGAGTATTCTTTATTTATTTTATTATTTATTATTTAATTATCATTAAATAATTTACATTAATTTTCATTTCTGTACTTTTATCAGCTTTATTAGAGAATTTTAATATTTTAATACAAGAAAATGTTTAAAAATGTTTAAGTCGTATTTCTGCACAAGTTTGTAATATTTACCTTCAATGTATGCCTATTTAGCAGGTTTTCCATTGTCATTGAGAATGACTGAACGGCGATGATTACCGCGATTTACGAGTATTTGTAACTGCGTATTTAATAAACGCTCCTTTTTTCGTTCAAATATTAATGCGAGATAATTGAATAAACACGTCCAGCAAATTCGCGTTGGGAATCGTTTAGTAAAATTGCATGATTCTCAGGTGAACGCTTGCCAACATTATAAATGAGTATGGAGGCGGATAAGTGTTTGGGATGTGTTGCTGAAATTGGAAATACAGAGGAATATCCTGTCTGTAATCAGGTCCTATATTTATGCATTCTTTTTGGCATGATGATGCCTAGAACTTTTTATCTTCTTTATATCATAAACTCTCAATACATTTTTTTAATATCTGTTGCTTATCTTACTTCATTACTTTCCGCTGTATTTTGTCTAAGGAATTCTACATCCTCCAAGAATAATTTTGGAGTTTTTGCCATTTGGATCTTTTCCTTCTTCCCGGATATAAGCTTGGTGAAGCCCATTTACTTAAAAACATTTCTAACACTCGCGGTCTTGAAATGATGACATTTCAGAGATTTTGAAAGATGAATAGTTGTGAGGAATTTCGCTTAACATAGAAATAATATGAATTTCTATCATATACATCGGCGGCAGAACTTCATCCAGTGCCATAGAATACATAGCAAAAGATATAAAGGCTGGTCTAATGAAGACAGAAGAATAAGCAGGAAAAGAGAAAGGAAGACCAAACAAGTTGCGAAAGTACTTATTCATTAGAAATTACTTATTTATTAGAAAATAAAGATAGAAAAAGAAGAGGGGATAAACATTTAGTTTTATCTGTGATCGAACGAAGACATGTCTACTCAGCCTTCATGATAAAATGGTAGTTATCAGTCAGCGGATATTAGTATTTTTGTATCTAGGTCCATAGCTTGTATTTGCTCGATATGCAAAAATAATTTCAATTTAAAACTAATTGCAAGTAAATATAAGTCACTTCATTAACATCTATACTTAGATTTTAGAATTTTATCTCAGTTATATGCCAGTTATAGCAAAAAAATATCCTCCTGTGTCAAAAGCTTTTAAGGCTCTATAGAATAGTCTATATTTACCATGTATTCATCTAATGAAGTATTCCTTTTTCATCTGATCATCTTTTCTCATTGCAAAATTTTTCACCGGAAAAGCTGACCACTGGTATCATTGAAACATCATTAATATTAATAAAAGACTTCTTGGCGCTCTTTCTCATTCTTCATTTAACCTTTTGGTGATCCTTTTAAGCCAAACAAGTTGTTTCAGAAGTAGAAACACTCTTAATTAAAAGAATATTCTGTATATATGTGCAGCCTCAAAAATACATTATCGTATTTGTCCAATTTAAAATTTTTATCTTGAATTTCACTTCATCCTCACCTTCTCCATAGTTTCATTTTTCTAGAAGGTCTTAATGATCTTTCAACTGTACTTATACTATACTATTTCTATTGAATTTTTTTAAAGAAATCTAATGTTGTTCATAACACATTTTTTCAGTCATTAAAACCTAAGGAAATTAAAATTTGCCATTTTTAAGCATTTGCGCTACTTTAAATATTCTATTTAAAAAGCTTAAAATGGATGTTCTTTTTTTGTTCCAACCTGTGCATATAGAGCCTGCACTTTATTATTTACGAAAGTAAAAGCTTTGAAAGAACGGTTTCTAAATATTCGCCAAAATTACATTTTTCTTAAGTGGAGATGATAAAAGCTATCTTTCCTACTTTTAGCCAAGTTATGTCTTCTAATGAATATACACTACCCTACAGTAATGGACCGGACACCAGCATACTTACATAAAATCAGACGGGGAAATCATGCTGTGGGGGGAGTTTCTCATGCTATGGTCTGGAATCATTGCATGTTGTTGCGGGAATCTTAAACTCCGAAGGTTCAAAGGACATTTTGGTCAATCGAGTTGTTCCTACTCTCTGACAAATGCTTGGAAATGATGATTGTTACTTTCAGGACGACAATGCTCTATGCCATGTTTCAGCCTCTGTCCAGCAGGGATATACAGAGATGTCTGTAAAGCGGCTTCCATGACCTGCTCAGAGTCCCGACCTAAGCCCCATCGAATATTTATTCGACGAGTCAGAGCATTGATTGAGGGCCAGTGAACCACGTCCGACATCTACACCTGCACTGGTCATGTTCTTGAAGCAGGAATGGACAAAAATACCCATAACTCTGTATCAAAACCTTGTGGAAAGCATGCCCCACAAGGCGGTTAATATAATTTCAGCACAAGGGGACCCATCCCACTCTTAAATCACGTACATATTCACATGTTTCCAGTAACGTGCACTTTCCGGTCCATTAGTGTAGGGTAGTGTATTTTTAAGCATAATAACTGTCTGATAAATGCTGCCGAGGGCTAGAAAAAAAGGACTGATTTTAAAATAAAAATCTATTACGAATTCCACGCCAAAATTTAAAATCGGGCATTTCAAGTTTTATAATTCTTGATTACGTCATAAACATTCTGAAAATATGTTTACATATTTGAAACTACACTAATACTAAAAATTTCCAAAGTACAAGAAACTTGCTGTTTTATATTTTGTAATAGGAAAGAACTGTTCAAAGAGTTCTTCAACTTCTTCAGGATATTGAATTGGTGTTGCCGAGTGATTTTTTTTCCGAGCAATATCCGGAATGTAATATTTTTTCTGTAATATTTCCCATTATCTATTTCTTGTAAATAAAGACCTATCGGAGTTTCTTTTTCTGCCCCTTCCCTTAGATATTGTTAGGTAGACGCTGAACTAACCACCCCATACTTGTGAATTAAGCATTCAGCAGTGGGACGAGATGGTGAAGATTAAAGTAATCGTACCCATATTTTAAGTTGGACATAAATAAGCATCTACTGAATTTTAGAAAAATCCATTCAGTTGTTAGATGCGAAGACTTTTTCACTTCAGTATATTTCAGCTTAGTCTTTTAGTGCGCGCAAGGGAAAAATTAAAACTTCAACTGTCAACGCTTTTGAAAGTGATTAAAGTCGTTTTAGAATATTGGAAATATTTTCTTTGCATACAAGTCATTCATTTACTTCTTCTCGAATATACAGTATTTCGACAGCCAAAACTGTAATTGTTATTTTCGCATTTGTAGAAGTTGGATTGTCATGTCGGAATGTTTGATTCAGTTGTGTGATCTCATCAGAACGAAGAATCAGTCATTCCTTTTTTTTTTCCTCCAACATTGTTTTGTTGCTTGCCGTATTACAGAACCTGCTTCCTCAGTAAATTCACTTGAACTCTCGTATACCTAATCAATTTGTTTTATGTTTTTCATCGAGAGACGGAACCTGCAGCTATGAGTTTGAGAATTCGAGGGATAGAAATGGAAACCAAAATAAAAACGTTTATGGTTTAAGTTGGACCATATGAATGTAAGTAGCTACCTAAATAGGCAACATATCCAAATTTCCCTTTTCAGCCTTTTTACCGGGATGCATTTACAAACATATAAAGGAAGAAAATATGGAGTAGGAAGACTTCTCAGTCAATAATATACTTTTAATTGCCATGTCTACGGGATAGAAAGACAGATGTAATGAAATATTGTAAGCAGCAAATTTAACGTGTATATCTTGAGGTAATGTAGCATGAAATGAAACACGTAATTAGTTTAAAAAACATTAATGTATTTACATAAAATACTGAACTATTGGTTTCTGTTATGATTTCATAACTTTTCTCTTAATGAAATATGCTTGCACATATGCTCGAATTCACGGCATGTGGCTTTGTATTTGTCAGGGGATAATGGTCTTGCTCGGGCACTCAATGGGACGCCCTTGGTTTCAATGTAGTGACATCTCGTATGCTTCGGCGGATCTTTGAACATAGCGGGCCTTGTTATCTCGGGGAACTTACTAACAATTGATAATACTGACAGTTAGCGTTGACCGTTCTAATTGAGTTTACTTCTCCACTATATTTACGTGCTGGCACTTGGAAACGAGAGAATCCACCAACCTTTCATTGTGTAAATCCACTAACAGTTTTTACTTTGCTAAGAAGTCGGCTCCTAATATAGGTTGTTTAACATCAGCTATCATAAAAGTCCATTTGAAATTTCTCCGTAAGTTGAAATCTAATGTAAGGGTATTTTCTCCCTAAGTCTTGATCGGAGTTCCATTAGCTGCGTATAATAAGATGAACCATTATCAACAAGCTTCTTAGCTTCTACGAGCAACACTGAAATGTTAGCCCCGGTGTCGACGAGGAATCTTCGGCATGAATTACGGTCAAGTACGGTGAGATGCCTTAGACGGACTAACTCCCATCACAGCTGGCGTCTCTTTTAGTTTTACGTCGGGGGAGAATCGCCTTTCTTCCACGAACAAGGCTGCTCACAACGCCGAGCGTTTCCCTTGAATTTGAAATGGTACCGGCAGAGCTAGTCTGGGTTCTCGGGTTTCCTTACTAATTCCCCGTACTCCTAAATTGCTGTACCTCCGACCTCGTAGAGCTGCTCTCTGAGTTCGGACACCTGCTTGGTTAATTCGTTCACTTGTTGCTGTAATGTACTAATCTCTTGTGTCTTAACGTCCACCTGAGCTATCACTTTCGGCTGCCAATGTTCCAACATCCTATCTGCCATCTCAGCTAACGTCTCCATTGTTTCCTTAAATACCGACAATATAGCTCAACTGCATGTGGAAGTTGTTTAAGCCATAGTGTCAGAAGTAAAGAATTAGGCAACTAGGAATGTGCAAATTCAGACATCTTCCGTAAAAGCTGTGATGGTTTCATGTTCCCTAATTCTAAACCGTCTAACAATCTTTGTAATTTTTTTTGCTTCGGTCTCTGCATATACTGATAAGAGTCGTTTCTTAATAGTGTCGTACTTTTGACACTCAGATGGGTTTGTAATAATGTCACTTATCTGTTCTATGTCCGTTCTGTGTAACTCTGCAATAACTAAATGGTACTTAGCTTCATCGCATAGCTTCTGAGATGCTACGATGCTCTCGAAGTGCGGGAACCATAAGTCAATGTGTTCCCTCCAAAAAGCCGGTATTCTGGCTGAAAGTGCCACGGAAGATACTGCTGCAGATTCGGCCGGGGTTGGAGTTGCTGGATCGGGCATTGTTCGTCGGTATTCTACTCAATAGTACCCTACACTGGAGCTGAGGCACGAATCACGTCTGGGTCACCACCAAATGAAGGAAATCAGCTCAAATGAGGGAACAAATAACAAACAAAGGTTTAAGTAAAAATATAGGTTTTATTGAGTAGAATAAAAGTTTATTAAAACAGTTTTTTAATAATTCACTTTGGTCTCCAGGACTGGAACACAGGAAAGTAGTCAAGTCCGGTGATAACGGCTCAATGTAGTCTGTAATGGCCCGGCAACGGCGTGATGATTGGAACTCCATACTCTGCACAGCGCCGGGAAATCGTCAGCACCTTGGTCGTGCTTGATGTGTCCTCGGCGGCAAGGAGGTTGAATCCCCTTACTCTGGAAAGTGCTGAAATATGACTATGGCCTATTCCTCTCGGGAAGGCCGATAGTGTAAGGGAATCTTATTCAGTGGGGCCTCAAGCTGCACAATCCGTTCCTATATATAACACTCGAAAAAGGTTTTCACCTTTTTTGATTGTTCCCGGGTTGTAACCTGTTCCTTAAGTGCGGTCAACGGACACGATTTTTCCTATCTGGGTTATCCATTTGCCATAGGCGTCTAATGAGATGCCCGTACTTGTTAATCTTGGGAAACTGGCTAGATCCTCGGGTTGATAGGAATCTGCTTCTTCCATGCGTTTTGCGAAGTAAAACTACTGCTTCTAATAACTGTAAAGTCCTTCTTCCTAGAACTACAAAGGCGTCTACTTCCAATTTGTGAACTTAACTGTTAACTCTTGCAAGAGCTGCGAAGGCGAACTGCTCATTGCTAACTGCTATTGGTGGAGCTCTGCGTCCCGTTAAATGAGCAAGTCCGGCCAATGAGAAACACACATGCCGATTCGGAAGTAGGGGAACCGGCCGCAACTGTTATGTAGCGGGGTGAAGGTAATGATGATGAATGAATCTTTACCCGCTACACATGCACACGCATCGTTTACATATTCCTTAGAAGGAATTAAATTGTAATACAACTATTTTATTGGTTAGTAGTATTTTAACCTAATTATATATAGGGCCGATTTTAAAATGAATATTAAGGGTGACAAGGGAACTCGTTAAGATTCGGAAAAGCGTCCCGATGTGTTTTTAAATGTATGTATGATGTATGTATTTTCATTTATTTATTTTTATTTTTTGTGTTTATTTTTAATCTTCACAAAATATCAATTTTAACAGACGTAAAAACTTTTTAATCTAAACATATTCCAAACAGAACATTTCTGTAAAGGAAAAGGTTACAACAGAATATTCAAGCGGCACCATGATGCCCATTGCAGAGTCCTCCATATCGAAAGCGGGGGTAGGCGATGGGTGAATACACATCACATAACGTTGCATCCACATCGGGGACATCACATCCACATCAGGGATAAGGATAAGGAAAAAAAAAGGTAAAACTAAGTTTGCTGAAGCACTTGGACAGCAGAAGGTCTATTGTGCGTTCATAACAGAATAAAATTCTGCATGGTCATGTCAGCTAGGGAAGATCCATTAAAAAACTAAATAATCTAGATGCATTGCAGAAGGCTATGAGGGACTTTCCCAGCGCAGTCTTGCCAAAAACAGGACAAGAACATGAAATGTGCTGAGGAGTTTCTTGATCAATACCACACTTAAGACAAAGATTAATATCAGATAATCCAAGTAAGTGAAGATACCTATTAAGATTACATTGTCCTGTAAAGAGGCGAGTGAACATCCTGCAATCTCTGATACTTAATCAAAAAGAAATTAGCAAGTCTATGAACAGGTTTAGCTATAAAACTTTTAGCTTTTCTGACACCTTCGATGAATGTTCAATGTTCAAGAAATCGACATTCAAGCTTATTCTTGATGAATTGTTTAGCAAGTTGTCTTGTTTATTGACGGTGCGTGCATGTTCTTTGAAACGTTTTTGAGGGAGTCTGCATTTTATCCCCGATAAAGGCAGTTGTTTCGCATGCATTTAATTCAATAAACTACACTTTCTTGGAAACTGTCATTTTTTTTTAGCAAGTGTAAATGAACCTGTAAATGGAATTCGAAGTTGCTGTACGTATGGTGAAGGTTTTAACCAATCTGCTGATCTTTGGAAACGCTAAACTATTGTATGGAATGGAGACGTGTCCAATAAGCGCGTTCTTCGGATTTTTTTTTTGATTCACAATTGAAATGATGTGAAGCACTGTACATATATCACACGATCATATTGTTATATAGATTTCAGTGGAACGTTTCACACGTGGTCGCCTGGTCGCTTCTGGCCGCGCATCCACTATCTTTCAATAATTTCAATGGAGCCTTTCATACGAGACGCGATTTTTGTTGCGGCCAGAATTTCTTGGCCGCGCGACCATGGTCGCCTTCGTGTGAAAGCGCTCTTTCACACGACGCGACCATGGCCGCGCGGCCAAGATCGCTTGCTTTACATAATCGAAGAAGCTCATTAAAGGGACTCAAGCAATTCAGGCGACTGCTAACCTTTTATTTCTTTTATATATTTACTAGCATCAAAGCCTGTCGGACGACAGGCATAAAAAAATCTGAAAAATCATTTTATTATCAACTATAAAGTAAATATCTCCTTAAAAACTACATTTTTTGTAAAAACAGCATCGGATCCTTCTATCAGATGTCCTTGATCTATTCGGTCAAGAATTTTGATTTTAACGTCGCAAGCACGACGTGCTCGAGAAATAGCAACATATAACTGTCCATGAGTAAAAACAGGCTCTGGTAAATAAATATCTAAAGTTTGTCCTTGTAAATAAATTTTACTAAAAGTAAGAATGGAATAATTTTTATTTTTGACTCATAACGCCGAAAGGCATTGAAAACTCACCTTTGTAATCTAAATACTGCGCTACCTTGTGAACGAAGCTTCTACGGCAAAAATGGTTTTGAGTTTCGAAATCACCGATGTTTTGTTAGAATTTCAGTTGTCTAGGTCAGTTCCCAAGGTTCATGTTTTTCAACACTTCTCAAAGCGAAAATAAACAGAAACAACCTTCCGGTCGCAACGAAAATCGCGTCTCGTGTGAAAGGCTCCACTGAAATCTATAGAACGAAGGTGATCGCGCGGCCAGCCTGGCGGCTTGAAAAATCGCGTCATGTCGCGACCAGA
The DNA here is from genome assembly GCA_023159025.1 of Thereuonema tuberculata. NCBI lineage: Eukaryota > Metazoa > Arthropoda > Chilopoda > Scutigeromorpha > Scutigeridae > Thereuonema > Thereuonema tuberculata. Next base: position 13,901,837 of record JAFIDM010009631.1, on the reverse strand, counting down.
ATCCTGGCCGCGCGGTCAGAAGCGACCAAGCGGCCACGTGTGAAACGCTCCACTGAAATCTATAGAACGGCCTGGCGGCGCGATCGTGGCGGCGCTGCCATGGTCGCGTCATGTGACAGAGCGTACGATATTTTTTTTTTCTTGTTTTTTTTTTTTTTTTTTAATGTGTATCAGTCCCATTAGGTATGCTTATGTAAACTGCATACCTGTGTTATGTGACTGAGAGTTTGCTATATTAGTAAAAAAAAAAATTAAATTAGTAATTATCTATATGTGCTCTTCTTTCTTGGTTCTAAATGTTGCTATTAAATCATAGATTCGTAGACCAAATATTCTAAAGCACTAGTTCCATAACTGTTTTAACAATCGCTTGTCAGCAAGAACGAAAATGAACATTCAATATAACAAGTGCTGTTAAATCTGTAAGTTTGGAATAAAAAAAAAATAGAAAAATAAGGCCTTCAAAGTAACAAATAAGAAAGCATAAAAGTTTGTTACACATCAAGCCAAAATGTTTTGAAATAGCTGATTAAAAACAAATTGGATTTAGGTATACTTTTATCCAACTGACTTTTCTCTAATCTCAATTATTCAGTCGTTTTATTTGTCTTGTCATCGCACCTAACTGAAATTTATTTTAATTCTTTATAGAGCATTAAACATATTTACAGTACACAAAACACAAATGTATCGAACTATTACCTACTTTCCTAAATAAAGTTAAAATGATGATTTTTAGACATGGTCAATTTTTTAAGATTAAGTCCCAAGTGATGATTGACTGAATGACAATATATTCGTCAATAACAATAACATTGTTTAGAAATTTGATAAAAATTTATTCCTAAAATATATTCAAATCCACAAACAGCTGCTAATGTTAGGTTAATAATAATGCTCTGCTTCCCTTCCACTCACACTCGCCACACATAAACATAGGTTAATAATACAGAACAAACGTTGTGGTAAGTTTATCACTAAAAATTTTGGTGTTACAGACTTCGTAAGGGATTTAAATCCCAATGCAATTTTACTCCAAAAAGGAGTAAAATTGGTCGAGTTCTCCTCCTCATCTTTTAAGAAATGACAGAAACGAAAAATCAGATTAAGGACAATAACAAATCCAACCTAATGAAACAACTTATGAAAAATCTAGGATTCTCGTTAAGATTGTGAATAAAAGAACGATTAGAATACGTGTAAGGTGAAATAACTGAAATTTACTGCGGATGGGTATGAGAATGATCTTTCACAATCCCAGGAATTGAATGTAGATCACAACGATAAGACTTTGTGAATATTACCTCTCAAAATTCCGAATAAGATGTAATAAATGACTTTTGAAAGGAAGTAAGCAAATAATTCTTTTTTTCCTCTTCCACAATTAATATATCTTAGTTTGATGATCATTTTATCGTTCAACTTCATTGCAGTAATAAAATGAGAATTTATCACGTGTCAGATTCAGTTTTCTGATGTAAAAAAAATTAAGAAAAGGGAAATGAAATTTAGTGACAACCATTTCAATTTTAGTTAAACTAATAAAAGTTATAAAAACGCAGTAAATCCAACATTGCAAATGTGATGATTGGTATGCAGAAACTGCATAGTTTTTTTAGTTCTTATTTAAAATGTTACGATCACGAAAAGAAAAAAATCGAAATTTCTGCAGGAGTAGATAATAAAACACACTAAAAATAAACTAAAACTTTTCCTTGCATGGGTCAATTGATGTAAAATAAATGTCGTCGAATCACGAGTCTCAGACGGCATCTTTCAAAGCGCTTTTCCAACTCAAAAAAATTGTCAATAAAGTGACTAAAGCTTTTGCTAAGGTTTCTTCCAAGACTTTTTCAGTTCGTGCTTTTCCTGTTTAATAAGTTTATAAAAATTTAATGTTGAGAAACTAAATGTTGACAAAGCTTTATTTCTAACCAGATTTGACTGCATTCCCTAAATCTTATTAACGATGCCACGTCTTCCCTTCTGATTTCCGTTGCTCGGTCGATATCTTATCTATAATTAATTACCTCAAGTCTAGATTCAGAATTGAACGGCGACATTCCGTCAAGCAGATTTTTTTTTTTAAATATTCAAAGCTCTAATTTCTAATTTTGTGAAACATTAACATCCAGTAATAAGATTTCGCAGCTATTTAATTTAATTAACACTGAATTTATTCTATTTGTAAAACTTAAGTTTTGTTGTTGCCTTAGTAACTGATGCAATATTAAGTTTACTTTAAAACAGACAAGTAAAGATAGTCTAGTTTCCGCATTAATTTTCAGCAAATAACGAAATGATTTCTTCCTTTATTTAAAAGTTAAATACAGTAAAACCTCGTTAAGTCGTCACTCGGATAAGTCGTCACTCCGTTTAAGTCGTCGTTTTCCTTTGGTCCCGACAAGGTCTCATAGACAATAATGTAAAATAACCCTCTTTTACTCGTCAACAAATTTAATTCTGCTCCGGATAACTCGTCACCCTCAAAAATGGCGAAAAGCACCTTTATTCTCAATTTTGCCTGCTATCTTTTCAGCCCCACCCCTTCACTCTAAGAAAGCCTAGCCTTTACGGGGAATTTTCACGTGGGAAATTCATTTGGGAAATTACACACTTCTCGCTGCGACTCTTGTCAAGAGTAGACCATTTTTCTTGACCGCTACTGAGTGTGATTTTATTTCATAGTGAGTAAGCCCCGAAAATTTAAAAGCGATCGAAATTGTTTTTCTTCCTCCAAATGTAAATGCACTTCATCAGCCTTTAGATCAAGGAATAACTTTTGACTTTAAACGAAAGTACAAAAAAATGCTTGTAAAGGACGTGAATAAAAGCCTTGGATAGGAACGAAAAGCTAGAAGTTTCGGTTTTAGATACGATTAACTATGTGCACAAAAGTTGGAGTTCCATTTCATTACAAAGTGTTTCGAATTGTTACCAGTAATCAGCACCTTCATCAATCAACACTGTTGGATTATTTTAATGCCAGTAAAAGAAAATAAAATGTGGTAAGTATAAAATGTGTTTTTTTTATTATTATTATTTTCCACTTATTCATTTGCATGTATTGATTTCTGAAAATCTTCTTTTTCTCACCGAATCCTACAGCAATTCATAAAAATATTGTATTTCAGTGTTTTGTTTTTTTTGTTTTTTTTTTTCAAAAATGCCCACTTCGCTTAAGTCGTCAAAAAATTTCGGTCCCTTGAGTGACGACTTAACGAGGTTTTACTGTATTTTAATTTACGATATCGATTGCTTTTTCTTCTCTGCCATTTCTGACAGACTTCAGTCAGTACAAATTAATTTTCTTACGAAATACTTTCTTAACTAAGAGAACATTTACAATGAAAAAATGGAAAAATAAAATAAATAGAAAAAAAACCTTTTAGATGCTCGAAAAGGGAAGTTTATTAAGCTTATTGCAATCTGGGCCCCCACAAGGGTGGGGGGGGGGGTCAGTTGGTCCTTCAGCACCGGGCCCCGGCCGTCAAAGGGGGCCCGGTCTGAGATCTTCACAAAAAAAATGTATGAATTAGCCTATCAATTTTAATAATAAGTCTACATCTTAATATATTATATTACCCGATATATATCATAATATAATGTTTGTGTATTTTTATAATATGAAGAAAAGATATCAGTGTAAGAAACACTTTCGAATGGTCAACAGTAATAGAAAAGTTTGTTTAATTTGGCTTTGTTTGTATTTTCTACTTATTTGGATAGTTAAAGATTTAATTTTACTATTACTAGTGTACATTTCCATTGTATGTTCAGGTATTACTGTAATAGGCCTAGCATTCTCATCATATTTCATTCTACTTTTAGGATAGGTGTTAGGAGGAAATTTTGAATTTAAGTTTCAGAACTTGTATCACTTGTATAACTTCTGTACATTCCGTTACAAAATTGGTGGCGGTTTGTCAGAATTCATTTTTTCAATTTTATTTTTATTTTTATTAATTAATTATTTCATTCCTGCAAGTGTTAAGTAAATTTGCTCTAAAAATAATGGTAATAACTCGCTGGTCCAGAATTATAGTGTTCTAACTGCATCCATTACAGTATTGAGAAAATGAACTTTGAATACTTGAAAGTCATATTTCTACTTTGATTGTAATATCAATTTGTTCATATCTTGTACTTTTTCTGAGTTACTTTATTACAAGTCACTCAAAAAAAGTACAAGGTGTGAACTAATTGACATTATAATCAAAGTAGCAATATGACTTCAAGTATTCAAAGTTCATTTTCTCAATACTGTAATGAATGCAGTTAGAACACTATAATTCTGGACCAGCGAACTGTCTGTGCTAGGTTTAAACTGTAAAAGTATGAAATCGTGCGTCATTTTCGCGATATTTTTGGCAAAGAATTTGATTTTGATCCTAACAATGGGGGGGTGAGCCCGTTACTGCATTTGGTATCTGGGCCCTGAATTGATGAGGTGGGTCTGATTATGATTATATCAACATTTAAAGATACTACAAGGAAATCACGAATTATTTGAGCAAAATGAAATAGCATAAATTTGTTAACATCGTTTAAGAGAATATACAATTTTTTGAATTTCTGTTGCATTTGTAAGCAGTTTCTTTCTCAGAATTAATGAGAATACGTTATAAGAGAAATTCAGATGTTTGCCATAATTAAGTATTTTAATATATTTAACATCTGCTTACTTTCCTATGAAAATCGGTAACTTGAGAAATAAAATGTAATGACAGAAGTATCAGGACGCATGAAACAAATGAGTGAACCTTTCATGTAAGAAAGCTTAACTTTTTTATTGTTAGGTAATTCTACCGAACTTTGTAGCATGTCACAATAGGGAATGTAGTGTTGTGACAGAACTGCTTCCAGATTTAACCATCTAATCCTAATCAAATAGCTGCGATTAAGTTTAAAATGGCATTTCTAAGGGTAATTCGGATCACTACTGAATACAGTGTCTGTAATTCTGATAAGATGCCACGCCCTGCCACTCTGAACTACAGTATCTCACCTTTTAAGGATGTGATATCTGCTAGTTCAGAGGACCTTCGTGTTCCTTTCAAGAACTGCCCTAATACTAAAAATAAGAAATGAAACAGACAACAGAAAACAAGAAAATTGCAATCCGAAATTCTGACTGTAGATATTTAGTAACGATGACGAATGTGACGATTTTGAGGAGAGAATGTGCAGAGGACAGAGAACTTAATATAGGCGAACAGTGTGCTCAGAATGGGCCCATACACCAGGTTCTGGCTATGATTCACCTAATAACTACTTTGTGAATAATTTCGTGTGTGACGAACGTTTAAAACTTTTGAGGAAAATAAATGTTAAATTTTGAGGAAAATTCCTTTTCTTTCTAACTTTTTGTTTTGATTTGAAATAAATGATCGGAATTACCCACACGTTGGGGGAATTCCCATTAAATCCAGGGTGAATAAAAAGTTATTTTCAATTAACCCAGTTGTAATTTTCAGTTTTATAATGTATAGCCATGTGATACAAAGATACGTAAAAATATAAATATATATTTTTTTTTTCAATTTCTTAGCATGAAGCGTTTTTTTTTTTTACTTCTTGCTTAAGTGATCGGAATTCCTCCAGTTTACTCTGCTCGAGTAACTTCGAATATTCGCAATAATTTTTTTCTTTTCTTTTTTTTTTTTTTATTTTTTTTATTTTATTCATCAAAATATTACATTACAGTCCTACTAGGTTAATTGACCTGTGTTGTAGGTGCTGTGAGTTAAAATGATATCAGAAAGAAAAATGGTCCTATATACATTTAGAGTAAACATAATATTCCATTAATTTTACAAATAAAATAAGAATAATATTAAGCAATATTTCAAAATTTGAAAATAAAAGTTATATATAAACTTTTATGATATCTTATAAATGCATAACTTATGAGTACATAATAAATGTAAAGTAAAGTACATAAAGTATACATAATTAATCCTTTTTTTTTTTTTTTTTCAAAATTAGTCGACCCAAATAATTTTACCAGATATTATATCTCTATATATTATTTTTTTTAAGATAGATATCTTTTCAATTTTTTTCATATCAATTGAAAATTGGTCGAATATTTTATTAATAAGTCTGTTTTTAATTCGTAATCCGAAGTTATTTCTTGGATTATCAAAGACTTGTTTAGTATATATTATATTACTTCTTGTTGTATGGATATTTTCTTCCTGCATGTTATAACATATTATATAATATTTTTGCATAATTAAATTAAAAATAACTCTTTGTTGAGGAAATAATATTTTATTATTTATTAAAATTTGATTTTGTTGTTCAATTTGCAGTTTATTAAAGTTAGGAAAAATGAAATTTATTATTTTTTTCAAGATTCTGTTGATATTTTTCATTTCATTTTTATTTATATAGATCCAATTATCTATACCGTAATTTATTATTGAGTCAATATATGATTTGAATAATATAATTTTTGTTTTTTTAGGAAAGATGTCTTTAATATGATAAAACATATATAAAAAGTAATTTAACCTTTTTAATATATGAATATAATGAGTATGCCATGTATATTTATTATTTATATATAGACCTAGATATTTATAATTATTTATTATTTCTATACTTTCACAGTTACAGGAGTTCATATCTTCTGGTTGGTTGTGTATGCAGTGGAATTCATGATATTTTATTTTTGGTATAATGTTGATTTTTTTGTTCTTTGAAGTAATTATCATATATTTTGTTTTATTTTTATTAATGACTAATTTATAGTCATGTGTCCATTTAATTATATTAATAAAGTCATTTTGTATTTGTTCTTGTGCTATTGAAAAGTTTTTATTTGTGTTTATTAATAATAAGTCATCTGCATAAGCAAAGATATTTGAATTTGTTGAATTTTTGAAAATGGTATTAATATATATTATAAATAATATTGGACCTAAGGTAGATCCTTGTGGTACGCCTTTTTTTAAATTATATATTTTACTTATTTTATTTTGAATTTTAACTTTGAATTTTCTTTTTTTTAAATAATTTGTTAGTATATTAGGCATTAGGCCTCTTATACCAATATTATTTAGTTCTTGTAGTAATATGCTGTGATCTAAACTATCAAATGCTTTTTGCATGTCTATATATATAATTAGAATGAAATTACTTTGATTTAAGCTTTTATTGATAATTTCATTTAAATCTTGTAATAATAATGTTGTACTTTTATTTTTTTTGATATGCATATTGATTTTTATGTATTAACTGATATTTTGCAATAAAATTATAGATTGTGTTAAAAATGTAGGTTTCTGTAATTTTTGATAAATTTGAGAGTAATGAGATTGGTCTATAATTTGTTATATTCAGATAATTTCAATTTTTAAAAATAGGAATTAATTTGGCTATTTTCCATTTATCTGGATATATACCTTTTATAATAATATTATTTATTAATAAAGTCATAAAATCTGCTATATTAAGATGGAATTTTTTAATATCCTCTACAATAATATTATCTAATCCAACAGAGTTTTTATTTTTCATATTTTTGATTATTTCAGTGATTTCAGTTATTGTAGGAGGAAACACAACTATTGAATTGGGAGACTGGATAGTATTTGTTTTTAAGAGATTATTATTACAATTACAGATTTCAACTTTACCAATGTTTGTGAAGTATACACCCATTTCAGTAAGAGTAGTTTGTAATCCTTTTCTTTGTATAAGTTTTTCTAAATTATTGTTTATGGTTGTGTCCTTTTTGTTTATAACAGAGTTTATTATATTCCAATAGTTTTTTCCATTTTTAATGTTTTCATTTAGTGTATTGTGATAGTAGTTTTTTTTTAATTTTTCTTATATAACTATTTAACCAATTTCTTTTAATTTTATATTCATCCAAATATTTTTTATTTGTTTTATTGTTTTTATATCTTTGAAATAGTTTATCTTTTTCTCTAATATGATTAAGTAAATTATCAGTCATCCAAGCTTTTTTATATATATTTCTATATGTCTTTGATGAGCGTAAAATATTTGTTGTAGAATTATCATTAAATTCTTGTAGATGTCTATTATTTTTTTTTGATTGATGGATACATTTCATTAGCATGTTTATCATTTTATTTGGATTATTTATATTATATGTTACTACCTTATTAGTAATTTCATGTAATTTATCAAAAAAATATACTTCATTTTTTATGTTATTAGATTTGTTATATACATTCATTTTAGATTTTTTTAATGAGTTCGGTTTGAGATTCATGAGCTGCATCATGATCATGTAATGATCAGATATGTCATTGTGAATAACGTTTCCAATAATATTAGATTTAGGTGCTTTTGCAAAGCAATGATCTATGCATGTTTTAGAATGTGATACATTAGTTTTTATGTCCCTGGTAACTGCATAAATAAAATTTCTTAGACCAAGATTATTATATATTTCTATATATTTTAGTATTGTTAAGTTATTTTTATTATTTAATAGATTGATATTAATATCACCTATTGATAACAGTGGGTGGTTGTCTTGAACTTTCTTATTAAGTTCTTGCATTATTTCATTTAATTCAATGATAAAGTCATTTATATTACCATTGGGTGGTCTATAGATTGCTAATATTGTTGCTTCAACTTCTTTATTTTGAGATAAGTTTTTTGTCTTTTTCTTTATATTACAAATTATGTTTTCAAAGGATTTTGATTCAAAATTCCAATTGTCAATAGTTATATAATTTTTATAAAAAATTAATAGTCCTCCCCCTTTTTTTTCACGCAATTTGCATATATCATTAAAAGTGTCAAATTTAAATATTTTGATTTCTTCCAAGGTTACATTTACTTCTGCCAGAATAATTACATCAATATACTCTATAGCTTGTTCTATATTAGCTTTAAGGTAATCAAAATTCTTCTTTAGGTTTCTTATGTTTAGAAAAACAAAATTCAAATTAGTATCACAAGAGATAAGATTATTAATATTTTTTTCTTTCCAGTTATCTAAATTATTAAAGATGTTAGTTTCAGGATATAAATTAATTTCTTCCATTTTCTTATACTTTTTTTATTCAATCTTTCTAAGATCATTTTCATTTTCAATTTTTTGGATTGTTGAGTTGTCATCTTTTTTCACAAGAATTTTTTGGTTCTTGATCCATACAAATCTATAGTTTTTGTCTTTTGCTTTCTGTTTTGCTAGCCAGAACAATTTTTTTTTCTTTTTTGTTAGATTATCATTCATATAAATTCTTGTTGTATCATTATTCTGGAATAATTCACTATTTGTTAATACTTTTTTTGCTTTCATTTTTTCTACCCATTTCAGTTTTGCAGATAGTTTACAGAATATAAGATTATAGGTTTCTTCTTGGCATAGTTATGTGTTGGGAATCGATGATAAATCTCGATATATTTTAGCAGATGGTTTGTGTCTAAAGCGTTTGATATTGTTTCAATCACTTTCGATAGATTTTCATTTGGATATTGTTGAACCCCTATGATCTCTAAATTATTTTTACGGAGTTGACTTTCTAAGTTTTCAATATCCATTTCCATATTATTTATTATTTCCTTATTAGTTGCGTCCTGAACTTCTAATTTCTTAAGCCTATCATTTGTTTGTTTTAGGAATTCATTGTTTTTTTCCAATTTCATTAACATGTCTTCATACTGCAAGCTGATAAATTTCATACCGTCATTTACCTTATTCAATTCTTCTTTTATAGCTTTAATTCCCTTAAGAATGGTTTGTCCCAAGTCGGTTGATATGGAGAGGTTGGAATTTTCCATTTCTGTTGACTGGACTGGCGATCGCTGCTTCTCTTGTCCTTCCTTATGTTTTAAAGTATTTCTATTTCTCACTGTAACATTTTTACATGCTTCACAGCGCCAAGATTTAATTTTAGAAGGAGTCATGTAATCATTTTCATAATCCAGGTTTATACATTTACCATGATACTCCGTTTGGCAGCCATGACACTTTACTTCAGCTTCCTTTATCGAGTTGTTGCATTTTCCACAATTTACCTCATGCTGTATGCATTCTTTAGTGGCCATTACGATTCAGCTACAGATTGTCATTGATAAAATAATTAATAAAATAATTTACCATATCATAACATTTTTTCTTATAGTTTTTCATGTCGGAGCAGTTAAAAAAGCGTGTGACGTCACGCACGTACTCCGCAGAAATTTAAAGCATTAATTACAACCCAGGCTCCATCACAGTATTATCCATCCATCCATAGTTTTCTGTCCGAAGACAGGTCCAGTTCTATGGAGGTCTCACATGGATCTCCTAGAAACACCTGGGGAAAGATACTGGGGGTGGTTTCCCGTTGCCTGCCCCCAGGACTCCATTAAGGAATGACGTCAGACCGAAGAGAAAGTGAAGAAGAGGCTGGACAACACAGGAAAGGAAATTGAAACAGCCATGCCACTGCCGGGATTCGAACCCAGGTACTGACGCATTGGTCGCCACGGCTGGCCGCCGCCGAGACCGCACGACCACGCCAGCACGGCCACAGTATTATATGGGTATACAATCATGAATAATTAAAAAAACAAGTTCATAAACTACAAATCATAATTTTTAAAATACCTAAGAGATATAACCATGGAGTTATTAAACAATATACAACAAAATATTAAATTATTATTATTATAATTACAAGAGATAATAGAATATCAAGACACTGAGACAATATAGCATACAATTGGATAAAACTAAACAATCTAATAATTTATTTACGGATCTTGAATTTCTTTTAATTTTTGTAAAATCACTTTAATAAATACAATCAATTTTTCAAATTTCTGTTTACTACTTTGTAAGTTGCTAACATCTTCACAATTTGATATTTGTAATTCTCTTTTCAATTTTATTCTTTTTAACATTAAAGAGTTTACATTTAAAGAATAAGTGTTCAGGGTTTTCGTTTTCATTTGTTCTACATAAGCAAAGTGCATTATTTCTAATATTAAATTTCATAAGATATTCATTAAAGGCTCCATGCCCAGTTAAAAATTGAGTGGTAAGAAAGTCAATTGTTATTTGATTAAGTTTTAATCTTGTATAAACTGAAGGGAAAAACTTTTTGGTTAATTTTCCTTCTGAGGATTCTCTATACTGTGATTCCCACATCTGTATATATTTATTTCTAATTTCGCTTCTGATATAACATCTTGGAACTGTATTATAACTTATCTCATTCAGATTTGTAGATTCTTTGGCTAATTTGTCCGCTCTTTCATTTCCTGTAATTCCCATATGGGATTTAACCCATTTAACACTCCGTCAGGCGCAATATGGTGTGGCACAAGGTCGGGCGCATTGAGCCTGGGAGGCACTACTTGATTAAAATTTTTTTCGACAGATAAAAACGTTTTTTCTTACTAAAAACAATTGTTAACTATTCTTTGGAAACCTCTAAACATTATAAAAATACCGAAGCAGCAATAAAATAGTTTTATATAGTCTTTAAAGGAAACGGAAATTTAGTTAACGAAAATTACCGAAATTTATACAACCCTTGATTTAATAATCTTTTTCTACAGATATAAACGTTTTTTCTTACAAAAAACAATTGTTAACACTTCGTAGTAAACACCCACACGTATAAAAATACCGAAGTAGCAGTAAAACAGGTTTTATTAGTCTTTAAAGAAAACGTATATTTTAAGATAAAAATATTTTACTTGCTGGATAAAATTTAAATAAAAGCCTACAATTAAAAGCACGAATGTGAGGAATTAACTTAAAAAAAACTGATTAAAAACTCACACGACGTTTCAAACCCTCATCTTGTACTTAGGCTTTTTTTTCTCAAGTGTGAATGTGTTATCCTCCAAGCTTGGATTCGTTAGGTGAAATGATTTTGGACTGAAAAACCGGAAGTTAGCATATATATTTCCCCTGTTGGCGGATAGTTGAAACAACCCTGGAAATAGTTGTCTGCTATTATAGGGCGAGCGCCTTTGTGTAAAGAGTGTGGTATTTAAAAGCTTTTGAAAAATGAAATCCTTATACGCCATACTGCAAAATGTTAGTGGTGGAGAGATCTTGATTATAACTTTTGTGAGTTCTTATCATCCCTGATTCGTAAAATCTACGGAGATATTCATCTTTTATTTTGCTATAGATCACAGGTTTGCTGGTATCCAATTTATGGTGACGCATGTTGCAGTGGCTTGCTGTGAAATACACCATATTTTTAGTTTTGACCGCATTACTCTGCTCTTTTAGCCTCGTTTCTAGCTTGCGCTTGGTCTGCCCAATATAGAGACACGTATTATTTCTATGCATTTTGCAATAGATTCCGTAAACAACTTCATGCTCATTTAGATCATTGTTTTTTCTTTTTTTTCCTTTTTCTGCCCTGTTGAGCATTCTGCCAATGGTGTTAAGTGGTTTGCAAGCTAGTCCTAAATTGGCTGTACCTAAAATCGGCTTTAATTTTTTAATTAATGTTTCCTCATATAGAATAGATACGTATCAATCTATTTGTTTTTTGTGTTTGTTATTATCCGGGTTTTTGTATTGAGAGTTGCGAAAAAACCTTCTTACGTACTTAGTGTCTCATTTGAAAAGCCATTACTAATAAAAATGCATTTTATATTTTCGATTTCTTGAAGTAATAATATGTGATTGGAACAGACTTTTGGCTCTATCCATTGCCATTAGAATAGAATTTCTTTTAAAATTGTGAGGTACTGAGCTATCATGATGGATCGTTATTAATGCTTTCGATATACCGTAGTTTGGAATTTTGTGTTCCTCCTCATAATTAGTACATCCAAAAAGGGAATGGTTCCATTGTTTTCTTTTTCCATGGTATACTGGATACTGTCAACCGGAAATGAATAACGAAAATCACTAAACTGACCTTGCCATTGTTATTAGCACTGGAAAAGCGGAAGCTACTAGAATGCAGACCTCGCGAAAAAATTTAGCGGGGGAGGAGCAAACAAAAGAGTTCGAAGTGTGCCTAGCAGATCGGTTGCGCCCGACGGAGTGTTAAGTATTATTTTTATTTGTCTTCTATGTTCTGAATACTAGTTTGAATATGATCTACGAGTTTATTGTTGTTTCCATTTCTGCTTTACTTTTAGTGATGCTTGTGAGTTCGAATAAATTTCGACATCCTTAGTGATTTCCTTAGAATTTTTTATCCATTTCAAAACCTTCTGATCGCAAATAATTCGACTTGAAAGACTGAACATTGATCAGCCAATCTGAATTTGGTTTCAAAGATTCATTTGTTATCTTCATAAATTACATAAGCTGCTCCTGTTTTATTATCGATCTTGCTATCATCAGTAAAGCACTGTGTAACATTTGTTAAGATTATATTATATTGTAGATCATCTTTAAATATAACTTTGAGATTCCTTTTCCTACTTGTATATATATTCTCTTTAATAGTGATTGGTTGTTCTATTTTTATAATCTGATCATTATTTAATTTATAACCCCATCTTTAAGTCCTTGTCTAAATTCGCCGATTTCTTTAAGTCTGAATTCAATGGGTGGGATTCCTGCTATAATGTGTAGTGCTTCATGAGACATGGTTCGATTAGCTCTAATTAATCTTAATAAGAAATCTGTTTGTATTGTTCTAAGCTTGTTAATATTTTTCTGTTTGTTCAAAGCTTCAATCCGTATACGGAGGGTTGTTTAAAATCTATGGTAACGATTTGGATTCGGGTCTATTTCCCAGAAATTCCCTTTCGCCACCAACGATCATGCTCTATTTGATGGCCATGAGATACTGCTATCGCTCTGCAGCGCAGTTTCCATTGCAGGAGACTACTGCGAAGAACGGGAAGACTTATACGTTGCCACTCCTGCTGACAACATTCCCAGAGTCCATCCAATGAACGAGGACATCGTCTTCCCAAGGCTAGTTTTAATAGTCCAAATGCACAAAAATCCACGGGCGATGCGTCTGGAGACTTCACTGGCATCTCGATAAACGGTATAGCCTGGATTCCGGTTTGCTGTTCCATTCGTGTCAGAAAATTCTGGGTCGATTTGGACGTATGGCTGGACGCCTTGTCTTGGTGGAGACGGACCTTGGAAACGTCGTTTCCGTAAAGAGCAGGTAGTTCCTGTGTATAAATTGGTGTCAGTACGTGATCCTGATAGTACGCAGAATTCACCTTTACATTTTGAGCCACCCTCCGTATCTGTAGCTTGCCTTGATAGGAATAAACCGCAACGATCATGAATTCCTTCGAAAAAGTTTCACGACATTCTCTGTACCAATTTGGAAACGATTTGGCTCCCACTGGGCGATAGAAAATCGCCCTTGGTTTATTGCAGTCGGACAGATAAACATATACTTCGTCTAATGTGGCCACATACTTCCATTTATCCCCAGCGAGATGTCGTTCATACAGTTTTCTGCAATTTGTCTTACGTTCTGAAATGTGCTTTGGTAAGAGCTTGTGAACCTTGCTTTTATGTCTCTTTTGAAGTCCCAAATCTTTATGGATAATCTTGTTTGCGGTACGAAGAGATGTTCCTACCTTAGCACCAATGGTCCTTTGGGTCGCTGGATTGTTCCCCGTCACCATTTTCTTGGCTTTCTGAATGACAGTCTTTGTGCGACTTATAGGTGTCCTTGGATTTGCTTGCTTTTCAGTCCCGGAAATCTGTCCTGTACGGGCCAAACCAACACCAGCCAACACATTATGAACTCCTTTCTTCGAAATGGTGAAACCTCTTTTTCTACATGCCGTAATTATTGCGGAATAACTAAATTTCGCGTCGGAAAGGGCTGTAACGTACCCTTCCCAAAACTGTTGGTTCATTAATTACGCATGCACAGAAGTTTACAGATTCTCCTAGAACTAGCTTTTCATATATAAAGCAAACACAGTATTATCTCATTCATTACTACTAAGTTATTAGAATACTTGTACGTAGAATTTGCAATATAAAATAATTGCGGCGAAAAAAAATAAAACCTACCATTTTAATAGTGATTGGGAGGACGAATTCTTGTTTATTATGGCCAAGGATAATTGTGTGTTTGCTTTGTTTGTCGAGCTTCGGTGGCATTATCTAAACGTGGGGACTTAGAAAGGCATTATAAAACCGTATATAAAAACTATGAAAATGATTTTCCGGAAAAGAGTGTGTTAAGAAGACGAAAACTTTAAGATTTGAAAAGTAGTTTGAAAGCTGAGCAATCCATGTTCACTAGACCAGCAAAACTATCAGTAGCTACAACAATTGCGTCGATCAAAATTACATACTTGCTAAACCAAGATACCTTTCGCAGATGGAACGGTAGTGAAAGAAGCATTTATTGAAGCGGCAGATGTACTGTTTAATGACTTTAAAAATAAACAGAGATTATATCTGCTATCAAGGAGATATATATCTGCTTTTCTCGTCCACTTGTTACTAGAAGTGTCGAGATCATGAGCAGTGATTTGGAGACCAAACTGAAAAGTGATATCATGGAATGTACATACTTTTCTTTGCAGTCTGATGAGTCCACCGCTATGACTGATACTGCCCAGTTATGTATTGATATTTTCATTCGAATGGTATTTTCTGATATGTCGGCTAAAGAAGAATTGTTGACAATGTTACCACTGAAAGAAAAAAATTCGCAGAGAAGATATTTACAGCGCTTTTCTGAATTTTCTAAAAGAAGTATGTGCTACCAATTTACAAACTCGTGTGCATTACAACATGGAGCACACCATCCATGACCGGCAATAAAAATAGATTTGTTGCGTTGTGTCGAGCTAATGATCACTTCCCATCGTTTTATATATCCCATTGCATCATTCATTAGCAAGTTTTATGATCAAAATTACTAAATATGAAAAATATCCTGAACATTGACACGAAGATCGTGAATTCCATCCGTGCGCGAAGCTTGCAAAGACGCCTCTTCAAAGTGTAATTGGAAGCTAGGGAGTCTGCTGACCACACTGATTTACTTCTTTATACAGACGTGAGGTGGCTGAGCCGTAGAAAATTTATAAAAACATTCCAGGAATTACTATCTGAAATTAGTTCTTTTCTCGATGAACGAAGTGACGACACTGTGATTTAGCTTTCTTATTAGATGTGACAAATCATTTGAATATCAAAAACTTGGAGCTACAGGGTTAAAATTAAACCATTATCGACATAATTAGCGCAATAAACTCTTTTAAAAACTGCTGGGAATATTTGCAGAACCCTAGTGTATAGCAGAAGTGTATACAATAAAATTAGGCAGAACTGTGTTAATTTCATATATAAATTTATTTTGGTGCTCTTTAAAAAATTCAGGTACCAATAAAATTATGTACAATAGTTATACTTTCTCCTAGAGGTAACTTCTTTACACTTATCTTAAGTCCTTTAATTTGAGAATCACTGTTATACACTCAATAGTCATTAGCTTCACTTTGCTTTAACGTTACACTCGATTAACAGCTTTTCAAATACTGACACTGTTCACTTTACTTTAGATATTAAATCATTACTTTGTAAATAATTTACTTCACACACTAATAATGCACATCCTATTATTATCTTTAAACAGAATTAACAATTCTAATAATTTTATCTTTGCCTTTCACTTGTATTAACTATATAGATAATCCCTTAACACTTTAAGGAATGGCCTACTTCTTGGTTCCGATGAATGGCACTGTTGCACTGATGCACATAACACGATGACACATAATTCACAAACACTTTTAATCCAAGGCACTAATTTCACACTTTCAATATGGCGCGGCACTTGCTCACCATGTGATGTATTTCCCAGTATCCTTCAGGAATTAAAATTCACTGCTCCGTAATAAACACTGAACTAGAGTTGAGATAATATTTCTTATCCTCTTAGTTATACGGCAACACAAACAATAATTAATAAAGTTTATATGCACGTCGAAACTTCTTTAATTGGATTTGACTATCCCAAATAATCATCAACTGCTTCGTTGACTTATTTTTATTTATTAATAAATAATCATAGAGTTCTAATTAGTAGAACGGGAACGAATTCTTTTTCGTTGACGTAATAATGTGGTAATTATTACCAGTTAGGATAGAGTTCCTTACTCGTCTTTAATTTAATCAGGTTAACACTTCGTATCGAAAACGGCAATATTACTTCTAGGTTTTCCACTCTTCGGATAACTAGTCTCATTCATCTTTTACTTTTGCACCTCTTCGATAGCTTCAGTTGATCTATTCCGGTCGAGTTCACTTTAAACGTTCGGTAGATACAGGGTCCAGGATTCACACTGTCCTTCTTCACTGATATCTTCGAATGATAATAATTAATTTTCTCTTCTTAATATCTGCTTAGTCTTCGGTAATACTCTTCACTATTGAAGGCTTTAAATATATAGTTCGTTGACTGTAGTTGTCAATTTTAATTTCTCACAATAAATTCCGCTTACGGATCCTAAAGGGTTTCTCCTGGCTGTCCCCTTCGTATAATGGCGACTGTTCATATTAATTATCTTCTTATGACCAATATATAGATATTAAATCAATTTTACTGAACTCACACGGCTTCCTATAGACATCCCTTGGCTTCTCATAAATCGCCACTTCAGTTCATAATAAAAATTTCCACTTACTGAACTGGATTCCATGTCGTGTAGGATTTGAACGTTTCAGTTCGACTGAACACTTTCGTCGACTGCTCCAACCTGTCCAAATGGATTCATCTATAATGAGACGACTGTTCTCATTGACTGAAAACCTCAACTGTCCTGATTCAACGAACTCTATTGACTCAACTCAATCTTTTCTTTTTTTTTCTTAGTCATGTCATTAAATCGAGGCACCTTTCATTACGTCACGACTTAATAAAATTTAAATATTCAAATTATCAGAAGTGGTAAACTTCCACTAAAAAAAAAAATTTCTTTCAAGCATAAAAATATTCCTTTTAAATCACTTGAAATTCAAATAATTAAATTATTACTTTCTTAATAATTTAATAACGTATCAAAAACAAATTGAAGTTATTGATTAATCAACCGAACAAAAGGATCTCAAAAAGTTTCCAGCTTTGGAAGCAAGAGCAAGTTCTCACTTAAATTATGATAATTATGAGATTTAGCTAAAAAACATTCTGAATGAGTTTGACATTTATGAGTTTGAGACATTTATCGGATATTGAAACTTCCATGACTTACGAAGGCGTTGAAAAATCTGCTACTGAAATATCAAACACTTTCAATATGGAGATCTCTTCTGTTCAAAATGAGCTATTGCAGATAATGTCAAATATACATCTCAAACCCAGAGTAACAGATACCAAATTTTGGTCTTTGATACCCGAAGACAAATATCCATGTTTGAAACAAATAGCTCTTCAGTTAACAGGATTGTTCAGATCAACTTACTTGTGCGAATCTGCATTTTCAGAAATGAAAATAATTAAATAAAATTATCGCAATCGGCTTACTGATGAACACCTGTTATCATGCTTGCGGTTGGCGCTCAGTAATTACGTGCCATCCTTCGAAAAACACGTGGATGATATGCAGTGTCATGCATCAACATCCAGTCAAAATTAGCAATTTAAGACTATGTTACAATTATATAATTAGGTACATAACCTATTATGTATATTATATATCTTTAAGTATGTGCAACAACAGCATTTTTCTTTAGTATGTACGTTTTTTCTTTAGTAGCTACGCCTTATCCTAGTCCTAATAGTCGGCCGTCGATCGCTTGTCGCCTAAATATGCTGGGGTCGATCGCAGACACTACAAGTCTGAGCACCCCTGCCCTATAGCATTTGAATTCAATCCCCAGATAAAATTTAGAGATTTCTTATTTTCTAAATAAAGTTGCATATTCGAATTAGTAAATAAAATATTCAAATAATGTAAATAACAATTTCGAATTCGAATCTTCGAATACATTATTCGTTTCGCCTAGTTTCATTGAATTCATTACATCACTTTTCCTTTCGTTTCCGGGCCGCCAGACGGCGCAGTGGACAGATTTTACACAAGTGCGCAGCTTGTGTAATTCGAATTATTCGAATTATACAGCGTTCGAATATGGCCTCGAATAATTCAATAGACTGTTCGAATATTCAAATTCGAATATTCGAAGAGGTATTTGAATCGTCTTTTTAAATATTCGAATGTTATTCGTATGATTCGAATTTAATTCGTGTGATTCGAATATTCGAATAGTCCGAGCCTTGGAAAACAGTTCCAACCCTAAGAAAAAATGCTTAAAAAAAAACACTAATAAAAATAAATTACTTCAGAATCCACACATACAGCAAATGGAAGAAAATAAACGCAATAAATTATATTATTCTTATACACAGCTATGACAAACGATCAACATTATAATATTATATGAAATATTATAAATATATTTTGATACTGGTTGTAGTACATATTAAGTTTGGAATTTCTCTTAGAAATCTCATTCAGATTAGTCATTTGTGACACTATAATTATTACGTTGGAATATAATAATCATAAGTATCATATCATTGAAAACTTCTAATGTGTAACAATTCTTATAACGTATCTCACTGTATGAGTTTGTAGGCCCTTGATAGATAAGACAATATTGTTGCCTAACAATGGGTCTGAGTTGAGTTCGGGTAGTCAACCCCTGCCTGCCTTTAACTCTCGGGAAGGAAACCCGGTAATGGTAATTCTACAGAGGGCTGGATGGACCACACGACCCATCTCGAGGCTAATTAATTAATCACGCCGAGGGCGGAGATTAAATCAGCTTCAAGCGCCTTAACATTTGGCTACCAAAATAAATTTTTATTAGGATGTAAACTAAAAACAAAGAGAAAAAAAACTTGCAGAGATTAATTAATCAATGCCTCTTTTATTATTGTAGTTTCTAAAAGAGCAAAACATAAAATGTCCTGAAGACTACTTACTTGACCACTACCAATTCTTCATATACTCCTTATATACATTGGGGTTTAAATACAATATATCTAGATTTTAGTCTTTCATTCAAAGAATGAAACATCTTTTTTTCCTGTTGAAATTTGCATTTGACCCCAATAAAAAGTGCTGATAAAGCTTATTCATTTGCTCATATTAGAATATTGGTAAATACCCCATTTTCATTTTAATCTTATTATTTATTCTCTTTTTTTTTTCATCTCCTGCCTTAAATCAGTAGATATTGTGGCATTTAATTCAAGGAAGACGCCTCAGTATATTCCTTTGGGAATTAATATATTACTTGATGTTCTATATCTAACTGTAAACAGACTTGTCTCTTGTATTAATTAAACAGGTCTTTGTAATTAAAGTTGAAATCTCGTGGGTGGCTTTGTTTACTTTAAATTTCAACATAAATGTTAAAGAATCACTTCACCCATTAGTCTCCGATCCATGTTCCTGTTGACTCTTTGTTATCTTTTGCAAATGTGCCCTCGAGCTAATGCATCGATTTTGCTGAGCATTAGAAGCTATTTTTAAAGATGTTTTTCTAAGAAGTCTCCATATCGATGTTACTGAATTGATTGGGATTTTTTCCTGCTAAATATTCTATATATAAGTCAAATAAGACAGCACGTGTTTCGCCATCCTTACGCCTTTGTGTCCGAGGAAATAAGTGTAATGAAAGTTCTTAAATAACAGAACATTATACTCGTCTTCTGATGGCCGTAATACTTAAAACAGTATTATAAAAAAGTAAGGTGGCTAGAGTGAGAAAATGCAAGTTCGCTTTTTTTTAATATTATTATTATTATAAAGTAAGACACCTGGTTATTATTTCTTTATTGTTTGTAATTTTTGTTTTTGTTAGAGATGCTCAAATCACTTAAAATAATGAAAATTTTATTCTGACTAAACACAAAACTTACGCTTGCATAAATACATTATAATCAGTGTCTACAGAACCGGGAAATCAGGGAAAACCTGGAATTGTCAGGGAATTTTGTTATTCTGGAAAAAAATCAGGGAATTATCAAGGAATTTTGCAATTATTACTTAAAATCAGGGAAATTTTTTGGTGAAAAAGATCGGTTTGGAGGGTTTTTTTTTTCTCTTATCAGGGAATTTTAAAAGAAATTGTTCATGAAATTAGGGAAAAATCAGGGAATTTTTTTATTCAGATTTTGTAGACACCCTGATAATGCATAGTATAATGCGTATTTCACAATATATTCCATATATACGTTATATTTAAAGAAATTAAGTTATATACAAACTGCGACGCTTCGTGACTTCCAGTGGCATATCCCTTTTGATCAGAAACTTTATGGATATTTCATAAGAAATATTTTCGACTACACTGGTGTTAAAAAGTTAAGGGATCGGCAGCTTCGGACCTTCCAGGCATCCAAATGTCATGAAACTTGGCAGAAAGGCATAGTAGATACTACATGTACTATTGTATTAATACAAAGTAAACAAAACATTAAGGTGGCAGTACCGCTGCTGGAAAAAAAATTGCCGTAGACGTCAAGGTATTTGTCATTGCTGATGTGTGCCATATAATGCACTGGGTGATTCTTGTGGTTCCATACGCTTGGTTAGTTTGTCATGGCCCAGCGTATCCAACTGAATGACATAGGGGGTAGATAGTCACTGGCGTGTTGATTTACAGTTGAAGGTGTCGCATGCCTAACATTTCAACCAGCGTCATATCCAGTTTGTAGAGAAGATTCCAACAGGGGGAAACATTTGCCAACGCTTTGTAAGTCTATGTCCAAGGATCGCCAAGCGCCGGGAGGACCGATATTTCACGCTAAATGCCTATAGCACAACTGGAGCGCAATTTGGGACCTGGCAGCAGCCACGGGACAGCTGTACCGAGGCATACTGTGTACAAGCGATTAAATGAAACCAGGCTGTATGCTCGGAGACCCGTGCATTGTATCCCCTTGACATTGATCCATTAAACTAGTCTGGAGTGATGCAGAAAACACTCAACATGGACACAGGCGCAGTAGAGCCAAGTAATGTTTTCTGATGAGTCCAAATTCAATCTTGAAAGTGATTCCCGACGTGTCCAGATCTAGAGAGAACCCGGGAGCAGATAAACGCCATTCAAATCCTAGAACACGACCGGAACAGAGGTGGCTTAATACTGGCTTAATACAGCACTCCATATCTTCGAAGGTGGGCCCTAATGGGCCAGGTATACCGCGTAAACATCCTTCAGCAGTGTGAGAGTTTTTACATGCGAACGTTTGGACCTGACTTCCTCTAGGTGGACAAGAAAACTCTTCTGTAAATGACTGGACTGGTGGAGGAGTGCCTTGTCAACGAGGATATGCGAAGAATGAATTGGTCAGCCTATTCCTCGGATCTGAATCCAATCGCTTATATCTGGGAAGTTCTCAAGAGGCACATCGTACAACACAGCCACTTCCAAGGTCTCTCCACAAGCTTTGCAGAGCATTATTTCGAAATAGGACTCACTGCCTCATTCTGGATTCTGGGTTTGCTCATTCATTCTGGATTAGCAACATGCTGAAACATTGTGATGAAAATGTTGCAGTGCTGGGTGACAACAGAGTACTTTAGTATCTGCATCACCAGCAGGCGGCGGAAAGAGGTTGGAACGTACGCTGCACGTTTGCTCTACAAAGACATCTTGGCTGTTTCTGCGGGGTTTTTTTCTCCGCAGAGGTGCTCCCACTTTTATCTTTTGTGTTTACTTTGTGTTTCTAATCGCAATAAACTAAATAAATTAATATAAATAAAATAAATAAATATCACAATAAATATAAATAAAATAATGACATTGGTGCCTTGACTGGCGAGTTTAATTCGTTCCGTGACGGAGCTCATAACTCAAATTACTCGTATGTCAAATCAACTTTCCCCATTGAAATAAATTGAAATACTATTAATCCGTTCTGGACTCCCAAAAAAAATAAATAAAAAAATAAATAAATTTATTTTAAATAAATAAATAAAATGTGCTTATTTTTTTAAATAAAAAAATGTGCTTATTTAAATAACGAATATTATACAAAAACCATAATACAATAGAATGTACTGCAATAAACTGGTTTTCTTAAGTATAATGTACAGCATTTATCTTGGAGATCAGACGAGTTGAAGATGCTGACGAGATGGAGGAGAAAGGCTGAACTGAATAACTGAATCTTATTCGCTGATTTTTGTTCTTTTCGCCACGCTTTCCTCTCTTTCATCTACAGAATTTTTCAATAAAAACCTGTCCAATGAGGTCTGTTTCATCCTCCCTTTCAGAATGCTTCTGAAATGAGTTAGGCAAGTGTCATTAAATAGCACTGTCGCACGCCAAGTTAAAACTTTTTCTGGGCGTTTCTTTTGAATAAAGCCTGAAAGTTTCTCCCACATTCCCAACATTTCCTTTATATCACTTGTAAACCTCCTCCGCGTAACCTATTTCCTGCAAAACCACCGTGTGCTGCTGCGTCTTGTAGCTCCTTTAGCTCCTCCAATAGTTCCTCAGAGTGTTCCTCGATGAGCTGATTGATATCGCCTTCATGCATGTCCAGGCCCGTAGAATTGTTGAGGGATACTATCTCCACCACCACTGCCGCTTCGGGTCCGTTTCAGACACAACCTGAGGCCACAGCTTCTTCCATGCAGAGGTCAAGGTCCTCTTGACCCTGCCAAGCCATATCGATAATTCTGAGGCATATCACGATGCTATAGTGGTCCTTTCAGAACTCTAGAAGGGCGAGGTTTGTGCTCTCCGTCACATCAAAGCAGCGGCGGAACAAGTGCTTGGTGAAGAGCTTCTTGAAATTAGAAATCACCTGCTGGTCCATGGGCTGCAGGATAGGGTGGTGTTGGGTGGAAGATAGAGAACCTTTATAAACTTGAACTCCTCGAGGATGTCATCTTGGAGGATATCATCTTCGTGGATGAGCAGGTGCATTGTCCAGGACGAGAAGGGTTTGCAAGGAAAGGTTATTTTCTCTGAGATATTTCTTAACGTCAGGAGCAAAGACAAATTCACCCACTCCACAAAGAACTGCCTGGTGACTCCCTCGGGTTTGCTCTCCACATAGCCTGCAGTTTTTCTTTCAGAATCTTACGTGACTTAAATGCTCTTGGGTTTTACTAATCATAAACGAACTGCGGCTTAATCTTGCAGTCGCCGCTCTCATTGGCGCACAGTGCGAGGGTTACCCTATCCTTCATAGGTTTGTGGCCTGGCATCCTCTTCTCCTAATGCCGCTATGTAAGTCCTCCTTGGCATCATCTTCCAGAAGAGTCGTGTCTCGTGACAGTTGACACTTGCTGGGGGAGGTAAGGCCGCGCGGTTGGCGTTGTCGCTTTGACATCGGCCTCTTACCTCTGAGTGCCGGGATTCGGTTCTCATGTGGGTTTCGTGATGGTGGACGATCCGCGCTGGGCAGGTTTTTTCGGGGTTCTCCCATTTCCCTGCACTTCTCCCACCATACTTTCTCAGTCTTTCTCTCCATCTATCCATATTTCTGTGGGATAGTACAATAGACCTCCGGTCGCAGTGCTTGGCTTCTCTGCCACCAACCTTCACTACATAAACAAACATGCTGGGGGATGTATCCTTCGGCTGCTATAATTCCGGTAAAAGTTTTGAGGTATAGTCCGTCTAAGTCAGCTAGGCAGTCCCTTCAGGTGTTGGGACTGAGAACTTGAAAAAAATAGGGGAGAAAGGGTATAAGATAAGTGGGGGTAGGGAGGAAAGATTACAACAGTGTTGGCAGAGCTTGATCTCGTTATTATCGGCTTTAAATAACTATATTTCCGAAGAGCTGAATTCTCAAAATACTAAAAAAAAAGGATCACATAAGGCCTTATTTTAATTCCGTAACAATACCCTGATACCCTTTCACCCCTATTTTTTTCAAGTTCTCAGTCCCAATGCCTGAAGGGACTGCCTAGCTGACTTAGACGGACTATAATCCTCAATTGCCTTCATATTCGCGCTCGCTGCCTCACCATGCCTGACAACGGAGTGAATGCCGGTCCTGTTTTTAAAATTCTCGAAGCAGCCCCGACTGGCTTTATACGGCTCGCCCAATGCCTCGTCTGTCGAAGTGCCTGGGGTCTGCTGCATCAAATCAGCGTAAATAGCTCGTGGCTCCTCGCAGATTATAGCCTCCATCACGGTATCTCCTGTGAGCTGCTTTTCTATATTTTCATGGATAGATGTCCGCTGTTTAGAATTACTTTAATGGCCTTGACTGGTAAACATTCGACTCCTGCTTCAGTATAATGCAGATCGTAGAAGTGCTACGCTCGTACTGCTTCACCAAGTCGACTATTCGCACACCTCTGTCATGTTTTTCGACAATTTCTTTCTTTAATTCAATGCACAACACCGCTTCTTCTTCTCAGCACTGTTTTTCGCACTCACTTTCTTCGGACCCATGGTTGAAAAAACGAAGTTTTAAAAAATAACTGCAAGCACAAATGCGAGTACAACACTGATGCCTCCAATGCGATCTAACCTCTTAAAGGGAACGAGTGAGACACAGGATACTGGGCAGATGTTGTGGCGTTCGCTGCGCCTACTACCGGTGCGGTATCTGAAGCTGGCTCGTAACCCGAATTTAGCTCTCAACTCAAAGCAAAATATCGGCCGAGAGACGGCTCTTAAGTCGAAGTACCACTGTATTTAAATTTCGTAATATTGCAATTGTTTTGGCTTTTCTTTGCTATTAAAAGTTCAACTTTGTTGTGTTAGTTTTCTGTAAGGGTTTCTTATCTCATTTACTGAGTTGTAATAGGATCACATTTGGTGACATTTGGATGCCTGAAGGGTCCGAAACAGCTAATCCCTTAACTTTTGAGCATGAGTGTATATAAACTGCACCTAATAAAACTGATTTGCATATATTCATACATTGTTATTCATCCCTTGCTTTTCAATGATTTAAGACTTAAAACTTAAATGTCTTAACATTCGACCAATAAAAAAAGTCAAATTTCTGCATAAAAAAACCTACAACCTGTAATCCTGAATGTGTATTAACATTTTCAATAAAACCCACAATGCCACCAAATAACTTTGTTGCAGATAATAGTACAATTATTGCTGACTATTGGAACAGAACATCAATATTTTCACTTTCAGCAACGATCAGTAATCAGTAAACATCTTACTAATACGAAGATTCTTCTTCAAATAATTTCATTTTATTTTCACCAATAACTACTTTTTTAGGTAGATTTGGCTTGACGTGTGCGTATATGAACTAAGCTTAATGAAAAGATGACACACAGAACTAATAGAAAACACATTAAAAATTATTTACAGTAACCGGTTTCGTCATTCTAAAAAATGACGTTATCAACTAACATTATACAATAAAACAAGTGCTTAAATACAAAGGGTGACCATTCAATGTTCAAAGTATAATTTACACCATGGAAATATTACAGAATTTTGACCAATGAAAAAGAAGACAGTTCAGTTGATCAGGTGTCTTGAGTAGCCAATGGGAAACGAGGAATATCTGTAATCGTGATGACGTCGGCTATGAGAGAAAGGAAGTATTGGACAGGACCAGACATCGCTGTGAAGCAATCAACAGTTTCAGTTCATCATAATTAGGAAAGACAACTGTCGGCCGAGAATCATCATAAGCGCCACAAGGAACCAACGGATGTTTACTAGGCTTTTCCTGTAAAATAAAAAAAAAGGGAAGGGAAGAGGGTAAGTAAAACAATAAAGAAATTTGGTAAAACATGAATAGGGAGGGGGAGGAAGGAAGGAGGAGGCCAAGTTAAAAGTAAGAAACATGGGGAAAATAACTATTTTATAAAGCCTTAGTCAGCTATAGCCTGAACGGATAACCATTTATTATAACAATGGGTCATTGTGAGGATGAACACAGATTATTTGCACTTGCGCAAGAAGTTGTTGAGTTCAGAACATATAATAATTGGCTTACTAAATTCAATTTGATGGGCAAGTAAATGTACATGGGCCACGGTGGCATAATTGAAATCACGAATTTTAACAGCTGCAGAATGCTGAGATATCCACTGTTTAAGCTTTTGCATACATAGAGACATGTATTAATATAACATTGAATGGCGTAAACTACCCCTCTAATCAGGTTGTGTTCATGAAGGTTTGATCTCGCTTACTTACATAGCGAGCGATGGTGTTGTTGCTGGGAGATGTTACTGCAATTTTGAACGGTTTCAATATATTATTTAGGGCTGAGAAAAGATTAAGCTTAACTATTTTTTTTTCTATTCCTACTTTAAATGTGTAACACAGATTAGTCTCCAGTTTATAAAATGTTTTGACTTTTTTTTCTTTCTACATCTGATCTCTTGTTGCTCTTTTTTATGTTTTAGGCCGTGGTCACATTGCAAATGTTTTTGTAGAAAAAAAATTAAATGGAGATGTTTATTAGAAAACCTTTTGTGAATTGTAATCATGAGAAAAAAATCCAAAGGGATGTTTAGGTCCCTGTTACTTAGATCAGTAGACTGGTAGAAGGACAGTCTAATAATACTGTTTCAGTTCAAAGGAGGACAGGAACAAGCTTTTTGGATATTTCAATATGAATTCAAAGAAACTTTCGTTTACAATATTGCCAAAAAAATTGCTCCAAGGCTGGACAAACAATTTCCGAGATAAATTCCGGTTCTTTGTGGTCCTTTCGGATCTGTCTCAGAAACTAGAGAAATCAATTTCTGTAGTTCCCTTTCCAAAGGAAAATTCGATGGAATTGCCTCGGATTTTCTTTGTTTTTTTTGTTTTGTTTTGTTTGTTTCAAAAGTCACTTATGATGGTCACAAGACAATTCTGCCTTTTAATCTGACTACTGCCATTATTCTTGTATATTTCTTTATACAAGATGGCAATACACGAATACGTTATTCGTGCGACTCCACTTGCATTGTGATCAAAGCCTTACTAAAGCCAAAACAAAGACTATTTCAATAGAGATTATTTCATCTCCACGGTAAATTCCCCTTCAGTCATTTAAAGAACAAAAAGCAGAGTTTTGTTCTTTAATTTCTCCTTGGCTATGCCCTGTTTTTGTGAGATTTGCGCATGTATCATCGATTAGTCTGGTCAGGCACGTCCGTCTGATTTCATGAAAGGACGCAGTCATTGTGCTAATCGCTTGTTACTTTGCAAAAGAGCATTGTATTTATAAATAATATATATTTATTTATTTATATAAATACTTATTGTTAGCAACTGGTATTGAAATAACGCTAAATAGTCAAGAGAAGTTTTAATTTGGCGTTATCAACATGTCTTTCGCAGTGAAAAGAGACTACGTCATCCATTGTGACAGGAAAAAATAATTGATCAGCTACCGGAAGGGCTGCGCAGTTCAAACTTCCGCCGGTCATCTTTCATTTTGAGGACAATACAATTAGCTTGGATATATAAGAAATGCTTAGTCTTCACAATTTGCATGAATGCTCTGTTTGAAACAATTAATTTTTCAATAAAAGCGTAAATCGATGCTTAAATGTATATTGAATTGACACACGGAACTTTTTACTGTATATCAACAGACACAAATAGAAGAAAGGATGTCTCCGTAGTTTAACTATTTAGATATTTTACTGTAACTGTTGTTTGCACGATAAAAAAAAATCCTATCAAATAAGAATTACATTTTTTGGAATAAGTCTTGTTTTCAACAAATTTATTACGTTAAAGTACATGGCCCTTAGGGTCGTAGAAGATATGGCTGCCAGCGTTTCTTGATCAATCCTTTTATCCTTGGGAATTCTATGTTGTACCGTAGGATCCATCTGGAGAAGAAGTCAACATACAAAAATTCACTAGCCAACAAATTGATTAATAATATAAAATGAAAATTTTATTGTTTACTATTATGCAGCCTTTAAGCAAAATTAATTTAAAATGCTTAATGAGAGCAGAAAATTAAACAGGATATTTTATAATTTTGTAACTGAATGTCTGCAATTTAAAAAGGCAATTATTTTAAGATTTGAAACCTGAGGAAAAGAAAAACTGTATAAAATTACAATTCCGATCCCATCTCGACTGACACAAACTCATCTCCCATAAAAACAACACTCTGAAATTGAACGAGATTTTCTACCTGGAACTGCTGTAGAAAATGGCCTCCCCATAAAGTGAAAGCAAACATTTGCCGTCAGCATTGGACTTGATTGTTTGCAACTTAACTACAACCTCTCTTCCTCGTTCTGCAACAACTTTATTATTATCCAGTTTGCCAATTACTTCCACAGCCGGGGATAATTTTAATTTATAAAGACTTTTAACGAAGTTAGTTGTAAACTTAAAACATCAGAAATTCAATAATTGAAAAATTGCCTTAAATAGAAAATTTTAATGTACATGTATCGTAAAAGAAAAGAGTCGTCTTTAAGCTTTTCATATAATAAAGGAAAGGCAAATTTATTATAGCAATGTATTGTTCTTAACAACGCACATAACTTTTAAATAAATGTTATATGAAAATATTCGTTGAGTTGTGGAATTTCATCTTAACATATTCAATTTTTTTTTTCATTACGAAAAATTTTAAAAACGAAATTTGCTTTTTTTTGAAAATTTCCACATCTGAATTAAAGAGATGTCATGGATTTCATCAAGTTTCGTACTGTGGCATTGTATAAAAGATCAATCCAGAAAATATAACAAATCTGCTGTCATTCCAGTACATGTTTTGCTGCTTTACATATTTCAGCACTTAGATGCTGCATGTTACTGCTCTACATTACTACATACCATTGTTAAGGAGCAAACAATGTATAAAAATTCATTATTACGGTAATTAATAAATTTGATTTTAAATTTTTACTTTCAAGAGTCGTAATGTTATTTCTAATTTTCTTATCACTTCTGTTATTTTTGTATTTTTAAATATTGACTCGAATTAGCTCTTGGTATTTGTTAGGTAATTGAGTCAGATAAATCGGTTGCAACTTCATAAAAACAAAAATTGATGTATTTAGATAAACAAATAAAGATTGGAATAATTAATAATACTGCTGATTACGACATTGCTTACAATGGCGTAATTTCAGAATTTATAGTTAACATCTGAGCACTGTTACTTTCTTTCACTACTCTTGTGCGTTTCTATGCATTCATGATATTACAAACCCGTGCCATTACCTATAATATTACTGGAGAGCTGTTAGTGCACTTAGATACCTTAGGGTTTTGCGCTTCAGTGGAATGGAAGGAAATAAAGACTGTTAATGACTAAATGGTTTCCAAATAATTAATGCTTTCAGGATCGAAAAGCTATTTCGTGTATGCATAAAATATATTGTAGTTTGAACAAACTTCTTCAATCTGTAGTAGAGTTAAGTACTTTCATTTGATGTTTCGAGAGCTTTTCATCAGAATAACATCTGAAGCTCTTAAACGTTACTTACAGTAATTAATTATTACTACATGGATTTGCCAGTAAATGCTTTTAAACTTAGTCGATAATACAAAATTTTCGTAAACCTCATTAATAATGTATCTTATTCTACATTAAGAATTACTGAATTTTGTTACATTTAAGATAGAAATAATAATTTGTTGGCAAAAAGAGATCATTACTAATCAACACCATCTTATCATGAGTAATGATTTTCATTAATACCAGCAGACAATGAACTGTTCCAGTTAGCACTTTAGTATTACTTACTTTCAAGAACTTTTGAAATCGTATTCAGCCTACCATTTCAGAAATAATTACATCATACTTTAAACTTCACAAATGAGCTTAAAGAAGAATAAAATTAAATATTGATAGTTGTTTGTCTAATAAAAACTTACAATAATAGTTATATTTTTTATAGCTATTTTAATTTATTGAAATAGAATCATATAACAAATAACAACATAAAATCTGTTATCAGCAAAAGTTAATTGACTGGTTTCAGAGAATGATAAGTGTTGAGTCTGAAAAAGTCAATTGGCATTTCTTGTGCCAATAGTAATAATATTTTAAATGGATTTGCAGAAGTATTGTGTAAGCACTGTACTAAGGCATGTTACTGCTAATCCCATATTACTGTTGCAGTGTAATGCAGGTAACAATACTAGTAACAATGTAATAGAAACTTAACAATTAAAAATTTTGTCTGATAATTTTCTTTTTCTTATTTAATTAAATAAGATCATTTTCTTTTTCTTATTTAATTAAATAAGATAATTTTCTTTCCAAATATCTTTTCAAAATAGAAAATTAGATAAAGAAGATAAAACATTTCAACTGAAGTTTAGATTTCTTCAAGTGCACTCGAATGTATACAATTCCATTTTCTTCAACAACATTTTGACGATGTTGAGCATTATTTAGTACATGAAGTTAATCCAGTACCATCAACTTCAGATCTTTTTTTTAGCACTTTAACAGTACGATATATGTAGACTTTATTTCAGTTAATGTAGCTGAATAGTTAATCAATTATTTTCAGTTGCGGAAATTGGAAGAAAGATATAAATTCAACAACTT
Source organism: Thereuonema tuberculata (assembly GCA_023159025.1). Classification (NCBI taxonomy): domain Eukaryota; kingdom Metazoa; phylum Arthropoda; class Chilopoda; order Scutigeromorpha; family Scutigeridae; genus Thereuonema; species Thereuonema tuberculata. Next base: position 13,870,440 of record JAFIDM010009631.1, on the reverse strand, counting down.
CAATGAAACTTACGTAGAATTTAATACTTTGTATGTACATAGAATTTGACGTGTCAAGTCAAAACTTTTAAAAACAAACTAACTGTTTATTGTAGTCATGATAAAAACGTTGTAAAGATTTATATCTTAGTTATTTAGACGAACTCTCGAGTCCATTCTTTGGATTAAACCTATGTTAGGTTTCACATGTCCGTAAACTTTCAACATGAAGCTTCATCTGTTTCTATTCTTTAATAAATCGGTTTTTATTTTCTTACACTTTGATACTGGAGGTGATTGACGCAGTCCTAAAACATCCAAAGTGTGTTTACACTTGACTGTCAATCCATTCCTTGAATATCTTCACTTTGTAAATATTAATTCAAAAGCCTAACTCTGTGAGGGTAAGCATTATCATTCATGAAACAACTTCAGAACAAACTGTTTACAAAAAACTTGTAATATGGTGCTACGATCTCTTTCCATGTGTCAGTAGGAAGCCAAGGTTCCACCATCGAGACTTGTCTACACCATAATTCCTTCACCTCGAGGAGTGATTTCAGATGATGGTTTGAGATCATTCAATCCAGTTTTTAGTAATTCGTGATTTCCAGATTATTTTGAAAAAAAAAATATTTTCTATTTCTGTAATTAAATAATTTAATATTAATTGGGCCATAACCTTATGTTATGAAATAAAGTTAATATTAAGGTAGCAGAAAAATGTTTTTGATAATAAATAGCATGTGAAAATAAATAATGGAAATCAACATCGTTAGATATCAAAACAAAACAATTAACAAATTTATTTTGCTAGTTATCCACAATCTAGTTATACACTAAATATTTCTGTCTTCAGAATAATCCATTATTTCTTTAGTTTCCGAAGAAAGTTCAAACATAACAGTTGTCGTTCTTAATCATCTTTTGTAAATATGATTTCATCATTTCTGTAACTGGACACAATTTATACACATAGTAAAATGGTTCTCAAGATATATTATCATATCATTTAAAAGTTTATTTTGAAGATTCACTAAGATTCTTTCTTTGAAGACGCTGATTAATAATTTCTTTTATTAATCCCTTGTCTTTACGATATGAATAAGAATAGCTTGAACATGTAACTAATTTCCTTTAAAACAAATCTTGCAATCCGTGAAAATTTAATTTAACGTTATTCACTTGTATGTAAGAATTGTTCTGTACATTTTCACTAAGAAAACTTTTTACTCTAATTAGTAACAAGTTCATCTGTATTTGATTGTATCCTATTCTTGTTTATGCAAATATTTCTTGGAACCGAGCTTGAAATAAATTAAATAACACTTACATATCTTCTGTATCACACTGTTGAAATCATCCTTGAAATCCGAAGATATATGAAGACTACCATGAATTCCAATGAATCCTATTGTGTATGAAATTACCTGTGTTTCGAGAGTTTATTGACCTGCAGTTGCCTTGACGACATCTGATATTAGTCCTATCTGTGATTTGAAAAAGAAAAAGATCATTAAGTGTTTTCCTTTTACAAATAATTAAATGCAAGGAACTTATCCTAAGTTGAGATTAACATCCGAGTCGCACAGTTCGAAAATAGCACTCAGCTTTATAACTTGCGTAGATTTCATATTCGATTCATAATTTCACGAATCATCGTTTTTCTAAGTAGCTCTTCCATCTTGCTTTTTGCAACAACAATCCCCGTTATTCTCACGAGATCAACAATGCTGCACGAGAATCCTTACATCTTGATTGTTTTCCAATCTTCTAATCAGGATCGCATTTAATCTTTCTTTAAGAATTATTATACTGAATAATTACAACAATTTCGTATTACCACATTAATATCAAATAAGAATCGCAAGTTAACAAATTTCGTGTTGATGAATACGACTGTAATGTTGCGCTGTTCTATAAATTTATTATCTTTCACCATTATTCTTAATAACTTTTCCTCACTTCCATATAATTATTATCTTCCATTCTAAACAAAAATTAAAAACCTTAGTTTCTAATCATTTCAGTTGATTTCGCAAAAAAAAAAAAAAAAAAAAAAAAATGTTTAAAGTGCTGAGTTGGAATTAATTCTACTATTCAGTAGTTAGAAAAAAATGTTGTATGTTGTTAATGTCAACATTTTAAACAATTATTACCAAAATCAACGATATTAACAGTTATTAAATGACTTAAATCTAGGCTTGCCACCGTTAAATTGATGATAAATCTTAAATAATTGTATTTTATCAGCTATCATTGAATTCAGTCTTTAACAATCTGATATCTTTATGGATTCTTCTGGTCGATTGCACCACTTCTACCACATTCATGAAATGTTAGCCAATAGTCATTGAAATAAGTATTATTGAATTATTGCTATATTTAATTCATGTTAATGTCATGAACATAATTTTAATTTTTTTATACTTGCATTATGATTATCGAAATTGATTTTTCTTAAACTTTGCCCTTTATTTCTTCTTCTAACTGCACCCATTGGTTATCAACCAGTCTTAAGCATTTATTCTTCTTGCAGAATCAAGTGAAGTCATTCCATTTTTCACTGGCAATTTGTATTCGCATAACATCTCCGTTCTTACAATATTCTGCTTGTGTTCGGAGCTGGTATAGCGAAGATCTTGTGCAACCCGGATTAATAGCTGTTATTAGCACCAAAAGTGGTTTCCAGATTGTTCCGGAAGACGGCGAGTGTTAAAAAAGGCGTCTTCCGCTTCCAGTAAGTTAAATGCTTTTGCGTAGAGTAATTTGATATCTTCGTAAATAAAGGGAAACATTACTGTCAACATCGTTACGGCTAAGTTGAAGAAGCGTTGGTTGTTCCACGTGAAACATTCCAGAACATTACGGTTGATTCAGCAACTTGCTAGCTTTGAATTTTTTATTTATTTTTACTATCGTTTTGGATTGGTTGGAACAAAATTAAACCAGAATAGGATAGGCGAACGATTAGATTTATTTATTTTATAACTTTTTTTTCCTTATATAAATGTAATGAAATTAATCAAAATTCATTAAGATGAAAAAATGTTAATTTTGAATTTATTATTTATTTTTGAAAAATCTTCTTCGAGAATTTCCTCAGAACTTGTTCTCTGCATTCAGTCTTAGAAAAATAAATCTTACAAAAGTTAGGCGTAAATTCTAAATTTCTTAGCTATTTTCTTAGTATAAAGAAGGTGATCTTTAAACTACATAACCAAATCTTAGAAACATTAATGTTAAAGAAAATAAAAAGTAAAATAAAAAAAATGTCGCGCTGAGCAAATTCTTTGTTAAAATAGTCATTGGTTCTAATACGGTTTTAATGGTTTTTGTACTGTAATAAATTATTTTGGTTCATATTAATTTTGTTTCAGCATTTGCTTAGATAACAAAGTAAAAATATTTATAAATACTATAATAACAAATAAATTTTTATACTTAAATTTAAAAAAACAAAACAGTATTAAATGTTAACATTGCTATTAATGTACAGACAAACGAACATGAGAAATTATGAAGATATACATCAACTTCCAATAAATATCTTAGCTTTTGTGCTAATTGTAAATAACACGGAAACTCTTGCTCATGAGGTGAGTCTTACAAGAAGACACGGCGTGCCTAAATCTCTTGACACTAATCTATTGTGCTCCCAGTGAATGATGGCCGCCCTGTTTTTGTGAGATCTGCGCATGTATCATCGATTACTCTGGTCAGGCACTTCCGTATGAGTTTATCACTGGACGTCGCCATTACGGTAAAGGCTTGTTACTTTGCAAAAGAGCATTGTAATTATAAATAATATATATTTATTTATTTATATAAATACTTATTGTTAGCAACTGGTATTGAAATAACGGTAAATAGTCGAGAGAAGTTTTAATTTGGCGTTATCAACATGTCTTTCTCAGTGAAAACAGACGACGGGCGTCCATTGTGACAGGAAAACATAATTGATCAGCTACCGGAAGGGCTGCGCAGTTCAAACTTCCGCCGGTCATCTTTCATTTTGAGGACAATAAATTCCTTACAGCTTTGCCTAGCAATTATGAATTTTTATGATAAACAGTTAATCCTTTTCTTAACAAAATAAATGTTTATTAATATATTTCCATGTTCGACTTTCTCTCTGACTCCATTATTGATTAACATCTCCTCAATAAATATATACAGGGTGATTCAAAATTCTCTGTACAAACTTAAAGGTAGGTCAAGAATACCAAAACGAACCGTCTTCATAGTGGAACATATGTCGACAAATGTAATCTGAATGCGCTAGAAGATGCACTAAGATTCAGAAATAAAAGACAACAAGTAGACAACATGTTTACAATATGACAGTAAGAGGACCATAATCATGCCTATTCCGTCGAATGATTCAGTGCAATTTCCCAATTTCTGGAAAAAACGCGCAAATGTTTGATCATTAGGCACACGTCTGTCGGGGAACCGTTCACGATACAATCGTAGAGCGGCTGCTCCGTTTCGTTTCTCTGCCCGATAATAGATTCATATACGATTTTTAAAGAAGATATGTATTAATTTTAAATAAAATATTTTATAAACTTAGAAATTATAATGGAATTTTAAATAACATGAAAATACAATAAGTCCTTTCCATGTAGGCCAGTTGTAATTTTTTCAACTATATCTAGGTTCACCTGAAAAGTGAAAAATCTTTATATTAGTTTCAGTCTCTTTTCGCTGGATACCTCAGCTAGTTTCTAAGGCGAGCTAATTGTCTAATTCTACAGCAGTTTCTAAATTATTGTTACTGTTATTGAGAAGTTAAATTATTATTTACTAGCAGCAAAGCAAAGCCTGTCGGACGACAGGCATAAAAAAATCTGAAAAATCATTTTATTATCAACTATCAAATATAAAGTAAATCTAAATACTGAGCTAACTTGTGAACGAAGCTTCTACGGCAAAAATGGTTTTGAGTTTCGAAATCAGCGTAAACAACTGAGTAAGTATGCCAAATTTCATTAAAATGGATGCAGTGGTAACAAAATTATTTGGTTTTGAACGTATGGTTTGTTAGAATTTCAGTTGTCTAGGTCAGTTCCCAAGAATAAAATTTCATGGAAACAACATGGAATGACAAAATAAACTAATATTTTCATCCAATTTGAGTACCCTTCATTCAATGGTATCATTGAGAACGTTGAATCTATCTTAATAGCTTAATTATTCGAGTTACAGACAGCTTATTGTGCTTTAATTCTCTGACAATTTGTAAATTTTTTAATTATCTTTCTTCAAGTAATTTAATAATAATGCATTGTTCCATTACAATATTAAATAATGTAGATGTCATATTGTTTCCTATTCTCTAACAATTGATTTCTATAGCAACCAAACTCACCTTTGAATAATCTAAAACTGCGCTAACTTGTGAATGAAGCTTCTACGGCAAAAATGATTTTGAGTTTCAAAATCAGCGTAAAAAACTGAGTAAGTATGCCAAATTTCATTAAAATGGGTGCAGTGGTAACAAAATTATTTGGTTTTGAACGTATGTTTTATTAGAATTTCAGTTGTTTAGGTCTAAAATTTCATGGAACCAACATAAATTGGATGAAATATTAGTTCATTTTGTCATTACGAGTACCCTTGATTCAATGATACCATTGAGAACCTTTGATCTATCTTAATAGTTGAATTATATCGAGTTACAGACAGACAGAAGGACAGACAGACAGACAGAAAAACGAAATTAGCAAATTATATAAGTTGATTTGTTGATTACTTATACAATAATTAATCATTAGATTACAAGAATGCTATTCATGAATGCTTCACAAATTTATGTTATCAGTTTTATATAATGTAAATAGAAATTTCGTTAAAGTTGTTATTTCATGACGTTAAATAAGAACTCGCATAAAATACCTTAAAAAATGTATTCAATAAAAAAAAAAAAAAGATTAGTGGCAGTTTTGGGAGCAAATCGCTTAGCTCCCAAACCTGTCACTAATCAATCTTAATGTAGTTAATGAGTCTTTTATAGTAGTGGTAAACTCAACAGTACAATTTGTGGTATCCGTGAGTTCAAGTAAACACAGGAAATTCACAATAATCTCTTCAACTCCAAAATACCTTAGTCAATATTTTTAGAATTTAAAGGCATTTAAATACAAAAGCTAGAAAGTTTATGTAAGAAAATAGTCTCTCGAGTAAATAGCTTGTAATACAAAAAACAAATATATTTTATTTAGAACATTTAATCACTTGGATAAAGTTGAGTAAAGACGAGTAGTAGTCCAGAAACAGTCATCCAGAAGATTCCAAAGGTAGGGAAATGATCAAAGTATTGAATATTTTTGATTGATTGCAAGTGCTTCATTACTGTTAATGCCGTAGTCGTCTTTTTCACACAAGTTAAAGGTTATACTGAAATTATTGTTACCTTAACATTTTGTAATCTGAAAACTTTATTTGTTCTTTCTGAAAAATCAGAAAGAACAAATAAAGTTTTCAGATTACAAAATGTTAAGGTAACAATAATTTCAGTATAACTTGCTTGTATTTCGTGGTAGAGACTTGATATTAGTCTGTCTGTGAGATAATGAAGTCTTGTATAATTCAGTTTCTTCATATTGGCATTATGATATCCACAAAGGGAAAGCGGGAAGTCTGGGATATTCAAACATCTTAACCAAATCACAATAATTTTGTCTTTTCTGAATAATCTTTCTGGAATCAGGGACAAAGGCTTAGCTGTACTGGTCATGAGGATTTTGCAGTATTTAACAATTCAGTCCTAATTACAAGAGTTATTAGAAGTTTCGAAATTGAAACTGTCGTGCTTCGACAATAAAACCAGTTATTTATAAATCAGAAAGCTCGAAGAATAATTTTTTAATACTGTTAACAGATAAATTAGAAACTTTACCAAATCTTATTAAACAACAAATAAAATGAAAATGATAGTTAATTTTCACATTTTCTTATCCATTTTCATCAGTTATAAATTTAAATATAAATTGAACTAGAGCTATTTTAGGATTATCTTTATTCTATATTACGCATTATTTCTTCTCGTTTAATATAAAAAATATTGTTATCTTATTAAAGAAAAGAATTTAAGCTTTTCCTACTTAAAAACATCACTAGTCCTGTATTAATTTTTATTTATTTCTTCTTTTTAATTATAACTAATAATATATGTCTTTACAAGAACAAGACGTATTACTTTATCTCTAGTCATAATCTATGATTGAATTATAAATACTAATCAAGTACAAGGTAATTGAAATTCCCTGTATTAAACTTTAAAGGACGGTCAGGAATTCAAAAACAAACTACATTCATAGTGGAACGTATGTCCGCAAACGCCATCCGAAGATGATAGAAGGTACACTAAAGTTCAGAAATAAATGATAACCAGAAAGGTAGAAAATGTTTAGTAGCCGTATGTTTAGAATATAACAGTAAGGTGACACAATCTTGCCTCTTTCTATCGAATGATTCAGTTTCAACCAATCTCTGGTGCAAACGTTTGATAATTGGATAAGTAAGGTAGACAATATATGTATTAGTCCTATGTTTACAGTGAGGTATACACAGTCAGGCCGGTTTCCGTCTAATGATCCAATTTCACACAATCTCTGATATAAACGTTTAATGATTGGGCACACGTCATGATACAATCGTACAGCGGCTCGTCTGTTTCCGTTCGCTGCTTTATAGGATAGGTGCGTATCCACCCTCTCAGCATTAATGAATCTTTTTATTGTCCGCTTTTTCGACACCTATTCGAGGGTGAACAAGTTAAAACATAAAAATACTAAAAAATACAAACGTTAAAAATTCCCCTATTAAAGACGTTTCGAAACCTCGCAGGGGCAGGTTTCTTCTTCATATAAAATTAACAACATTTAAAAGTCTTAAGACACCCCCTACCTTCAGCTGTCCATCCCTGACAGGGATTCGTCAAAGACTGTCTAAAAAAGACACGAGATTCGGAAGTTTCATGTTACCGGCTCCCCTGGTGATAAGCATGGTGAAGCTCTTTGAATCAAACCCGCTTTATAACATGGATTTTATTGAGATAGGAACAAAAAAAAAATTATACCTTTCTTTTTCAATCCCTTTTTTCCTTTTTTTCTTTCTTTTTTTCCCTTCCCCCTCCCCCTTTTTTTTTTTCTCTTTTTTTTTTTTCTCTCTTTTTTTTCTCTCTTTTTTTCTCTTTTCTTTTTCCCTTAATATTTTTTTAATTTATATCCTGTTGTTTTTGTTTATATCCTATATTGCAGAACATTCTTTGTGGAAAGCTCTCAGTTGTAACTTCCCAACATTTTAATCATGCCTGATTCAAAAAACTTCCGTAGACACAGGTCTTGGTACGTTCCCAGAATGATGACATTATCATTTTTAATGCATTGTAATGACAGTGTGTCGCTGTATGGTAAGCTTTGTTTCCTATGTCCACCGCGTATATGTGCTCCTTAAGGCGAGTTCCTAACTCCCTTTTCGACTGGCCCACGTATAAGCATGGGTTGTGGGCCTTATTACTCGAGTCGCAATATATCCCATAAACCGTACCTTTTGTTTTTAACACCCTCTCCATGTTATACACAGATTTTTTGCGATTAAGTGCATTATCCAGCGTGTTGCGCGGTCTGCAAGCCACTGATAAACCTGCTTTGGATAGGATGGGTTTCAATTTAATGAATAAGTCTTTGTCATAGACTAGCGATCTATAGCGCGTTTTATGGTTTACCCCTTGATTGCATGCAGCATCCGTGGAATGATTTTTAGTCTTACGCCTACTTTTTCGCCATTTTTCCAGATATCCTTCCAACACTTTTGGCGGAAAAGGCATTATTACGAAAAATATCGAAAATCTCTTTAATTTCCTGCCTGAGCATACTTGGGTTGGAGCAAATTTCGTGCGCCCTTGTTACTGCCATGATAAACGCATTTCTTTTATAATTATCAGGGACTGCAATTTTATAGTGAACCGTGATACGTGCGTCCGTGCGTTTTCTATGCACGGTAGTTTCGAAGGAATGATGTCTTTTTTGGATATGTACATCGAGGAACGCTAAAACCCCGTTTGTTTCCTCTTCTATTGTGTATTGAATACATGGTGTGATATTGTTAAAGTCACTGAGGATCCTATTAACATAGTGATCATTAGCAATGATGACACTTTCATTATTATGTATTTTATGTTCTAACTTGTTCACCCTCGAATAGGTGTCGAAAAAGCGGACAATAAATACATTTTATTCCGACACGTAAAAACTTTGAATGAATAAGATTCATTAATGTGATAAAAGTCAACGTCTCAAATGACGATGGCTCACACTGCCCAACTAATTTGCTGTCAAACATGAAGCACATTCGAGTGTTTTGGGTTTGTTTTTGTATTCCTGACTTTTGAATTTTTACAAGGAATATTGAATTACCTTATATAAGATTCTAATATAAATATTAATAACCATCCAATATGTAGACATCAATATGTGTAAGGAAATGATTAGTAGTGATCAAATATTATTTGCTAGCCTATAATATGATATTAAATTAATGGTTGGTTAAAAATTGATATCAATGTAGGTTAGACATTTCATAGCAATTGCAGTTATTAAAGAGTAAATTCTAGTGACATATAAATGCAATGTCTAAATAATATTCTAAAATGACTGATACCCGTCTCCATCTTGTTAACATTCAGAAATTAAATACTATGGGTTGTTAGATTCTTATATTCTGGAAAATTCAATGACAATTTGATAAAATATCGATATTCTCACAAACCCATTCTTTCCGAAAACGTTCTGTAAATCTTCGCAATTAACCATGTGAAAACTATTCGAAGAATATATATAAATATATATATGTGTGTGTGTGTGTGTGTGTGTATGTGTGAAATTTGAACGGATTTAGTTTTATTAGTGAACCTTTTTAACTTGAATATTCATAAATGAAAAAGATTAATTAATTTAAGGAAGTAATGACCATGACCCAGAGTTCAAAAAATAGGAAATTAATTATGTAAAAAGCCGTTAATTTAGAAGTCTAAATATTTTGTTATTTTAACAAATTTTGTTACAGGAATTTATGAACTCCGAATTCCTAGTTAGACCTCTCAATGTTATTTCTTGCTGAATATACTTGCTCAAAAACTACAATTAATTACTATTATAATCAGTTTAATCACAACAAGCAATCAAATTAACATCTACAGAAAAGTGATAGGAGTTGTTAATAAAGTTGAATTTAAATAACAATCATTTTTCCTATTTACTATTATCGTTCCAGTTGATATTTCTGCGCAATTTAAAGAAACTTTTATTAAGCGAAATCAACTAAAAATTTCCTTTCATGCTTGTCAGTAGTCAGGGAACATTCAGTGAAGTGTTCGCGTACCTTTGAATTCTCTTAATTCCAGTGCTTCTTATAATATGGGCAGTGAACAATTCGTAAATCAAGTGATTGCCCACTGTTCGCTAATGCTCTCCCATCTAAAATGAAAACAAGTCAATGGTTTAATTGGTTTTGTATGTCATTTATTTTTAATGGAGATTTCACAATTATCTGGAAATCCAATGGCTAGAATTGTTAGAAGTACTGCTTAGCCAGACGAAAGAGACTGGTCACGTGATTTACTGGTCGCTGCTACCTCTTTCTCGTTGTAAAAATAGGGGAGATGAGTATGTGCCGACAAGAACAGAAACAAACGACGTATAAAGGAGAGATGCATAAAGTGAAAAATTACTGCACAAAATTCAGTTTAAAATTAACGCGAGAATAAAATACACACACACAGAATAAGAACTACATGTATAATAAACTTTTAGAATTTAATTCTCCCCTTCGGCTTGTTCCATTATTTTGGCAGTGTGCCAAACCCAGTCTTTATCGCTTGGGCAAGCAGTATGTGGAATCAGAGTTGGGTTAGTCTAACACAAATTGTTGAATACAAGAAATCAAACCATTGTTTTAAGAACATTTTAATTTTATATTTAGGCTACCAACTGACTTCTTTATTCATTTTCTTGCAAATAGAAACTTCCTTTTTAGGAAAGGCTTTATTTGCAGCACGCTAACCTCATTTTTTTTTCAAATTGTTAAACAAGTTCAAGAGATTTTCCGCGAGTAGGGGCGAACCATGAGCAGAAAAGTTTGAGAAAAACTGAACTAGATAGTATAAATAATAATAAAAAAAAAAAGTACATAAATTGTAAAAATTAGTTTTATTTATCGATGATCGGTTTATTTTCAGTATGAAATTACATAAATAAAAAAGCTTTAAATTTCAAATAAAAATTATTTCATTAAATGAAATGCAAACAACAATTTTTATGATTTTAAATTTAGTAATGAAAGGGAAATTAAATACACAAGAATTCATAATCTTTTCGTAAATTGCATTCTTAGATTGTATCCTTCATATCAAGAAGAAGGTAAAGTTTAATTTAAGGGCATTAAGGAAATTAAAAATGAATCTGCTGATACGGAAAAACTTCGTTTTCCGATAGTTTATCACAGTAAAGCAAATTGAATTTAGAGACGCTGTTTTTCGATTGGTTGTAGTAAAGCAGCAATTGAGGGATGTGCTCCCTAAAATGAAGCCTTTCCACTTGCATTTTCGTCATTTAGTAATAATTGAAAACATGCTCAAAATGTAGTCTTTCACGTTAGGATATGAAATTTTCATTTTCCATTGCAAAGCAGATATGAAATGAATCATATTTTGCAAATTCAATTTGAAGTTGATGCTAATATCGTTACATGCAGCGAAATTACGCCGAGTGGGGTGGAGGTTTCCGCATATTCAGTCGGATATTATTAAGAATTTCAGAATTAATCTCATCTGAATTTAAAACGGAACATGTGATTCTACTGGTGATTAGGTCGGCTTCAATGCAGTCTTTAAAGAAATGGACTCAATTACTTTCCCGCTTAAATACTTTTTATGTTAAATTTAAAGAAAAATAAATGTTAAGAAAGAGATTGGGATATTTTCAACAAAGATTAGTTTCAAAATTTATATTCTTCCTATCATAAAATTTCACAGCATTGCATTAAAATGAATATTGATAAAATTGCAATAATCTATTTAGTGTTGTCTCTAATGGAAGAATAATTATCAAAAAAAATGTTCATTCAGGTCTTCAGGTTCGTTTTATGATGGTTATTAATAAACCTCCGCCTGCAGCTCATTAACTCGGCACGAGGAGCTCCATTCCTACAGATTTCTCAATTTTGCATAAATTTTGTTCCATAGAGTTACAATTGTTCATACGGTGTTTATCTTTTTTGCGATTTTTTTTTTAATTAATTTTTCACAAACGGACACATAATTATTATAGCAATTTCTGTTTTAAAGAGAGAGCAAGAGTGGAACCTCCAAGCTTAAAAACAAGAAATAAGAAAACACATTAAAAAGAAAAGAATAGAAGATCATGTGCCAGACTCCGCTGACCGCAAATGGATTTTCTGTAGGCATCAAATTAATCGCCTAAAAAATTATAAACACATTAAAAGAGGACCTAGTGTTTATTTGTGCAAAGCTCCATTCCCGAACAGCTGTTTCACGGTAATCTGCCGATCATCAACCTTGCTCTCTCTTTAACTAATATTCACCTCCGTAATGGGACCTAGGGGTTTTATGCTCTGCTTCCCGCTGATGATCGGCAGATTACCGTGAAACAGCTGTTCGGGAATGGAGCTTTGCACAAATAAACACTAGGTCCTCTTTTAATGAATTTCTGTTTTACAAAGGACAAATTCCTTTTTTGAAATCCTAAACTGAGTTAAAGATTGGTTCAGTTCCAGTAACTGAAAATTTAAATATAATTTATTCGAACAGTAATACACTAGAATAGGGGTGAAGAATCTTTTATCATTGGAAGATCTCCTGTTAAGTAGACTTCATCAGGCCGCAATCGGTAGAGCATTATATGCGAGGGTTGTCCCAGGATTATAAAACGATTGAGTAAACGTGCTGTGCTCACGGGCTCATGAAAACAGCATATCAAATAGTCGTGTGATCACCTAGGGACAGAAGAACCTTGTTTTGCTTTGGAATGCTACAGTCAAAATTGCCAACTAGGGTTCCAATGTTGTGAGAAGGGTACGTAGTTATTCTTTCCGAAGCGAAATTTTCGTATTCCAGCATAATTTTAATGTGTCAACAACCAAATTTCAAGATGTCAAAATCAGCTGTAAGTCGAATAAAAGGAAGCTTATTAGTTTGGACCGAAATAAGTTATCCCCTTGGAAACTGAATCAGGGAATTTTTGACGCCATTGTGCGAAAGGTAAAGGAAATGGTGACTGAAGAGAACCGAAGTCCTCTTAAGAAGCATTTGCAAGATCACTGGAGTGTCAAAGACAATTCTGGGACGCAGAATCAGGATTTAGGTTTTCGAAACCATCATAAGGATGGACGACCTTACATCTTACTACATTGCAGAGTAGAGAACCAACTTTACTTGGTAGGTGATAGTGGAAAAATGTTGTAAATCTTGATGAAGCTTGGATGTATTTAAACGTCTGTTACAAGCCACGATCAATTTTCAAAAGGGAAAACAGTAATGATGGGTATTGCAATCGGGAACGTTAAAACTGGATAAAGATTGAGAATACCAAGATTAAACGCTGTCTTCCAACGACAGAATATTTTGGAACCCTTATACCGTACTGAAATCCCTGGACTGTACGGCGAGGAGTTTGTGTACATCTACCAAGCCAATGCCTCGTCTCCTACAGCAAAATCAGCAGTTTCCTGCACGAATCGACTGGCTCAAGAAACAGGAATTCAAACTTCAGTTCCACACCCGGAAAATCTCCAGATTCATCTCCTATGAACTTCTGTGGACTTCTGAAAATGATGTAGAACTATTTACTGAAAATGATGTAGAACTATTTACTGAAAATGATGTAGAACTATTGATGGACTCTGGAAACTTTATCTGGAGGAATGGAACTAATGTCATTAATAACTTTCCAACAAATCCTTTCAGTGGAAACTGCAATGTTAAGTGATAGCCAGAATGCAAGGGAAACAAATAAAACACAATTGTTGGTGGTTGGATGGCTTGTCAAACGACTGAGTGATGTCAAATTCGATCTTAGAAACTTGAGATAACCCACCGTATATGTATGATATTAAAATATTCCCGATATTTCATGAAAGGCATATTTAGACGACAGTAAATAAACATAAATTTTCTAAGAACATATCTTGAAATATAACTTGGGAGTATATCGGAAATCGTTATCCGTTTAGCAGAAAATAAGTTTCAAGCCATATTTTTCAGAACCTAACTGTCGTTAAACGAGGTGTGACTACATCTAAAGAGAAATATTTCAGCGACTTTATTCGATCGATTTGTAGCCTGCTCAAAATGTTTTCAGCATTGACTATTACATTACAATTTCATTTATTACAATTTCATTTAATGTTGTTTTTTGTAAACTTCCTACTAAAACCACATACGAATGCTACCTTTATAGCAATGAGTATCACAATAAAATCCCTATTCTTACACTAGATTGAGATTTTGTTTCTGCAGTTTCCTCAACCTTTGATTTTGTTTGATATTAAACCACATTTAATTACCGATTTTTTACTTTTTTGCGGATATTAATAAAAAGAAAGAATTGTAGAAATGAAACAGAAATGCTTAATGCACTATTTTAATACATTAAAATGGCACTACCATTAGTGGTAGATATATTTACAATATTCACGGTGAAAGAGCGAGTCAGAAAACGACGGTTAGCTTTGCAAACAAAATGAAAAATTCCATTAACGGAAAAATTACTTATCAGAACAAAATAGAACTAGCATATTTAGCAGAGAATTTAGAATGGGTCGTGACTTTTAATAGACAATGATCAAAAGGCTGTCTGTAACAAAGCTTTCAAAAGCTTTGTATTGATTGATTGATTGGGAATACATCCGGAATTGTTATTACACATGCTGAATATGTAATATGAACTTATGTGAACTTATTTGATGTTTCCTGAAACAAGTTAACAAACATCCCTTCAAACAAAGGGATAGCAAAAATATCCAACTGATCTGTTAATTTGTTCAACTGATCTGTCTGAGAGTTTGTTATCGTCGTTCAGCTGCATTTAGCTGACTGTAGACTCTGGATGTGATGCCATTCCCTAGAAACATCATACTAGAGCTAACAATTCGATTCCAAAAGAACTTTTCCTAAGAAAACCTATCGTTGTTGTAATATTGTGCCAGGGCTGTTTTCACTTAAACATCTTACAAAGGCTAAAATAGTTAGTTCCGCATTCTAAGAAAGGTTAAAAACGCCTCTTATTGATTTGCAGATAATTTGGATCTTTCATTTTCGATTAATGAATGCTCAATGTTTGTGTAAATAAGGTAGAGTATATGAGTAGAGATAAATATGTATAGTGATCGGTTCTTTCTAAACATCGCTGCAGTGCAAAAAAAAAAACAAAAACAAAGCATTCTAGTGTATTGCATTTCTCTTTCCGTATTTAGAAACTTTAAGGTGGGAAATAAGATTGTTGTTTTGTTTT
Source organism: Thereuonema tuberculata (assembly GCA_023159025.1). Taxonomy (NCBI): domain Eukaryota; kingdom Metazoa; phylum Arthropoda; class Chilopoda; order Scutigeromorpha; family Scutigeridae; genus Thereuonema; species Thereuonema tuberculata. The sequence goes on along the minus strand of JAFIDM010009631.1, from coordinate 13,854,925 downwards.
TTGTTTTTTTATTTTGTTAACGTCGAACCTAAATAGCTTATGAGACTCCGGAAGTAAAGGCTCCGATATTTTACCGATCAGTCGGATGGCCAGGCTGATGTCCACCTCCTTGAACTTCTGGAATCGTGTTATTCTTAGTGTTGGTGAATCTTAGGAACGTCTAGATGAGAAATAAGCTGAGAAAAATCCGTCAAAACATAGTTGTCCATATCGTAGACAGGCACCTCACTTGTCGAATCCACATTTACAAACGTAAACCTTGTTTAATTTGAACTGAAGGCCTTTCTAAGACTTTTCTTTACTTGGTATGTTAAATTACATTTTACCGTGTGTAATAAAAGATTTTTTTAAAAAGACAACACGAAACACCATATAGTCTAAAATTATAATTCACTTATTAAAAATACAGACCAGACAGTTTCAAGGACTTCAAGGTCCTTTACTTGGTACGTGCAACCTAGTTTTTGTTGGCTTTTCAGTTTTCTAGCTTAACCATAGCAGATAAACTTTCAATGAGTATTGTCTAACTGTCACTTATTTTCCCAATGGCGGCCGAAGTTCTCATTGTTTGAATAGGAATCTATAAGTCCCTTGTCGCAGAACCAGACGAAAGAAAACCTGCTACCGGGATTCGGCCGCACCAGAAGTGATATTATACTTGGACACGTTATGAATGGGACGCTTGCGATTCGGGAGCCATCTTAAAACTGCGGTAGAAATCTTGAACACAATTTCGTTTGGTCTAAAAGAAAAATTACAAAAACCCATTATTTCTTAATGTATTTAAAATGTAAATTAAACCAAAGTAGGATAACTTGAAAATGTTTCTTGTAATTAATAAATGACCTCATCTTTTAAATTAACTTTAAACACCACATATTCTTTAATACTACTTAATAACACTCTCCTCCGACTGGCTTAAGTTATTAAGTAGCATTAAAGAATATGTGATTTATAAATTTATGGCATTTTAAGAAGTTTTTTAGCTTTAAACATATTTGCAGTGAACATACTTTGTTCTGTTACCAAATAAGTAAAACATTCCACATCGTTCGTAATGAAGTTGGTCGTGAAGTTTATGATCTCTACAGACAAATAATGGTTTTATAGCAACAAATTTAAACATAGTAATATCACAATAAAAACATAAACACACATAAATAAAGATTCACTGAACTAGTATTTTTAATATTGGGAATCCAAGACTGTTTCTGGTTTCATGACCATCAGTTGATTAACGTTTTTATTTAGTTTCTGATTGTAATGATAAAGAGAAGTTTCAGTTCTCTTAAAAATTCGACTGACAATTATCTCCTTCTGAGGTGCGACTGTATAATAGAATTATAAATAATGTACCAATAAATAAGGATTTTGGCGAAACTATATTTTATTATTTCACTATTAATTTGGAAATTATCTCTGTAGAATAAAAAAGAGACTTTCCTTAGTATTCCAGCTAACTCATCTGGTTATTTATTTAGTCGAAATCTTAATGAGTTAGCTGGAATAATAAGGAAAGTCCTTTTTTTTTAATAATATAGTTTTTTAATTTTTTTTACTTATGTCTTTGTTACTTATTGCATTAAATTGCTTCAATTCAAACCTGTGAACTTGATATTTAATATTCAAAAAATTAATTTTAATTAACTTCTTGTTATTTTTAATATGTGTTACATGTATTTCGCCATACCTGCAGTTTAAAACTATTCTTCAGCATCTTAATTCATTGGCACTTACAAATGTGTATAAATGATTGAACTGAATCTGTCGAATGAATTTCTTTGAGACTCTATGAAATTGTAAATATCCTTCCATGTTAGACATTATATTGGACAGAAATTATTGCATGTGTCAAAGATGAAGGTAACTTTAATGCAATAAAGAAATAATTTTGTTACTAAACTGAAATGTTTCAAAGGGATTTGATTTTCTGTATTATCTCTATCTAAAAATACTGATAATTTCTAAAAAAAAAAAAAAATATGAAAAAAGAAAAATATTGCTTCTTATTGAACTTCATCGATCGTAATCCGGTTATTACAGAATACATATTTACTTTTTGCTTCAGAAATTCAAAGGGTTTAAAAAAAAACTGAACGTGCGCTTAAAATTAGTAATGGATGAACAAATGAGCCAGTAAACACACAAGTGGGTTTAAAATACAGGTATATAATAAAAATTTAAAAATACACTACGGAGTCGAGAGCTTTTGGAGTCTTTTCGCGGCTACCTTGTCAATCAGTGGTCTAAATTCAGAGAGTAGGAAAGCGTTTTTTCTTCGAGGGGTATTGAATAATTGTTGTTGTGAGTTATCCCCAGATCCATTTTTCGTATCATTAGTCATACAGTTAAACTCCATGATTGGATAATTGATGCTGCTGTCGTGTGAATACTAGGAAAGACGCATCTTTAAGGTGACAGTCAGACTTTGCCTCCTATGAAGAGAAACAAACACAGAAGAAACATCCCATGCTGGGATTCGAATCCAGGTTTAGACGTATCAATCTCATGGCAGGCAGTCGTGCCTGAACAGATATTGAATCGTTTCTTGTTGGTGGATTGAATCAGGATTTGTAGATATCAGATTTTTTATTTTAATCCTGACACAGGATTAAAAGACTAATGGCGGAGTGCACCAAACTTCAGTTAACTTTGATGACTGCAATGTGGACGGAGCTAAAATTAGTGGGGGGTGCTGCTCCAGAAAAATTTTAGCCTATGTTTTAAAATTGTGTGAAAGGAAACAAACAGTGGCGGATTTAGCACTTGAGAGGCCCTAGGCGCAATTCAATTTTGAGGCCCCCTCTAAATATTTTCATTACCAGTGGCGTACCAACGCCTTTGGGGGCCCGGGGCGAGAGTTCCATTATTCCACAACCAAAAAAAAGGAAATACTTGGGTGGATGGGGCCCCTAGGCTGACTGGTGAGGCCCCCTAGGCTTGCTTTTACAACCAAAAAAAAAAAGGAAATACTTGGGTGGATGGGGCCCCTAGGCTGACTGGTAAGGCCCCCTAGGCTTGCTTTTGCAACCAAAAAAAAAAGGAAATCTTGCTTTTACAACTAAAAAAAAAAAGAAATCTTGCTTTTACAACCAAAAAATAATTTGTTTTTTTATTTTGAGAGGTAAATTTTGAGGCCCCCTTGATTGATGAGGCCCGTGGCGCGCGCCTCCTGCGCCTATTGGGAAATCCGCCACTGGAAACAAACATGTATAAAAAGAAATTTATGAAGTTTCTGATTAACCTTTCTTTTTATACATGTTTGTTTCCTTTCACACAATTTTAAAACAAAGGCTAAAATTTTTCTGGACCAGCACCTCCCACTAATTTTAGCTACGTCCACAATGCAGCCGTCAAAGTTAATTGAAGTTTGGTGCACTCCGCCATTAGTGTTGCGTTAATATTCACTACATATTAATTATAATTAGATCGCCTAATAAGATATTGTGTTTCTCAATTGAAAAAAATAAAACCTGAACTCATATCTCTCAGCTATCCTTCTCCCTGTTTCGAAATCCCAGTAGTTTTAATATAATGCGAAGCCAATGAGTGAATAATACACTGTGACTGATAGTTTTTATATACTGTAAATCACATTAATGCAAATGTATTGCTGGAATCAGCTTCATTTTCTTTGCTAATGTCCTGCAAAATCTGTAAATTGAAGTAGGGCTAAATATAATCTCATGTCATCTAGTACAGAATGGAGAGGATCTAAGATAGCCTTGAGCAGTGGGCGCTGAGATAAAAAGCATAAAAATTACAACTTTCTTTCAAAAATTTTAAATATTATCATATTTTATTAAAGATTTGCTAAACTCATTTAAAAATCATTTATTCTAGTAAGAAATTATACATTTATAATTATACAGTGTTATATATTTAAAAATTGTATAGAGAGGATTACCAGCGTTTGATGTTTGTAGTCTTCCACGAAAGTGCGAGATAAAACAATTACATGACAGTATATTAAAAATAGAAAAAGGTAGTATATTTTTTATCAGTAATATTATTAAAGTTATTTACAATGGAAAAAGAACACTTCCAAGACACGGCATTTAGAAGTGGATGCTTCAAACACCTTTAACAAACTAGAAATGAAGCTGCTTCTTCTTTTATCTCCCTTATTAGTGTCGGATATCTCGAACATTTCCAGAGTTACGGAAGTCATTTTAGATTAAGTTAAATGCAACTGTATCCCAAAAGTCTTCCAACCATTTGACGACTTGTGAATACAACATGGAGGTGTCAGAGCTGATAAATGTAGCACAGCCTCTTATCCCCCTGATATATCAGAACAGGAAGAAATCCCCAGTGACGTCATTGCTATCTAATCTGCTTTTGTCAGTTGCAGCTCAAATTTACAGGAAAGAATTGAGGTTTGAATTATTCTGAGAAATAAGTGATAAAAGCAGAAGGTTTGTACCAAAGTTAAAGTACAGCAATGTACTCAACTGTATAACAATTGTATTCGTAGACGACACGATACTAAATACAGAATTATTTTATTTAATGTATTAACTTAATACTTATCATCTCCGTATGCACAGTTCGGAAATATTGTTTGTGTGTTTATTAATTCCAAAAGATTTCGGATGATGTGAACTACAAACACATTTATAATAAAATCTATTGATTTCTTTACTTAAATAATTAGATCTCTGAATCATTTGCATCCTGCAATGATTAGCTTTCAGTTTGCCCACTTTTGTAGTCACCGCAAATTAAATATCTCCTGTTATGACCTATAAACGTCTCAACTCTTTTCTGTAAAATAATATTACAAATGTGGGTGTTGAATATATTTTAGGCAAATGCCTGATAGTAAGCTCTGATACAAAACAGTACACATTGAAAATCTCACAGAACAGTTGAAAATATCAAATGGAAATTTATCTTTTAATAACTGTAAGAATATCTCCACATAAGCACTAACAATCAGGCCACATAATTGTGAGGTTTAAATTTTAGATTGGTATTTCTTTTTCCTATTTAACATGCACTCAATTTTTTCCCATTTTCTAGCGTTACGCGCATTACTTTATGATACTTTTATACTAGTTCAGGAGGTAGTGAAGTCAACCGAAGCTATTAATCTTGTAATTGACAAGAATCTATTTAAACCAATCTGTTCTCTTATAGGAAAAAGTCTTCGGAAATTAAGAAATCTAGGAGAAATGTTATGACGTTCGGTCACTCATTAGTATTCATTAAAGAATTCGAATCATTTCTATTTTATTAAATAAATTTCCTGAGAATGTTTTCTCAAATGTCTTATTTAAATTTCTGCACAGGATATTGTACAATCCAGCAATAAAAATAATGTAGAAATATATTCTCATGATCCGCATGATTACTTGTTACCCCAAGAGATGATATACCGTATTTACTCGCATAATTTCCCCTTTTTTTTCATCAATATTTTGACAAAAAAAGGGGGGGGGGGGAATTACGCGATGTTTTCAATTTGAGGAAAAAAAATATGGTAAAAGTGTAAGGAAAACCATGTTAAATATTGATTTTTAAAGCAAGAAATGTAATTAACAACAATTTTATTAACACGCAACATTTAAAATATAAGAAATCACATCTCAACATTTGTTTTTTCTTCAAAGTACAGTTATTGTTGTACTGATTCAGAAGGAGTCTGCTCTTGTACTGACCGGGGTGGGGGTGGAATCTTCCCTTAAAGTAGCGTGGGATAGAGAAATGCGGAAGTAACGGTACATTGTCGCGTCGTCGTGAGTTTTGTTGGAAACGCGTTGAAGTAGAGGTGGGGAAATTATGCGATAAAAATAAAAATTAAATTTTGTAATCCACAAAACTGGGGTGGGGAAAATACGCGATGGGGGAAATTATGCGCGTAAATACGGTAATTTGCTGTTACATCCCTTAATAAAATAAGACAAAAAAGAGCAAGAACAAAATTTTTTTATGTCTGTGATCAAGGTAATGAAACCATTAATAGTCCTAAACCACCACCTCTTTTTTTATTTTTGAGGTTCATACATTATCCCTAAAACATCAAAGAACATAAATTTAAGATCATAAATACAATATCGTAATATGGAAACAAAATTTTGGGGCAAGTAAACGCTTACCACAGGAGGCATTTGAGCACAATGAAAAAGTACCTCTGAGCACCTCTGAAAATGAATTTCTAAGTTCTTAAAAGAAGGAAGATCCTTATTGATTTTGATATATATTATACCAACAGCAAAGAGATACAAGCAAAAACCTCCAGAATGAATTCCATTTCAATTTGTAATATCAACAAACAGTCGGTTTCCTTGTAAAATCGCTTCTCCTCATCTCAGTTGATTCTGTTTACTTTTTTTTCTTCTTATTTGTACGTTTATAATTTCTTTTTATTCCTTTTTTTTGATTAATCATCCCTCAGTGAAAAACCCTTATTACATCTCCTTTTACTTCCCTGGAATTCTATCTTGGAAAGAATAATCTATGTTTCTCGTGTTGATTGAATTCCTTTTACAGTCAAACATCGAATTCATTTCCATAAACTAATATCCGAAATGGAAACGTTTTCTCTTAAAAACAAATAAGAAACGTAAGGCATTCGTTTACAACAAACAGGAACATTACAATGGAGAATTTCTTCATATTAGTTTCCAATAATTTCTGAAGTTTCAGTTATTCTACCTCCTACGTACTAAGTGTAAGTATATTCTATAAAATTAATGCACACACATCAAAATCTCCTCAAATATCCAAAAGTTTTAACAATATTTAATTAACATTGTTGGTAGAATTACAAATGGTTAAGTTGTAACAAAAAGTGACCCTTACAAGCAATAAAGAACTTCAGGAAAATCTATATGTTTAATAATCGAAAGACAGTTTTATTAAGTAGATTTCTATAATACTTAGTTAAATTGTTAATATCACTGCTAGTATATATATTTCGTTATTAATATTAATAGTAATGAGATCTGTTGTTGGTGTCCGGAAACAACTAATAGCGCTAGAAGCAAATAAACACTGTTTTCAGGCTTGTACGGTTAAATGAATTAATCAATTTACTATTCAAAATTAATCTAGCAAAAGCAACAAGCGTTGCTCCGGCATTTGATGTCATTGGAAATTCAGTCGATAGTTTTTCTTAAAACCTTAAATCTAAATTTATAAAACACGTCAATTATTTTTACTAAATTTCCTAAACAATACGAAAAAATGAGCTAAGCCAGTTTGAGACTCAAAGTCTGTTGAATAATATTCAATACACCATTTTAAATCCTTTCATGACTTCTCAAGCAGTAATAATTTTACACAAGATGCTGAATTCAATCTAAGCCAAGGAAATTACTGTAAGAGACAAATATTGAATCTGACTGATCTTAAAACATCAAGGATAGTATTACTTACAACATCCACTGTTAAGTTCCATTCGTACATTGTATGTTGAAACATGTCTGTACACAGTAACTATTCCGCCTATCAAACAAGGTCAGGATCATTGTCTTGATTTCTCAAAGTCTCTAAAAATTATGTGGAAATCACATACTTCATTATGCTCAAGTTATGCACATTTGGCAGTATTTATTTGTTCCTGAGAATTATATGAATTTAGAATCCAATTTTTTTCATTAGACATTCCTAGACATAAGGTGACTTAATGTTTTCAGCAGTTTTTCTTTAGTTATGCGTAGGATGGTTTGTCGCTCTTATTGACTGTGTGGTAATTACTAAATAAATAAACAATTTCATTATCGAAAAGTACTTTATGTATCAACGTAAATCTAATATTTGTTTATTGATCAGGCATACTCGAGCGGTTCAGCCTGCGACGTTGGCTAATGCTCCTGAATTGGGATTCCGGAGCAGCATCGATATTTGTCTTTCTTTCCTGTGCTGTCTCTTTCTTTCCCTGTTATCTCTGCCTTTCCGGTTCTCTGTGACCATCATTGTGTCTGTATTTGAGTCTGTACAATAAGTCTCATTTGGTCCTGATGCTAATAGGGTTTGCCATTGATACTTCAATAACAAAGTAAATAAGACTTACTCAATTATCTGTACAAAGTTATGGGTCTGAAATGCTCTTACTGAATAATAAAAATTAATTTTAAAATCACAAACATCTATTTCTAAGATTAGTTTGCTCAGTCTAATGAAAAAAATGAAGACTGAAAGTTTGTTTCTGAGACAAACACTTGATTAGTTTAACGATTGTATCAGTTTGTCTAATTGCACATTTTGTCCCTCAATCAGTGGTATTTGAACGTTTTAATCACACTTCCTAAATTCAATGAAAAGCTTCATCAGTATAGTCTTTATCAAATGTTGCAATTTGAGCAGTTTCACTAATGACTAAGTTTTCATTTTTTTTTTACTTTTACATATGATACAGTATGAAGTTATTCATTTTTATTAAAGAAAAACTTTGAAATTTGTGAAAATGTAAATAAAGCTAAAACGGAGTATTTAAGAGAAACTTCATAATACTTACAGACTTCCTACATACAGTAGAACCTCATTATAACGGACCCTATTATAACGGACGTCGCATATAACGGACAGTTTTAAAAAAAATTATCAGCCTACAATTAAGGTGAGCGAAGTGAAAGACCATTTAAATTTTGTTATTCAATATGTTGAACAATCGGCAAATGAAAATGTGTTTGCCTATTATGAAAACTTACGGCACTTCGTCAGTTATTAACTGAAGTAATAAGCAGCAAACAAACCCAGCAGAAAATAAATTATTTTTTCAAACCAATGAATGTAAGCAATCAGCATGAACCAGGACCTTCTTATTCTAAAGATTAATGCAGTGTATACGTACACATCTTTTTCAAATCAACCTACTATGTTGAAGGCTGTTTTTTATTTGATGTGTAATAAACACTTTTTATAGCTAACTATTGTACTTTCATTGATGTACACCCTGCTGCATTTCACCGCTATAAGAATTATTTGTTATAAACCGGACTTTCATTAAAACGGACAACCTTCAGCCCCTATTAGTCCGTTATAATAAGGTTCTACTGTAATTAGAATGAATTGGTTACATGATTTGGAATGGTATGAAATGAAATTCCACTGCTTATAAATAGGAATACCAAAAATAAATGTTTTATTATGAAATATCTAACTTATAAACTGTCTTCTAAAATCAACTGACAAAATATTTTAGGAATTTTCTGACAATTTATTCAAATTTTTGATGGAATTTCATAAAAAACAAAGCTTCATTTTTTAATTGTGTAAAACCTAAACTTCCTGTTAGGAATAGTGATTTTTTTTTTTCATGTTTTGAAATATCTATTTCAAGTGTGTTTGAAATACTTTTCAGATGACTTTTTCGCAGCTGCACTCATTCTTCCAGAGTTTATGACAATTATCTTCTACAAGAAAGTATTTTCCATTTTAGATATAAAAGATATCTTTTAAATATGAGGAACAGCTCTGAGCTTCTAAGTATCTCAAAGAACAATGCACTATTTTATATCGTATTTCATATTATAACTGTAGTCATTGCTTATGGAAATGATTTGGTTTGATGTTTCTGTAGTCATTTCAAGGATCACTTTGCCGTTCAGGTATAATGGAGTGGTGGAGGCAACGATTTACTAACTTGACTGATTTGCCTTAATCTGGATTCGAATCCCGAGTCCGGCATGAATGCTTCCTTTCTTTCCCATGTTTGTCCACTCACTACATCTTCTTTCTTCTGGTTGACTATGACCATTTTTATTCTAGAGTTTCCACAATAAGGTGAAGGCCTCAATATTACTGAGGCGTACCTCTAGCCCTATAAATTGACCCTTATCCCTTACTGGTAATAAATACTAAACTCATTGACATTATTATTTATAGCTCATTGTAATTTATACTATGGGTCATTTTGCTTAAGAGCCCAACTGTTTTTCATTGATATTTACTAGTTTTAATTTCAATTATCTATTTTTTTTAAGTACAGGAAATTAATATTATTATCAGAATTAAGTTAGATTTCTTTCCTACAAACAAACTAAGTATCTTCAATGGCAAGGTAATTCTGGGGTTGATTTGATGTTGAAGATGAAATTTTATTATTAGCATTATTATTATATTCGTTTTACAGTTTATCTGGATCCATTTATGATGTGGATCATTACGATCAAACATTTAATTAGATCTTTAGGATTTTAGTTTTGGGATTATTAAGTATTTTTCAACTATGTAATAGGTTTCTAGGATTATATTCTTCTGATATTAGTAATAATATTTTTAGGTATTTCTAGATTTTTAAAGCTTCTGTGAGCTTAATGTGGAATTAGTCCATTAGTGGAGATTACTATTTGGACAATCCTAACTGCTTTTAGTTTCTATATGTTTTTAGGTTCATTAGACAAATCTGGATATTTCCTAATTTTTTTGGCTGTAGTTTTATTTTTAATATTATTATTGTATAACGGTAATATCCTGTCAATCAGGATATTTTAATGCTATTTCTCAATTGGCAGAAATTATGCGTTAAAGTTAGGATTTAAGGATGTTCAGTACAGTTATCAAGGTCTTACTGTATTAAAGTGGATGCGATATCTAGTGTGCAGTTATCAAGGCGGCACACTAGTTATAGCAATTCCATACAACTATCGGGAAGAATTGCGTCTTCTGTAAAGTAATATTTTTATGATCTTATCGATCTTAACAGGCAAATTCTGACAAGTATTTTTAGAATAAGAAATGTTTTTATCCAATTCCTATTCTGAAATCTCAAACTGCATAATTCTTTTCAATTTGAATTTGCACTGCACTTGTTTGATAAAAAAGATGAAAATGTGAGAATTCTAGTTGTAAATGTAAAAATTTACAAAATTTTAAATATTTATAAATTTTACAAAAAAATTGACGTTTTTACAAATTACAATTAGTATGTAAGCATAGCTGCTACTATGCTTTCTGCGAAGAGACAGAAAAACTAACACAAGTTTTAAAGGTCGAGAAGTTACAAGCAACAAAAGTTACGAGACGAGAAGAGACCAATAATGATGACGGAAGTGGTGTGTTGACAACAAACACAGGCTAGAGAGCGACAGAAACCACAAGGGACTTCTAGAAGTTAACTCGAAACTAGATTGAAAATATAAAGGAGGCAGAATTTAAAAAGGTCAAAAATCTGTTATTTGCAAACGACTGAAACTATAATCATTTCATCAATTGTTAAAGCCATAATGTATATTTTTATGTTAAAATTGTACAAAGAAAGACAAAAATTATGAACACATAAAATTAATTTTCTAAAATAAAATCAAAAATGATTTACTTCATGATTACTTCATAAGACTTGAACATTAATATGATATACTACAAATGGTTTGAGTTTGTCCTCAACTGAAAAAAATCCAATGAAGTAGGCAATTTCTATGCCATTCATCGACAATCAGCAAATGGACACTAGATTGCTACCTTTCTCCTAATACTGAATCTATTTAAAGCAATTTGCTGGTGTTCACCTGATACCAAAACACCAAGTTCTAGACCAATCAAATTTTGAACTATTTGATAAAACGTATTGTTACAGAAATCATATTCATGAACGGAGGCTTTCTTTCACATTGTTTTTCTTAGACGCTTCCGAAAAAAGCTATTTGATTAACAAAAATTTTAATAGAATTCCGGCTTCAAAAGCTGAGCCATAGGACGATTCAATTCTCAAAAAATTCATCATAACTAACGAGTTTATAACAGAAAATGAACACGAAATACTTCAAAACGAAGTTCAGGGCGACGGACAAAAATCTTAATTTGATTGGGCCACGACATAGAACAGAAAGTTGTATTTAAAGTTTCTTCAATCTCCAGAAAAAGAGTTGTTTCTTAAAAAGTGCTGGTGAAGATTCTGAGAACTGTACAAGAGATTCTTGAGAATCCTGGATTCCTGGTAGAAGGCAGAGATTCAGTTGGGGGTGTATTGTCCTATTATCTGTAATATCTTTGTTTTTGTCTAAACTGTTTCTATGGCTTTATACTCTATGAACATTAGTATGATGAGATTTTTTAACTTTATAGTAAAACTTTTACGGTACTAAAAAGATCCCCTCGATTTTTTTTTTTTATTAGAATGGATAAAAAAGGATTAAATACACTGCGAATCTGCAGGCAACAATTGTGCAAGAAGCAGCACCTCCGTCATATTTCACACAAGTTGTAGGAGATGTGACGGTTCTCGGGTAAGACATTATGAAACCTAAACTTTGACGCACCCTGAAATTACCTTCACAGTTAAATTTTATTATTTATATATTATCTTTAAAACTAAAAACATAAGCAAAATTCGCTACAAAAAAAAAGCAATAACGTAAAAAATATAGCTTAAAAATATACTTTCTAGATGAATTAAATTTTCCTAAGAATAGATAACGTGCTGTGAGAATTGTTAACTAAGAAAAAAGAAAAAGAAAATGAAAAACAGCACATGAACAAAAGAGGAAATTGCCTTTCTGATTTTAGATTACGGGAGGGAGTTGGGAACGGCCGTTTCGTCCTTCTACGGACTCATCAGCCCAACCCTCGCCTTCCCTTAACCGAATCAGAAAGGCAAGACCTTGTTAGTGGAAGCCACCCCCAACTCGATAGATATATATTCTTTGACAAAAAAAAAATCGACTCACCAAGAAGAAATTATCCAACTGAGACAAAATTTTATACGTTTAATATACATGTACAGAAAACGAAATGATTAGAATTTCAGAACAACTGGATGATTTATTGGACAGAAAGTCCAATATGAAGTGAGGAAGTAAGTATGGCGTTCGTCCATCTCTGGCCGGGCTATTAATTGATATAGTTGGCGGATGATGTTCTTTAGGATTTCTTGGCAAATTGCCTCCAATTGCCGGGCTAATTCGTCGACTTTCTGGAAAAGTGCTCAGTATGAGAGAGATCTGGCGATCTGGCTGGCCAAGGAAGTGTGTTGCAACCACGAAGATAATCAATGGAGAGGCATGCTTTGTGTGGCCGGGCGTTATCTTGCTGAAAAGTAAGCCGGGGTGCTGCGAAAAGAACGACAACACAACAGGTCTGGGAATTTCGTCAAGGTTCCGCGAAACTGTGAGGGTACCATGGAGGACTACCAAGGCGTCCGGCTATCAAACGAAATGGTATCCCAGGCCATAATTCCCTGCTGTCGCACCGTGTGGCTAGCGCTAGTAAGAGCGGGATCCTGGCGAAATGATTAGAGATCTTCCGCTGCCCTCTTGCCTGCCGTTCAGGACCCATTTCTGCCAGCATCGTCTAATTGCCGCATCGCTCCGACCCAAATGCTGAGCGATTTCGTCGGTTTATCCATCCAGCCTCAGGTAGTCCGATTTTCAAACTCCGTAATATGGTCGAATTCACCGGCGAAGCATTGTTACAATCAAGGTTAGAAATCGCAATCAAAATCTAGTGGAAGTTTTGTTTCTGAATGCGAGATTCACCATCACGATGAGCTGTAGCTGCGGTTGTTCTTTCATTGGGGGCGAATTTTTTATCATTTGCATATTCGGTCGAAAGATGTTTGCATGTGAAGTTTCATTACTATCGCATTATTTTTTCGGGGTGCATCGATTTTTTTGTCAAAGAGTAAATTTGAAAAATGGAGTCTCCTATCATCCAGTTCTTCCTTCAATGAATTTTGTGTGAATCTGTTGGTTCTACAGAAAGGATAAGTAAATCTCCTTAGCTTTACTCGCAGAATCCTGTAGAGCTTTAACTTCCTCTAGTCATTCTGGCAAATATTTATCAAGTTCCAGACCAGTGTTGTTTTGTGACGGTAGCAAAACAGACTAAGCAATTAGAAAAATAGCACCTGTGAAAGATCAGAAAAATTTTTCTTCTTAGAAACATTTTGAAAATCCAAACCATAATTAATTCTACTTTAAATGCGACCATCTGTTTGTTGGGATAAAAATTCTCCCTGTTTCTTTTGTTATCTTAGACTGAAATTTATTCAGCTATAATTGTTATTTTAAGACTAACATATCTTCATTTTCCAGCCTTTTTCTTATGATAATTAGCATTTATTAGTAACAATAGGATAATGTAGAGGTTTTTTTTGTGTTTTGATTATTTAATTAATGTAATTTCAAATTAAACGTCAATCTCACGAAATAAATGCTTTAGACTGAATTTAAGTAAAATTTTAGGTACTACAAATTTTTTAACCCGCATTTTGTTTTAATTAGTTCTCACGAAGATAAGGAAACTTAATCTTAATTCATAATTAAGTTCAGTGGAACCCCGCCATTCGTCCGCCTCTCTATTCGTACAACTTTTTCAAGTAAAATTGAACTCGCCATTCGTACGCTTGCTCGCGATTCGGACAGCGTGACCTGTCAAGATTCGGCAACGCCATCTTGAAAACATCTTGTTTTCAAGATGGCGTTGGTACTGGCTGCGCCACGCGATCGCTTCAGTTCAGTATCTTGCTAGCTTCCGTACGCTACGCATCATCCACGTAAGCTTCGTGAAACTTTGTGATATTTTATTGTTATTTAATTAAAAATAGTGCAGCCATTGGTCTAAAAAAGATTACTGATTCAACTAAGCCTAAAAGGAAAGCAGTGAGAACGACAATTGAATTGAAAAAAAGAAATCGTTGCGAAGTTTGAAAGTGGAACTCGTGTCTCTGACCTGGCAACTCAGTATGGCATGGAGAAATCAACCATATCGCCTATACTGAAAAAGAAAGACATAATAATAAAGGCCTATATATTTATTGTTTTCATAGTTTTTATGTATTTTAGGCTTAACATATTATTACAAAGGTTTATATAAGCAATCATCTGTGGGTCTGGAAGGGATTAATCCAATTTACATTATATCTTATGTGAAAAAATGATTCGCCATTCGTACAAATCGCCATTCGAACTGCCTCCTGGCACGGATTGTGTACGAATAGCAAGGTTCCACTGTACTTCAGAAGAAAGAAAAATTAGTTATTTGCAGATAAGTACATAGTTTGAGCTCTCCGGAACATGAAGTGTAAAGTAGAAGCTAAAGTATCTTCTTTTAGAAATAAAAATAGCTGGAGTGACAACTTTCGAAATTTAAAATGGTGTATTGAATATTATTCAACAGACTTAGAGTCTCAAAGCGGCTTAGCTCATTTTTCGTATATATTGTAAGGATATTTAGTCAAAATAATTGACGTGTTTTATAAATTTAGATTTAAGGTTTTAAGAAAAACTATCGACTGAATTTCCAATGACATCAAATGCCGGAGCAAGGCTTGTTGCTTTTGCTAGATTAATTTTGAATATTGAATTGATTAATTCATTTAACTGTATAAGCCTGAAAACAGTGTTTATTTGCTTCTAGCGCTATTAGCTGTTTCCGGACACCAACAACAGATCTCATTACTGTTAACATTAATACAGAAATATATATACTAGCAGTGCTTTTAACTAAGTATTATAGAAATCTACTTAATAAAACTGTCTTTCGATTATTAAACATATAGATTTTCCTGAAGGTCTTTATTGCTTGTAAGGGTCACTATTTGTTACAACTTAACCATTTATAATTCTACCAACAATGTTAATGAAATATTGTTAAAACTTTTGGATATTTGAGGAGATTTTGATGTGTGTGCATTACTTTTATGGAATATACTTACACTTAGTAGGAGGTAGAATAACTGAAACTTCAGAAATTATTGGAAACTAATATGAAGAAATTCTCCATTGTAATGTTCCTGTTTGTTGTAAACGAATGCCTTTTGTTCTTATTCTTACGTTTCTTATTTGCTTTTAAGAGAAAACGTTTCCATTTCGGATATTAGTTTATGGAAATGAATTCGATGTTTGACTGTAGAAGGAATTCAATCAACACGAGAAACATAGATTTTTCTTTCGAAGATATAATTCCAGGGAAGTAAAAGGAGATGTAATAAGGGTTTTTCACTGAGGGATGATTAATAAAAAAAAGGAATAAAAAGAAATTATAAACGTACAAATAAGAAGAAAAAAAAGTAAACAGAATCAACTGAGATGAGGAGAAGCGATTTTAAAAGGAAACCGACTGTTTGTTGATATTACAAATTGAAATGGAATTCATTCTGGAGGTTTTTGCTTGTATCTCTTAGCTGTTGGTATAATGTATATCAAAATCAATAAGGATCTTCCTTCTTTTAAGAACTTAGAAATTCCTTTTCTTCAGAGCTATTTAAGTTTTTTTCCTTTTATTTCCACCCCCACCCCTGTTTTTTTATAGCGACCCCGTACATTAAAGTGTAAAGGAATGGATTTCTTACTTTCATTCTGTACTTCTGTTTGCCACCATCTTTGTAACCCAAACTGTAAGTCGGACAGACTTGAGTCATATCTTATTGGAATCCTCACGACTTGTAGCGGAAAAATACGAGTTCCCGTCTGCGATCGCTTCCTGTCTGACAGAGGTGCTCAGAGGTACTTCTTAATTGTGCACAAATGCCTCCTGTGGTAAGCGTTTACTTGCGAGAAACTTTGGTTTCCATATTACGATATTGTATTTATGATCTTAAATTTATGTTCTTTAATGTTTTAGGGATAATGTTGCTTTCAGAGATATGAACCTCAAAAATAAAAAAAATAGGTGGTTTTAGGACTATTAATGGTTTCATTATCTTGATCACAGACATTAAAAAATTTTGTTCTTGCTCTTTTTTTTTTTTGTCTTAGTTTATTAAGGGATGTAATAGCAAATTATATCATGTCTTGGAGTTACAAGTAATCATGCGGATCATGAGAATATATTTCTACATTATTTTTATTGTTGGATTGTACAATATCCTGTGCAGAAATTCAAATAAGACATTTGAGAAAACATTCTCAGGAAATTTATTTAATAAAATAGGAATGATTCGAATTCTTTAATGAATACTAGTGAGTGATCGAACGTCATAACATTTCGCCTAGATTTCTTAATTTCCGAAGACTTTTTCCTATAAGAGAACACATTGGTTTAAATAGATTCTTGTCAATTACAAGATTAATAGCTTCGGTTGATTTTAATTACAAGATTAATACTCCGGTGGTGATATTAAGGAGACGGTGGTGATTAAATGGTGATATTGTAGCAGCTGATTTCGTACATCGATAATTCGGCGTTTGTTTTTGGTTTTTCCAAAATTTCTTTATTTGCTTACTATTTTATATTTGTAGACGAGAATAATAGGAAAGCTATCAATTGCAAGTTTAAATATATATAATCCTTCAATGTCCAACTATTTATTAAAAAAGAAAAATTCATAAAAACAGAAATAGTATCTTCATTTTTTTAATAGTAATAATAGAAAGGCCTATCTACTCATGGTATGGTAAGTTAATTGTCCAACAGTAGGCCTACTATTTAGAGCAATGATTCATTTTTTTTTATTTATTTTTTTTTAAAAAAAAAAGATGTTTTATTTAGTTAGAAATAAACTGAACATAATTCTTAGGGTAAAGTTCTTTAGCATTCTAATTGGGATTTCTTTCCTTACGAAACATTAAATCTATAATTTAGTATTCTTAGGGCTATTTTCATTAACGCACAGAAATAGCTGCCTTCTTTAAGTTTCTTGTATTGATCCCTTGTGTAATTCAATGGTGGACTGATCTTTTCGACATGTCGCAGTCAGGGAGATTGATAGCGGGAGGATTAAGTTAATCTGGACGCTTCTAAGCTGAGCCATTAACTTGCATCGAGACTCTTCCTTTGTTACTATAGTGGGATTTCATTAAAGTAATTCCATTAATGTCATTGGCCGAAGGTCGTGTTCTTCTCAGTGGATAAAACCAAAGGAAACAATTATTCAGCTGTTTTTATTATAAGGCTGTAATTGAAACCTCAATAAGTTGGAACAATTTTGAAACCACAGGTTCTCTTGAACATTTGTATCTGTAAAGAGCAATAAACATATCATTTCTAATAAACTATAAACGCTCTAAAGGGTGAAACATTGTCATTTCTAGAATGAATACAAAATTGAACTAGACTTAAATACATCATGTGATAATTTCTTTGACGTGTCGTGTAATTATAAGGACAACTACTACTTCGACACTTGTTTCCATAAAATTAGCCAAAATTTAAATTTTGAAGACTAAAAATTAAAAAGCTAAAATTCTCATTACGTACGTTTCCAAACCTCTGCAGATCGGTTTCTTTCTCAAATGATTAAAACGTTAAAAGTTAAAAAATTAAAAATATCGGCCATTATTCCCCCCTACCTTGGTGATCTCATCCCTGACTGGGAATCGTAAGAAAAAAAGGTTTTCTCCTTAAAAGAATTTCTTTCTGATTCCATTAATTTTAATTGGTTCAACTAAATTAAAAAATTATAACCTAATAAACTGATATTTTTGTACGTATTAAATTTTACAAAGAATTATACTGTATTTATATAATGCTTATTTATTGACAAATGCGTATGAATCGGTTATAAGATCATCCCGATTATAAGGTCACTTTCGCGAGGTCCCAAGGGGTGACGTTATATCGAGGTCCGACTGTATCTGGAATAATATATAAAAATATCGAAATACTTTTCTTAAAAATCTTCTAAATTCTTCTGACACCAAACATAAAATTATAGTCTTAACCTATAGTTATCTGCCTTTTCCCCCTGTAAAATGATTTTAATTTTCTCCATAATAAGTGAGATGGAATTACTAGACACATTAAAACAGGAAAAAAAAACAACCGTTTGAAAAGAGTACTCACAAGGAAACCTCTCGAACTTAGGAACGACCAATTTTAATGACACTTACTAGGATTAATACAGCGGTTGACCTAAATTATTGGGTCGTTTCATTGTTATTGGCCAATTCTGACACAAATAAGAAAAGCAGCAATTACAAACAAAGGAGTACATTTTATTCAGACAAATATCTTTCCTTGGCATCAATACACTGTACCCAATGTCTTTTCAGTGCATAACTGCCACGGTGGCAGAAGCTGACATCAAAAGCGGTCTAAGAAATCGCTAACGACATGAATCATACCATCCTGGTTAGAGGACCGTTTCCCCCTCAAGAAGTTGTCAAAATGATGAAACTTGTGAAATTCTGAAGGGGCCAGGTCTGGTGAATACGGAGAGTGAGGGAGGACCTCGTACCACAAGGCGTTCATTGTTTGCATACTTCCAAGAGACGCATGTAGTCGTGCTCCAGCATGCAGGAGTATGGGACCCAAACGATTGACGAAAGATGGTTGTTTGTTGCATGATATCTGGTGACATTGGTTCAGCTGAAGGCAGTACTTGGCAGCTTTGATATTTGGGCACACGGCAAACACTCACAATATGCACCACGCTCGGCAGTTCACCACACTAAGATCAGATCCTCTGTGTGTGTGTAAGTCGGGTTTGGACATTTGTTTGGGTGGTTCCCCATTACTGGGCCACTGCGCTGTTCGCTTTCTGTTGACGTAAAGCACCCATTTTTCATCAACCATAAGGATCCGATGCAAAAAAGGGAGTGCTAGCCTCACGTGTTTGAAGGGTAAGGCATATTTTCTAGACTCCGTCTGCTGCTGTTCGGTGAGTTCGTGTGGAATCCAGTTATTTAACCTTGCCCATAGCTGCCAGGTGTCTGGAAACTGTCGCTGGTGATATGGTAAGTTCGGCACTGAGCTCACGTACGGTAGATGTTGTTATTTCTTCCACTTTCTACTTTAACTGTATCGTGTCATACACAACAGGACGACGGGCTCCTGGCTTATGGTCGATATCAACATCATCGGTATGACACTTTGAAAATAGTCTACGGACAGTTCTGTCACTCGTCGTACCGACACCCCACGTTTTATTGGCATTGGCAACCGTTTCGGACACATTGGTGATTTTGCAGGAATTCAAACTTGGACGTAATCTCACTTCGCGTTGCTCCATGACGTCATAAACTGATTTGATCTGACTGAAATATTTTGTTTTTTAACACGTGAACTGAACCAATTCACTTTCCAGAGGCGTTTGGTAGTTCCTACTACGATGCGTTCTTTTTAACTGACTCTGTAAGTTACTCTTGTCGGAATCGACCAATAATTATGAAACGACCCAATAAATTACCAACATCTTAGTAGCGGAATCGGAAAGGAAGAGGAAATAAAATAAATAAAATAAAACAGAACTGTTAACTTACTCCCTCTGCATTTTCCTTAAGCGTTGTCTGCTTGAATATGTGCCTTCGCACAAAACATTTTAACTATTTCTTTTAGGAAGGGAATATTGATATATTCACATCCTAAAAGTAGCAGTATAAAATGTTAAATTAAATTCGGATTTTTTTTCATTACAGAATTCATAATATTTTTCCAAACATATTTAACTTTCCGTCATGATAAACATTCCATTTACTATTGAAGCTTGAATTGACATTACGCTAATAAAAATAAATTACTCATAGATATTTCCTTTATTTGTATCAATGGATGGCAATGTAATACATATTGATATTTCAGATCATTAATATTGAAATGTATAAAACGAAAATCAGCCATCTAATTTAAACAAATTATTATAAAAAAATAAAAAATAGTAAACTTGATGAAAATCTTTTTAAAACAACAATCTTTTTAAATCATATTAAATCAAACTCAAAAACAACCCTAATAGATTAATCAAAAAATTTAGTTAAATTATATATAAGATTATATAAGAGAGATGCTGAAATGCTGGAAGCTTTTGAAATGTGGCTATGGAGGAGGATGGAGAAAATTAGATGGGCAGATAAGATGACTAACGATGAAGTTCTAGAAAAAATAGTGGAAGAGAAGCTTATTAAAGAATATAAGAAGAAGAAAAAAGAATTGGATTGGACATGTGCTGAGAGGTGAAAATCTTATGACGAAAGTATTGGAGGGGAAAATTCAAAGAAAGAGACCAAGAGGAAGAAAGAGAAAGATGATCCTGGATTACCTAGTGGGTACAAGTGGATATCAAGACCTGAAGGAGGAGGCAAGAGATAGAACGAATTGGAGAATGAGACATTGCTGACCTTGTTTGCTGCTTGTCATTGGACCTGTCTACTACAGAACACTGATGATGTTGAGATAGTCTATTTATATATCATCAAGTTATGCATATAATTATAGTTCAGATAATATTCAAAATAATCTTGGCAAAAATAAAAATAAAAAAAAAACACCTATATGCAACCATGGATGATCGAAGATATATATGCTTATATATATTAAGGAAATAGATAAAATGTATAGAATATACAAAAATAAAATGAATATTAAATCATTAGAATTTCAATACAAAAGGGAAACAAGGTAGCGATAGCGATTAAACCAATCACAATGCTTCCCAACAGCTTCTGATACGTGAATGAAGAAAATTATTCAAAAGTTAATCCCACCCAAAACACTTCGTGTAAAATAAGTTGCCAAGACTCACATGCTCATAATGCTTTCACTGTTAAAAAGATATGAGATCTCATGTAGAGCCAAGCCCCTAACTCTACGAGGCCTAACTCTACAAGCCCTAACTCTAAAAACCCTATATCTTGGTCAAAAAGTATG
>JAFIDM010009631.1:13798534-13828454 GCA_023159025.1 Thereuonema tuberculata | reverse complement strand
TAAACTACTGAACCGATTTTGATGAAATTTTCACTGTTCCCTAAGTTGAAAGATAAATCTATATATCTAAAAATGAATATCTTTCTTTCTTTCTTTCTTTCTTTCTTTCTTTGTCCTTTATACACTCCAAGGCCCTTTGACCTATCTGGACCAAACTTTCCAGAATTACTCTTTAGGACACTGCGGAAAAGATAGGCTACCTTAGAACGCGGACCCCCCCCCCCAAAGGGGTTGAAAAGGGGTAAAAACCCTGAAAAACCCAATATCCACCTGGTGGTGAAAATAAGAACTACACAAATATTGTGTAAAATGAAAAATTCGCTCTCCTATGGGGGGCAGGGACACCACACTTGGGTGGGAGAAAGCCAACACAAAGGCTGAAGTGTCCCACCTCCGACCGACACCGGGACCTTATATTTAGGGCCCCTTCTCGGGCCCCCAAGTCAAATGCAAGTAAGGAAAAATTCGCTCTCCTATTGGGGGCAGGGACACCACATTTGGGTGGGGGGATGCGACACAAGGGCCTAAGTGTCCCACCCCCGATCGACATCGGGACCTTATATTTAGGGCCCTTTCTCGGCCCCCCTCCCAAGTAAATTGCAAAAAGGGAAAACTTCACTATCCTATGGGGAAAGGGACACCACACTTGGGTGGGGGGGATGCGACACAAGGGCCTAAGTGTCCCACCCCCGACCAACACCGGGACCTTATATTTAGGGCCCCTTCTCGGGGCCCCTAAGTCAATTGGAAAAAGAGAAAAATTCGCTCTCCTATGGGGGACAGGTCCACCACACTTGAGTGGGGACACAAGGGCCTAAGTCTCCCACCCCCGATCGACACTGGGACCTTATATTTACGGCCCCTTCTCACGAGCCCTTTCTTTCTTTGAGTGGCATTGCAACGCATGTCGGGTACAGCTAGTAAGTCGATAAAAAAGAATTATTTCAATCCGATCAGTAGTTTCTGAGCAATTTTTGAACATACATATATACATACATGCATACATACATACATACATACATACATACATACATACATACATGCATACACTCATGAAATTTGGTATACTCGATTAGATTATTATACAATTCCAACAATATTACATACATACGGGTCGAAATGATAACCTCCTTTTTTTTGAAGTCGGTTAAAAATTGCACAATCTCTGGAATAACATGCTTATGACTTATAAGGTGTCATTGTAAAGGGCGGCAAATATTATTTTTGCCCGTAGCGGCTAAATAGCTAGATCAGGCCTTGGAGGTATGGAAACGTGTCTCGACGCAGTTTATTCTAGCGTGAAGGTGACTCAATCTGTACTCACTATTTATATGGAATAATCGTCATTCTTAGCTCAAACCTTGTTAATAGACTGAATTCAATAACTTTTGAATAATTTCCTTCATTCACGTATCAGAAGCCGTTGCGAAGCATTGTGATTGGTTTACTAATCGCTATCGCTACCTTGGAGCCCGACAGCTAGACATGAACTCTACGGCGCGGCTCTGAACTACTCTTGGCAAGACCTTTTCAATGACACCCTAATCAAGTCTGTAGCCCTCGTGGTTGCTGAGTTGATATTTGTCCACAGACAGACAGACAGACAGACAGACAGACAAACCGGGAATTTAAGACTTCACGGTATCAGAAGCCTAAAAATGGTTAAAATAATTTTATAAAATACGATCAAAACCAATTATTTAAAAAAAAAATCTTCAACTTAATAAAAATAATAATAGCTTTACTTGGAAATATATTCTGTAATACACAAAAAAAATAACGCTAATTAAAATATTAAAATTAATAAATTTACACAAATATGATAAATCAACAACTTTTGAAGATCTTGCTAAAGAATTTAGGAACTGTAGACCAGATAATACACAGTGATATCACAACTTACAAAAATACACAATCACAATCTCAATCTATTGCATTAATTCTACCAAATAATAATTTTACCTCCATTCTAAAAAAAAGGACTAATAAACATTCAGTAGGAATAAAATAAGTGATATTAAAAACTTCAACTTTTCTTTCGCAAAATTTTTAGTGGAATTATTTAAAAATAAGTTCAATTTAAGAATTTACCTGGAAATTGGAAAATAGCTAAAATTATTCCTATTTACAAAAATAAAAAAGATGTAAATAACTTCAGTAAACTACATAATATTCTTCTTCTTCTTCTTCTTCATTCCTGGATTAAGCCTTTGGCCTGTTCCGGCATCAAATTTCTATCATCCTTCTTGCTCTTGACTTTCCAACATTTCTCTTTCCTTTTGGCTTATAAATTGTCACTTCTTTTGGCAATCTTCCATCCTATGAACATGTTGACTCCATTTTAATTGAAATTCTGTTATTTTGTCAAGTACCCCTTCAACGTTGAATTCTTTTCTTATTTCGTCATTTCTAATTTTATCTAATCGTGTAACTCCTTTTACATATCGAAGAAATTTCATTTCTGCCGCCTGTATTCTGCTTCTGTCTTTTGACTTTAGTATCCAACATTCTGAGCAATATAGAAATGTCGGAATTGCCATTATTTTATATAATTTTAACTATGTTTCTTTTCTAGCCTTATCTTTCATTGTTCGTCTTATAGTGCCACATATTCTTTGAAATCGTTGCAATTTTTTATCAATATCTTGATCTACTTCAAAAGTAAAATCACAGCCTAAATATTGAAAATGGGATACTTGATCTAATATTTTATCGTCAATGACGATTTTACTTCTTATTGGTGATTTTCCCCAAAAAAAAACCATAACTTTTGTTTTTGATAGTGAAATTTGTAAACCATATTCATCAGAGTTTATGTAATTGATAAATAGATTGTTGAAGATCGTCTTCAGTTTTCTGGAGTATCACCTGATCATATGCAAACAATAAAGTATTAATTATTGCATTTTTGTTACATTAAATCCAGGCATATTAATTATCTTTTCATTTTGCTATCATGTCATCTAAATATATGTTAAATAGTGTAGGTGAAAGACTACATCCTTGTCTCGCCCCTTGATTTGTTTCCATTTCAAAGTTACTTTCAAATTGTTTGTATGTATTTCTATTTTAGTATTATGATATAAACTTTTTATTGCATTTATGAGATGCTTCGGATATCCTTTTAAATTTAAAATGTTCCACAATTTTGCACGATGAACTTTCATACCTTTACATAGTCAACAAATCGAGGGCTCTATGACATAAAGGCCTAAGTGACATTTTTGTAAAAATTGAGTTACATGTCTTAAGTGAAATCCTAGAACCATATCTTTTATATGAAAAAGAGACCTAACTGGAAATTTCATTGCAACTGGTAGAATTCTGCTTCCATAAAAAGCTACTTCCATAGAACTGCAAGGCAATACAAACATAAAACCCTTAATATCTCGGAATGGAGATTTTGTCACTTAGGCCTTTATGTCATAGAGCCCTCGAAATGTCAAGTGTTTTTCTAAATTAAATTCAATTCGTTTCTCCATTATTAATTTTAAAGTAAAAATTTCATCTATACAAATTCTCCCTTTTCTGAAACCAGCTTGTTCTTCTAAAAGTAAAACTTCCGAAATATCGGAAAGCCTATTGTTCAATATTTTTCCATATATTTTATAGGCACTATTTAATAAACTAATTCCTCTGTAGTTTTCACAAGAGCCTCTGTTACCTTTCTTGAAAATTGAGATAATCTTCGCCTTCTTCCATTCTTCAGGTATCAAACATTTTTTCCAACAGTCATTAAGCAAATGTAAAAATCTTATTTTAAAAGCTTTTCCTCCATACTTCAATAATTCTGAAGTTATTGACCCTGGGCCGGTTGCTTTTCTGTTTTTAGTTGCTAATAATGCATCTTCAAGTTCATTCATTTCTATTGGATCTATCTCCAATTGTTCTGTTGAGTAATAATCCAAAAAACAGTTATTATCGTTAGGGTTATATCATAGGTTTCGATAGTGATCTATCCATTCTTCATTTGAAATAATTGAAATTTCTGCTGTGTCCTTTTCGTCTTTATTTAAATGCTTCATTAATGGTGACATGAATATAGAAGTATTTAATTAAAATGAACAAAATTTAATCTCATATTACTTAGAAACTTACAATACTGAATGATTTACAAAAAAATATGTATAAACCTCAAGGGCGAATATAGGGGGGGGGGCGACCCCCCCCCCACCGAAATAAAGTACCGTAATCTGAATTATTTTAATGAATCATGCAATTATGCAATGAATTCAGCATTCAGCGCAAATTATCCTCTGAATATGAGCAGCAAAACTGACATAAAGTATCATGGGGTGTCTACTTAAAATTACTTAACCTAACCTTAATCTTGCCCCCCCCCCCCCCCCCAAAAAAAATATATTCTATATTCGCTACTGATAAACCTACAAGTGAAGCTCAATCTCTACCTTTAAACATGTATTGGCCGTTGCTTTCAAAGATTATTCAAAATAAAATTAGATTAACAGCTTAAGCAAAAGCAGTTGAATATTTGAGATTTGAAAAAAATAGGGTTTAAGTACAAAAATGAATAGCAACGGCCTAGTATAGATTGTTGTGTTATTCCTTTAAAGGAATCAAATTTTCAGATCAAATTTTTAGAGGCTTGAGAAAGAAAAGACGCAATCTTTTCGAAAATTTGCTTTTTGTATTAAATGTAGTTATTTTACATTTAAATTTGGTGAGATGTTTAGAATATTTAATAGTAGAGGCTTTAGAAGGAAAGATCTACTAAAAAAGTATGGAAACTTTACATATAAAAAAGTATTTATATTTTGTTAATAATGTTATTTCTTCATTTTTCCTCAACTTATTTTGTAGTTTTATTTTTATTTTTTTCCTTTATTTGTAATTAATTTTTGTTAGTGTGATGTGAATTCAAGCTTCAGTAGTAAATGGAATTTTTATTATGACGAAATATTAAATTAGATTTTAAAAAATATTATGATTTCTGTAATAAAAAAAAATTTGGATGTGACATATTCACATCCTAAAAGTAAAGTTAAAATCTTTTGCGCGAAGCCACATATTCACGCAGACAAGGGTTAAGAAAATGTGGAGGGAGTAAGTTTACAGAAAAGAACAACCATCCAGTTCTGTTTTAATTTTTTTTCTCATCCTTTTCGATTCCGCTAACGAGATTTTGGTAATTTAATTTAATTTCAACCTCATATTAATCCTACTAAGTTACATGAAAATTAGTCGTTTCCAGTTTTCGAGAGGTTTCCTTGTCAGTCTTACCTTGGTTTCTTAGTTACTCATTTATACCGGGTGATTCATAAAGTTCTGGGAAATACTGGTGGTTTTCACCGCCCCATATCTTTTAAACTACTGCAAAATCTGAAACTTTTTATATGAAATCGTAAAACATGTAAGAGTTATATTTTCATGTTGTTATTGAAATTCATTTTATTTGCGTTCAAACACCCCCAATATATCGTATATTTAAATAACTGTTGTGATGTTGTTTAAACTCTAAAAGCCTGGATCCAATATTCAAATGATACAGAAAACTAATTAGGAAAATTTAATCTAAACACTTCTGTCATTAATTCCTTTGTTTAATTTTAAAAAAAAAAAACTTAATTTTTTTTTTCGAAAATGCATTCTGACAAACGACTTTTTTGGGAGACAGTCGAATAATTTTTTGGACAATAATTTCGATATATTGGGGGTGTTTGAACGCAAATAAAATGAATTTCAATAATAATGAATAAATAATAACATGAAAATATAACTCTTATATGTTTGACGATTTCATACAAAAAGTTTCAGATTTTTATGAGCAGTAATTTAAAAGATATGGGGCGGTGAAAACCACCAGTACTTTCCAGTACTTTATGAATCACCCGGTATACTCTAATGATCTCATGTGGCGCTCTACCCAAGTATTTGTTGAATTGATTAACTTACAAAAGTGATCTCAAGCTCGCGATCGGCGCTTGTATTCTGTACCTTACACTTTTTGCCCTTTATTCTAAACTTTATTAGATAAAAGCTTAACGTGCGTTAAAATTGCATTTAATAGAATAAGAAATCACCAAACACACCAAAAATTGTGAAAAAGTCTATATAATAAAAATATTTAAAAATACATTATGGAAAACCAAAAACGAGAGCTTTCGGAATCTTGTGCGATTCCCTTGTCAATCTTTTGTCAATAATTGACAAGGGAATCGCAGAAGATTCCGAAAGCTCTCCTTTTGGTTTTCCGTAATGTATTTTTAAAAAATTTTTATTATAGACTTTTTAATTTTTGGTGTATTTGGTGATTTCTTAATCTCTTCTAGACTTGAGAACGTGTTCTGTTCGTAATACCTGAAAATGCTCTGAAAGTTTATTATATATAAAAATATTATCAGGAGTGAGATAATATTTCGACTGATTCGACTGATTTAGTAAGATGTTAAGATCATTAGCATCGTTACTCCCTGGTCTATAGAAATCTGAGATAAACTAAACTTATATCTTATTTCTCAAAACCTCGCTTTCTGCCCTCCATTGAAATTATTAATAAATGAGGTTGTTGAGTGTTTTTCAATTTTTTTTATTAATGCTGTCAAATTTAAGAACAATGGAAGGAATTTTATGAGAAATCTATAAAAATAACAAAAAGACAGTGGGAAGAGAGTTTTGATATGGATTATGTTCTAATTATAAGAAGGCTGGAACGGTTCTTAAGAAGTTATGGTATCATAATTATCCAAATGTTAGTAATACTCCATTCGGTTGATTAAACCTGCAAGAAAATTAGGATTAGAATGTCACTCAAGGCTTACAATAAAAGTCTAGAGGAATGAGAAATAGTCAAGAAGGGATTTGGCGCCTTTACCAAAAAGAAAAACGCAAAAGGGTAATTTAATTAACTTGATCCTTATTTAAGCATTAGTAGAATTAAAGATATAGAAGGAAAGTATAAGTATTTCTAAAAAGGTACAGAACGAAAATAGAATAGTAATAATTTAAAACAACTTCTTGTCAGTTGACTAATAGGTGTTCTCAAAGATTATAGAAGTGATGTTTATCAAACTAATTAGCACTGGTCAGGAAGATTAATTCTTTGCTTCTTTCGGATTGATGTGCGTTTTTTTCTTCCTAATCATCTATACGTAGAAGATTATGAGAGAAGCAATGAAAGACATTTTGAGAACTTCAATTTGAAGGTTCGATGTATAAGTAAGTAGATTATTGTCAATTCATTTATTTTAATTAAGTTAAGAACGAAGGATTAGTTTTGTTAGACAGTGAGAATGGTAGAAATACAGACCTACATTTACATGAATATTCTATTTAGTAAAAATGAAAAATTAAGAATTTTGTTTGTTTTTTAATTTATAATTCATAAATAACCCGCTTAAGAAATATTGTGTACTTTTATCATTTTCAGAATTTATTATTTTAAATGTTTTATTATTTTTAGAAACTACACAATAAGATTTTTCGTATTTAATAATAAATACAGTATTTTGTTAAATACTGTCATTAGGTGACAGGTTCGCCTTCATATTCTGGGGAAAAACAGAAGCAAGGAAAAAATATTTATTCTTTTATCGATGTATAGAGGAATGGGAAAACGGACACATAAGAACATCCGCAATGTCAGATGTCGACCCAAGTTCAAGTTCCTCCGTCCATCAAACGCTAGAATGTTCCCCATGAGGCAATATACAGAGATGTTACATCAAGATTGTGAGTTGCCGACTGTTCAGGGAATAGTGGAGTGCATTGCGATAACACAAGGCAAACAGCCATCACCTTATTAAAGGGCAGATAAAAGCCTACTTAGGACTTCACGAGGAAAACATAGGATATGGCAGTTGTCTACACAAAATCATCAGTGATTATGACAGTCAATTCATAGAAACTTATGTTATTGCATTTCTTTTATTGCATCATTCTAAATGAAATCCATAATTACCATGACATGCGACGTTCCAGTGTTTGCCGATATCTTAGGAAGTTTCCTAAATATTACTTTGAAAACTTTCATTGGATATTTTCTAATTATTATGAATCTTTGATAGTTCTTTTTTTTTTAATTAAAATATTTACTTTTTGCGGATTTTTAAGCTATTCTTATGATTTAAAAAAAAAAAAAAATAAGTGAAATTTGGTAAAAGGTGTTTTGTTCAATGTAATATAAGGTTTACTCCTTATGTTCTTCATTCTGTAACTAAGCTTCCAAATTACAAAACACTAAAATACGCTGGTTAATGATGCTATTCAATATGTTTGAAAAAAAATGAGCGAAAGCATCAGAGAGATAACAGCTAAATATGTTTTTATTATTTGTGATAACTTAATATCTCTCACTAGATTTATAAGCTTAATACAGTTTATTTTCGAACAGTTTAATCTCGATAGTTATTAAATTTCAATAAAAAGAGTTTAGTTAAATTGACAAAAGTAGAAGCACAACTAATACGAGAAGAAGTAGGGGAGGAGGGGGCACATTTGAACTATTTTTCATTTATAATTTTTTATTCGCATCCAACATAACTTTTTTAACTCTAAATGGCACAGAATGATAAGATATAGCCTGATTTACATTTGAAATTTATGATTTACAAAAATTGCAATTATCTTAAATATAAGTTACATTACAATGAACTCATGCAAAATGTTCAAAACTGCCCAATTATGGGACACCTTTGAACAGTGTCCAGGCCATCTGTTAGAAGTAATTAATATACAAAAAAGTAATGAGAACAGTATTACTATGGTCACATAATTTTTTGAAAACTACTGAAGTCTACATCAAAGTATTTAATTGTCGTAGTTCGAGCACTTTCTCTTGAATTCTCCAGCTGTGGTGATTTTATAACAATATCATCCCTTTCTATCTCACTGCGGTCTTCTCTTTCAGGATTCGTACATTTCCACGTTTCTCGAAACCTTCTCAGAAATCTGATTTTGTAAGTGCAACCAGCTGAGCAACAACGTTTGGAGCTTGCACAATTGTTGTAACACCTTTTCCATAGTGGTTGTATATCCTGTCCCCAGTGAATTCTCCAGATTGCAGAGCTCTTTCATAATTATCAAAAACTCTAATATCTTGGTTTTGTTGAAAGCTGTAGCTCTCGACAGTTCTCACGTTTTCTCAACGCGAGAAGATTGTCATGTCACTTCATGAAACCCGGAAGCCAGTCAATTTCAGCAACTCCGTTATTATCCCATGCTTCTGGATACTTGCAAGCTAAGTTCCTAGCATAACTATACAAGTCATGCCATCATTAAGCATACAACATTTAATAATGTAAGCAACTAATAAGGACTCTTGCTTCTCGGTGAACACCTGCTGACTGGTGTATCGTGAACTATATTTTCCCCTTATGTCATCACCATTCTTAAACTTCTTCGCTTTATAAAACAATGCTGTGTGAGTCATGTCGTACTTCGAAGCTGCAGCTCTTAGTGAGAGTTTTCCTTCATTGACAACCCTTACTGCTTCCTGAATAACATCATTGGATAATTCAGGCTTGCTTCGTTTCTTTATGTTTGCCCTAACCATTTTTATAACCATTTATTTTATAATTTTTTAAATCTTTGTTAGAAGTTGTCATGAAATTTAATCACTTATATTTTAAAAACATTAAACACAATGAGGGAATAGTAGTGTAGTGAGTTTAATAAACATAACTTCTGCTAAGTTATTAAGATTGTAAATTGTTAAGGATTTAAAATCAGCATTTATACATAATTGCATTGTCTTATTTCTAGCAAATTTGCCATGTTCTTATTTCAAGTAAATTTGATTCTAGTAAATCCGACAAGTTTTGTTTTGGAATGAAAAAGAAATTTAATAATAACCTTTCAATATTTTTAAGAAATAAGGAATTCATCTTTGTATTAGCCATTTAAACTCTCATGATGATAAGAAGAAAGCAAACTTGTTCGTTTATTCTCTTTTTAACTTTACCTTTGTTCCAGAAGCTTCCTCAAAAGTTCTTATGACCTTTCAGGGAAATACACTTGACCACTGAAGCATCCTTCGTTCGGGATATGTTTTCTGTTAATTCCAATATCTGATCTTTACTAATAAGTGATGGAAACCATTCTTTTAACACAGGGATGCCATTAATCCATTTGTTATATTATCATTTGAACTAACACAAATGTTCCTAGAGGTTTAGTCGCTAAATAAATTTCCATAATTTAATTCTGTGATTATTTAGTTGGTTAACTTTGTTTTGTTATGTCTAATCATAATAATTATTTCGCCAAACACGCAGCGATTCAGTGGATGTCAACAGAAATCAATTAAGCCATTAATATTCAGTCCCAGGAACTAGATGACATTCACTAACAAACTAGTTCCATTAGGAAAGGTAATCAGTTGCAATGGAACAATAGAATCATAACATCGGCATTACGATCTCCAGAAATAACGGAAATGATCAGTATCCGAAAAATATATATAAATATTTACTGCGATAAATTGCTGACTAATAAGTTACAGAAATTCATATTTTCCAAATGCAGGACAATTATATCAACTTCGTTGTTCAATAACATTTAAAATTCCATCAAGAACTTCTAAAAGCACGTAAAAATCTTTTTACGATTTATCATCTCTTTAACATTACTGTAAACCATAAAGCAAAGCTAATTCGTTTAGTGACGATTTTAAATATCGGATGTTTTAAATTTCGAAATTAAATATATTTGTATCTAGTTTCTGACAATATCTACTAGATTTTATAATATATCTAATATGAATCTAATATATCACTTAATGTAGGAACGCATGTCCTAAGTCTCTTTCCAATAAGACATGGATCTCATACTCTTCGTAGTAAGCAAATTTGCTACTTCATAACCAAGAAAAATAAGCCTTGAATTTTTATTTAACAAATTTCATTTTTACCATTCCTTTTAAAACTGCTAATCTTTTCATGTGATACATTTACTGTTAAGATGTTTTCGTTGTTGTATTAAGTTTTTCTCATATGTAATAGTGTTTGCTATTATTTGATTTTTTTTATTTTTTTTTTTTGGACGCAGTAGATTTTTTTTTTGACTACCAAAGCAATTGTGGTGGCGAAGTTTCACAAATTATTATTTAAAATTTATTTCGTAATATATCAGAAATCTTTATTAAAACTCCAAAACACTGCACCACAGACCAATATTTCGTCTTATTTTTCAAAGACTTCCTCAAGGTTTTTTGGTAACATAATAAACAAATAAATAAATAAAAAAATAATGGAAATGGAAAGAGAAATAACCTTCTCAAACCTTTACAAATCAGTAAATAAATTCTATGCCAATAAGTAAACCAAATAATACTATTGTCATATAACAATAAAACATTCAAAATATTTTGAAAACAATCAAAAGATTTGAAACTTATTATTAAATTAAATGCTACTAATAAAAACCTTGAGGAAGTCTTTGAAAAATAAGACGAAATATTGGTCTGTGGTGCAGTGTTTTGGAGTTTTAATAAAGATTTGTGATATCTTATAGAAGATCTAATATTTCGTAATATCTTTTCCGTTAACCGACTACTGGAATTATGATCTGTCGTCATATCCTATCAGTTTTACCATCACCTCTTGTCATTCTGCAAATGTTCCTCTACCAAAGGAAAAACCAGGGCACTAGTTCAGATGTTCTAATGACTCTACACGTCAACTTTTGTTTTCCCTACTGATAATTCATTTATAGATCAAACCTTCTATAATACCTCACTTTGAGAATAGCCGTCTCTTCTTCAGTAGCTGAGCTATTAACAACAGTCACTTCTACTTAAGCTTAGTGATCAAAATTAATGAGAAAATATTAGATGGGTGTTCGTTAACCTTACATGGAAAATTACACTTATGTGGGCTTCGGTAATAGTGACAGATCTTCATCATTCTATGAAAAATGATGAGTTCCAAAATTTCATGAATAATAAAATACGCAAATAATTATACAGTGACAGCTTTTATAAGATACAATTTAATTATAATGTCATTACAATAGGTTTTTGTATCTTCTGATTTCAAATATAGACCTACTCGTAATTTTTATTAGAAAACTGGTAACATAACGAAATTGAAAGCGGGGCAGCTTGTCCACTTGGCAAATTTTAGTTTCATATTTTTGTATTAAAAGATAATGAACTTTTCTAGGATCACAATATTTAATTTTACTTATCCATTTTATTGATTACATTAAGTATTTTTGTTCTAAAATAATGATTTTAGAACACGTAGAAAGTTGGTGAATGTTAAGATGGCAGAGTTCGGTATACCTACTTAATATGAAAAAAAATCCGTTAATTATATATTTTTAACAAATTAACTTTGATTCTTTTCATGTTGAAGTTTTATGATTCCAGTTATTTTCCTCACCCATCCTTTTATCTCTTCTTTCCAATTCAATCTTGCCTTGCCATTCTGCTTCATTTATTCCTCCAAATAGCTTCCTCCTTCTCTAATCGTTTTGTCTTCTTTGTAATCTTTCTTTCTATTCATTCTTTCCATTCCATTTTGGTTCATTGCAATAGCTTTCTTTTTCTTTTCCTCCTCCTTTTCGTGTAATCACCTCATTATTTCGCTTTTAGCTCATGATTTTCCGCTAGCTATTCTTTCTTCTTCGTCGTCTTCTTTTCTTCATTCTTTCTTTCTTTCTTCCGATGTCTCATTGAAATGTCCTCAAATTTAAATGCAACACTTTATTTGATATTCACGCATTTCTATTTCATTTCTTTTGTAATTTATTCAATCATTTTTGAAATATTACTTTCAGGAAATTTTAAAGTTCTTAAATTTTTAGCATTCATTTCCTATACATTCCATTTAAAGAATATGCACAAAACACCCGATTTGTACAGCATTTTAAATTTTGGTATAAGACTAAACAAATACAAATCTAACTTAAATATTTAATTCAGACATTTCATTCTTTTGTACAATTCTCACTGATGCATATTAGACTGATGTCTGAAGATAAATATTTATATGTAATTTTTATTTTATTTTATGTTATGTTTTAAGGCATTGAGTTTTCTAGTTTATTTTTTTTCTTTTACTTCCTTAAAATTCAACGAATAAATATTTCTTGTTGAGTATTTTCTTATTCTCGATATTTAGCTTTCCTTAAAACATCACATATTCTTTTTTAGCTTTTTGACATATTGGGCTACCTATTAAGTACATAGAGATTTTGTTTCAACTGAATATTTGTGCTTATAAACACCAATGGAAGGCTTTCTCCACACTAAGGAACTGTAAATAGTTTCAAAAACTGAAATATTTTTATTTAGTCAAAGTTTTTGACTAATCAAAGTAGATAAACCAGAATCCTTTCCTACTAAATAAAATTAAAATTTAATTTACCTCGCAGCTTTATTAGTTGAGCTACAAAACGGCCAACTTCAGAAGTCTCAAGCAAAGTGGACCTTGTATATGATTTTATTTCTTTTCCTCTTCTACTCTTGTAATGTAGAGAGTGAACCAATCGGGACAATTGAGAATGGGTGGGCAGCCCAAAATCTCGCCCGCCTTCAAGCCTCACAAAATCCGGGTCCCTTTTTTAATTTCTTTTAGGACCCATTTGAAAGAGAAATAACTTATGAAAAAAAGCCCGACCTTAGCCGGGAACTGAACAAGGCTCCTCAGCCCACCCAGTGATACTCTACTGGACCCACAACTTAGATTATAATCACCAAAATTTAAAAAAGATTTAGGCTGGAAGGTAAAACTCCGAAAAATGAAATTGGATGTAAATTAGTACGTTAATCTTTGGGTAACTTGGGGGAAGAGTATTTTTGGTTGAGAGGTACTTAGTACAAGCATCAAAATCTAACCGGAAGAGTGAATAATAAGACCAATATCCTAAATAAAGTTGATTAGTAAATTATTCTTGTAATATGTTGGGGTACATTAGTTTTAGTCCATATTCTACACTGAGCTTTAACATAGTCCTCCAAACATCAAAATCTAAAGAGGAAACTACGATAATTATAAATTTATTATGATTTTCGAAGCTGTGTTTTGCTCATACTTAATAGTAAATCTTAATTCGAGTTTATGATTGAATTTAATCAGATGAACGTGTAATCAGACCGTTATTTGAAGTTTGAATAAAATTTGATATATTCTTTTTGAGTTATTTAAATACAAAGTGTTTGACGAAAATGGTCCCTAAAAGGGACACGAACTTCTAAATCTAACCAGAGTTGGATTTAGCTATTTAACTCACAAATATAAATTTAGAATTTGATTAGTACAGTTTCCCTTTTTACATTTCAATGTTGTGCCTTTATGTCCTAAAATGGGTTTAACAATTGTCAAAATGAAATCAGATGATAACTAGATAATTCGTCCACTAATGAGGATAATAAACTGGATTTAAATCTTCGTAAGACTGGTTAGCTTTATAGATTGCAACAGTAATCCTACCCAGTGCAAGAGGAATTGCAGATTCAGACAATTGATACTTGTGCTTGGTCGAAAGATTAGTTGATGCAAAGCTACCATCCAGAGAATTACGATCGCCATCTACTCCTCCTGCCCAGAGGTAGTCAGAGAGTCTTCGATTCGCCGTCCATTTTATCTCAGAAAGCGATAACTTATTCCTTTTGGGCGGAAAGTTTGATGTAGATGACTAATTACTTTTCGTATTATCGCGCCTACAAAATTCTCAAAAGCAGACATCCACACATACATACACTCCAAAAAAAACCGTCTAAACTTATTGTAAGGAGCGAAACAACTTGAATTTCAGTTAAAATCGTGAGATGGATATTTTGTACGATCATTGTTCGATATTAAGTAGCAGTTTTAAGAAGTTAAAATAAATTTTTTATACTGTAGAAAAAATATTTTGGAAATGATTACTATGATTTCTTATTAGTATCATAAGTAAAAGTTTTTGTTGGCAATTTTTCTCGCTAGAAATCTGGAAAATTCAGGAATTGTTCTCCGAGAGTCTTTCTTCAAAGATGTTGTGACAGGATACGGAAAGTGGAGACCGAAAATATATAAATGAAAGAAGAATTGATTTGATGAAAAATGAAAACAAAAAGATATAACAAAACTTCTACGATTTACTAATAAAGCATTTTTATCCAGTCTCAGCTTATTTGTTAGTTGATTGCAGTTTCTTTATTCTTTATCAAAATAAAAAAAAAACCTATTTTTAGTAAAAATTCTTTTAATAATATATGAATAATTTATAGAATTGGAGTGGATATCATTAAAACTCTGAATTCAAAAGAAAGAGAAAGTAACACTTGTGGAATAAAGGGCCGACATTTCCATGCATATCGTTTGGGATCTTCATCCTTGAATGGAAGCTATTCAACAAAGTCAAGAGAGACCATTTTATTCGAACACTAAAATTATAAAGAATTACGTTTGACAAATCACTGGTGTAAATAACTTTAGGATTCAGTGTCGGTGTTCTGTAGACTGTAAAGGAAGTTTCAAACAGGACAGAGAATATTAGGGGCGGCAGTGTAACGTCTCAATACTTGCTGCTTCTCACAAAAGCAAGGAGACTCAGACCATCTCAACTTAAATGTGACCTTAGTGCGGCCACTAGAGTGTTGGTGTCCACCTCAAAGGTACTTACAAAGATTCATGAATGTGAACTACAGTGTATAGTGTTCCAAAGTTTTGGTTTCTGACTATACGATACAAGAGGGACAGTTTAGGCTGTACAGTATAGGAGAAGACATACTCACTCAAGATCAATGGAATCGAGATTCATTGCAGACTGAGATGAAAGATTTGCCATAAAAACACAAAGACGACTGAAGAACAATATATACGAAGAGTGCAATGATATTGGTATGAGTTTACCAAGGGACTATGTACAAATAGGGTAATTTCCTTTGAATGGATGCACATTCATGGTAGTTACAGTTGAGCTCATAATGCATAAGTTGAAGAGCAGAATTCCACTTCTCGTTTTATCCAAAACATATCCGATTCTCAAAAAGAAAGTGTTCACTAAAGATATAGACTATCCAATCCTTCTTCATGAATTCTTTCTAACCATGGAAGAAAAATAACTCATTAAAAGAATTTCCAATGCTTAATTTTCCTTTGCAAAGGTGAATGCTTGCTGTCACGTGTGACTGCAGTCACTGTAACTTTGAAAAAAGTTTAATTTGTGCATTTTCAAGCAATAAAATTATTTTTATCCAATTAAAACCCTTAGCTATATATGTTTTACTTATCTTTAACTAGTCAGGAACAGTCATCAGTTATAGTTATTCAACTATACTCAGAAATAAACTGAAACCCAACTTACAAACATGGTTTATACTCGGAAATTCGACTTTTGATGAGCAAAGCACAATAACAATAAAATAAGTTAAACGGAATTTAATGTTAAGTAAAAGTAAAGATACTGTATTTAACATAAGTTAAAAAAAAATTAATTCGACAACAGAAATAATTTTTCTCGTAAACTGGTCTGAAACTCCATTACGTTAGTGAATATAAATCTCCCATTTCGAATGTTTAAATACCACCTTACACGAGTATCGTTCATTCTACAAGCTTAAAACTAAATTATATATTAAAACTGAAAAATGAATTGTAAATTTATATCAGTGGTATCAAATAATGGCTGCAATAATATTTTGTTTAACAGTGAATGTATTTTGTAATTTTCATATTTTATAACTGCACATATTATTTTGAGGAAAAAGATCTGTAGGATCAATAAAAGATTTTTAAATAGATAAATTAAAATTAATAATATCATTTGGCTCCTTATACAGATTGTAATAAAATTGCTAATTAATATTAATAAAAATATTAATTAATTTATTTTATATATTAATAAAAATATTAATTAATATATTTTATATATTAATAAAAATATTGATTAATATATTTTATTTACAGTAAAACCTCGATATAACGCTCCCGCTTATAGCACAATCCCGTTCTTTCCGCTCCTTTTATACGGTCCCTGGAATTTTCTATATATCTCTGTATACTTTTACCCTCTTATAACGCTTCAAATCCCGCTTGTAGCGCTTTTTTTATATCGGAAATTTTCTGTCGAAAAGAAATGTAACACTGTAAAGATTCTTTTTTTTTTCCCTGGTCGGAGGGAATCTTTGAACTCTGTGAAATGCGGGTCTGTGATACAGTTGTGCAAAATGTCGAAGCGGAAATCCCTTTCTATAGGTGAAAAATTGCAAATTCTCCGTAAGTACGACGAGAATTCTACAGAAGTCAGAAGGATTTCGCAGAATCTCTAGGAATTCCTCGTCCAGTCTGCGAACAATAATGAAAAACAGGTTTGCAATTACCGATGCAGCGAAGGGTTGTTGCAAACGTAAAAAAGTAAAGTGTGCACTAAATCTGCTACGAAAATATATTAGTGTTGCTCCTAGTGGTGTATCAATTGACGTTTATAGTTATCTGAACCGCACTGAAAACTTCATAATTCATAATAGTAGCACATACACATGGCAAACCACAATCAAAGATATTTTTAACAGAAAAGAAGCTCATATTTGCACTACATCTATTGCAGAATCAAGTATGTTTCCTGTAAAATGATGTCTAAATGTTTCCCCATCTCATAAATCATTTCCCGTCTATAGCGCTATCCCGCTTATTACGCTTGTAGGTCATGGTCCCTTGACGAGCGTAGTAACGGGGTTTTACTGTATTAATAAAATTATTGATAAAAACGATATTTTAACTACATCTTTGTTCGCTAATTTGCTTCCCGTTGTTTCTATTACCATCAGGACATGCTGTCACTTGAGAAAAATTGGGTTACATAAGTAATTGTTTACTTTCCTCAATACTTATTAACGGATGTTCGGTGTTTTTCAGGATCCACAACATCGCTACTTTTAATATAAAAGCAGAAATTAAGTATTATTTCTTTCATTTGAGAAGGATAATAGTATTATATAATTTCTTTAAAAAATATATATAAATTTTATATATACAGTAAAACCCCGTTATTATGCTCCCGCTTACAGCACTATCCCGTTCTTTACGCTCCTTTCATACGGTCCCTGGAATTTTCTATGTAACTCTGTATACTTTTACCCTCTTATAACGCTTCAAATCCCGCTTGTAGCGCTTTTTTTATATCGGAAATTTTGTATGGAAAAGAAATGTAACACTGTAAAGATTCTTTTCTTTCCTGGTAGGAGGGAATCTTTGAACTGCTTTAAGTGCGGGTCTGTGATACAGTAAGTTAGTGCAAAATTTGGAAGCGGAAATCCCTTTCTATAAGTGATAAATTGGAAATTCTCCGTAAGTACGACGAGAATTCTGCACTAAGTCAGAAGGAATCTAGGAATCTCTCGGAATTCCCTCATCCAGTCTGAGAACAATAATAATAAAGACTTTTTTAATAGGAAATAAGCTCACATTTGCACTATATCTATTGCAGAATCAAGTATCTTTCCTGTAAAATGGTGTCTAAATGTTTCCCCATCTCATAAATCATTTCCTGTCTATAGCGCTATCCCGCTTATTACGCTTGTAGTTCATGGTCCCTTGACGAGCGTAATAACGGGGTTTTACTGTATATTCTTAACAATCCTTTTCCATGCTAGTGTCATTTTGACTTTCCTTATCTTAGTTCCCATTGAATAATAAATTGTTGGATCCTATTCCTCTACTACATCCCTGAGTCTAGCGGTTTCAATGGAAATACCCAACCCTAAATCTTCAATTTTTTAGGGATTTTCTTATTCTGTTTCATTCTTTGAATAATCCGTTGTTTACATTTCTTCCTCGTAAATATAAATGTAATTAAAACCTTCAAAAATAAATGTGCTTCTAGATGGGACCGGACCTTGACCGGATCATCGAAAGTCCGGATTAAACGGAATTTGCCTTAAAATGCACATATATAACACAAGTTTTAGATGGGTAAAACTAAAAAAAAAATCGGCGTTTTTTTCTTTCCCTACACCTTACTTTTAGCTTTAATACTATTGTATATATAGACCTAGTTTTTAACCTACGAACTGATGTAGAATTATCAAAATAAAACATCTTTGAGATTAAAATTTGAGCCAATTGAGGACGTCAAATCCTCTCAAAGAATTATTTTCGTACTGATATATTACTCAAATTAATAAATCCTGAATTTTATATTTTTAATCCCGTCCGGATTAATCGGATGTCCGGACTAGCGGGATCCGGATTAGCGAGACTCGACTATATTCGAAATGGCCTTATTCAAATTTGACTACTATTCAATGATTACACGTAAAATTTACGAACCACCAATCATTTAAATGGCTACCACATTATTCAGTAGTTTTAATGTTAAGATTCTCATACATGAACACGTTAGTTAAATATATCGTGAAACATAAGGGGAATATTACTGCTGTATGGACTCTGTTATAGCCTTAGGGGGCGTCCATTAATTACGTGAGCTCAAAATGGGGGGGGGGGGGGTCAATGAAAATCTCACGTCAACTTTTTAATTCAGAGAATATACATATTATAACAGATTATAACATTTTGTAAGATTGTCTATGCCCGGGATTCCCCGATTTGAAACAAGGATTCTAGAAGTGGCACATACATTCGCCTGCTCCCCAGGAAAAGTAACACCTCCGAGGCGTTAATTAAATTCGTTATGGTGCTCCTTAAGCATAGTATTATTTTTTTTCACAGAAAAACTGTATTTCATAGAAGACATCAGTAACGCTTTAGTTATTTAGTGGTTTGAAGCAAAATACATTAGCATATCAAATAAATTTAATTATTTAAAAATTTTAGTGGAAATCTCACGTAAGGGGGAGGGGGGTGGGGGGTCCCACCACATCTTACCAAATCTCACCAAGGGGGAGGGGGGGGGGGTCCAAATTTAAAAAAAAAAAACACCTCACGTAATTAATGGACGCTTCTTTATTTAGTGTATTTGCTACTCCGTAGCAACTTCACTCAAGAATAAAAACTGACACTACAAATACATCCTAAGGAATAGTTGTTTTTTGTTTTTTATTTAATTTTTGGTTAGGATTTCTTCGGGGTGAGTTCCCGCTCTCGGGAGCGAGTCCCGGAAAAGCTATAACCCCTCGCACCTTCTGGGTTTGTCATTCGGTGGAGTTTGGCTGGCTGATGAGTCCTAATAAGGACGAAATGGTCCATCCCAGTCTCTTCCCGATGACAAATCAGGGTGCGAATCCTTTCTTATAGCATTGTGCCTCGTCTACTTGCTTAATTCTTTGAATCATTGGGCACGTTAAATTTCTTCTCACAAATACATCCTTTTGATGATAAAGCCAGAACACATTTCCTTACGTAACTAATAAACCGAAAGTAATATATTGTGAAATAATAAATAATACCAAAAAATAATTTAAATCAACAGTAGATCATCGTGACAATGAAGGACTTCAAATGCCTTAAATTCGCTAGCATTCTCTTTTTAATTGTTGGTGATATATTTTTAATATAACGATTTCAACAATTTCTTCCGATTTAGGAAAAAAACGATTTTTTTTTTCTTCTAAAAAATGAAAATTTTAATTGTTTTAATTGAAATTGAAATGAAAATTTTATTGCTGTAAAGTGAGTAATAATAATGAGTACTACTACTAAAATTAGTATTGGTATAAGCTATTTGAAAGTAATTAATGATAACAAACTTAATTTGTTCTTTTATTCATGTTTTATTAAAAAAAAAAAGATAATTCAACTTATTACTGTTTATCAGAATCTTTACAAACAAATAATTTATTAACAATGCGAAACTCTTGCGAAAGGGCCATGAAGTTAGATAAGGCTTTGAAGTGAAGATCATAACGTCATCGTCAGTTCGACACTTCACAGATTTTAATTCCGGCCAAGACCAGAGGGTTTACTCTAGATCCTAAAACCTGTCTAGAGAAGAAATCAAGGCCAAATCTAATCTGGTTTCTCCAACTCGTAAATCAATGAAAATTATTTAAACCACCACCATCAAATGGCGGGTTCATTCATATTAACATTCTAATGTGGAACTGTTTTAAACTGTGCTACGCTAATCTGTTTTTGTTGCTCAAAGCTGCCAATAATGTCGAACACATTTAGATTCCACTACTTTATACAATCATTATACATTATAAATTATATATTATATAGATTAAATAGAAAAATATTCGTTAAACCTCGTTTTCAGAGTGACTTCTGAAAAGTAGTCATTCCAAAGTTTGTCCAATGTATATTTTAATGGAGTTACTGATCTATTTCTAATATTTTTTTTTTCATTTTTTTAATATCTTTACATTTTAAATAGCTTATTCGTTGAAATAACTTTTCTAAATATATAATATGTAAACTTGACAAAATTTTGGTCTTGCCTTTCTAATTATTTTTTTTTTTTCATAAACAAAAAATAGGTGTAACATTTTTTTGTGAATATTTAAAGTT
Source organism: Thereuonema tuberculata (assembly GCA_023159025.1). Classification (NCBI taxonomy): domain Eukaryota; kingdom Metazoa; phylum Arthropoda; class Chilopoda; order Scutigeromorpha; family Scutigeridae; genus Thereuonema; species Thereuonema tuberculata. The sequence goes on along the minus strand of JAFIDM010009631.1, from coordinate 13,807,098 downwards.
TATAGATAGTGAAGACATTACACGTTTTCCGTGTTTTCAGAAGTATAAAATTTCTTTAAAAGAAATCAATTTGAAAAAAAATTATATAGTTCTAAACTCCTACAAACTTGCTTTCTAAGGACTATTTCTTCCACGTTTTAAATGTGATCGCTTCTCGATAAGGTTTTATTATTAACGATAAGGTTTTATTGACAAGGATAAACTTAAAAAGATAATCTAGAATTGAGAATTTCTTTTCTTTTTTAAAAAGAGAGAGAAATCGCCAACCGGACAAATAATTACGGACGTTAAACTTGCTTTCTTTTCTTTTTTGTTCATATTTATTCAATCAACATTTAACGTGTGCGGGTTGAAATATTTATAGACAAGGACATTTCGTTAAAGATTAATTATCATACATGATAAGATTATGATTAATTCATATATTAAAATCTTCAAATTAATAAAATACTCATCGAGATGGTTTCAACCCCCTAACCGTCCTCGATGAGCATTTTATTATTTTGTAGATTTTAATATATGAATTAATCATCTTTTATCCTGTATGCTAATTAATTTTTAACGAAAGCCTTTGTCTGTTCCTATTTATTAAAAAAATCTTTTTGTTTAATTTCTTTTCATTACGATTGTTTCAAAATATTGAAAACATTTTTGTAATACAAGTGTACAAAACTTATATGATAGTGTACAAAACTGGACATCGTGTTTTCTAACTGACAAGAAATTCTGAAAAAGTTTGTTCAGCTGATTATTTAATTCCTTTGATAGATTCAATTTCGTTTTGGAAATGGTCTGCAAGACTGTCATATTGAATAAATGTTTGGGTTATGTTCAGGTCAAATTCTTATTTACCAAATAGTTTCTAGAAAAAAGCACTACTTTTCTGGAAATAGAGATACAGTAAAACCTCGTTAAGTCGTCACTCAAGGGACCAAGCATTTTTGACGACTTAAGCGGAGTGACGACATAGGCGGAGTGGGAATTTTTGAAAAAAAAAAAAGACAACAAAAAACACTGAAATACAGTATTTGCAGGAATTGCTATAGGATTCGGTGAGAAAAACAAGATTTTCAGAAATCAATACATTTAAATGAATGAGTGGAAAATAAAAAAAAAAAAAAAACACTTTTTATACTTAACACATTTTATTTTCTTTTACTTTGATAATTAAAATAATCCAACAGTGTTGATTGATGAAGGTGCTGATTACTGGAAATAACTTTCTTTTCTAATATACTTAAGGCTTTAAATCCTTCGTCTGTTGTACCTTGAATGGATGTTAAGTACTGTCGAACTTTCTCCAGGGATTTGCTTCATATTCAACTGGCAGGGATCTAACGTTTTTAAAGCAGCGTGGCTTTTTGCTTTTGCCTATCGCAAGTGGTTTAAGTTTCATTTCCACTCATATTAGCTCCAAGCAGAAGTGTCAGGCGTTGTTTGCTTGCTTTTCCAGAAGTGCACTTTTCACCCTTAAATGTTAGAGTTTTGTCAGGCAAAAGACGGTAAAATAAGCCTGTTTCATCCAGATTAAAAATATTTGATGCATCAAACCTAGATAAAATGTCCTTGAGAACACTGTTCTTCCAGTCTTCTATATCACCATCAACAGCTGCTGCTTCTCCGCAAATCGTTTTAAAAGAAAGACAATGTCTGTCTTTGAAACGTTCCAGCCAATCAATTGCTGTCGCCGAAATCTTCCATGTTCAACTCCTTAGCAATTTCCATGGCTTTTTGTTTGAGAATCACGGCAGAAATCGACACATTTTGCGATCTGGCATGTTTTAGCCATCGAACTAAAACCTCCTCGATCTCGTCAAACTTCGATTTCCTCATTCTCTTTCTTTTGTCTTTGCTGACAGCTTCTTCAATTACTTGTTTTGATGAAAGAATATCGTTTAATGTAGTCCTGGGAATATGGTGTTCTTTGGCAAAAGCTGTTTTCGAAACATTTGATTTTTCAAAAAGTGCAATTAAGTCTTTTTTTTTTTCTTTAAAAGATAACGAGGTAAGTTTTCGTTTCCCTGACATGTTAAAAATGCAATCAAATCACGAAATTGCAAGATAAAAAATAGACCTTACAGCGGTGAAATGAAATCACACTCAGGAGCGGTCAAGAAAAACGTCTGCACTCGACAGAGTCGCAGCGAAAAGTGTGTAATTTCCCAAGTGAATTTCCCACGTGAAAATTCCACGTAAAGGCTTGGCTTTCTTAAAGTGAAGGGGCGGGGCTGAAAAGACAACACGATGGCATGCAAAATGGAGAAGAAAGATGCTTTTGGCCATTTTTGATGGTGACGAGTTATCCGGAGTAGAATTAAATTTGGTGACGGGTAAGTGAGGGTTATTTTACATTATTGTGAATGAGACCTTGTCGGGACCAAAGGAAAACGACGACTTAAACGGAGTGACGACTTATCCAGGTGACGACTTAACGAGGTTTTACTGTATTAAATTCCCTCTAGAATTTAATTCATGCTAAGAGAATGATTGGCAAAGCATGAGAAATCTGTGCGGTATCTGTAATTGCTCTTGTTAGGGCTGAAGGTACTTCCATTGACCATGCGGAAAGATATCTCACGTTATGTTGTATGACATCTTCTCTAACATGTTTTCCCTTTTGAACAAATTGAAGAATCACTACCGCAAACCATAAAATGTATCTTTTAAGTGATATCACTTTTATCACTAATTCTAATGTTAATGTGAAATCATTAAAAACCTTTTCTTATCTGATAAATGTTTTCAAATTTATTTGAATACATCGAAACGCATTCAGAAATGGCATGTAAAACTATTGCGCAAATGAAAGAGAAAATACACACAAAAATTTAGAAATTCTTTTCACTTTTATCTACTCTATGCAAAACATTTCACATTAAAAGAATTATAATAAATAATTTTAAGCATCTTGTTTGTATGGATATTTTAAGTTAGTTTTTGGATACCAATAAATTGTCTGCCAGTAAGTCCGTTCTGCTTCATGCTGGCAAAAGTGAATCTCATAAGTGCTGCAGGGTTACCTTCTGGTACTAGTTAACAAATAAATGATATTAATTTATGGATGAATCATAAATACTATATATTAAATAAAAATAAGAAATAGCTTTGGTATATTTCCATCGCGTAGCGGAGACTGAGCATTCAACGCTAGAAGTGAATTTTCAGAACTGGGGATAATTGGGAACCTTAATAACCATTTTTTTAAAGATGGACCGTAAATTTTAGAGAAATCAGTCTAACCGTTTTAGCGTATCTGAGCATACAAATAGGCAAACAAACAAAAAATGAAAAATCGAAAAGTTAGACATCGCATCCTCAGCTAAAATAAAAAAAAAAAACATAATAAAAATAAGATGTTGTAAATAAGGTGACTTCTTAAAATGATGTTTTAGTGTTAATTTAATTGATACTGTAAATTGGATGCTCGTAATTTTATCTAAGTAAATAAATGCACTGTGCTTATTCAATTATGTTAATAGTTAATTAATTAGACAAGTTAAATATTCCTAAGTTTACAATTGTTGTTGTTATTAAGTTGAAGGATAACAACTGAAAATAGTTTGTGTTGTCCTTTCAAAAGGTAACAGATTTAGGGCTTCTGAACTTACGTTGTTTCATTTCAGTTTTGAAAACTTTTCCAGATATTGTTTATTTTTTCCAGCAATCTTTGATAGTTTTTCTTTTCATAGGTTTTTTGATGTCTGTGCATGTTTATTATTCGTTGATCTAATATATTTTGCTGCTGCTCTTGAGTCAATTCATTTTGAGGTTTTATACTTCACGAACATATTTCTGGAACACAAAAGAGATTTTTGAAATATATATTGGAATCTTGCAATCATCAGTCATAACATTGAGGGCGCTGCTATCAACCTCGAAGAATCCAACGATCAATAGGGATCTTCTCTTCTCCTCCCATTTCATCCCCACCCACGTCCAAGAATCCAATCACATTCTTTCGGTCACCGACGCTTTCAGTCACGAAAAAAACCGCTACAAATCCGAAGAAGAGCCGGGGTAAACACCCCCGGGCACGACCCTCGATAGAGCGGAAATGCGGAAGGTCTGGGAACGACATGGTGGGGAGGTGTCGCCAGTTGGGGTCTGCGAAGAGGTATTAGTTGCTTCAATATTCTGTTCATCGAAGCCTTTAGGGAATGGGAATTGCAGGGCAAAAAAAAAACAAAAAAAGCATAATCGCAAAGGCTTATCTCTAAGGATCAGAATGGAGAGAAATGTTTACACATTAGTGTTTGGTAAGGTATTAGTACAGATATTGCTAAGAGGTTCCGAGAAGGTTTTTATCGAAGAAATGAGAGGTTTATTGGTCGTTAAAAGATTTCTCGAACACTAAAGATTAAGGGGCGAAAAAAAATAGCGATAAGGAATTGTATTGTAAGTGATACGATATCCGAAGATGTTGAATCGCCCTTTCAGGAAATAGTAAAGGATCAGTAAGGTTTCGAATCTTAGTTTATTACATGAAAATATCACATCAGAATGGCCTTAGGTGACCACAACAATTAAGGTACTGTGTAAGGGAGGCTAGTGTAGTGATTTCCTGTTGCTTTCCACAAGAAAGGGAATCAATGGAAATCACAAAAACTCCTCCAAGTGATTTCATCTGACTTCCGATGACAAGGGAACAAGCTTAAGATAAAGTTGGGAGAGATGACACACAATTCGCATTTTTCACGTAAAATATTAAAAATCTTATTTTTTAAATGTTTGAAAGCTTTAAACTGTTGATTTATCCTTGCTTTCATATTTACTTTTTTTATGTTTTTAATGCTGTTTCTTATTTTTAGAATTCTAAAAATTTTTTGACATTGAGTCATCTCTCACATACGTATGGGAGAGATGACACGGGTAGTAGCGGATAGATGGCCACATGGAATATGAATAAGAGACCTTCATAAATCAAGCTACTACTTTATTTTTATAAAAACATATGAAATGAAACACTAGAATTAAGTTGAATAATGATATTTCTGAATCTTTTTGGAAAAAACTGTTTAATAAAAAATAAAATTCCCCGCTGTTCAAGACTTTAAATATATATTTAACTCAAAAAGAAAGAATATTAAAAAAAAAATAATACAAAACTGTTTAATAAATATTAACAGAAACATAGCTAAATTCCTTTAAATAAATCCAATATATGACAGTATCTCCAAGGTCTTCTCCCCACTTCCTTTTGACTTCCAAAATAAACCACTTACAGTTATCAGATTTGCAAAATACTTTAGATTTTATTTTTTTAAGTCTATATGAAACTTAGTGGTAATTATTTTTTTTTAAATTATGCAAATTGTATTGTGATGAATATAAAATAAAAGAAAGACAAAAATAAAAGAAAAAGAATAAAAAAGGGGAGAGATGACAACGTGTCATCTCTCCCCTTTTTAGGAGTTTCATCTCTCCCCAAGTGATGGGACAGATGACACACATCGCCATTTCCACCAAATGGGACCCAAGACACTAGTGACCGATACGTAACCTTGCTTACTCTATTTACATGTTTACACAGTGAATTATAGCGAAAGATGCCTTAAAAAAGGGATGTTAACTAAACAAATTCGCAAAATCAACGGAAATTCAAGCACAAACCTGACTATATCATTGGAAGAAAAACTCAATAAAATCTCATATATCAATTCAGCACAAACACTCTACACACACTAAAGCTCAGATTGACCTCGGGTTTTGGTCATGTGATGCGCTGCAGTCTACTGCAAACCCTTCTTGAAGTTAAATTACATGTGTCATCTCTCCCAACTTTACCTTATATAGTCTAACACAGGGATGGAACCTACAGCCAAATGTATTTCAGTGAAGATGCCAATCTGCAACACATCATTCAATTGTGCGAAAGTGTTAAAGTGCTTATATCAGAAATTTTAGCTATCACTATATAATTTTTAAATTAAGATTTTCATAGACACAAGGGTTATTTCTGAATCTGCAATTTTTTTTAAAGTAACATCTTAAAGGGAAGAACTTATGATTTTCACTTGGTTTAATTTAGATCGACTTAGGCTGTTCTATCTAAGAAGGACTTTACCTACTAAGTTCTTAGATGTCGGGGAACAGTTGATATAATAAGTAATATTGCAAATAATGCTAACTAGTTGTAATGAAATAGAGCATGTCAACACTACTATCTTATAGTTTAATTATTTTATTCAAAAAAACTGTAAATCTCTCGAATCGCTGATTCTCTGGTATTTTTATAAGACTATATGAAATATATAGATAGGTACAGGTATATCTCATGATGACCCAAGGGAACGCTAGAGCTAAGGCTCCTTTCAATGACCCGGGACTGAGTTGAGGTTGGGTGGTTAGCCCAACCCTCGCCCGCCTATATTCCAAGAAACAAACGCGATACAGAGCTGGGTGAACCCTTGGATTTGTCTGGAGGAGAACTGAGCACGGAAAAATCCCGAACCTCTGCTGAGCTTGAAGATTGATCCTGGCTTCTCCAATCCGCAGTTAGGAGCATTAAACCCCTTTCAAGGGGTCCACACTGTATGAAATGGCCACCACTACACAAGTGATCAGAAAATTTGCAAGCAATTCCCTACGAACGTAAAATATACATTCTTTCCTATTATCTTTTTTTTTTTTTTTAATTTTCTGTTTTTTAATGCAGTACAAGCAATATAAAGGAAAAGTCTATTCGTAAATTTACTATCAGCGAAAACAAATACAAATTTCCAATTTCGGAAATAAATTTTAATTACATCAAGCATTCGCATGAGAACTATTTGTTTTTTTTTAGGGATTTTTTTTTTACCTTCAGACAAATTTCTGCACAGGAACCCTCATAAAAAAATTGAAATGCAAATATTAGATCATCTCTTTTCTGTAAATAAGCACGCCAAGTTTTAAGAAGATTCATTTAGCTGTTCAAAAGTTACTAAGGTTGATACACGACTTACTCATTGCACTAATTTCACTCTCATGAGAAAAATTACTAAAAACATTCTAAATTTTACTGCTGGAATAGATTAGATAATTCTTTGCATTCAGCAGTTGATTATCTAAGTGATTATTAAAGTATTCATAAAATCTAAAAGATTTAATAGCTATATCATCTAGCTATTACAGTGTAACCTCCTTTAACGGACACTGCGAATAGCGGACACCTCTAATTAGCGGACATTATTGCGGGTCCCAGTCCCTTAAAATAGGACATTCCATGTTATCCACTCCGAATAGCGGACACTCTGAATAGCGGACAGTTATTTTAACTGTAAAAAATTTTTTTCGATTAACATTTCAACAAACACATCATGGTTGTATTTACATCGGTGTCCCATACATTGATACATTGTATCGGTGTCCCATGATTCAATGCAGGAATATGAGGCCCTTTTTTTCACTGCAGTTGCTTTGTAAATATCAATCCCTCGTAAAGCTATCCTACAAACGTGTTGATTAAATTTAGTGCGAATTAAAATGGCGTCAAAAAGGAAGAGATTGGCATTGAAAGAAAAAATTGATGTTCTTGAATTTGCTGAAAAAGAAAAGCTGAGTGTGCGTTGTCTTGCTGAACGTTTTAAAGTTAGAAAAACTCAGATAAGTGAACTTTTGAAGGACAAAGATGAGAATAGAAAAATGTGGATGGTGAATTCAAACGAAAATTCGAAGAATTTGAAGTTTCATAAAACTGAAACAAGCAAAATCTACGAAGTGGTGATAAAATAGTTCCGCTCGTGCAAAGAACATTCTTATAAGCGGTGTTTTGCTTCAAGAAAAAGCCAGAGAAGTCGGTCAAACTTTAGGATTGGACCCGTTTAAGGCATCAAATGGATGGCTAGAAATTAATTTTCTATATACTGTAATTAATTTTATCATTATTTTAAGTAAGACAAACGGATTAGCACTCATTTAAAAAGGAATATAGTAAATAATTTGCAATTGTTCATATTCTCTCATATCACTATGGTAATTGTAGAAATTTAATTAAGATTGTACGTAATTTTTCATTAAATGACATGCTATAAGCTAAAAAATGAAAAAAAGACAATCCTCCCGAATAGCGGACACCTCCCAATAACGGACAAAACTTCCGGTCCCGTGACTGTCCGTTATTCGGAGGTAACACTGTATCATTATCTTCTCTCTACGCAGCATAGGTGCCGGCAAGTTGCTCGAAAAATTTATACTTGCTCTAAATAAGGTAAGACCAGGGGCCCCGCGGCTGATTGAGGATATCTTTTTCGTTATTATTTGCTGTAATGTTATCAGACTTCCATTCGGTCAGCCATAAAGATTTTATGATTATTTTCTTTGTTTCAAATCCAGCTTCCTCCAACAGAGACCATAACTGTAACGAACTATCGATAATCAAAAAATTTTGTATTTTGAAAGTGTCTGTAAGGAGGTTTTAGGTAAGTTGGATTTGGGGGGAGGGGGAATCAGGACATTATCAATGAAGAAAGGGGGGAGGGCGCCCCCCCCACACACACACACACACCCTAGGTCCCGGCCTGGTAAGATCGATACTTGATGCAAGTTTCAGAAACAACTGGCCTAGTGGAGAGAAAAAAAAAAAA
>JAFIDM010009631.1:13784099-13798434 GCA_023159025.1 Thereuonema tuberculata | reverse complement strand
AAAAAAAAAAAATTTGAAAAACTACATAATTGAAAGCTTCACGCTGAAATCTACTTGACCTTAATTAGTGGTTTCCATCCAAGGGTTCATCCACTACCTTCTCTTTTCCCGGGATTTTTTTCCTTTTCTCTCTATTGTGGGATAAGAAAACTAAAGCTGCAAAATCAACCTCTTTGTCGCTTCGGTGAACGGCATTTTAATGGTGATATCAACGAGAGCCAAACGAGACTTGCCGCTGGAAGTTTATTCCCTAATGAAAGCGATTCCCATTTCGGGAAGCTGCAAGTGGCAAGTTTTCTACAGCATTTTGGGCAAGTTTTCGAGAACGTATAGAGCAGCCATTAGTGCTGAATGTAGATGATGTTAGTAGAATATCCACAGTCAACCGTCAAGTTAGCAGATAATGCTACTCTACGCATATAAATAGATGACCAGAAGATACTGTCGCATAAGTGTGTTGATGTATGGTGTGAAAATGGAAAAAATTGACTCCCAACGTGGAATGACCGTAGGCTATCTTCTGAAACTTGCCAATATTTCCAAGACATCATCAACTGGTGAACTGATTCCATGACGCTGTTGTTAAAGTTTTAATATTTGACAGAATGATTGAGACATGGGACCGCTCAAGCCAACTGTGGTCGTCCAAAGCATCATTGACCATCGCGTACGTCGACGTCTGTCACGAATGGTAGCCACCAACTCCCGTAAGACCATACACCCCTAGTGTATCTCAGGCCTACGTGCACATAACCTTCTCTCCATGGGATTCTGGATCAGATACCCAGTTGATTGGCATCCATCGTCAAAAGCTTCTTGTATTTGCACAGGAACTCCGCCAGCGGATCGTGGAAGTTTTACCTACTCTGATGAGTCACGCTTCCAGCTGTTCGGATGGATGAACGGTACAAGGCATTGATAACTATCTAACAATTGAGAACACCTGGCAGAATCTGCTACAGGACAACATTAGACTAATATTTGATTCCATGTCGCACCGTGTATTGACTTATATCACCGCCAGTGGAAGATTTACAACGTAATAAACTGTGTCGGTTAGGTTACCAAGGCTCTGCAATAAAAAGTCCTTTTGCAATGAATATATAATCATTCCTTTATCTTTACATATTCATTGGGTATGCGAAGTTTCGTAGAAACTTTCGTCGGGTGAGTGGGTCTTTTTTGTTTTTTTATTATGCAACTAAATATCCCTCGCTTATTAAAATTTTATCGTTAAATATCTTCAGTTTGTAATTCAGCTTTACCACAAAGTACAGTATCCAATACCAAGATTTACAACTGTTGTTTGATGCCACTGTTTTACCTTAGTTTTATTTGAAAGCAACTGTAATAAATCAAAGCCAAGACAGTGACCTCAAAGTTTGAATTTTTTTTGTCTCTGCATGTATCTATCGAAGTTAAGTTTTTAAATCAAAAACAAATCAATGTTGCTTAAAGAAAGAACTTTAAGCATTAAATCCATCATTTCTTTTGATATTATTGGTAGCATCAATTGCAAACTAATGAACAACAAACATCGCAGTCATATAATACTCGTAGTCCATTGAAACCTCATATTCCTTTGAAATTATTAATGATTCATGGATTACAAAAGACCGGATGATCGATTTCACGTACCTTCTGCGACAGGAATGGCGAGTATAGCCGGCTAAGTCTATCGTTTATTGTTGAAAAGACACCTTGGAAAGATGGAATGTGCCATAACGACATGGATGGAAAATGACAAGATATTCTGTGAAAGATAAACTATTTTTCTGCATTCATAAATTTTTAGTTCTAAAACTACTTTGTAATGCATGGTTTGCTGAATATGAACAAAAATGCGAGGCCAATACATCCAGCTGCCACAGCGACTCTTGTGACGACGTAAGAGGCAATGGGGATCTCGTAGACGATGCCTGTTAGGTAACTCCACAGGAAGACATCAATGCAGGACAAATCACACTGCACAACTAATAGGCTGCCAAGCAACGCCCTCTAGAACATTCGGGTGGCGATTGCGGACATACGTTACACTACGAATACGGTTTATTTTGTATTCCTGACCTACCTTTAAAGTTTGAGGGAAAATTTTGAATCACCCTATGATTCAAATATATATATATATTACTGCAATTAAATCGATTTTCAATGATTTCTTTTTAATGTATCCAATATCAAAAACTATCCTAGAAAAATGAGTAGATTTTTTTTTTTTACTGAATGATCGTCCAGACATTGAACACTGAAATTCGAAACCAGAGCGAAATGATCTGTTATTTACTTTTATTTCTGAGTTTTCTTGTAAGTCTCTGATTAAGTCTCTGAGATACAGTCGGACCTCTATTTAACGAAGTCTCTAAATCCCGAAAAAAAGTTCATTGTATGGAAAATTCGTTAAATAGAGATTCACCTTTTAAATAACTTTAAACTAAATAAAATAGATTTAAAATACATAAACAATAAATATTATTTAAAAAAGTAATAATTTTAATGACATAAAGCATACAATACCACAAGCATACTTAAATTTTACTAATAAAGTCTGTTAATTTTGTCTGAGTTTTTTTTTTTTTTTTGAAAAAGTGTCTTTGCTTGTAGTAGGCCTACGTCTCGCATCTTTGCAATGCACCAAAAACCCCTTCAGTATTTTCTTCAAATTGTAATCCGCGTCGGATTGTTTCAAATGATTTTAGCATTTCATCACACGAAGGTTTTTTGATTTCTGCATCATGATCATTTCCATTTTCATCATCTTCATCTTCATCGCAATTCATAGCTGTATTGTTTTTATTTTTCACACTGTCTAAAATATCCGATTAAGTTAGTGTTTCCGAGGTCTCAACTTCAAAATCAAGTGAAAGATAATCATCAATCAGCACATCATCGTTAATTTCTTCTTTTTCCCTCAGCTGTATCCACATTTCTTTCATTTCCTCTAAGGGAATGTCGATAATAAAAACATTTCAAGGAGAAAAAAAAAAATAGATACCTCGAAAAAGTTCGTTCAATAGAAAATGCACTTCGTTATTTGGAGGTTATTTTACGAAGAAATTAGCAAAATGTTCTTGGTTCCAAAGAAAAGTTCGCAAAATAGAGGTTCGTTAAATAGAGGTCCGACTGTATTTTTTAGTTTCTTTTTGAAATTAGTTTAGTACAGCCAATGGAGATTGAAGTATTGATGAAATTTTGGATTTAATTTGTTCAGGATCAGATTCAATATATTTCAGTTGTTGATCGAAGAAGTGAGTAAGTGCATTTTTTTATGTTCTTTCCGGAATAGTTGTTTTGGGTGAAGACGGATAGTGAATGGAAATATGTTTTTGCGCTGATTCTTGATTGGACTTGGCAAGCAACCCCCACCCCACCCCATGTAATGTGAGCCAAGACTCCTTATCCAATAAATTCGTCGTTTGCTCAAGGACTGAGAGAACAAACAGCGAAAGAACCCTGTGGCAACCTTTTCTGCAACAGATTAATGTTTTTACATTCTACAGTTACTCATTCATTGTTGTTTGCGTTTGAGCTCTCATTATTAATTATTCTATTACAATAAGAACTACATCTCGTCAAATAGTACAGTTCAGATAAAAATGACTACCGTTTATTAACCCTATTTTTAGTTTGCTACAAAGGTCTCTCTTAATTTCAGAGTCCATTTTACAGTCGAATCAATTATTTTCTATCACAGAGTTTTAAAATCCATTACAAGTTATCTTTGCTTCAACTTAAAATTCGTTTTTATATTTTATTTGTTCACTATAATCTTATTGATGATTCACTAAGCATCGTTATCTATTCATACGCTGTTGAAGTAATGGACAATATCACAATTCAGTTCCTGTCACTTTTAAATGTGACATATAATTTTTGCAATCTGGCGATATTTTATCTTTTAATACATTGGATATTAATGACAATGATTTTAATTCATTGTAGGCTCCATTCTGGTTTAAATTATATCAGGCGAACGAAAAGACTAGTTATTATTAACTAAAATGCTTTCAGAATATAATAATTTTTATTAATGTAATCATATTAAGTTTATTTTTTTCGTAATGGCACACATCAATGTTGCTTTTTTGTTCTTATGTCACCTGTTGTTCTAAAGGAGTATTTGAACTTAATGATAGACCCGAACATTTGAAAATAATTACAAATCATTTTGTTGTCAGTTTTTTATGTTTCTCAAATCCTTTTCTATTACGGTCAGAACTTAACTACAGTAGAGCCCCGATTATCCGCGAGTGCCGCGAAATTTTTTTTTTAATTACGAACCTAAAAAAAAAAACAATTTTAATCCAAGCCAACAACAGGGAAAATACAATAGGCCCTACAGTGCGAAGGTCCAAAATTACTGACAGGTTTATTGTGCATCGTGATCCTATAGAATAATAATTGTGGAATTTGTGGATGCAAACGTAGAGCAAAGGTTTCTGCTTTACTGTACATATTTTAAAAATTTTACATATTATGTTTTTTTGTACAATAAAACGTAGTTTTTAATGGTGAAATATTTTTTTTCGTGTTTACACCTCATTTTTAGTCTGTTTTTCGGTTTATCCGCGATTTTCGTTATCCGCGAAGCCCTTGCCACCCAATTCCGCGGATAATCGGGGCTCTACTGTATAATACTATCAAAATAAACTGATTAAAGATATGCAGTTAATTAGAAGGTATCAAGAAGAAAAGTATCGAATTGTGTTATTCAATACTGAATTGAACAATAATCCAAATTGATTTTTCTTTTTAAGTAAAGAGAAAAACCAGTTCATTCAATAATTATTAAACTGCAAATTGACATAAGTATTAATAGCATTTAAAACTAATTTTCATTTCGGTCAAGTATACTTAAAATTGAAATTAAAATGAATTAAAGGATTTGAATACGTTAGTGTTCCAAATCTTTAATTTATTATATTCTTTTAGAAAATTCTTTTAGAAATTCTTTTGCTTTTAGAATAATATCCCTCGATAATATATAATAGATTCTTTCATGTCCGTCCGCTTGTAATATTTCCGCTCAAAACATCTTGAGTAAATTGATTTTGAATAACTTATTTATTTCAACGCATAATCGATAAAACTATTAAAATGGATTGGAATAAATAAATGAATAAGAGATCTTTTCGAATTATGACAGTATAAGCTAAACAAATTTTGTGAAATCTCATAACGTAAAAAATTAAAATTCAATCAACTTAAATTATTTCATATATCCATAGATAGGTTTCAGTTACAAAATGTTTTCAAATGTTTTTGTGTCCATATTACTGTCATATCCACCTCGACACTCGACTCTATTGCCAATATCTCTTATCGTGACAATTATTCACTGATTTATTAAGTACAAAGCAATCCAAATTATAGTGAATCTATTCAGAACCATATTCAGAGAGAAGCCATGGATAAAACAACGCTTGATAATTACGCGAATATGTGTTGCTTATTTCCAAAATCTTTTCCCTATGTTCAAAACACCTGTCCAAGGTAAATGTCGCTCTGCAGTTGAAAAAAATGACTAGCAAATGAACCCGTAACCATCCTTTGTTTCTACACCACTAAGCCTGAGTAGACTAACGGCAGCTGCAAATGTTATCCTTAGCTATGTCTTTGCATTAACTTAAATGGCATCCTAACAGCAATTTTTTGAACGGAATGTCATTTCAAAATCTTTTCTTTAGGCTTATGTTCACGAAAAGTATGGCTGTTTTTTTACTTGTCTTAAAAGTCAACTCTAGGTCTATGGAGTTATTATCAATAGAGTTCTTCCTATGGTAGAAACGCAAATATTTGTCAAAAAAATCTAATCACGAATAACTACAAAGAGTGTGACATTGTAATGTCAGAGAAAAGATGATAGGCGTATATATAGGGAAGACCAATGCAGAAGACTTCTAATCCCGGTTTGTCTATCCGTCTGTGGACAAGAATCATTAAAATATCATCATTAAATTATCATTAGTATCTTTAAAATATCATTAAATTATCATTAATCGCAACAATCACAATAATCGCAACAATTGCGCCTTTTACATTCGCAACAATCACATTTATAATACAGCTCAGTAACAATCACAATAATCGCAACAATTGAGCCTTTTGCATTCGCAGCAATCACATTTATAATAATAGGAAATTAAAGCAATATCAATTATATTTTCTTAGACGTATCAGAAGACGTTGCGAAGCATTGTGATTGGTTTACTAATCACTAGCCCTACTTTGTTTTATTTTGGTTGTAGGTGATCAAACTTTGCCTTTCCCGAAATAAAATCTCCTGGTGTAGAGAGAAACATTTATTTATTTATTTATTTATTTATTTATTTATTTATTTATTTATTTATTTGCAAATTCGCAAAATAGGAACTCCAAAAAATATTAAGGAAAAATTCGAAAAACAAAACAAAAACCGTAAGCTTGTGTTATAACTTCTGCTTTCTTATTTTATTATTTTACTTCTTCAATGTCAAAACTTACATTAAAGAAATTGTAATTAAAAACTAATTAATCCATTTATTTTAAAATGAATTTTTGAAAAATAATTGCTTTAAATAGTATAAGATTAGCAGTAAATAAATTAATATGAAGAATTGTACCTTTTTTTCTTCTGATTAGTGAATGTAAATCGTTAGTTCAATTTGCGACAACGAAATTTATTATTAACAATTTCTTCATTTGAAAATAAATGGGGAAAAAGTAAAAAGAAAAGAAAGAAACTTCTTACGGGTCAATCCATACCAAGCGGTCCAGCACTGGTTGCTCGACCATTTAAAAAAAAAAACACAGAGCATCTAACTTAAATATCAAACTCAAATTTTTTTCACAGGTACCTCTCATAAAGTTCTCTTTATTCTGTAAATATCAAATTTTTATTAGGTCCTCCACCAGAGATATTGGGGCTCAAACTTTGAAAAAAAGGAAAAACGAGTATTTTTCAAGAGCTATAACTAAATTAGGAAGCCAGTAACAGCTGAAATATTTTTTGCTAAACCTTTGTTTTTCTACTTCATTCCTTCCTGCTAAAAAAAACCGTAACTTTGATTTTTGTTCAAAAGCGAATATCAGTTTTGATTCTAAATTTCAGCCATTTGAATTAGAAATATGGTAAAAAAAAGTATAGGACATAAAATGTAGCTTAAAATGTGCTGAAAATAATGTTTTCCACAGCTTTCTATCATTTTTCTTAGGTGAGTTATCAAATTTACCGCAACTGTCTACAAAGGCCAAAAATGCCGGAAACCATAAAACAAAAATGGACGCCATTTTTAAACAAAGACAAATAAAAAAAAATAATGCCTGTTTTGAAGTACTCATGCATAGGGATAACAACAGTAAAAAAATCTTTTTTTTTTTTTTAATGATCAAGCAACCAATTTAATGTTTTCTGGACCGTTTGGTGTGGATTGACCCTTAAAAAACTCAGTTAATCAGTAACATTTCTATAGAAGTAGTAATAAATTTTTCATTTACTTCAAATAACAGTAAGACACTTGATAATTTGAAGAAAGCAAGTAAACTTACATCTAAGCAAAAGGTAAGGTTGATTTTGATATAGAATATTTATTTATGATAAATATATTGAATTGCAATCAATGATACTCTTTTTGCATTACGTAGATTTGTGTATTTCTATTCTTTGTAGGTGTTTTATACTCATTATTCTGCTTATATTATATTTCTTATTACATATTGTAATTATTGTCATATCTTTATTTTTTTTAACATATTGTGTTTGTTTGCTTTTTAGGTTTTTATAGAAATTGTTTTTTAGTATTTCTTGCATTAAAGGCCCTTTATTCTTTTTTGCATTTTGTGCCCATCCAAATAATTCTTCATCTCCCCACAAAAAAATAGATAAAATTGAAAAATTTTAATTCTGCTTCGTAGTGGCCAATGATAGACACAAAGAAACATGTTATTTGATTGTAGATAGTAGGTAATTTTGTGTGTTTCTCGGTTCGCAGGATAAATTACATTAGTTTCAGTCAATTTTGAGTGGTCTAATTTCAGATTTAGGCCTAACTTTGTTTTGTTTTGATATTTTGCTGAAATTAGGTTACGTATTGCATTAAAAGAATTCTTGTATGAGTTCGTTCAGTCCTCTAAGTGTTCTTTTGTGCTCGATTACGGGAGCGTTATTGTCAATGAAACTAATTCACATCATGAAAGCTGTAACAGTGCTAACTTCTACGTTGTGAATTTGTCTTGGATCATTCCTGACCACATAGATGACTTTATATCTCAACATTATATAATTTATATCTGTCTTGAATGCCAAGGAACCTTCCTGGGCAGAATATTTTTTTTTTCTTGCACAAAGCATTTAGTAAGAGCTAATCAGAATTTGCAGACTCGTCGGAATAGGTTCCAAAGCGAATAGGAATGACATTTACGCTGTGTCTCACTATTTGCTTTGTAAGGGTTCTACAATGAGTGCATTCAATTTCTCTCAAAACAGTGGGGCATCATTATACGTAATTTACATATGTATCTATTGTAATAGATTTCGCAATATCGAGGATAATAAGTATTTTTTTTCCAGGGATTGTAGGAAATCCAAATCAATGTAATCTTACGTAAAAGACGGTTCTTGTTTTAAATTGTACTTTCATCAAAATATATTGATGTTAAATTTTATAATTAGCCTAAAGTGAAACGTAACTTGGAATAAACTGTTTTAGTATACATTAAAATGTAAGTTACCTATATTTTAATTTACTTACAATTTGTGAACTTTGAATATTTTATTATGTTTCAAAAGTGTTTTATTTTATTATGTTTCATAATATTCAAAAAGTGTTGAAAAATAATGACTTTGCTAAAAAAAATCTGCTAAATAATTATTAAAGTGAAGAGACCAAATAATTTAATATGTGCTCATTTTTTTATTATTTAATAAATCATTTTTTTTCTCCTTCAGACTTCAATTTTTAATTTTTTTTTCCACAAAACAGAAAATATTCCTTGTTTTTTGATTTGCGAACTAATGAGGTCATTCTTCAGCAATCAATTTTCGCCAATAACTTCTATGATTGAGCCCATTTTCGGCAAAGCTAGACTTTTTCGTATCAGTCTTCTCGCAGATGTGGTGAGAATTCATGAGGTAATTGCTTTGTTCGTAGAGAAAAGGAAAAACCTTATGAGAAACGAATATAAATAAGAATTCGTTCAATTTTTATGAATTCCATCTCGCAATACGATGGATGCAAGAACTCGGTACAAATGATTCCATTGACACGAATAGCAGACGACAAAGCAATTTAGGAGGTTGAACGATAGAATGTCTGTCATTAGCTTCAGGTTTCGTGATGCAGAAATTGGAGATCGAATGTATAAACAAGGATGTCCGAAAAAAAATAGACACTGAGTTTTGAGATAAAACATTCACAAAACTAAAATAGTTCGATATTTGTAATTAACTGTTATCTATTTGGCAATACAATATTTTGTAATATTTTAATTTTATAATACTCAATGACAAGAAAACGACGCACTTGGAAAAATAGTGTGATGATGATGAAAGAGGACATGTGCGAAGAGGATGGAAAGAAACTGACACCAGAACACTCTGAGAGCAAAGCAGCTGTTTATTTCGGAACAACAGGTCCAGAATCGGTGCATGTTAGTATGTTGTGGGGCCACCTCTTGCGGCGATACATGCGGATATACAGTGTCGCGTTGACGCAGATTAACGTCTGATGGTATATGTGGAAGGTTCATCCAAATGAGTTGCTGAGCTAGATCGCCCACATGACGGGATAACTGTTATTGCCGTCCGAACATGTCCCAGACTTATTCTGATGGTGATAGGTTTGGTAATCTCTCAGGCCAAGGAAGTGTCGGAAACCACGTAATACTCTAGATACATACGCCGTATGCGGTCTGGCAATATCCTGCTGAAAATGACTGTTGGAAGACCTCGCAGCATAGGCAGCCGCAGGATGTCCAGAATGTAACGTTGTGCTATGACAGTACTACGAAGGACAACTAAGGGTGATCGGGTGTCATATGCAATGGCTCCCCATACGAGGACGCTCCGTGTGACGCTGCAAAGTTAGGTGAGGCGCGCTGACCTCACACATGTATTCGACACTATACGGCCCCAATCAGTTCTATTCCACACTGCTTTGGCGCGGCACCGCTGTCGGTGGTGATGACGATTCTGCGGTGTCCATTGTCGTGATAGTCTTATTAAATGACGCCGGCATCGCAATCCAGCCTCTGCCAGCAATTGTTCGTCGTTATACAACAGACTGCGAAGATGCTATTAACTTTCCTCGGATGGCATTAGGGAAACTGTTGATGTCCTGAGGGCCCATCTCACGATCCTGTGATCGCCGTGGCGTCGCCTTCTGCATTCATTGGCTGCGATGTTATTTACAATTTGCATGTCTACTAATGAGGTATTTGTACATTAAATTTCGCAGTTGTTCGACATCATTCTGGGGTGCGTCGTTTTTGTTTTGGTTTTTTGTCGTATTTTTTTGCTTAGCGTTTCGTAAGACTTAGGTAACCGGAAATTAGAATTTTAGGGAAATTAAATGAAGATCCGGGCAGATGATTTTCTAAGTTTTCTTGACTCAAAGAGAGAGAGAGAGAAGGTTTCAATATTCCACTATTCAGTCTTAAACAGTAATTGAGAACAAAAATCACATCAGAATGATCATCTTTCAGTCGATCTTGAAAGAATCAATAGGTTAATTTCCGGATTTTGTTATTTCAAAAAATAATGAAAACGAAGCTCAAAAAAAAAAAAGAATAATAATAGAAGGAGAAAATCAGCAATCGTGAAAATAACAAAAACTCACCATTTTCCTATTTACCAAATTTTATCAAAGAAGCCATGGGATTACAAAAGTAATCAGCTCTTGAAAAATTACATTCAGAAAATAACAAGTAATTATACGGTTTCTTTACACCAGACGTTCTTGTGATAAAGTGAAATTTAACAACAAAAAAATGTTATAAAAAGAATAGTTTCATATAGCTCTTTTGTTAGTAATCGAATTATTTTTCTGATAAAATTTGAAATTTTAAAATATTTAATAAGAACGGTTCTTTTTAATTTACATTAAATGAAGAATGGTAATTGTAATGTGATTTCCTGCCCTGTATATATATGGCGGTCTATCAGCTTCTCCAGGCCAGGATTTACTTTTGAAGTTATTAATATATATCTTATATTAGCAAGAACCTATTATAGTACACATTATTATTTCATAAAGATCCTTTGAGTCACTAAATATGAGAAAAATGATACTTTTTATCAAGGCTCATCAGTCAGATTCGCCCATTTCAAATCCATCTGTAGGCTTGGTTTCGAGTTATAGGCCTAATTATTGGAACTTATTTGTTTTACACTTTTATCTAGTTTGTGAAGTCACTTAACTAAACTTTTTTTGACTAACTTTTTTTGAATAAAAAGCTATTACGATAGAAGAGCTTTGAAGACGTGACGACATCTCCAGATTCTCTTTTCTCAAACATTTATTTTCAATTTTTTTTTAATTCTTCTTGAGCCAGAATTGCATTTTATTTAATTTTATGTATTTTCTGAAGAAGCACGTATTTCATTCTTTTAGCATTGTCTTGTATTATATCTAATGTATTCTTGGTCTCAGCCGAAGGAAACGATAATGTCGATTTTGTTTTGTTTTTTTCATTTTCTTTTACATTTCATTGAAAAACCATTTCGATTCCTAATAACCCTAAGTATCGACTCAACGCTTCTTTTCCGCCCAAGAACCGAATAATGCCTGTGGCCATAATTCCAGTGCAAGGAAAACCTATTCAGTTTAGATTTCCATAGGATTGAATAGAAGCGTGATACAATAGATTGATTGAAGGATCTATTTCTAGAGAAAAAGACTTCTAATTTTATCAATTCCATTTTTGTACAGCTGCTTTTCAAGTGAATCAAAATATTGTAAAAAAAAATATTCATCATACAAAATAAAATAGCAGTAATGAAAGATTTTTTTATTATGATAAACTACAAATTAACAATTAAATATAACCTCAAAAACTTCAGTGTGAATGTTATTATAAAAACTTACCAATGTCTATGGTATTATGGTTCCTTCCTAATATTTTGTTTCCATATTGATGTTTGCTGTATTACAACAAAGGTAGTCGCTTTCTCTATTAAATGAAGGGAGTTTGTAATTTTATTATGTTTATCATCCTCATCGATTGACAGGTATGTTCATTGTTTCGAAAAATGTCAGGATTCCGCGCTTAATATCGTGTTATCACAAATTCCTTAATCTACCACAAGAATCCAGCGGCGTGTTTCATACTATTCTAGTTAAACTTTGTTACTGGAGCCTTCTTCTATGTCTATAGTATGTTTTTAAGTACTCCGATTATTATCATTAAAAATATGTTTATAGTTATCTCAGTACGAATTAGTAATACTAATAAAACATTGAGGATAATTTATTAAAATAAAAAATAAATAAAATATTTACTTGCTTAAATATTTATTTAAGTTATTTTTATTATTTTATTATTTTATTATTTAAAAAAATAATTAATACATTAAAAGTACAGGGTGATTATAACTAAAGTTCAACTTTCAACATGCTGTAAAAAAAGATCAGAATGACCTGTAATTTGAACTGAATATACTCGAAGAAAGGGGAAATGGTATGACATAAGAAAAAAAATAGTTCCAAATGTTAGCAATAGATGGCGCTTTAAGCGTCATAATGTGCAAAATACAAGATGCGTTACACGACATATTGCATTTGTTATAAAAACGCGGGGTACATGGCATTTTCCTCAGGCATTTTTCTGAGAAGCTCGCCATGACTCTCAATGTGCCCCAGTAGCTCTGAAGAAATTCCGGGCAGTAAAGGGTATGAAAAAGGTTGTCAGATGTCTGCCAAGGGTCTGGAGAAAATGATTGAAGAAATTCGAAGAGACAGGTTCTTTTGAAGTGAAATCTGGCAGAGGGAGGAAACCAATTGCTTCAACTTCAGTGACGTTGAATGTGTCCACAGCAGTCAGGAAGAGACGAGGGGTAGTGTGCCAACGTGCAGTGCACGGGGAATTGCCCGAATTTTGGACATGCCTGTGAGCACGGTGCATAAAATTGTACGAAACATCCTGCATTGCTATCCATACAAAATTACCCATGTTCAGGAGTTGCATCCGGCTGACCTGCCAGTAAGAGAAAGGTTTGCTCTAGAATTTCTTGCTCACATGGAAGTGGACAATGAATGGCCAAAGAACAATTTGTGGACAGACGAAGCCCATTTCCATCTCCAAGGACATGTCAATACTCAGAATTGCAGAATATGGGCAACGGAAAATCCGTTCGCACATGAACCAGTACCTCATCATTCTGCAAAGGTAACTGTGGGGTGCGGGTTGACGCCAGCGTTTATCGTAGGGCCATAATTTTTTTCGAGGAGAGGGGTCGTTCGGGTCCAGTTACCTGTACCGTCAATGGTAAACGCTATGAAAGTCTTTTGCGCAACCACGTCAATGCACTTCAACAGCAGTCAACAGCGTGCATGTGTGGGTAGCATCATTTTTATGCAAGATGGCGCTCCTGTGCAGTGCAAAGCCAGTGAAGCAACTGCTGAAGAGGCACCTGATCTTAATCCTTGTGACTTCTGGCTGTGGGGTTATCTGAAAAATGTTGTGTTTAGTGTCCGATTGCAAACTTAGCTGAATTGAAGGCACGCATTGCGCAATACAATCGCAACGTGACCTTTGAGACACTCTGTTGTAGAACATGCTGTTTCCCTGTTTCAACTTGTGGCAGAAAACGGTGGACAGCATATTAAACATGTCGTGCGCAACTCTCGCGATAATTAACAACCGATTTCATTGTTGCTTTTTATGCGGTTTTTGGCCTCAGGATAATTAAAAACCGATTTTTCCCATCCGATGTGTGTACGACCTTGCCGTGGTGGATGGGCTTTAAACTAACAGTGCCACAACTGTTGAATGAGTTAGAAGTTATTTAATCAGTAAAAATCCGATACAGGCATGCACATAGAACAGTACAGTTGGTTTAAAGTGCAACTCATGGTATAGCCGTCGTATTGCGATTCAAATGTCACTTGTAGCCGAACCCATTTACGTTATTTCGCTTAAAGCGCCACCTATTGCTAATGTTTGGAACTATTTTTTTTTTCTTTTGCCATACCCATTTCCCCTTTCTTCGAGTATATTCAGTTCAAATTTCAGGTCATTCTGAGCAGTTGTTCTTTTTTCACAGCATATTGAAAGTTGAATTTTAATAACCCTAAATATACATGGTTGTCATAAATTTGAAATTAGTTGACTTTAATTTCTTTTTAGCAAGTATTTTGTAGCG